>CM076848.1:149869120-150469120 GCA_039519185.1 Astragalus membranaceus
TATGTCATTTATTTCCTATGCCTTCCTAAATAAACAAATCATGTGCATAACCATGAGTAATGATAGTTAGTTAAGGGATTCTCTTATCAACAATAATCATCATCATCCAAATAATAACAATAAGAAATGTAGCGATTTTTCTTCTAATATCAAATAAGGTTTAGGTATCAAAAGAATCAAAAAAGGATTTAAGGTAAAATGTTTTTTTTAAATAATTAATAGATCTCTTTTATACCAAATGCCAACAAAAAAAACACTTCACCAAAAAATCATTTTTTCGGAAAACTCTAAAAAAACATTTCCTAGTAATTAACAAAAGGGGGTAGTCAACACATTTCTTTTACTATTATTAAGTAAACAAATAAACTAATTTTTATGTTTTTTTTATTATTTATTTATTTATTTATTCGCTTTTTATTTAATCAGAAATTAATAAAAAAAAACAAAAAAAAACTTTTCCCTAGTAAAAAAGAGTGGTAAGTAAAACTTTTTTTAAAAAACAAGTAAACTGTTATTTACACCCCCCAGGCTCAAGCATAAGGCCCTTTTGTCACTTAAGCCCAGTTTCGCTAACTGGGCCCTCCCATGCGAATTGGGCTTCATTTTCTGCACCCCCATTTTAAAAACGCAACCCTCTCACTGTTTACACCCCATTTTTAATAATACAGCCCTCCTTTTATTTGCACCCCCATTTTACTATTGCATCCACTGTTTCTCCTTTTAAAAAAAATATATTTCCTTTCCCTAAATAAATATTTTCTGACATCGAAAACAAATATTTTCAAACGTCGAAATCAACGAAAACACTTTCAAAAACAAATCTTTTCAAACGTCGAAATCAAAATTAATCATCACTAATGATCACTCGCGCCGTTGCCGTTTGATTGTGGGTGATGATTTCATTCCTGTGGGAGCTAGTAGTGTGGCCACTCTAAACCGTTGTTGTTTGGTCCTCACAAACGCTCTCCTTCAATTTCGAAAACCTTTTCAATGCTCAAAATAAAAACCGATTATCATTAATCATCACTCGCGCCGTTGCCGTTTGGACGTTAATGATAATTCATTTTCATAAGAGTTAGTAGTGCGACCACTCTAAACCATTGTTGTTTGGTCACTGCGAACGCTCAACCCCTTTGCGAAAAACTCCAAAAAGATTAAAAAACAAAACCTTTTCAAAAAAACCAGAACTACGTAGCTTTGAATTCTCCATCGCACCGGGAGATACGTAGGAGCGGATATCCTCCGTCAAGCACAATAAACTAAAAACATTTTTTTTTCTTTTCTCTTAAAAAAACAACAAACACTTTTGCCAAAAATAAAAATTTTCATTAAGTCTTTTCATTCTCTTTTCGAAAAAAGGGCAAATTTAAGTATTTTCCAAATCCGCACTTAAAACCACACATTTAATTAAAGGTTCCCTTTCGGTAGAAAGGAGGCGTGGGGTGCTAAAACCTTCCCTATGCCTAACCGACCCCCGAACCCAAATCTTCCGGTTTTCCAAAAGGCCATCCGCTTTCCAAAAGGTTTTTCTTCAATATTTTCCTTATAAAAAATATTGGTGGCGACTTCATTGATTTTCAAAAAGTTGTAAACGAAGAAAGATTCCTTCAGGGACTTTTTCGGGCGCAACAGCTGGCGACTTCACTGGGGACTTTTCTTTTTTAAGTGGGTCAAGCCTAACTAATTAAATGTGTGGTTTAGTGTGCTATCGACGTGATGTGGATACTTTGTTTGCTCCTATCCCTTTTCGGTTTGCTCTTCTTATCCTGTTGTATGCATGTGCATTTGTTTTCTCTCCTTCCATGTTTATTTTTCCTCGTCTTTGCTTATGTGCTTAGTACCCTCATACTTTTCCCCCCATCTTGTTATGTTCCCCTCTTCTTGGCCCTTTTCTCGAGGTAAGCAAAGCACTTGATTATTGTTGAAACCCTAGGCTAGCTTATTTGATATTGAACCCTAGTGTAGACAACATGTTATCGTTTGCTATTGTCTGGACTGTTCTGGGTTTTCCTTCGCAGGTGGGGTATATGTGGGTAGTTTTAGGCGGTATGTCCCTGCTACACACACTCACCCCCTTATGATTATGTGCTTTGAGAGAGGCCTAAAACCCAAGGTCTGAAAAAACACCTAGGAGAGTGGAAACGAGTAGTGACTGCCAATTGGACCGATGTCCTTCTGCTCTCCACGAAAGTTTCAGCCAGAGTATGCTCTTTTATGGTACCTCACACCAGATGGCATTCCATCGTTGTGGGTGTTATCATGAAAGAGATTTAGCTCTGGTAGCCTTTGCGAGGGAGTGAATAGAGCCACATGGGAGGATTACCCTTTAAATTGCCCTAGATCGTAGGTCTCACCTCTTTTTAGGTCACAAGGGCTTTCCAAATTGTGTGCTGCATTGTAAACTAGGCACGTTTTCAAAAAGAAAAGGAGATTTTTCGAAAAAAGAGAAAATAGAGAAAGAGTTGCCGTTGTAACCTTTCTTTCGCCGGTCTGTACGAAGTGACATATGAACCACTTTATTTTAAAAAAAGAGGGAGTGAAAGAGTTACCGCTGTAGCCTTTCTCATACCGGTCCATATGAAATAACGTACGACCCGCATTTTCCAAAAAAAAAAAAAAAAAAAAAAAACAAAACTTGAATCACTGCCAATAAGGACTGGTCTCTGAGTTACATAGACATAGAACATCATCATCATTTACACATCATCCTTTGCATAAAACATACATTTTCATTAGTTTTCGCATGCATCTTTGCATTTCATCATGGTTTGCTTGCCGAGAACCCCAAGTAATGAGAAATTTTTGTCATAGATACGGCATGGAATCTAGAAGGGAAACGGTGTATATTCCAAGGTACCCCGTTGTAAACAAGGTAGATGTGACTAGTCTGAAAAAATGTGTTGACCTGATGGGACCTATTGAAAGGGGATCGTTTGACAATGCTTATGGGAACCTCCGGAAGTTGTTGTTGCTAGAGGTGCAGACTGAGGCTATTGTGGCTTTGAGTAGATTCTATGACCCAGAAATCAGGTGCTTTCTTTTCAAAAATTTTCAAATGGCACCCACATTGGAGGAATATCAACAGATTTTGGGCTTCACTCAGACAGAAGCTGTTCCCTACCGGTATCAAGAACAATACTACACAGATGAGGGTTTCGCTGCATTATTGCAAGTGAGTGTAGAGGATCTGAAGCTCCAAAAGCAGAAGAGAAACAATGTGATAGGTTTCCCGCAGAGCTACCTTGAAGGTTTAATGGGAGCCTATGCTAGAAGTAAAAATTGGGTTGTCTTCAAGCGATTTTTGGCCTTAGCAATTTTTGGGGTTGTTCTCTTTCCGCAGATTGAGAGGTATGTAGATGTGACCGTCATTGGTATTTTCCTAGCTTTTCAGAATGGGAGGAGCCCCATTAATCCAATTCCCGCCATCCTTGCTGACACTTATTCTGCTTTCACTCATCATTGTGACTTGAGAAGGAAGAAAATCTCTTGCTCTTCTCACCTGTTGTATGCGTGGCTTCTCATTCATGCCTTCACCAACCCAACACGAGTGGAAAAGTTGATTAGCCACGCTGTAACTTGTGAGGTGAAAGCTATGAGTATTCAAGAATGGATCCAGTTTCTAGGGGGTCTAGATGAGCACTCGATCCGTTGGTATCTCTCATCTTGCTGGGAAGATAGGCCTAAGGTAGTCTTCCGCTGTGGTAGTTTTCAAAATGTCCCGCTAATGGGCACTAAGGGATGCATCAACTACAACCCGTCTCTGACTCTGAGGCAATTAGGGTATCCGATGAGGAATTCGCCTACTGAAGAGATGATATTCCCGCTTTACATCTATGAAGGAGGACCAAAAGATGACAGTTTGCTTAGAAAGGTCTTGCAAGCCTGGAGTACGGTGGTTCGCGTGGGAAAAGCAGAGCTTGCTCAGAGAACTAGTGGTATCACCTTCGCCCAGTGGCTCGGAAAAAGAGTCCAGAATGTTCAACTACCCTACCAAAAAGAGTTGCAAGTCGAGAGGGAAGTAGTAGACGCCAGTGTCCCTGTTGTCGAAGAATTAGGCGAGGTTAAGTTGGCCCTGATGAAGGCAGAGGAAGAGAAGAAATCTTTGCAAGCTGAAATAGAGAAGATGGCTCTGAAGAACAAAAGGTTGAAAGAAGAAAATGCCCTGAAGTCTGATACCATTGAGAAGTTCAGTCAGAAACTAAAAGGGGAAGAGGAGAGCAAGTTAGAAGTTCAAAGGTATCTGCAAGGAGCCAGGGAGGAAATCAAGAGGCGAAGCTTGAAAGAGAAGAAGGCCCTGGAAGAAGCCAATCAGTGGAAAGAATTGTGGGATGAAGCAAAAATGGAAGAGAGAGTTGCGAAAAGCTTGCTTGCCAAGTCAAAAAGGGAATCCCGCATGTTACAAGCTGAATGGGAGAGTAAGTTAGACAGTGTTGTGCAAGAGAGAGACTCATTTGAGAACATCCTCAGGGAATATCAGCGGGCCATAAAAGCAGAGCAAGAGGATTCTGATGAGTTGAAGGAGCGCCTTTGTCACATCAGCGATGCGTACCGACAAGTGAGGGATGAAAGTCAGTATTGGGAACATCGCTCTGTTGAGCTGCTCGGTAGGATTGAAGAGCAGGCAGTCATCATTGAGCTGAGGGACGAAGTTCAACACTGGAAGGATAGGTTCTCCAAGCTATCAGAGTTGGTCAACCAGGCTCTTGCGGATATGCCCAGGAAATTAAGAAAAGCTGAAACTGAGATGTATCCCCTCAACACCCCGCTTGAGGTGTACAAATTTGTGGAGTACTGCAGAGCCCTAGTTGAGGAAGCCAAAGGAAAAGCCGGAAGTACCTCTGCCAACAACAAAAGGAAAAAGAGTGGGAATGTCAAAGCTCTTTGTATTTGAGCTTCTTTATTGTAATTTTCCATTTTGTTTTATTGTACCTTTCCTTTTTCAATCATTGTATCAGAATGTCGTACTTTCGGATTCAGATTTTGAAGTATTTTGTTTAAATACACCCGTTTCGTTTCCAGATTCCAATTTCAGTATGATCCAAAGAAAGTGATATAACAAAAATAATCAAGGATTTACCTGCGTATCTATGACAAGACATAATACACTGCGATTCTCGGCAAGACAAACTAAACATGCATTCATTCGCATTGCATTCATTTATTCGTTCTTGTGTTCATAAGCGTGTTCCGTCAACAGAAAATCAGGCAAGCTGGTTAATCATCGCTATTGGACGCGTCTGCAAGCAAGAAACATGGAAAACAATCAAGCCAACACTGATCAGAACGATCCGCAGCCACATCAGGATGACGGAATTCCAGGAGGTCTGGATCATAATGGTCAGGGTCAGCATGGTCAGAATCAGGGGAATCAAGTCATTCAAGCTGAGATGGAAGTTCTAAAGGCTCAAATGGCGGAGGTCATAAGAGTGCTAAGTGCCTTAAGAGATGTTGGCACAACTGAAGCTGCTGTCGCTGGGACGAACAATCCTCCTCCCCTTCCTGGGTCTGGGATCTCTCAAACCCTTCAAGCTGTGCAATGGCCTCCCTATGGTCTCCCACTGGGCTATACGCCTCCTGCTGCTGATGCAAACCCTGGAAGAGATCCTTCGGGAACCATGGGGCACGCTCAGCCTAATACAATCGTGAATGAAGTTGGAACAGGGACGCATCAAGCCCAGATTCAGATCCCAATTCCTGTTATTACTCCAGGAACTCCGGCGGGTTTCAATTCACCAATAATGGTTCATCCACACGTACAGGGCCCAGTCCCTCAGAATATTGCTCACCGACACATGACCCCGGTCGTGGCGTCGATGAATAACCCTCACTATGGTGCCGGCGGTTTCCCACAGAATTACCCTGCCGAAGCTAGAAGTCAGTATCAGATGCTGGAAGAAAGGTTAAGAGCTGTTGAAGGGGCAGGTTCCCGAGCCAGGAATGCCCACGAGTTGTGCTTGGTTCCTGATCTAGTCCTGCCGCCCAAGTTCAAAGCACCAACTTTTGACAAATACAGAGGGACAACTTGCCCAGTCAGCCATGTGACAATGTACTGCCGAAAGATGACTGCCTACGCCCGTGATGATAACTTAATGATGCATTGCTTCCAAGAAAGTTTAGCTGGAGCTCCCCTTGACTGGTACATGCAGTTAGAGCCAACTAATATCCGTTGCTGGAAAGACATGGCGGATGCCTTCATGCGTCAATACCAGTATAACAATGATTTGGCTCCAGATAGAACTCAGCTACAATGCATGTCTAAGAGGGATAACGAGTCGTTCAAAGAGTATGCTCAGAGATGGCGGAACCTTGCGGCTCAAGTAAAACCCCCTCTGCTGGACAAGGAAATGGTCCACATGTTTATGGAAACCCTTCCTGCGGTGTATTATGATAGGTTGGTTGGCAGCGTAGCCTCAAACTTCTCTGAGATGGTGGTCACAGGGGAAAGAGTAGAGAATGGTATGCGGAGCGGAAGAATAGCTCAGGGCCCGACACCTCTTGCCGATCAAAAAAAGCCATTTTTTGGGTCTCATAAGAAGAAAGAAGGTGAAACTAATGCAGTCATCGGAGCCAGTGGTCCGTCGCACAGCAATCCACCACAAGCTATTTCGGTTCCTCCTCAGGCACCACTGGCGCAGCCTTTTCAATCAAATTATCAGTACCGGAACTATAATGAAAGGAAGCCTGTTGTCTTTGATCCCATTCCCATGTCCTACACGGACTTGTTTAATTATCTCATCACCAACAAAATAATCAGTACTCGTCAAATGAAGCCATATCAGCCTCCCTATCCCAGAGGGTACAACGCAAATGCCACCTGCGCCTTTCATTCTGGGGCAGTAGGTCATGTGGTGGAGGATTGTAAAGCATTCAAATACGTGGTGCAAGAATTACTTGATAAGAAAAGCATATCGTTTCAACAACCCAATGTAGCCACCAATCCGTTGCCAGGGCATGGAGGATCTGCTATTAATGCCGTTGACCGTCAGGAGGGTCAGTGTTTGGTTAGAAAAGTTGATTGCATTCAGATGCCTTTGAATTTTATCCATGCTGAATTATGCCGTTTTGGTGTCATCAAAGATGGGTGTGCTAGGAAAGACGTTTGTGATAATCCTCGCTGCATCGGGGCATGTGAAGGCTTTAAACCAATTCTCCAAGATCTCTTAGACAGACACCTGGTCCAAGTGGGAATCCAGGAGAAAGAAGAAGGTGTATTTACCTTGCAATCAGGCAATGGAGACTTCAGGAGACCGATTGAAATTCCCTGCAATCTGAATTCCAGCCTAGCTGTGACGAGACCCTCGACTGTTGTTATTCCAGTACCTGCTGCTACCCCTAGTGGGGAGGCTAGGATGACCCCATGGAGCTGCAATGTGCAAATACAAGCGGAGGTCCCTAAAGGCACTCTGGATATAACAAACATTGCTGGAGGTAGTTGTATCACAAGGAGTGGAAGGATGTATACTCCTGAAAACCTTAGAAGAGAGCAATCCAAGGGGAATGAAGAAAGGGCCCGTAAGGGAAAAGACAAGGAAGCTGTAGAAGTCAGGGATGTGTCGGACAAGGAAGCCCAAGAATTCCTGAGAGTAATGAGACAAAGTGAATATCGGGTGGTAGACCAGCTGAATCAAACTCCATCCAAGATCTCAATGCTCTCTTTGCTGCTTAGTTCCGAGGCACATCGTGCTGCACTGCTAAAGGTCCTGAATGAAGCTCACGTCTCCCATGACATTAAAGTAAACCAACTTGATGGTATTGTTGGCAGCATTGTAGCCTCTAATTACTTGACCTTCTCAGACACTGAGCTGCCTCCGGCAGGAAAGAGTCATAATCAAGCTCTTCACATCTCAGTCAAGTGTGGGGACCATATACTTGCCAGGGTGCTCATTGATAACGGTTCATCCTTGAATGTGCTGCCTAAGTCTACAATGGATAAGCTGGACGTAGACTGTTCATATCTAAAACCGAGCTCCACCTTGGTCAGAGCATTTGATGGGTCGGTGAAGGAAGTTTTTGGAGAAGTAGAAATGCCGCTGCGGGTAGGCCCTGAAGTATTTTATGTCGTCTTTCAAGTGATGGACATCAATTCATCCTACAGTTGCCTGCTGGGACGTCCTTGGATACATGCGGCTGGGGCAGTGCCATCCTCGCTTCATCAGAAACTCAAGTTTGTGGCTAGGGGAAAGCTGATAGTGATCTCCGGAGAAGAAGAAACATTGATAAATCGATCACCACCTGAATATTATGTGGAAGCAGCAGAAGAGTCCCTTGAGACCGCTTTCCAAGGATTGGAGATTTCAAATGCTGTCTTCGTCGAAGGTGAACCTCGGTGGAAGCCTAAGTGGTCCAAGGCTGCCATGATGACTGCAAAGGTAATGCTGGGACATGGGTATCAGATTGGTAAGGGCTTAGGAAAAACTGCTCAAGGAATTGTAATGCCTATCCAGCTGAGGGGTAATATTGAGAGGTTCGGTGTTGGGTACATCCCAAGTCTTGCTGATCGGGAGAGGCTGACATCTGACAGGAGGGAGAAATGGCTGGCCAAATTCAGAGGAAGGGCACCCAATCAGGGGAGAATGGTCATCGCTAATCTTAAGGACAACTTCCGGAGTGCTGGTATGCTGAACCCTGACCAGGTTAATATGGTTGAAGAAGAATCAAGCTCAAGTGGCCGTGCTGAAGGTCTGGTGCGCTGCTGTGCGGTTGGAGAGAAGCTGCAAAACTGGGAGATCATGGATTTTCCCGTATTTTCCAATTTAAAGTAATTATCATTGTAATGCAGATCCCTCGGCTCTGCCCAAGGCCTTGGGATATTTCATTCGGGCACACATGTTTTCGTCGAAAATCATCAATCAATAAAGTGTTATTTTGAATTTTCAATAAAATTTCTGTCTTCATCTTTTATCTGTGTTGCTTTTTCTTTGTTTTTATTCGCCGCTCCATTCTAATGCAGATCAAAAATAAACTCTGAAAATAATAATGCCCATAACTCATACTGTGATTTTGATTACCCGGTTAATCACGCCGAGGAAGATGTTGAGAATGATTGGGATACTCCTCCAGAAATCATGAGAATGGTAGAACAAGAAGAAAAGGTCATCGAACCCCATGAGGAGTCTACAGAAATGGTCAATTTGGGTACTGAGGAAGACAGAAAAGAGATCAAGGTTGGTACCGCAATGGAGGATAAAGAGCGCAAAAAGTTGATCCAGCTCCTGTTCGACTACGCTGACGTATTCGCATGGACATATCGGGACATGCCAGGGTTGAGCACAGATATTGTTGAACATAGATTGCCGGTGAAATCAGAATGTCCCCCGGTGAAACAGAAATTAAGGCGGATGAAGCCTGAAATGTCTTTGAGGATCAGGGATGAGGTCAAGAAACAGTTTGATGCAGGGTTCTTAGCTGTGGCAAAATATCCTGAGTGGGTAGCAAACATTGTTCCAGTCCCTAAGAAAGATGGAAAGGTCCGAATGTGTGTCGACTACCGTGACTTGAACCGAGCAAGCCCTAAAGATGATTTCCCTCTACCCCATATTGACGTTTTGGTGGACAGTACTGCTCAGCATTCGATGTTCTCCTTCATGGATGGATATTCAGGCTATAACCAGATGAAAATGGCTCCAGAGGATATGGAGAAAACCACCTTCATAACCCTTTGGGGAACTTTCTGTTACAAGGTCATGCCTTTCGGGTTGAGGAATGCCGGGGCAACCTACCAAAGAGCGATGGTAACCCTATTCCATGACATGATGCATAAAGAGATCGAAGTCTATGTGGATGACATGATTGCCAAATCAAAGACTGATGAAGAACACGTGGTTAACCTGCAGAAGCTGTTCGAGCGTCTCAGAAAGTACAAACTCAGGTTGAACCCCGCTAAGTGCACCTTTGGGGTTAGGTCGGGGAAGCTGTTAGGTTTCATTGTTAGCCAGAAGGGAATTGAGGTAGATCCGGACAAAGTACGAGCAATCCTGGAGATGCCAGCACCTAAAACAGAGAAAGAAGTTCGTGGTTTCCTGGGAAGACTAAACTACATCTCTCGATTCATCTTCCAGTTGACTGCAACTTGCGAGCCAATATTCAAACTGCTGTGCAAAAACCAAGAGATGAAGTGGAATGATAAATGTCAAGAAGCATTTGAGAAAATCAAGGCGTATCTTCAAAATCCACCCGTCCTAATGCCGCCTGTGTCTGGCAGGCCCCTCATCCTATACCTCACGGTGCTAGACAACACGATGAGTCAGGAAAGAAAGAACACGCGATCTACTACATAAGCAAGAAGTTCACAGACTGTGAGGCAAGGTATTCATAATTGGAGAAGACTTGCTGTGCTCTAGCCTGGGCTGCGCATCGACTGAGACAGTATATGCTGAGTCACACTACCTGGTTGGTGTCCAAAATGGACCCAATCAAGTACATATTTGAAAAACCTGCGCTCACAGGTAGAATTGCTCGTTGGCAAATGCTTCTGTCAGAGTACGATCTCGTGTACGTAACCCAGAAGGCGATTAAAGGTAGCACGTTGGCAGACTACCTGGCACATCAACCGGTTGAGGATTACCAATCAATGCAATGTGAGTTCCCGGATGAGGACATCATGACATCAAGCAGTATATCACAAACAGAGAGTATCCTCCCGGAGCTACAGAGAATGACAAGAGAACCCTCAGGAGGCTGTCAACAGGTTTCTTCTTGAGTGGAGACGTCCTTTACAAGAGAAACCATGACTTGGTACTCCTCAGGTGTGTAACAGGAGAAGAATCGTTAAAGATTATGCGAGATGTTCATGAAGGCTCATTTGGGGTTCATTCCAACGGGCACGCAATGGCTAGAAAAATCCTGAGAGCTGGATACTACTGGTTGCAGATGGAATCAGACTGTTACAGTTTTGTGAGAAGATGCCATAAATGCCAAATCTATGCAGATCACACCCATGTACCTCCAACTTCTCTAAAGGTTTTGAGCGCACCATGGCCATTCTCAATGTGGGGCATGGACATCATTGGTCCCATTGAACCCAAAGCTTCCAATGGTCACCGTTTCATTCTGGTTGCTATTGACTACTTCACTAAGTGGGTGGAGGCTGCTTCTTATCCCAATGTAACGAGCTCAGTGATTGCCAAATTCATCAAGAAAGACTTGGTTTGCCGCTACGGCCTTCCAAATAAGATTATCACAGACAACGGTAGTAATTTGAACAGCAGAGTGATGAAGGATTTGTGTAAAGACTTCAAAATACAACATCACAACTCTTCTCCCTACCGCCCAAAGATGAATGGGGCAGTTGAGGCAGCTAACAAGAATATCAAGCGGATAATACAGAAGATGGTCGTGACCTATAATGATTGGCACGAGATGCTTCCCTTTGCCCTGCATGGTTATAGAACCTCAGTACGCACCTCAACAGGGGCAACCCCTTACTCCCTGGTCTATGGGTCAGAGGCAGTCCTCCCCATTGAGGTTGAAATACCATCCCTGCGGGTGTTAATGGAGACAAAACTTGATGAAGCAGAATGGGTTCGGTCTCGTCTTGACCAGTTGAATCTCATTGATGAAAAACGGGTGGCCGCAATGTGTCATGGACAGTTGTACCAACAGAGAATGAGGAGGGCTTTCGACAAGAAAGTCCGTCCTCATGAATTCCAAGAAGGAGATCTTGTGCTCAAGCAGATCCTGCCGATTCAGACAGACTCTAGGGGCAAATGGGCTCCCAAATATGAAGGACCTTATGTGGTGAAGAAGGCATTCTCAGGAGGAGCTTTAATTCTGGCAAACATGGACGGAGATGAGATCCCAAATCCAGTAAACTCAGATGTGGTCAAGAAGTATTATGCCTAGAAAAATAGACGAAAAAAGAGAAAGATAAGCCAAGGAAAAATCAGCTCGCTAGGTTGAAAACCCGCAAAGGGCGACCTAGGCAAAATCAGAGCGGCCCGGTGGATTGAAAACCCGCAAAGGGCGATCCAGGCAAAAATTAGGGTCAGAAAACTTGGGCTTGAGAAAAGAAAAAGGCAACCAGCGCTCCAAAGGTTCTGATAAGGGGGTGATCAGTATTATGAGTATGGACGGTGGGCACCGTTACTTCAGAGATAGAATCACGAGATCTGTTCCTTTTGCTTGTATTTTTTTTGTAGTTTAAAAGAAAGATTGTAATGCACTTTCAATTGGCGTGACCTTCTGCACGTCCAATTTCTATATCAATAAAAGTCCAACTTTTCTTTCATATGTGTGCTTTTCGTGTCTCTGCTTTCATCTATTCAGTTTCTTTCAAAATAATAACTTTTATGATTGATGAAATCGAATTGCAAAACATGTGCACATTCAGAGCATTACAGGATCATTACGAAATCTTTGAAAAAATACGGAAAAAAGTGATTCCCCAAGTGAATAAAATTGCGAAAAAGACAGTCGTGACAGACCAGCGTGCAATCCTCGCGGGATCACCGTCCTGGAACAGCCTTCGCCCGACAGATCGATTTAACCAGCAAAAAAGAGTGCCAAAGAAAAACAAATAAGCAGAAAAAAGAAAGCTGCTTAAAGAAAACGAACAGAGTAAACAAAAACAAATAAGCAGAAAAAAGAAAGCTGCTTAAAGAAAACAAACAGAATAAACAAAAAACAAAAGAGAAGATCACAGAAGACGGAACATAAAAGAACACAACATCTTCATTCATCATACCATCCATACCATTCGTCGTCAAACAGTGGTGCATTACACTTTCAAATTCGCATCTCAGAAGAGCGGAGAATAACAAAAGAAAAAGAAGTGAATGAAGAATCAAACAGAAAAAGCATCCCACCAAAACCAATCATTGCATTCATGAGCATCCAAATACCCAAATGCATGCATTTCATGCACCATCCAAGAAGTTGCTTCGGACCAGAGAGTCCCAAAAATCTCATTTTTTAGAAAATCACCATCAGCACTGAGTTAGTAAACTCCATCAACCCAGAGTTAGTAAACTCCATCAACACAGAGTTAGTGAACTCCTTCCACAGATCACAACATCGTGTACGAGCACGCGATGGATCCATCAGACTTCGTTAAGTCCTTCGGATTAGTTGTGTCAGCCTAAGGCATAGCGTAAATCCATTGATCAAATAAGTTCCGGACCTGATGTTGATCGGCCGCTCGAAAAGGCCACCCCCAAAGCTCGGACTCGACCAGAGTTCGTTAAAAGGTTTTTAGGCAACCTCCGAATCCCCAATTTACCGCTTTTCCCAATTTACCGCTTTTCTCAATCTACTGCTTTCCCGTTAATGCGACAAGTGTTAACCCCCGTTCCCAAAAGGAAAATAACAAAAAGAAAATTTGAGCTTTTCTGGAGCGGACAAAATTAGTGTTATTTCTATATCGTTATTTCCATTTCACCAACAAATATGAAAAGGCCAAGTCATATTTCTTGGCGAAATGTGAAATAAAGAGGGGCAGCTGTAATACCCTAATTTTGTCCTATCCAAAAATAAGAAATTTTATTTATTTTTAATAAAAAATAATTATTTTATTTTTATGCCATGTTTTATTTTATTTTAGTTTGCTACAAGTTCTAATTTTTGAAAAAAATAATAATAATTAGAAGTAAAGAAACAAAATAAGCAAAGGAGGAAATAGGGGAGGTTTGTAAAAAATATATAGAGGTGCATTTAGGATTGGGCCTGTGGATACCTGTGTTGCAGGTTATCTAATATTGCAGGATTAGTTTTGATGATGAAAAAGACAAAGCCAAGTTGATGGCCAAAGGAATGAGAGTGTCAAAGCAAAGCTGATAAAAAGTATCATATATTCAAAAGTAAATCCAAGTCAACCAAACTCAAAGTACTGAAGATTCAAGCTTAAGGGTAGTCCTTATAAATAAGGGTAGTCCTTAGGGTCTTGGGTGAGTCTTAGGATAAATGTAAGCTCTTACAAAGGTCAGCTCATCTCGCAAAGTCTCTCGTCCCAAAGCTTTCTCAAAATGCATGCATGCATACGTAAACATAAAAAGGTTTTTGAGAAACTATAAAATCGATTCACACTTTTTTTTATTAAATATCAAAATCGATTTTTAACTCAATATGAAAGCATACAATCGATTCATATTATTTTTACTAAGTATATAAATCGATTCATAAACTATTTTTTCAAAGCAAAGAAACAATTCATATTGTTTTTATTAAAAGCAAAGAAATCGATTTCCAACTATTTTCCTAAAGATAAGAATCGATTCCTATAATATTTCAAAGGTAAAGAATCGATTCCTAGTATTTCTCTAAAGCTCAAAATCAATTTCCTAAATCAATGGTTAAGCACATAATCGATTCCTTGCTTCCTTATTTAAATAAGAATCGATTTCAAACTTCCTCCTTTTGTAAACTACATAATCGATTTCAAAGCTTGCTTTTTGTAAACTCCACAATCGATTCCTTGCTTCCTTATTTATATGAAAATCGATTTCTACATATTTTAACTTAGTAAAGAATCGATTCCTAGCCTCCCGGAGATCCTAAGAATCGATTACATCCATTTTACAAACAAATCAGAATCGATTCCTAGATCAGATCAAGCAAATGAATCGATTCCTAGATCCATTCCAATCAACAAAGAATCGATTCCTTTAAACATTTTCAACGTGAGATCTGGATTTTCAAAATCTATAAATAGAGGCTTCACCACCTCCATTCAACACCAACCCATTCTCACGATCTATCATTTCTGAAAAACTCTTATATTTTATTTGTGTTCTTCTCGCACCACTGGTCCGTCAAGAGCTGATCCTACGTTAAGAGTTAGTTGGGGTTGTGTCCTTCAAGTTGTAATATCTGCCTACACTAAGAGGTATTTCTGTATTTACATTACTGTTATATTGTTGTTATAATTTGTACTAGAGAGTGGGGTATCTCTCTAGGGGTAGCTGCATGTACTAGGAAGTGGGGTATCTTTCTAGGGCAGTTGTTGTAACAAGGGTGGGGTATCTCTTGTTATTGTTATATTAGATCTGATGGCTCTCTATAGGTGGGGTATCCTAGGAGGAGAGTGCCTGAGTCTGTAAAGGTTTTCCAAGGCACCTGTAAGCCTTGTTGTTTTAGTGGAAAATCTCACAAGGGTGTGAGGACTGGACGTAGGTCACTAGGAGGTGACCGAACCAGGATAAATCTCTGCGTGCTTTACTGCTTTCCTGCTTTACTGTTATTCTACTTTACTGCTTTATATTCTAATTCCTTCGCTTCCACTTAACCTGCGCGAAAATTGATCTAAGTCATTGAAAAGGGGAAAAACGTTTTCGAAAGATCATAAAAGTTTTAAATCTCAATTCACCCCCCCTCTTGAGACTGAAGCCACTTGGTAACAAGTGGTATCAGAGCTAGACTCTTGTATAAAGAGCTTAGCCGCTTCAAGAGAAATGGCTTCAGGTTGGTATACGCAAGAGGGTGCATCTCTTTTCCGTCCTCCGGGATTCAACGGAGAAGACTATGCATATTGGAAAGAAAGAATGAGAATTTTTATTGAAGGGGTAGACTTAGATGTTTGGGATGCCGTGGAAAAAGGACCTTTCGTCCCCACACACATAGTAGATGGTATTCTTAGAATAAAAAGTAGAAATGAATGGTCTGATGATGAGAAAAGAAAAGTGCAACTTAATTTACGCGCTAAAAATATTATTACTTCTGCTTTGAGTGCTGATGAATTTTTTCGAGTTTCAAACTGTAAATCTGCCCAAGAAATGTGGGATAATCTTCAAGTTACTCATGAGGGTACAAGTGAAGTGAAAAGGGCAAGAATAAATACTCTTACCAGAGAGTACGAATTGTTTAGAATGAATACAGGTGAAACAATATCAGAGATGCAGAAAAGGTTCACTCACATAGTGAACAAATTGGGTTCATTAGGAAAATCATTTCCTCCCGAAGACTTGATCAACAAAGTGCTAAGATGCCTAAACCGAGAATGGCAACCAAAGGTAACTGCTATAACTGAATCAAGAAACCTAACTACCATGTCTCTTGCCACTCTGTTTGGGAAACTACTAGAGCACGAGTTAGAACTCACTCGTCTAGCAGAGAATGAAGGAAAAGTCAAGAAAAAGAAAAACCTAGCTTTTAAAGTTTCAAGTTCAAGTTCATCCGACGACAGTGATGACTCGCAAAGTGAAAGTGATGAAGAGGATGAGAATATAGACCTAATGGTAAGAGAATTCAAAAGGTTCATAAGGAGGTCTCTAGAAAAGAATTCTCCAACCAAAGAAGTCTCATGCAAACAAAACTACTTAAGTCCTTTAACATGCTACGAATGTGGGAAACCCGGACACATAAAATTGGAATGCCCAAAATTACAAAGAAAACGACCAAGAGATGAGAGAAAGGGATCCAAAGGAAAAAGGAGTAGAAAAGCCTACACAGCATGGGAAAACAGGAACTCATCAGATAGCTCAGAAAGTGAAAAAGATCAAGTTGCTCTCATGGCCGACCACGACAGCGAAAGTGAAACTGAGGTATATTCTAACTCTGAATCTTTACAAGATGCCTATGATGAATTATATGAAGCATTTACTGAATTACATGATAAATCATTAAAATTAGCTAAAGTGTTAGACAGATCCAAGAAAGCTATCACTCATCTGGAAAAAGACATCACTTCTTTAAACAAAGAAATAGTAGAACTTAGAAAAAAAAATGATAGTCTTGCATGCTTTAAAGAAAACCATACATGTGATAAATGTGTTGAAAGCAAAAAGAAAGTTCATGAACTAGAGTTGACTATTGAAAAACTATCTAGAATCAAAACCATAGAAAAGCATGTTCATTACAAATCTAAATTTTCCACTAGACCATACATTAAATGTTATTATTGTGGTAAACCTGGACATACAGCTTCTGTTTGCAGGGCAAGAGGTAAACAAAATATGAAAAAGGTGTGGGTTCCCAAAGGAACCATACCAAACACTAACCCACAAGGACCCAAAGAGATTTGGGTACCTAGAACCTTGTTTTAGATCATTGCAGGTACGCTGCAAGGTATGGGGACATGTGGATACCTTGACAGCAAAGACTCAAAGCACATGACCGGAAACGCAATAAAGTTATCAACTCTCACCTCGGAGAAAAATCTGTCATGTGACTTGTGATGAATAGAGGGAGAATCACTGGTAAAGGTTAGAAAAGTTTTATTCACCTATAAACTGAAAATGTGCTTAAATCATAGTTTACTTAGTCAAACATGTGACTTGTGAAACAATTTGATCTCTAAACCGCATTTCATGCATCTCTAAGGGAACATTTTTTTTCAAGGCATGAAAACAAATAAAGTATTCTGATCATCCCTCTAAAACTGAGCATGTAGAATTATCACATCACCTTCCTAGAGGTTATGGTTAGAAAGGCGATAGTGTGATTGAGTTAGTTGAATCGTCAAAATCAGCTAGTTGATATTTTCACAAATCCATTGCAAAAGAAAACCTGGTTCTTTATTTACTTAAATGAATTTTTCAATAAAATATTTTTCAAGTGATTTTTTAAAATATTTAAGAGAATTTGTGACTTACGAATTTCTGCGTGCTCAAAAAGCGTTTTATAAAGCAGCTGAAATGCTACCTTTTCCCGAAATCCATTTTCTCCTGTCACAATAAATTGCTGGCTTTGGCAGCAAAATTCAGAATACATACTCACAATCGTTGCTCAACTAAAATAATTTTTCTCCCATATTCTGGCTGCCATCACCAACTTTCAAACTAAGCAGCATGAAATGTATAAAGCTTAAAACAACTGCTTCACAGATTTTTGAGACTCATAATTAGCTTTTGCCTGTGTTTGATAAAATATTCTCTTCATGGCCTCAAATATGTTTTTTTCAAGTTTTGATGATCACTTACAAATCAGCAATGGCTCTTTTATCTTGTCAAATAGCTGTGACATTCGATTCGCAAACTTTATCATATACTGGCCCTCTTTGATCATGACAAAAAGGGGGAGAGAAATATAGGGTTGCATATGAGCATATAGAACTTGCATATTATGCATCTAGTCAATAAGTCAGGGGGAGCATCATGATAGGGGGAGCATCATATTTATATATTATCTGTTTGAACTAACCTCCCACCTTGAGATGAGTAAATGTTTTGTCATCATCAAAAAGGGGGAGAATGTGGATACCTGTGTTGCAGGTTATCTAATATTGCAGGATTAGTTTTGATGATGAAAAAGACAAAGCCAAGTTGATGGCCAAAGGAATGAGAGTGTCAAAGCAAAGCTGATAAAAAGTATCATATATTCAAAAGTCAATCCAAGTCAACCAAACTCAAAGTACTGAAGATTCAAGCTTAAGGGTAGTCCTTATAAATAAGGGTAGTCCTTAGGGTCTTGGGTGAGTCTTAGGATAAATGTAAGCTCTTACAAAGGTCAGCTCATCTCGCAAAGTCTCTCGTCCCAAA
The DNA here is from genome assembly GCA_039519185.1 of Astragalus membranaceus. Classification (NCBI taxonomy): domain Eukaryota; kingdom Viridiplantae; phylum Streptophyta; class Magnoliopsida; order Fabales; family Fabaceae; genus Astragalus; species Astragalus membranaceus. The sequence continues at coordinate 149,887,528 of CM076848.1, forward strand.
GCTTTCTCAAAATGCATGCATGCATACGTAAACATAAAAAGGTTTTTGAGAAACTATAAAATCGATTCACACTTTTTTTTATTAAATATCAAAATCGATTTTTAACTCAATATGAAAGCATACAATCGATTCATATTATTTTTACTAAGTATATAAATCGATTCATAAACTATTTTTTCAAAGCAAAGAAACAATTCATATTGTTTTTATTAAAAGCAAAGAAATCGATTTCCAACTATTTTCCTAAAGATAAGAATCGATTCCTATAATATTTCAAAGGTAAAGAATCGATTCCTAGTATTTCTCTAAAGCTCAAAATCGATTTCCTAAATCAATGGTTAAGCACATAATCGATTCCTTGCTTCCTTATTTAAATAAGAATCGATTTCAAACTTCCTCCTTTTGTAAACTACATAATCGATTTCAAAGCTTGCTTTTTGTAAACTCCACAATCGATTCCTTGCTTCCTTATTTATATGAAAATCGATTTCTACATATTTTAACTTAGTAAAGAATCGATTCCTAGCCTCCCGGAGATCCTAAGAATCGATTACATCCATTTTACAAACAAATCAGAATCGATTCCTAGATCAGATCAAGCAAATGAATCGATTCCTAGATCCATTCCAATCAACAAAGAATCGATTCCTTTAAACATTTTCAACGTGAGATCTGGATTTTCAAAATTTATAAATAGAGGCTTCACCACCTCCATTCAACACCAACCCATTCTCACGATCTATCATTTCTGAAAAACTCTTATATTTTATTTGTGTTCTTCTCGCACCACTGGTCCGTCAAGAGCTGATCCTACGTTAAGAGTTAGTTGGGGTTGTGTCCTTCAAGTTGTAATATCTGCCTACACTAAGAGGTATTTCTGTATTTACATTACTGTTATATTGTTGTTATAATTTGTACTAGAGAGTGGGGTATCTCTCTAGGGGTAGCTGCATGTACTAGGAAGTGGGGTATCTTTCTAGGGCAGTTGTTGTAACAAGGGTGGGGTATCTCTTGTTATTGTTATATTAGATCTGAGGGCTCTCTATAGGTGGGGTATCCTAGGAGGAGAGTGCCTGAGTCTGTAAAGGTTTTCCAAGGCACCTGTAAGCCTTGTTGTTTTAGTGGAAAATCTCACAAGGGTGTGAGGACTGGACGTAGGTCACTAGGAGGTGACCGAACCAGGATAAATCTCTGCGTGCTTTACTGCTTTCCTGCTTTACTGTTATTCTACTTTACTGCTTTATATTCTAATTCCTTCGCTTCCACTTAACCTGCGCGAAAATTGATCTAAGTCATTGAAAAGGGGAAAAACGTTTTCGAAAGATCAGAAAAGTTTTAAATCTCAATTCACCCCCCCTCTTGAGACTGAAGCCACTTGGTAACAGGGCCATCTAAAGCCCACTCCTCCACCAAACCTTATGCCCAATTCGCATAACCCTAGACCTAACCCATATCCAACCCATAACCCACAACCCAATTCATCAAAACCCTAAAATCCCTCCTCTCCTAACCCTAATTCGACCCCACCCCCCTTTACCCTAAAAAATGTCCACATTCACTCTTCCCCCTTAACCCAAAAATCATCCACATTCATCCCCTCTCTCCTAGCCTAGAAATCCGCCCCACTTTCCCTCTTTTCCCTCCTTGGAACTCACAATCCCACTTCCACACACAATCCCACTTCCACACACTTCCCACTTCCCCACATCTCCTTTCCCCATACACTCCACCCTTCCCTCTCTCCTCTCCCAACGGCTCTCCCTCCTTTCCTACGCCCCCTTTCTTTCTCTCTCCCTCACACATCACTCAACTCACTCTCTCTCACACACTTCCCCTTCCAAACCCTCAAAAAAATTCGGCCCCTTTCTCTCTCTCCCTCACATCACTCTCTCACACACTCACTCTCACTTCACACACTCAACCCTTTCCCCCCCCCCCTACGGCCTCTCTCTCTCTCTTACACCCCTCCATCTCCTTTCCCTCACACAACCTCCAAAACACATCACCTCCACTACCCACATTAAGCCCTAGCCGTCCACCCTCCCTTCTCCATCTCCACACGTTTTCCTTTCACATCCTCTCACGAAATCACCATTTTTGGTGCTTCTTCATCTCCTCTCTCACACGAAATCACCATTTTTGACATCAACATGCAAGTTACTAATGGTCTCTCCACGGTTCGAAAGTTCATCCAAGAGAACATGCTTTCCATTTCGTTTTCTCCAAGGCTCACACACAAACGGATACATACACAAGGCTTGGTGAAAAAACCGAAAAACAAAGCACACAACTACAAGATCAAGTTTTAGTATAAATAGGAGTTACGGTTTTGAGACAAGGGGACGATTTTTTTTGAGAGAGAAGAGGGTGGTGGGTTGAAAGCTTGAAGGAGGTCCAGAAGCAAGAGGAGCAAGAGTGAGAGAGAGAAAATTTTCGTTTTTCTTTTTCTAAATTTATCATACAGTTTTTATTTTTTACGATTCTTGTTGGTGAGATTTGAGAAGAGAACTCATTGTCCAAGGTTTGTTGTATATTTTACTCTTCTATTTTATGATTTTTGAATCTTTTATGTGATATGTTGTTCATCTTCATGTATATGGTTTTTCTTTGATGTTGAGTATTCTATTCTCTTTCTTTTGAGTAAAAGAATGGAGAAGCATGTATAGATTAGTTAATATGTTTTTTTAGTTGTAGAGGGTTCAGTTTATTACGAATGTCATTTATTTCCTATGCCTTCCTAAATAAACAAATCATGTGCATAACCATGAGTAATGATAGTTAGTTAAGGGATTCTCTTATCAACAATAATCATCATCATCCAAATAATAACAATAAGAAATGTAGCGATTTTTCTTCTAATATCAAATAAGGTTTAGGTATCAAAAGAATCAAAAAAGGATTTAAGGTAAAATGTTTTTTTTAAATAATTAATAGATCTCTTTTATACCAAATGCCAACAAAAAAAACACTTCACCAAAAAATCATTTTTTCGGAAAACTCTAAAAAACATTTCCTAGTAATTAACAAAAGGGGGTAGTCAACACATTTCTTTTACTATTATTAAGTAAACAAATAAACTAATTTTTATGTTTTTTTTATTATTTATTTATTTATTTATTTATTCGCTTTTTATTTAATCAGAAATTAATAAAAAAAAAAACAAAAAAAAACTTTTCCCTAGTAAAAAAGAGTCGTAAGTGAAACATTTTTTTAAAAAAACAAGTAAACTGCTATTTACACCCCCCAGGCTCAAGCATAAGGCCCTTTTTACCATTTAAGCCCAGTTTCGCTAACTGGGCCCTCCCATGCGAATTGGGCTTCATTTTCTGCACCCCCTCTTTTAAAAACGCAACCCTTCTCACTGTTTACACCCCATTTTTAATAATACAGCTCTCCTTTTATTTGCACCCCCATTTTACTATTGCATCCACTATTTCTCCTGTAAGAAAAAATATATTTCCTTTCCCTAAATAAATATTTTCTGACATCAAAAACAAACATTTTCAAACGTCGAAACCAACGAAAACACTCTTCAAAAACAAATCTTTTCAAACGTCGAAATCAAAATTAATCATCACTAATGATCACTCGCGCCGTTGCCGTTTGATTGTGGGTGATGATTTCATTCCTGTGGGAGCTAGTAGTGTGGCCACTCTAAACCGTTGTTGTTTGGTCCTCACAAACGCTCTCCCCCAATTTCGAAAACATTTTCAATGCTCAAAATAAAAACCGATTATCATTAATCATCACCCGTGCCGTTGCCGTTTGGACGTTAATGATAATTCATTTTCATAAGAGTTAGTAGTGCGACCACTCTAAACCATTGTTGTTTGGTCACTGCGAACGCTCAACCCCCTTTTGCGAAAAACTCCAAAAAGATCAAAAAGCAAAACCTTTTCAAAAAACCAGAACTACGTAGCTTTGAATTCTCCATCGCACCGGGAGATACGTAGGAGCGGATATCCTCCGTCAAGCACAATAAACTAAAAACTTTTTTTTTCTTTCTTTTCTCTTAAAAAAAAACAACAAATACTTTTTGCCAAAAATAAAAATTTTCATTAAGTCTTTTCATTCTCTTTTCGAAAAAGGCAAATTTAAGTATTTTCCAAATCCGCACTTAAAACCACACATTTAATTAAAGGTTCCCTTTCGGTAGAAAGGAGGCGTGGGGTGCTAAAACCTTCCCTATGCCTAACCGACCCCCGAACCCAAATCTTCCGGTTTTCCGAAGGGCCATCCGCTTTCCTAAAGGTTTTTCTTCAATATTTTCCTTATAAAAAATATTGGTGGCGACTTCATTGATTTTCAAAAAGTTGTAAACGAAGAAAGATTCCTTCAGGGACTTTTTCGGGCGCAACAACAAGCAGTGGAAGGAAGCAATGATTGATGAGCTGAAGTCAATCGAAAAGAATGGCACTTGGAAGCTAGTCGAACTTCCAAGGCAAAAGAAAGCTATAGGCGTGAAATGGGTCTACAAGACCAAAGTCAAGCCCAATGGAGAAGTGGCCAAGTACAAGGCCAGGCTAGTAGCCAAAGGTTTCCTGTAGAAACCTGGTTTGGATTTCAATGAGGTCTTTGCCCCAGTAGCCAGGATCGAAACCATAAGATTGGTAGTGGCATTGGCAAGTCATAGAGGCTAGCCCATACATCAACTTGATGTAAAGTCAGCATTTCTGAATGGACCTCTGGAGGAGGAAGTCCATGTTTGTCAACCACCTGGTTTTGAGTCGAAGGGTCAAGAAGACATGGTTTTTAAGCTTGAGAAAGCCCTATATGGACTCAAGCAAGCTCCAAGAGCGTTGAACAAGAGAATTGATGGATTTCTCTTGGCTCGGAAGTTTATGAGATGCACCAATGAGCATGGAGTATATGTAAAGAAGAATGGAACTTCGACTCAGTTGTTGTTATGCCTGTATGTAGATGATCTACTAGTAACTGGCAGCAATGAAGTCGAAGTCGAAGTCGAAGCCTTTAAGAAAGTGATGATGTCTGAGTTTAAAATGAGTGATCTAGGACATCTATCATATTTCCTAGGAATGGAATTCACAGAGTCGAAGAAGGGAATATTTCTGCATCGGTCGAAGTATGCAGGTGATATCCTGAAGAGATTCGACATGATTAACTGTAAGGAGGTTTCGACACCAGCAGACACAAGCAGCAAGCTGTCGAAAGACGATGAAGGGATTGAAGTAGATGCCACCCTCTTCAAACAGATTGTGGGCTCCCTGAGGTACTTGTTCAACACTCGACCTGATATTATGTTTAGTGTCGGAATGATCAGGAGATTCATGGAGAAGCCGAAAAGCTCTCATCTAGTAGCTGCGAGAAGAGTACTAAGGTATATAAAGGGAACACAAAGTTATGGTATTCTATTCCCTAGCAAGTCAGAGTCGAAGAATGGTGCTGAAGTGTTTGGTTACACAGACTCCGACTGGAGTGGAGACAAGAGTGATCGAAAAAGCACAAGTGGGTATGTCTTCATGTATGGATCGACACCCATCTCTTGGTGCTCGAAGAAGCAAAGTATAGTTGCGTTATCCTCTTGTGAAACAGAGTATGTGGCTGCTTCGTTTGCAGCATGTCAAGCATCATGGCTGAGCATGCTATTGGTCGAAATTGGAGTGCACAGGGTCGAAGCAATGAAGTTGTTGATCGACAACAAGTCTGCGATAGATCTCGCCAAGAATCCTGTCGCACATGGTAGATCGAAGCACATAGAGACCAGATATCACTTCCTACGTGATCAAGTAAACAATGAGAAGCTGAATCTGGAATATTGTTGTTCGGAATTTCAAGTAGCTGATGCAATGACCAAGCCATTGCAAAAGGGAAGATTCGAAGAACTGAGAACAATGCTTGGGATGATGTCACTCAGCAATGTGAATTAGGAGGGAATATTGAGATATGCCTTGTAATTCTATTGCTTGTAATAATAGTAGGTGTAGTTAGAAACCTAGTCGAAATGGGCCAGTCGAATGGGCTAGTCGAAATTATGGGTCTGGGCCTGTTTCATTGTATATATATACAGACGTCAGTAGCATGTAATTTGTAACCTACTTTTATGAAATTCAGTGCAGCTTTTACTATTCATATTATATTGCCCTAATCATTCCTTTGACATCTAGCGCCGCCACTTCATTTTCTTCTCCCTTTCACGTGTTTATCCCCAACAACATCGTCTCTTTCATTTGGGTTCGCCGCCGCGCCGCCATGCCATGTACGCCTCTACTTCCGTTCACTGTCCTTCATCCTTCGCGCCTCCTGACACATGCTTCCTTCATTTTCAAGGTGTGCGTCCGCCGTTCACTGCCGTTCAAGCTTCGTGCTGTAGCTTACGTTCACCGTGTCGCGCTGTAACTTCTGTTCAAAATAGAAGTCGTGGTTTGTTCCTTTTCATTTTCCTCCCTTTAATAAAAGATTGCGTTCTTTTTGTTGTTCAATCTTTTTTAAGATAAACCAAATCAATTTCTTTTTGCTGCTCATCATGTGTTCTGTTTTCCTAAAGGCTTTGTTTGGGATGTATTTATATTCTCTTTACATTTTGTTCTTATAGGAAAGTGGATAAATGAATCGGCACTTTTAATCGAAAAGAATGATATAATTTACTGTTGCCAAGGGTCTAACAATTTCTTTAATTTTAATTGCTCAGTCCCTAATCTTGACCACACCATATAATGTTTATTTGCAGGTTTTTTATATGTTTTGCTTCAGCACTGGGTAGGTTTATTAGATGCTTTCTCAATTAGTACTCCCACAATTGTCTCATTGATCGTGCCTCATTTTATTTTCATCTGGTAAGTTTCTTGCACTTTCTTTTTCATTTCTCCTTTGGCCTGACCACCTTTTTGTTTTACTGCAAGGATTCAAAAGTTTGAACTTTTCTGGGTTTTTTTTTTTAAATTATTGGGTTTGGTTGACATTTTACAAATTTTTCAAACTTGATTTAGGGTAGATATTTCTTTTTTGTGTTTGGAATTGTTTATTGTTTAATCTGATAAAGCTATTTTGATGGTTTGGTAGAAAAAGTTTGTTGATTATAAACAAGTTAGGATGTGTGTCTGCAATTTACTAAAGATGATATAAATGGGCCAGACTTGAGTATAGTACACCATTTAGTTATAGTATCAAGTATCAACCACTCTTTTGTTTAATGGAAATTTAATTAGTTAGACTAGAACTTCTTAAATATCATCTTGTCATTCAAACTGTGTTCTGATTTTGTAGTGCACTTCTATTTGTACTCTTTCTATCTTTGTTTTCTAACTTTATAATAAAAAGATGAAGAAAGAGAACTTCAAGAGCAACAATTACTACAAAGGATATGATGCTATTGCTTTTGGGTTCTACCACCCTATTTGAACTTCTTTGCGAAACAACATCACGAACGTGATTCTGGTTGTTCTTAGAGTTCTATAGTAGTGAAGTTCAATGTTCTTATTTCATGTTCTCAATTCCTTTTGTACTTGATTTTTTATTTGGATATGTAACTTTTTCTTTTCACTTCCTAAAGTGTTGAATATGTAACTGTTTCATTTGGATATGCAACTGTTTCTCAAGCGTCACATTGAGTTTAATTTTTTATTTTCATATCCAACATATAATAAAAACTTTTGTCTTTCATATAAAAAAAACTTGTTTTTAAGATTAATTCTTAAAAATTTAAATTAACTATCCAAAAAAGAGTTAATTATGTTTATTCGAGAAATTTTATTTTATAAAAATAAAATTATCAGTAAATTTATTTTTTATGTATCTTTTGAGCCATTTCATAAAAAAATGTAGGTTGAATATGTTTTTCGTCCCTGCAAATATAGCGTTTTTTCAAATAAGTCCCTGCAAATTTTTTTTATTAAATAAGTCCCTACAAATTATTTTTCTTAAATATGCCCTTCTGTTATCCCTCTGTTACAAAAACACTGATGTGTCTAACAGAGTGCTACGTTGGCTTTTACACATCAGATTTTCATTTTCTATTTATTTTATTAAAACCTATGTGTATTAAAACTCAACCCTAATCCCTAATCTTCTTCTTCCTCTTTCTCTTCCTCTCCTACTCTTTCTCCTCTACCACCCACCATCAGAAACCCTTCACCATAGTACTAATTCTCCACTTGACCATCCTTCTTCAACACCATGCGCCGCTGCTGTTAGTCCATCTCCAACATATAAAGTTGCTACCTTTTGAATGAGAGACATGCTTGAAATTTCAACACCCACAGTCTGAATTAATTGGTTGGTTTTTACACTTCTGTCGCCAACACCGACTCTGCGGTCATCGTCCGTATCTCCGATTCCAACCTTCCTATTTTTTTAAATGAATCGCAAATACAAATAAGAATTAACTAGAATAGGATAGTTTGATATAATGATTAGCACTGAATGCACACAAACTATTATGACAGCATATGCAAGTGTTTGCTGTTGTTAAGGTTGGAATGGAATTGGGGAAAACATGTTCTCCAAAAAAAATTGCTTAAACAAGGAAATTGGGACTCCCTTATGTTCCTTCCCTCCGTGTCTCACCTCCTCTCTTCCAACAGTATTAACAAGCTACAACAATAAAAGAGATTCAGAGGAAGAGGAATATTAGGTATTTGGGCTGAGTTTTAATACACATAGGTTTTAATAAAATAAATAGAAAATGAAAATCTGATGCGTAAAAGCCAGCGTGACACTCCGTTAGACACATCACCGTTTTTGTAACAGAGGGTTAACGGAAGGCATATTTAAAAAAAATTAATTTGCAGGGACGAAAAACATATTTAAACCAAAACTGTATCTCTTGGACTTTTTTATCAATTAGATCGATCTTAACTGATGGATCTCAAATTCGTGAAGTACATAGTCCTATTTATAGCAATTAGGTAAATTTTAACCGTTGTATATATCTCTTAGGACGTCAGGAATCTGAGATCTAACAGTCAAGATCGACCTAATTACAATAATTGAGTCTTGGGACATGACAAATCTGAGATCCAACAGTCAAGATCAACCTAATTACTATAATTAGGTCTTGGGACATGACAAATCTGAGATCCAACAGTCATGATCAACCTGATTACTATAGTTAAGTCTTAGGGATCAAGAATCGGAGATCCAACGGTCAATATTGACCTAATTACTATAATTAGGTCTTAGAACATCACTAATCAAAGATCCAACGGTGAAAATTGGTCTGATTACTATAGTTAAGTCATGGGGATCAAGAGTCGGAGATCCAGCGGTCAATATTTACCTAATTACGATAATTAGGTCTTAGGACGTCACGAATTAAAGATCCAACGGTGAAAATTGTCTTGATTACTATAGTTAAGTCATGTGGATCAAGAGTCAGAGATCCAACGGTCAATATTAACCTAATTACTAGTAATTAGGTCTTAGGACGTCACGAATCAAAGATCCAACGGTGAAAATCGACTTGATTACTATAGTTAAGTCATGTGGATCAAGAGTCGGAGATCCAACGGTCAATATTAACCTAATTACTAGTAATTAGGTCTTAGGACGTCACGAATCAAAGATCCAACGGTGAAAATCGACTTGATTACTATAGCTAAGTCATGTGGATCAAGAGTCAGAGATCTAACGGTCAATATTAACCTAACGATCACTGGCTTTAACTTCCTTAACTAACAGAAACCATACCATTAAATTTAGCACATAATGGTATGGTATAAAGATGGGGGAACAAGACATAAAGATGCATGAATTTTTCAAAGTTATAATATTGATTTAGTATTTTACTACTTATTAACTATGTAATGACCAACTGCCGCAATGGTTGTCTATTTTGAGGATTCTAACTTTCTCCCAAAACATATTTTCTTATTCTGGTTTATGGCGTTAAATTGGATTACAACCTTTTCTTGAATTCAACATTTTTTTGAGGCATTCAGTTTCGTCAAGTACAGTAGGTGGTGCTTGAATTGTATTTTTTTCGAGCCCATTGCCAAGTTGATAAAGAATCAAGCGACATTGATGCAATCTGTTTTGTAGTTGATTACTACTTGTCTACTTCTAAGATAGTGTTATCATAATTCATTGAACAAGATAATAGTTTGCATAAAATGAAGGACTTCGTCTGAATATATCAGATATTGTGTTGCAGTGATATAGTTAGAGGTGCAGTTCGGTTAGGGTGATTTTGCAGGTTTTTTTTTTTTTGAGTTCTTCATGTGAAGTGGTACTTTTTTGATGTTACACGGTTCTGCCTCTCATTTTTTTATGGTATAATTTTTTGTCAATTATTTTTCTGGTATAATGAACGTGGTTGATTGTGGTTTATAACTTCCTTCCTGATCTTTGTACGTTATTGCATTATAATTGATTTCTTTTAATTAGTTTATAATAATTGACGTTTTAAAGTGCACAGATACTAATTTAGGAATAAAGGAATAAATAAATAAATAAATAAATAAATAACTGTGGTTAAAGTGCACAGATACTATATAGTTTATAATAATTGACTTTTAGCAAACCGTTTCATAACAACAGGAGTCTGCAAACTTGAAAGAAATGGCTAACAAGCAGGAAAAAATGAAGAAAAAAATGTTTCCAAGTTTTATCAAGGTCTAGGGGTGGTATCAGAAATAAGGAAACTTGTGAGTGTGCTTATTTGCATTTCCTTTTGCTCACAATCCTCACATGGTCCGGATTCTGGACTAAGGTATCATCTCTTTATTCTTCCATTTTTAATTTTCTTATTTCTTGAAATCCCAACGAACAAGCTGCATGATTGACACAATTTGGTTCTATATCAAGCTGCTTTTACAATTTGGTTCAATAGAGCCACGACACACATAACAAACTTTAAAAACAAAAACAAAGATAACAAACAAAACTTCAGCTTTTCGTCTGTTGTTAAGTTTTTAAACTTCAAGTAAAATTTAACTAAAATTCAACATTATTGTTCTGGACTGGCCCAAGAGGTCCATTTAGCAATTTCAGGAGGTGCGTGTAGCAACGGATATGGATTGGCCCAATCGCTTTGGCCCATATCCACCACACACAAGCCCAATACGCTTGGAGGGTCCAGATCGCCTCCACTGATCCGACGATCCACAACGAACATCGATTTCTTATAAATACCGGCTCGCATAGCCATTTATACGGTACATACTCTTCCCTTGCAAATTCACTAGCTTATTCTCATATTGACTTGAGCGTCGGAGTGGCTTTGCAGGTACCCCCCCGGGCGCTCACTGACCTCCTGCCAGGACAGCAAGAGACCTACCAACAGCAGCCTACCAAAATACTGCTATAGGTACAGGCCATTGGCGACCACAGTGGGAGATATCTATCTTTCACATCATCACTACTCGAACTTTTCTCTTGCTACTCCATGGCTCCCAGAGGCAGACCCCGGGTTCAAAGCGTTGCCATACCTGCACCCCGACCAGAGGATACCCCTGAGGGTAACGTCGCCAGCCTGCCTAATGAGGGCAACGTCGCCAGCCTGCCTGACGAGGGCACCAGTCAGCATGCCCAACCATTGAATGTAAGCCAACTTTTGGATCTCCTGGCTAGCCGCACTCAAGCTATGCTGTAGCAGGAAGCTCGCCTCAGGCAGATAGAAAGGCGTGTGGCTTCCCTGCCCGAGCAGCCTCCTCCGACAACGGTGGCTTAGAGGCGCCATTGGTCTCCCCTAGGAGGCACCACGTCCATCGTTCCCCCGAGGCGAAGGCATGTGCACCGGTCTCCCCCTCGGCGACACAGGCATGAAGGATCGGGCTCGCCTCCAAGGACCCCTCCATCCCCTCCAGATGATACCTACCAGTCTCACGACTCCCACTCCAGGACCTCCTCACGCGCATCCCCCGATTCTCGTGAGATGCCAAGGAACCAGGTCAATGCCCATCGGAGGCACCACCGGGGATCGCCATCGAGGAGATCCCCCGACCGAGGCAGGTATCATGAGTTGAACTATGAAGACACCTCCCCCCGGAACTCAAGAGAGTTTTCGTAAGAAGGACCTTTCACTCGAAGGGTGGATGAATGCCGAATCCCAAGGGCCTTGGAGAAGCTGCCAGCTGTAACACCCCTTTTCTACCCGTTAATTTAATTGTAAAAAAAATCAGAGTTTCAAAATTTTAATTACACCACAAGGGATGTCACACTTACTTCGTTAAACATCACACGCCAAATTACTCACTTTTTGAAAAAAGTCTTATAATACTTTCAAAACGTCATTGTCAATTAAAATACAACTTCACAGCGGAAAATCCAACAAGTTTAATCATAAAAGGCATTGCAACTATGCAAGGCTCACAATAGTAAAATCCAACAACAACAATGGTCATAAATAGCTTAAACAACGTTCATCCCTCCCCTAGTGTTACATAATCAGAGCAGACGACCCGACTTAGCTAGTGAAGATACCTAAGCCTTCACTCGAGATCACCTGCACGCTACCGCGTAGGGGTAACATTCAAACAGAAGGGGTGAGTTCATCTAACCATATAATAAAGCATATGATGAGCACTAAGCCAGAGTTATGACACTATATCTACCACACCACGAAACATCAAGTCAATCATCAAGGATAAAACAGTCAATTCCATCAGCAAGGGTAAACAGCCAATCTCATCATCAAGTTACTCGGCACAACGAGTAGTCACAATGTCATGCAGGAGTATGAAATGCAACCCACTCGCGGGCATATGCATGAGGTACCTTTTCACAAACGTCGCTTAGCCTTTTGGGCCTCATCGTCACTTAGCCTTTTGGGCCTCAAACGTCACTGGGTTTATGCATATGGGATGCATGAGACACTATAACATGCACCACGCACAAACACAAAAATCACGGTCAACTATGTGACCGGTCACTCACCAATTTGCCAAATAAGAGGCACAGCACCTGTCAATTCACAATTACACACAACAACATCACTTAGCCTTTTGGGCCTTATCGTCACTTAGCCTTTTGGGCCTTATCGTCACTTAGCCTTTTTGGGCCTCAACGTCACTTATTTTCATCGTCACTTATTCATAAACATCATCAATTCAAACAATAGCCACTGAGGGCAAAGACGTCATTTACTAGCCACCAAGGGCATCATCGTCATTTACACATCATTATCAACAACATTGGCCACTAAGGGCAAAAATGTCATTTAACTAGCCACTAAGGGCATCATCATCATTAACACATCATCATCAATAATATTGGCCACTAAGGGCAAAAACGTCATTTAACTAGCCACTAAGGGAATCATCGTCAAAATCATCACTTTCGACACTTGGACACTAAAACCACTGATTATACGCCAAAGGGGATTTTTAAAGACACCAAAACGATTTTTCAACGTCACAGCAACGACCACCGGGAACAGCCACTTGGGGCGCCCAGCAACCTTCAAAAATAATAAGTTTTTATTTTTAAAAATGGAACACACAGATAGACAACTGAAAAGGCTTCACAACGCTTTTTGAAACACTTAAAACGGACCCCCGAGTCAAAAGATATAGCGAAAACAGTTTTCAATAAAAACCGGGAACATCCTGAAAAATGGCGCCCAGGCACTGGGCGCCTAAGACACAAACTTAGACATCACAGGCAATTACAGGAAACAGGCGCGCACACGGGCGCCATGCGCCCAGGGGCAACAGCGCACAACACAGCGCGGGCGCAGCACGGGCGCCATGCGCCCAGACGCAACACGCGCACACAGGCGCAACACAGCACGGGCGCGGGCAGCACTTTGGCGCCCTTGGCGCCCAGGAACACGCACACAACACCAGGACACAACAAGACACAGAGGCAACATCCTTGCACATGGCGCCCAACACCTGGGCGCCTAAAACAGAACACACACTAGACACAGCACATGGCGCCCATGGCGCCCTGCTACAGTAACCGTGGAGCAAACATTAAAGCACCTTATATGCAACATCACCTATGGCGCCCATGGCGCCCATGAACAACAAATTTCAGTATTTTTCCCAATTTTTACATGATCAAACACAACCCCAATTACAACAGTCATGAACACATAAAGAAATCATCAAAAATCATCCACCAAATCATTATCAATCACAATACCATCAACGAGTATCCAAGCACTTAGCACGCAAAACACAATTTCTCAACAACAAGTTATCATATGCCTAGGGTTCATTAATAATCACTAGAACTATATAAAACGGCATACATAGAGCCTACCCCTACTTAGTCCCCATCATAAGACCCTATTATAGAGAAGATGAGACCCACCCTTACCTGATATCGAAGTGTCTTTGAAAGGTGAACTGACAATGACCAATCACGAGTTCTTGAGGTGATTCAATCCCGACGGAATAGTGCTTGACTCGGACGTGCGCAGTTACATAGCAACAAAGATGGTCGAAACATCATACACTAAAAATATTAATTATAATAAATCAATCGTGTAGTAAGTTATCTGTGTTTCCAAAGAGCATACCTATCGGAAGGAACAAGGCCGTAACAACGGTTTGAAATCAATTTCCATTACAATAACAACAATTGGATCAAGACACAAAATCGAGGTTGAAGCTGTTTTGCATAGTCCTTTACGGTTCAGTAACAGTGACGTCCAAAAAGAGAGTTCAAGGTTCGAAATCGTCATGAACCAAGGTAGGAGAAGGAGAGCGAATCTGTCCATGACCAGAAGAATAGCGAAACGTAACCTCTGATAGCGACAATCTGGACGGGGTCATGGTGCGAAGTCATAGGAGCTTCAATGGCTTCAACAAGGTAAAACTCGAAGATGAAGGGGAGGATTAGAACACGGGATGGAGACTTCAAACAGTGAAATCGATGCTGGAACCGGAATCAGAGGGGAATTTCGAGCCAGCATGTGAATTTTGGGGCTTGGCCGCGACGGGATGATGGAGGACGCGAAGCAGAGAGAGGGAGTGGCTAGGTTTTTCTGCAGCTGCGGCATTGAGGAAGAAGAAGGAGTGCAGGCGGGTCGGGTCGCGTTTCTGGACCTGGGAAGCGCTTATGGGCTTGGGCGCTGGACTGTTTTGGTTCGCAGGCCTTGTTTGAGTAATGGGCAGGGGGTGCAGGAAACAGAAAACAGGGTGTTGTATAACTAAAGAAACATGGTTGTGTTTAAAAAGACCCAAAAATCCATTTTAATTCATTTTTAAAGCTCAATTTCACTACAACTATTATTTTAACAATAATAGCCCAAAATAATTTTTAGAACGCATAACATCTCAAATACTAATATTTTATAAAATAAAATAATTAATTAAAACAATCATATTTCAAATATAAATATTCAATAAACAACATAAATTTAATACTAACCATAATATAGTACCAACATAGTATAAAATATGGTTTAATATCATTTAGACATATTTGATAATTCAAACATATGTAAATATAAAATCGATTAAGTTACTAAATATTATGAAAATACGTAATTACTACGACGCACAAAATATCACTAGAATTACTATTATATTCGCGCATAAAGCAAAAACGTACTAATATGAAAATCGGGGTGTTACACCAGCCCTCAAGATGTATGACGGAACTGGAGATCCAGACCGCCATCTGACACACTTCTCCATGATGATGCGCTATAGAGGTGCCAGAGAGCCTGTTCACTGCAAAATCTTCCCCCTCACTCTTGAGAATTCTGCACTAGAGTGGTTTCAAGAGCTGAGGCCGAACTCCATCTCCTCATGGGGGCAGCTGACGAGAATGTTCACATCTCATTTCACAGCCTCCCGATTGAAACCTAAATCTGAAGAAGTGCTAAGGGCCGTCAGACAACATGACGATGAGACACTCAGAATACATTGAGCGTTTCAACAAGGAGGCCTAGTGTGTTCGAAAATTGGAAGACAGGCAGAGGTTATTTTGGATGAAAGACGGATTAAGAAAGGGAAGTCTTTTCTAGATGGATGTAGGTATCAACAAACCTAGGAACTTGGGCGAGTTCCTTCAAAGGTCTCAGAAGTACATGGATTACGAAGAGGACGACATGGCTTACCGTGAGGTAGCCAAGGTTGGGGGCGACAGGGAAGACGCCCGCGAAGTCCGCCAGCGAAAGGTAATAGGAGGCGGGCATCGCAAGGCACGACCTCACAAATTTACAGAGCATACCCCCCTCGTCACGTCTCGAGCCAAGATCCTGGCTGAATGCGCTAACACCGAGTTCAGAAACGTCAAGAGATCAGAGCCTTTGGTACTGAAAGATGGCCAGAACCCCTCAAAGAAATGGTGCCGCTATCATCGAAGCGGAGGCCACGATACCAATGGCTGCCGTGCCCTCAGAGACGACATTGAGGAAATGATTCAGAAAGGCAAACTGCTACAGTACGTGAAAAAGGAGGAAGAACCAAATGGCTCGCGCAAAAGAGCCCGATCCCCCGGAAGAAGATCTAGATCCCCTAGGAAGGGGAAGACACCAGTCGGTGAAGGGGTCAAAGAAGAGGACAGTGAAACTTCCGAGAATGAAGACACCCGTAAATCCAAAGGAAGGCCAGTGGCCATGGTGATTCACGGAAGCAACCCCCTTGATGATTGGGGATCAAACAAGTCGATGAAAAGGAAGTGGAAGGAAATCTTGAGTGTGGCATCAACCTCAGCCCCTATAAAGGGACCAACCAGACCGCCCTTATCCTTTAAGGATAAGGATCTGCTTGATGGAAAGCCGAACAAACACGTCCCGTTGCTCATCACTGCCATCATGGCCAACATGGAGGTAAGAAGAATCCTGGTCGACCAGGGAAGCGCAGTGGACATCATTTTTGAAGACTTGCTTCCAGTGTTGAACATATCCCCCGATGACCTGACTCCATACCGAGGAGGGGATCTAACAGGCTTCAACGGGTCAAAAACCAAACCACTGGGCCACTTGGAGTTGCTGGTCACCTATGGAGACCCCGATGGCAAACTGCCTTTGTTCAGAACTGTCAAGACAGCCTTCCTAGTCCTCCCTTGCAAGTCGGTGTACCAATGCATCATTGGGAGACCCACACTAGGCAAGTTGGAGGCAGTAACATCAACGGTTCACCTCAAAATGAAGTTCTACAGGCTGGAAAATAAGGCGGTAACCCTCCAAGCGGACTTGGGTGCGGCACGCATGTGTTTTTATATGAGCATGAAGGATGAAAGAGAGACTGCTGGAGTGAGAGTCTCAGACAGTGAACTCGGGGAAGAAGTTGAGGTGTGCTTGACATATTAGGATGCCAGAGGTGATTCAGACGGTGAGGAAGAGGAAGAAGATTCCACCCTTACTGGGGAGCCAAAAGAGCGTTTGAAGAGGTACAAGCCAGACGAAAAGTGTTCTGACCTCCTTGAAGAGGTTAAAGAGAAACTCACCATCCACCCAAGGGAGAATGGGGACCTGTTTCCCAGATCTGCAGCGGATGGGCCAGGGATACCACCTGAGGTAACCTGCCACCATATAGCTGTTGATCCTAATACCTAGAACGCCCTTAAGCTAAAGAAGTTAGTTGTATGAGCCTTGCTTTCATAATAATGTAGTAGCGTGGATTGATAACACGCACAAATGAATGAATAAAATTTTACTGTTTACGATTCAAAAATATCATGTCAGCAATATTTACTATCACTTACAGAATAGAAAGCCAGCGCCCATGAGGGCACTAGGCAAGGCGCCAAATGAAAGCTGCCAGCGCCCATGAGGGCGCCTGGCAGGGCGCCAAGTGAAAGCAGCCAGCGCCCATGAGGGCGCCTGGCAGGGCGCCAAGTGAAAACAGCCAGCGCCCATAAGGGCGCCTGGCAGGGCGCCGAGTGAAAGAAGCCAACGCCCATGAGGGCGCCTAGCAGGGCGCCAAGTGAAAGCATCAACCCGATGATCATTTGCGCCTCCCTAAAAACCGGGACACGAGTCGACCTACTAAGTTTCACGAAGTGACTTTAAACGTGTCACAACATCTGATGGGCGAGTTAAATTCAGACCGAGTTCTGATAAACTGCGCCCAGAGTGTACATTGCCACGAGGCACGAAGCGACTTTAAACGTGTCGCAACCTCTGATGGGCGAGTTAAATTCAGATCGATTCTGATAAACTCCCCCAGAGTCCCACGAGGTGCGAAGTGACTTTAAACGTGTCACAACCTCTGATGGGCGAGTTAAATTCAGAACGATTCTGATAAACTGCCCCCAGAGTCCCACGAGGTGAGAAGTGACTTTAAACGTGTCACAACCTCTGATGTGCGAGTTAAATTCAGACCGAGTTCTGATAAGCTGCCCCAGAGTGTACACTGCCACAAGGCGCGAAGAGACTCAAATCGTGTCGCAACCTCTGATGGTCCAGTTAAATTCAGACCGAGCTATAATAAACTGCCCCGGAGTTGACTTTCCCACGGGGCATGAAGCAACATATCGCAACCTCTGATGGGCTGGTTAGATTCAGACCCCTCTGACAAACTGCCTCCAGAAAAAGAAAGCAGCCAGTGCCTAGGAGGGCGCCAGGCAGGACTCCTGGCAGAGCGCCAAGTGAAAGCAGCTAGCGCCCATGAAGGCGCCTGGCCGGGCGCCAAGTGAACAGCCAACGCCCAGGAGGGCGCCTGGTAGGGCGCTGATAACCATCCTTTATGACGGTTATTACTTGCCTTTTTAGCTTGAATTCTAGTAAGTTAATAAACTTGTTGTGTTAATTAGTGTGTAAATAAGT
Source organism: Astragalus membranaceus (assembly GCA_039519185.1). Taxonomy (NCBI): domain Eukaryota; kingdom Viridiplantae; phylum Streptophyta; class Magnoliopsida; order Fabales; family Fabaceae; genus Astragalus; species Astragalus membranaceus. Next base: position 149,906,153 of record CM076848.1, read on the forward strand.
GTTTTGGTTAGAAATAATGGTGCAGGAATGGTTTGGTTTAATTTGGGCATTTTGATGCCCTTAGTGCATTTAATTGTATTTAGTGTCAGTGCTGCAGCATTAGGTGCGAGCGCAACAGGGGATTTGCGAAAGATGAGAGAGAAAGCTCAAGGAGAATGCGGAAAACACGGAAGATAAGGCAAGGACAGGTGTTAGAGCTGTATGGCACGGAAAGATATTTCCTATTGAGGAATTCCCATGATTGCCCTCAATCCTAGGACGCATTTCCTTAAAGAGCTCTCATTCTAGGGTTGCGTGCAAGAGGACACTATATAAGGACATTCCTCCTTCTTCATTTGGATGCTCTGCCATCACGAGGAAGTATAGAGATAGCTCCTCATAGCGTGCTTAGCTCACCATTGTTACCCACAAGCTTCATTACTGAGACCATTGCGACAGCATCACTTGGAATTACATTTCTCTTGGAGGATCGTACTAGAAGAGCTGGATCAGATCTCTATTGTGACGACTGGAGCTCCTTCATTGTTTCCTCTCAATAGTATCATTTCTTCCTTTGGAATTTGTAATATGACTTCTACTCTTTTGTTTAAGTTGTTTTCCATGTTTTGTAAGCTCAATATGAGCTAACTCCTCATAGTTGAGATGCTGGATCTGAAGTAACTAGATTTTTTATGCTATTTATGAAGTATATTTAATGTTGTGCATTTTACCTTGTGCGTGATAATATTTCCATTTTAAAATAGGATTGGCCGTCTATTTTAAATAGCATTTATAAATTCAGAGATGGTTTGTAAATTAATCTCACAAGGTAATATGGGTAGTGGGAATTAATGAGAGATCTTGATGCTCCTTGCTTAACCCTAGAGATAGGAAGGTAAAACCCATAAGGTGATTACTGCCGGTGTCCAAGCAGCCTAGGAGGTACTTCTTTAGGGTTTAGAGATAAACTCTTGCAAGGAAAACCTAGTGTAGAGTATTCGAGAGAATAATGTCTTATTGCTGCAGCACCTAATGCTGCAGCATTGAATATTCCCTTAATAGCATATTAATGAAGTACTAAAGTGAATGCATCTCAGCTTGTTCTCATCACTGAATCTTAATCACCATTTCCATTTACATTTACTGTTTATGTTACTCAAAATTTGTGTGTCAGTTATTTTATTCACTAATTTGTTAGCCAAATTGAACTCTTGTATTTAACTAAATTCCTCGTGGGAACGATCTCATTTACCCTTTATTACTTGTTAAGACAGTGTATACTTGCACTACGTTTTCACACAACAAGTTTTTGGCACCGTTGCCGGGGAATTTTTAGTTAAATTAATTGTTTAATTAGTTAGCAACTTAGTGCCTTTTGTTACTAATTCTGTTTGTGTTGTTTCTGTTGCTCCAGCGTTAGTTGCTGCTACATCTGTTGCTGCAGCATATGCACAGGCATAGACGCAACACTCCAGAATTCCAGTTGCACCCAGAGATAGAAAGACATTTCAGAAATCTGAGAAGAGTTCACAGTACTCCAGGACTTATTGAATTAGGGCGAGCTGCTGCTATGGCTAGTCCTACTCCTACTGTTGATGGTGATATCAGTCCACCACCTTCACCCCCTCATACTACAATTCAAGGTGTTGGTGAGGGAGGGTACCGAAGACAGATCATTGATATGAATGTCATAGGAATGGCTAATGACAGGGACAGACCCATGAGGGATTATGCAATTTTTGACCCTCAAACTATGCAAACAGGCATAGTGAGGCCATAAATTGCTACAACCCATTTTGAGTTCAAGCCTATGATGTTCCAAATGCTTCAAACAATTGGGCAGTTTGGTGGAGGTCCACTTGAAGACCCACATCTGCATTTAAAACAATTTGTTGAGGTTTGCAGTAATTTCATTCTCCCTGGTGTTTCAGATGATGCTTTCAAACTGAAACTGTTCCCTTATTCCTTGAAGGATAGAGCAAAGGCCTGGCTTAACTCCCTAGAGCCTAACTCTATCACTACTTGGAATGAGATGGCAGGAAAATTTATGACAAAATATTTTCCTCCAATAAAGAATGCCAGGATGAGAAATGAAATTACCTCTTTTAAGCAAACTGAATTTGAAACTTTGTTTGAAGCATGGGAAAGATACAAGGATCTGTTGAGGAAGTGCCCACACCATGGTATTCCTGTTATCATTCAAATGGAAACCTTCTACAATGGATTGGAACCCCAAACAAGGCTCATGCTTGATGCTTCATCTGGAGGAGTTCTACTCAAAGGATCTTACAATGATGCTTATAATCTTATTGAGGATATTGCTGCAAACAGCTACCAATGGCCTACTGCTAGGTTAAGTGCTCAAAAGAAGGTGGCTGGTGTACATGAAGTCAGTGAAATCACTGCCTTGTCTGCTCAAGTGGCTTCACTATCTAATATGATCAAAAACATGGGTTCACCTAGTGCTGCAGCAACTTCTGCTGCAGCAACTGAAGCAATTGTTGCAGCAATTGAACCAGCTCCATGGGGTTCCTCTCCAAGTTGTGTTTATTGTGGGGGAGGTCATCTTTATGAGGAATGTCCTGCGAATCCTATCTCAGTTAACTATGTTGGGTACAACAAAGGTAATAATCCATATTCAAATACCTATAATCCTGGGTGGAGAGATCATCCAAATTTTAGGTGGAGCAACAATGCTGCAGCAACACCTGCTGCAACAGCTACTCCAGCACCTGCTGTACCACCAGGATTTCCTGCTCAATCAAGACAAGCTGCACCTGCAACTGATAACTCTATGGAGGCGATGCTCAAGGCTTTCATGAATGAAACAAAGACTCAATATCAGACACATGGAGCTGCAATTAAAAATCTCGAGAATCAAATAGGCCAAATAGCTTCTGCTCTAACCCAAAGACCTAGTGGATCATTGCCATCTACTACTGAAGCTTCATCATCCAAGGCTAAGGAAACATGCAAGGCTATATCTCTAAGGAGTGGGAAGGATTTGAATGGGCCATCACTTAACACAAGTGGTGGTGACAAAAGAAAAGAAAAAGATTCTGAAAAAAATGAAAAAAATTGAAAAAAATGAAAAGAAAAATAAGTCAGATGCGACAGCAACTGATGCTGCAGCATCTGATGAAATACCAGTTCCACCACCAGTGCTTGATCAAGATGTGCCACCTCCACCATTTCCTCAGAGATTGAAGAAGGCACAGCAAGACAAGCAATTTGGCAAGTTTCTTGAGGTGTTGAAACAGCTGCACATTAATGTCCCTCTAGTTGAGGCTCTTCAACAAATGCCCAACTATGCAAAGTTCATGAATGATGTCTTAACCAAAAGGAGGAGACTAGGTGAATTTGAAACAGTAGCCATGACAGAAGAATGTAGTATGATCATGCAAAGCAAGCTTCCAAGCAAACTGAAGGATCCAGGCAGTTTCACTATCCCATGTTCTATTGGTGAAACTTATACTGGTAGAGCCCTTTGTGACTTGGGTGCAAGCATTAATTTGATGCCTAAGTCTGTATTTACTCAGTTGGGTATTGGAGTTGCCAGGCCTACAACTGTTACACTCCAACTAGAAGATAGATCTATTGCCTACCCTGAAGGAATCATTGAAGATGTGTTGATAAAGGTAGATAAATTTGTTTTTCCAGCTGACTTTGTGATTTTAGATTTTGATGCAGATAAGGAAGTGCCTATCATACTTGGAAGACCCTTCTTAGCTACTGGCAAGACTCTAATTGATGTGCAGAAGGGAGAGTTAACTATGAGGGTTAATGATCAGGAGATAAAGTTTAATGTCATGAATGCCCTGAAGTTACCTGAAAAGGGAACTGAGGAGTGCTCCTTTGTAGTATCTTTGGATTCCGTAGTTCAGAAACAGTTCAACAAACAGAGTGACCATCTGGTGCAAGCCCTTGCAAGTATGGACAAAAATGAATTGCTGGAAGAAGGGCTGCTAAATGAAGAAGTCACTGTTAAAGAGGTTTGGACTAAGCAATATGAGTCTCTGGAACTGGGAGATTCTGATCTCAAGAAGAATGTGCCTTCTATAGAAAAGCCTCCTACTCTTGAGCTGAAAGAATTGCCACAGCATCTCAAATATGCCTATTTAGGGGAAAATGATACATTGCCAGTGATCATTGCTTCTGATCTCTCTAAGAATCAAGAGCATGATCTCATTACTACCCTAAAGAGGCATAAGAAAGCAATTGGGTGGCAAATGTCTGATATCAAGGGAATTAGCCCTACCATCTGCATGCACAGAATCATTCTTGAGGAGGGTGCTAAAAACAGTATTGAAGGTCAGAGGAGGCTAAATCCCATTATGAAAGAAGTTGTGAAGAAAGAGATTATCAAGTGGCTGGATGCTGGCATTGTATATCCTATCTCTGACAGTGCATGGGTAAGCCCTGTGCAGTGTGTCCCTAAGAAAGGAGGAGTCACAGTGGTAGCCAATGAGAAGAATGAGCTTATTCCTACAAGAACTGTAACTGGTTGGAGGATATGTATGGACTATAAGAAGCTCAACAAAGCCACAAGAAAAGATCATTTTCCCTTGCCATTCATTGATCAAATGATGGATAGACTGGCTGGGAAGGAGTTTTATTGCTTTTTGGATGGCTACTCTGGCTACAATCAAATAGCCATAGTACCTGAAGATCAGCAAAAGACTACTTTCACCTGCCCCTATGGTACTTTTGCTTTCAGGAGAATGCCATTTGGGCTATGCAATGCACCAGCAACTTTCCAAAGGTGTATGATGTCAATCTTCTGAGTTTATTGAGAAATCAATGGAAGTGTTTATGGATGATTTCTCTGTTTTTGGGGAAACATTTCAACTATGCCTGGATAACTTAGAGAAGATTCTGGACAGATGTGAAGAGACCAACTTGGTGCTTAATTGGGAAAAATGCCATTTCATGGTCCAAGAGGGTATTGTATTGGGTCACAAGATTTCTAAGAAGGGTATTGAGGTTGATAAAGCTAAGGTGGAAGTAATTGAAAAGATGCACCCTCCAACCAATGTGAAAGGTGTCAAAAGTTTCCTTGGACATGCTGGGTTTTATAGAAGATTTATCAAGGACTTCTCAAGAATTTCTAAGCCTCTGTGTCAATTGCTGCAGCATGACACTCCATTTGTTTTTGATGAGACCTGTGCTGCAGCATTCCAGAAATTGCAGAATGCCCTTGTCACTGCACCTGTTATTGTTACTCCTGACTGGGACAAACCATTTGAGCTCATGTGTGATGCTAGTGATTATGCCATAGGTGCTGTCCTTGGCCAAAGGTATGGAAAAGTCTTTCATTCAATTTATTATGCTAGCAAAACACTTGTAGATGCTCAATTAAACTACACAACTACTGAAAAAGAATTGTTAGCTGTGGTTTTCGCATTTGATAAATTTAGATCATACTTAGTTGGCACCAAAGTGATTGTTTACACTGATCACTCAGCCATTAAGTATTTGATTACTAAGAAAGATGCAAAACCTAGGCTAATAAGATGGGTTCTCCTCCTCCAAGAATTTGATCTTGAAATTAAAGACAAAAGGGGGTAGAGAACCAAGTTGCTGATCATTTGTCTAGACTGGAAAATGAAAGTGCAGGTACATTTGGTGAAATTAAAGAGCACTTTCCTGATGAGCACTTACTGGCTGTAAGTGCTGCAGCACCAGATGTTGGAGCACCATGGTACGCTGACATAGTCAACTTCTTGGTGAGCAAGGTGGTACCATGTGACATGAATCACCAACAAAGGAAGAGGTTCTTTCACATAGTCAAGAAATATTACTGGGACGAACCCTTCCTCTACAAAAAATGCCCTGATCAGTTGTTTAGAAGATGTATAGCAGAGGAAGAGCAGCAGCAAGTGCTGCAGCAATGCCATGCTGCAGCATATGGAGGACACTTTGGGGGTATGAGAACAGCAGCAAAGGTGCTGCAATCTGGTTACTACTGGCCTACCATTTTCAAGGATGCCCATGAGTTAGTAAAAAAATGTGATAATTGCCAAAGGAGTGGGAACATTTCCAATAAGCAAGAAATGCCTCTAACCAACATCCTAGAGATTGAACTCTTTGATGTTTGGGGTATGGACTTTATGGGACCTTTTCCCCCTTCATTTGGTAATGTTTACATCCTTGTGGCTGTGGACTATGTATCAAAGTGGGTTGAAGCAGTGGCTCTACCTAACAATGATGCTAAGTCTGTTAGCAAGTTTTTGCAAAAGAATATTTTCACAAGGTTTGGTACTCCAAGGGCCATAATCAGTGATGAAGGAACTCATTTCTGCAACAGATTGATTGAAGCTCTTTTAGCCAAGTATGGGGTTAAGCACAGAATTGCTACAGCATATCATCCCCAGACCAGTGGCCAAGCTGAGTTATCTAATAGAGAGATCAAGAGAATACTTGAAAAGATGGTAGGACCTACAAGAAAGGAGTGGTCTAATCATTTAGATGATGCCCTATGGGCATACAGAACTGCTTTTAAAACTCCTTTGGGAATGTCTCCATACAGATTGGTGTATGGCAAAGCTTGCCACCTGCCTTTAGAGCTCCAATATAAATCTCAGTGGGCCATAAAAAAGCTGAATTTTGATCATACTAAGGCAGGGGAAGCTAGGCTACTGCAACTGAATGAATTAGAGGAAATGAGACATTTTGCTTGTGAGAACTCTGAGTTATACAAGGCCAAAACCAAGGCTTGGCATGACAAGAGGATTCAGAAAAGGGAGCTTCAGGAGGGTGACCAAGTTTTGCTATTCAACTCAAGACTCAAGTTGTTCCTTGGGAAACTCAAGTCAAGGTGGTCAGGACCTTTTAAAATTGAGAAGGTGTACCCCCATGGTGCTGTAGATTTGTATTGTGAAGAGAGGAAGCAGCACTTCAAAGTGAATGGTCAGAGGGTGAAGAAATATTATGGTGAACCAGTGGTGAGAAGCAAAATCACCACTGAACTACAGAACCTTTAATCTGGAAAGGAAGTCAGGCTGAGGACTCTTAAACCAAGCGCTACTGGGAGGCAGCCCAGAGTTTAGTCTAGTAAACCAGTGTGTTGTTGTCTTGTGTTTATTTTGCAGGTGAATGGTCTGAAAATTTGAAGTTTGAGGGTGTGGCAGCAAGCGGTGCGGCAGCAATGCTTGAAGCAGTGTTGCTACAGCAGTGAGTAGCAGCTATGCGGTAATAAAATAATTGCAGTTATGGTACAAGATCTGATGAGTCATCAGTGAGTGGTCAAGTCAAGTTAGAGAACCGTCCCATCATTCAATCCTAACCCTCCACATACCCCATGACCCAACGGCTATGTGCAAAAGCAAAACGTGCAACTTCCCTTCCCAATAAAACCGTCCCATCCCATTACTTATAACCACCCACTCCCATTCAATCTCCTCACCGAAACTACCTCTTTTCTCTCAAAGAACTCATCGTAACCGTCCCTGAACCTCTCCACCAGTTCTTCCCTAATCTCACAAAATCCACCATGACTAGAACCAAGGCTAGTGCTTCCAAATCCTCTAGCAAACACCAATCAAACCCTGGCCGTGGTGAATCGACCCAATTGCGCAGAAGAAGCTTAAAGAATCAAGAAGTAAGCGAAGCTGAGAAGTTTCAAAACATGAATTTCTGGGCAGAACGGGGTCTCGAATTGAAAGGAGCCTCTAATGCGTTCACATCCATTGTGAGCGCACTAGGCTGGGAGAGATTGGTGCAGCACCCCAAGTTCTTCTACGCTTCTGTAGTGCGAGAATTTTATGAAGGTATTCCACCCCCGAAGGATGGAAAGCAGCGATTTGTGTCTAAAGTGCGCGGGGTAGCTGTGGATTTTGACTCCCTAGCAATCAATGCAAGCTATGGGTTAGACTTCCATAGTCCTGCCTTCGGAAATGCTGTTGCCAATTGGAGAAAGAAGGAGATGGAAGGAGTCAAGCGAAATATTTCTCTACCAGGAACACCATGGGAACCATGCAGTGCGAATGAATTTAAAATCAAGAGGCAATATTTGACTCATGATGCAAAGGTCTGGTTCAACTTCATCAAACAGTCCCTTTTGCCTACCTCTCATGCCACAAACTTAGAGAAAGAAAGGATGATGTTGCTGGATGCTATTCTGACCAAAAAGAATGCTGATATTGGAAGGTTGATCTGTAGGGAAATCATGGTTTGCAAGGGTAAAACTGCAGGTTATTTGTTTTTCCCCTGCCTGATAACCTCATTGTGTATAAATGCTGGTGTTGAAATTCTGGGAGAGCAGAAAAGTTTCCCCATGGCTGCATTTCCTACAGTGCTAAGAGAGAAAAACATTGCGGCAGCATCTGGTGAGTCCACCATGCTGCCACAATTCATGCTGCAACAGCGGGCTGTCTGGGAATTTATGAAGAAACAGCAGGATTGGTTAGGTACTGTGCTAGCTGCGAATGTGAAAGAGCTTTCTGCTGTGGAAGCACCAGCATTTCCAGAATGGGTGCTTGAAGATGACTGTATGGAACCTGAAGCTGTAGAAAAGGAAGTGAATGTGGAAGCTGAGCCAGAAGTTGTAGTTGAAAAGAAGAGGAAGAGACAAGAAATTAAGAAAGGAAATAAGAAGCAGAATGAACCATTGGATGAAGAGGACATGCTGGAATCAGATGATGAGTCACTGAGTGAAGAGGAGAAAGATCAGTACAAGGAAATCATGGAAGAATTGAATAAAGAAAGTGATGAGGAGGATCCTGATACGTATGAAGAGGAAGAAGAGCATGATGAAATGGAAGGTGAAGAAGAAGAAAAGGGTCAAGAGAGTGCAGAGATTGATGGAAGTGATTCGTCCTCTAAGACTGAGGAAGACCCTAATGTTTCCCTTGATGATCCCTTACCTGCACCCACCACTGAACAAAGCCAACCACCTCCAAAATCACCTACTCCTGAACCCCAACCTCAGCACAGAACACCTACCCCTCCACCTCAAACACCTGCCACCCAAACCACTCCTGATGTACCATCTGTCACTGCTACTCCTGATGCTGCAGCAACAGCTGATGCTGCAGCCTGTTCTGAAATGCTGGTATCGCCCAAACAGAAAAGGACAAAGAGAATTACCAAGAAAAGAAAGACTGAGCGAGTACCAGAGGAAGCTAGAATCAATGAGGAAGCAAGACCTGTGATGCCTGAGAATGAAGATAACTTCGTAATTGCTGCAATCATGCAAGGAATTGCCAATGCTGCAGCAAATGAGACCATAGCTAAGGCATCTGCTAATAGGGTGAAGGCTGAAGCTGCAAAGAAAGCCAAGGAGGCTAGGGAATTCGTGCTTGCCCAAAAGAAGGCAAGTGTTTCTGATGCTGGTCCTGTTGTTGCAGATACAGGATCAGTGCTGCAGCATCCAACTGCTGCAGCAACAGAAGACACGAATGTCCCAAAGCCAGCTGAGGCTAAATCTTCCAGGCCTACTTCCAAGAAGCAAGGAAAAAGTACTCCAGTTCGTGCCAGTCCCAGAACTAAACCAGGAACTCCTGCACCCTAATCTCATATGTTCCACTTTTAGTATTGTTTTAGTATGTTTTTAATTTCTGTGCTGCTTTGGTGTGTGCTGTTCAAATAAACTTGCTTCTGTTTTTATTGTGGCTCGTTTTGATTGTAGTCTGTCCTAGTATGTTCTGTTTGCTGTCCTGTAGCTTTCTCCCTTTAGTTTAAGTGTAGTGAGGTCACTGCCCTGTTCTAAGTGGGGGGGGGGAAGCTACACACTAGGCCCACTCTGTTAATGCAAGCAAATAAAAGTGAATGAATCTTAAAATTTTAGAGGTAGAGTTAAGCAAAAACTTAGTGATGATATGGTAAGAAATGAGTGATTACTCCCCTGTTTAGTGAGTGAATTAGTTTACTTCTGCTCCTGCACTTAAACCTGAGCTTAGGTAGGAACTTAGTAAATTAAAGACGATCTGAAACTAGGCTAGAGTTGGTAGACCTAGGGAACTGCTAAATTTCTACTAAAAATTAAGGACAGCATAAGAAACTAAGTTTGGGGGTTCTCTGAGATATATTAAGGCAAAGCATAAAGGAATGCAGAGCTGCAGCAACCCCTGCTGCAGCAATGCTGAGTTATATGCACATAGTCTAGGATGTCTGAATTAATTCTGAATGAAGGTGCAAAGCACCAGTGTCTGTAAATAATTGTGTAAATTGCCGCAATTGCCTAATTGTGCAAAAAAAAAAAAGAGGCATTGCAGTACAAAATCAAGTCAAAAGTCTGAAGCAAAGTACAATTCTGAGTCTGTAATGCTGCAGCAATGTTAATGATAGGAGTAAATAAGTGCACTGCTTTAAAAGTTCTGGATTGCTGCATCAAAGCCCTTAATCAAGCTCAACCCCCCTTCCTGAGCATGAATTGTTAGTCTGTCCTTCTTTTTGAAAAAATTTATTAGCTTTCCCAAAAGAAAACTTCTCTATGTCGTAGCTAAGTGAAATCTTGAACTTTGCTATGGTCTGAACTAAGTAAAGTGTCACACACACACTTTTGAGCAGGAATAAGCTAGGGAACTCATTATTCAGAAGGGTTGAGATTGAGTGATAGTCTGAAAGTTAATGCTCAGCTTGATTCTTCTTTGTGCTTCATTCTGGAATTAATTCATTGACTGTGATTGTTTCTTAACAGTTGTGCTTGCCTGTGCCAAGTGTCATTGCTTGAGGACAAGCAACGATTCAAGTTTGGGGGTGTGATAACCATCCTTTATGATGGTTATTACTTGCCTTTTTAGCTTGAATTCTAGTAAGTTAATAAACTTGTTGTGTTAATTAGTGTGTAAATAAGTGTTTTGGTTAGAAATAATGGTGCAGGAATGGTTTGGTTTAATTTGGGCATTTTGATGCCCTTAGTGCATTTAATTGTATTTAGTGTCAGTGCTGCAGCATTAGGTGCGAGCGCAACAGGGGATTTGCGAAAGATGAGAGAGAAAGCTCAAGGAGAATGCGGAAAACACGGAAGATAAGGCAAGGACAGGTGTTAGAGCTGTATGGCACGGAAAGATATTTCCTATTGAGGAATTCCCATGATTGCCCTCAATCCTAGGACGCATTTCCTTAAAGAGCTCTCATTCTAGGGTTGCGTGCAAGAGGACACTATATAAGGACATTCCTCCTTCTTCATTTGGATGCTCTGCCATCACGAGGAAGTATAGAGATAGCTCCTCATAGCGTGCTTAGCTCACCATTGTTACCCACAAGCTTCATTACTGAGACCATTGCGACAGCATCACTTGGAATTACATTTCTCTTGGAGGATCGTACTAGAAGAGCTGGATCAGATCTCTATTGTGACGACTGGAGCTCCTTCATTGTTTCCTCTCAATAGTATCATTTCTTCCTTTGGAATTTGTAATATGATTTCTACTCTTTTGTTTAAGTTGTTTTCCATGTTTTGTAAGCTCAATATGAGCTAACTCCTCATAGTTGAGATGCTGGATCTGAAGTAACTAGATTTTTTATGCTATTTATGAAGTATATTTAATGTTGTGCATTTTACCTTGTGCGTGATAATATTTCCATTTTAAAATAGGATTGGCCGTCTATTTTAAATAGCATTTATAAATTCAGAGATGGTTTGTAAATTAATCTCACAAGGTAATATGGGTAGTGGGAATTAATGAGAGATCTTGATGCTCCTTGCTTAACCCTAGAGATAGGAAGGTAAAACCCATAAGGTGATTACTGCCGGTGTCCAAGCAGCCTAGGAGGTACTTCTTTAGGGTTTAGAGATAAACTCTTGCAAGGAAAACCTAGTGTAGAGTATTCGAGAGAATAATGTCTTATTGCTGCAGCACCTAATGCTGCAGCATTGAATATACCCTTAATAGCATATTAATGAAGTACTAAAGTGAATGCATCTCAGCTTGTTCTCATCACTGAATCTTAATCACCATTTCCATTTACATTTACTGTTTATGTTACTCAAAATTTGTGTGTCAGTTATTTTATTCACTAATTTGTTAGCCAAATTGAACTCTTGTATTTAACTAAATTCCTCGTGGGAACGATCTCATTTACCCTTTATTACTTGTTAAGACAGTGTATACTTGCACTACGTTTTCACACAACAGGCGCCAAGTTAAAAGTAGCCAGAGCCCATTAGGGCGCCTGGCAGGGCGCCAAGTGAGCTGCCAGCGCCCATAAGGGCGCCAAGTAGAAAGCAGCCAGCGCCCATGAGGGCGCCTGGCAGGGCACCAAGTGAGCAGTCAGCGCCCATGAGGGCGCCTGGCAGGGCGCTAAGTAGAAAGCAGCCAGCGCCCATGAGGGCGCCTGGAAGGGCACCAAGTGAACAGCTAGCGCCCATGAGGGCGCCTGGCAGGGCGCCAAGTGAGCAGCCAGCGCCCATGAGGGCGCCTGGCAGGGCGCCAAGTAGAAAGCAGCCAGCGCCCATGAGGGCGCATGGCAGGGCGCCAAGCGAACAGCCAGCGCCCATAAGGGCGCATGGAAGGGCGCCAAGTGAGCAGCCAGCGCCCAGGAGGGCGCCTGGCAGGGCGCCATGTAGAAAGCAGCCAGCGCCCATGAGGGCGCCTGGCAGGGTGCCAAGTGAGCAGCCAGCGACCATAAGGGTGCCTGGCAGGGCGCTAAGTAGAAATCCAGCCCCCATGAGGGCGCCTGACAGGGCGCCAAGTGAGCAGCCAGCGCCCATGAGGGCGCCTGGCAGGGCGCCAAGTAGAAAGCAGCCAGCGCCCATGAGGGCGCCTAGCAGGGCGCCAAGTGAACAGCCAACGCCCATGAGGGCGCCTGGCAGGGCGCCAAGTGAAGAGCAACCAGCGCCCATGAGGGCGCCTGGCAGGGCGCCAATGAAAAAGCAGGCAGCGCCCATGAGGGCGCCTGGCAGGAGGGCACCTTGCAAAAGGTGGTCTGGAAGCAAGTCCTTCGCGGGGAGGCAGACAGCACTGTGCGACAAGGCGCGCATAAGGCACCTATGAGGGCACCAAACCCTGTCTCGCAAGTTTAAAAGATGCATCAGCACGTAAGAAAATAACATAGTGCGCGAGCTCGTGAGAAAATAAAATAGTGCACAAGCACGTGAACAAAAAAGGAGGTATGAGATCATATATACAGATGTGCAAGGCAGTAACTTGCGCCTGAGTCCAGGAAGGCGCCTAAGAGGGCGCCAACATCAGGACTTGGCACCTTGACGCAAGACGCCCAGGAGGGCGCCAACATCGGGAGGCATGGCACAAGGCGCCCACGAATGCGCCAACTTACTTCAAAACACAACCCTTTGCCACGAGGCGATATGAAATTGTGTATTCAGGTGCGCAAGGCAAGAACGTGTGCCCGAGGCCATCCCACGCGTGCCAATTATAAACATAAGAAACAAGCTAGGTAAAGAAGAAACATAGACGTTTCAAAAGGTAACATAAATATTAGCGGAAAATGACATCGAGGTCAACCCCGTTAGGGTAAAATGTAATACAAAAATCGCCCCAGAGACAGCAAGGCTCCATTAAGCAAGACACATAACGAATTTCGACAAGTCAAAGAAAAATTACACAATCAAAGCAACTGGACTGAAAGAAATAATCAAGGGGCAACGACATCGAAGTCAACCCCGTTGGAGTGGTATCTGACGATCCTCCCGTCTCGAACATCATGATCAAATTGAAGGATGCTCGGCTCTAGAATGTCTTGCGGATACAAACACTGAACATGGCTAATCGCCTTATCGTAGGCGGCATAAGAAAAATCTCTAGCCTTCCCGGCCACCATCTGCACCTTGGTCTCGGCCTCATCCTTCAATTTCTTCATACTTTCCAGTTCAGATTGGAGCTCCTCCACCCTCTTCTTGTACTTATCCCTCTCAGCATAGGCCTCCGCCCGGTCTTTCTGATAGTGACGAGCAGCCTCTTTGGCCTGGCGAGCGGATTCCAAAGCTTCATGAAGATCTACCTGAAGTTGGTTCTTATCCAACACAAGTTGATCCCTCTCCTCGCTCAACCCTACATAAAGGGAAAAACAACACAACATGGTTCAAGATTCCAAACTACAGATATGTCAAAAACTTAAAGAAATAAATCAAAAGGATTACCCGAACGAGATCCGTACCCCCTCTCAGCTCCCCACTTCGCATGCAGACTCTCCCCAGCCTTGACCATACGCATGGCAAGTTCGAAAGGGGGCTCACAGAGGTGGTCACGCTCTTGCGCAGTGAAGCTAATTTCACCCTCCTCTGTATCTTCAGGAGAGGGGCGCCTGACAGGAGAAGGGCCATCAGCAGGAGGAGAACGTTGGGTACAACTTTTCTTGCGCTTGGACTGACTTTGGACCCCCAGGTTGGTAGAGCCAATTGGCACCCCAGAGGGATCTTTAACAGCCCGGCTTGGCGCTTCTAGACTAAGACGAGGTCCTATGGAGGGACGGACAGGAGCTGACACTGCAGGAACTGGACTACTTGCCTCATTAGGTTTGAAACCTAAAGGTTTCCACCTCCCGGCCCAAGAAGCCAATTCGTTGAAGGAAAGTGGAGCGGCCATCTTATCTGCAAAACAACAATGAAACAAATCAGCAACAGAAGCAAAGAGTTAAAAGGAGAAAATAAAGGCACACCAATCCAAACAAGCAACCTAAGAGCTCAACAGCCTCGGGAATCGTTGAAGCCTTTGATAGTTCGCCACACAAAATCTTTTCGGGCGTAGTGGACAAGCGACTGACAATCCTCCTAAGCATACTCAAAGTCGTCAGCTGGGAATCTGATAACTCAAACGGGAGGACGCGATAGGACCGAGAGGTGCGGTCAGCGTCAGCATTACACCACCAAAAATGAAACTTATCTCGGACTAAACACCCTTGTTCATCAAAAAAGCACATGCTATCCACAGCCTTCGGACTAGAGGGGACGGGGTAAAAATACTTAAACCTCCAGTCATGCTGATTATCCGAATTCACTTGAAATAAAGCACAGCTGGCCCGACATTTCAAGCATACAAACTCGTAACGAGTGATGCCACCCGAAGACTCTCGACGACGCTGCACCTCAAAGATAGTCAAGAAGACCCTCAAGTTGCACTTTCTTTGTAGAACTCTCATCACCAATTCGAAACACTTCACGAAGCACCATGAATTTGGGTGGAGCTGAGATGGAGCTATCTGGAGGTGATTTAAGACTTCCAGTTGAAACAGTGTAAAGATGGGAGAAACCCGCACCTTATAGATCACACTATGGAACATCATGAATTTCCGGCCATCAGGAACCCTGCACACTCTATCATTGGGGTCAACCACCTCAACCCGCCAGTCCCAGTGAGTCTTGTAGGTAGCGGGGGGGCTCTTTCCCTGGAAGGTAGAAACTTCTGGTAGAGCGAACAGCACGAGCAACCCAGTCATAATTTAAACCATCGATCTCCACCACTTCGTGCTCAAATGGCAAATCATCATCAGAGGAGGTAACGATAAAGCCAGGGGCGCCCGCTTCCTCCGAAGGCACGGTATCATCATCTACCGCCGACGCCCCTCCCTCCACAGCCTGCCTCATAGTAGGGGTGGGACCAGGGTACACCCCGTTCGTCCGGGCTGTCTCCTTCGTCCTCGCCATCTCTCAACCTGCCGGACAGGGGGCAGAACAAGTAGTTAGAGACAGACAACAAAAACTTGTAGACAACCCCCTCTCCTGAGGATGGAGACTTCCACAAAACAAGACATGCTCGAAAACAAGAAAGCTAGAAATAAAAGCTAAAGGTCAGCCCAAATTACCTTAGTAAGTTCGAAGCAGCGAAGCCCGTGGAAATATTGAACAAACACTGGTGAGAACAGAAGAAGCAATTTCCCTTGGCACCAAGCAAACCCTGAAATTTCATAGGGAAGAAAAACAGGCTAAGAGACAGGACGAACAAACAAAAATAAAGCAGAGTGCCAAGCACACGTCCACGCAAGCCGGCACCCAAGAGGGCGCCTGGCAAGGAGGGCGCCTGGCAGGGCACCAAGGTTGGAAGCACAAAGCGCCCATGAGGGCGCTTGGCAAGGCGCCAATGTTGAAAGCAGCCAGCTCCCATGAGTGATTTGTAGAGACAAGATAAGCAAAAAATAAAATACAAGCAAAGCGCCAAAGACATGGCCGAAGCAGGAAGCGCCAGGAGGGCGCCTAGCAAAATGCCAAGGACAAGAGAGCGCCCATGAGGGCGCCTAGCAAAGTGCCAAGGATAAGGCCCAAGCAGGCAGCGCCCATGAGGGCGCCTTGCAGGGCGCCAAGGCAGCCACAGGCAGCAACACCGAGGAGGGCGCCAAGACAACAAAGAGTTACGCCCCAGGGCGCCCAAGAGGGCGCCGGACCCCCTTTCGCAAAACCTTGTGCAAACAACGCTCCAGGGCGCCCAAGAGGGCGCCGGATCCCCTTTTTGCGAAACCCCTGCGCAGCGCAACAAGGCGCCCATGAGGGCGCCAGATCCTGCGCCAAGAGGCAAAAACCGGATCAACACGCTCCAGGGCGCCCAAGAGGGCGCCGGATTCGCTTTTTGCGAAACCCCTGCACAGCGCAACAACGCGCCTATGGCGCCCATGAGGGCGCCAGATCCTGCGCCTAGAGGCAGCAAGCGGATCAACAAGGCAAGGCGCCCATGGCGCCCATGAGGGCGCCAGATCCAGCGCCAAGAGGCAGCCGCCAGATCAACCAGACAAGGCGCCCATGACGCCCATGAGGGCTCATGGGCGCCAGTTCCTGCTCCAAGAGGCGCCATCCAAGACAACATGGCAAGGCGCCATCAACAACGCAAACGAGAGCAAAAACCAACACTTACCGACGAGAAGAAACGTTGAAGCAAGCAAGTAAATCCTACCTCCCTTCTCCTCTTCAAGTAGGCGCTCCAAGATAGCTTGATCCCTGCTTCTCCACAAAATTTTAAAGTGTGGACCACAAGACAAAAACTCACCTATTTATAGAAGATGGGCAGGTGAGGATTAAACTTATTATTTTTACTCTAGAGAGTAAAAACCTAAAGACACGGCCGTTACAAGGACGGTGTCCCGCACGACTTCACAAACCTGGCAAGCCGACGAAAATCCTTCAAGCCAAGACCATCCTCAGGAATAATCTCGGCTTGGGGGGCAACTGTTCTGGACTGGACCAAGAGGTCCATTTAGCAATTCCAGGAGGTGCGTGTAGCAACGGATATGGATTGGCCCAATCGCTTTGGCCCATATCCACCACACACAAGCCGAATACGCTTGGAGGGTCCAGATCGCCTCCACTGATCCGACGTTCCACAACGAACATCGATTTCCTATAAATACCGGCTCACATAGCCATTTATACGATACAGACTCTTCCCTTGCAAATTCACTAGCTTATTCTCATACTGACTTGAGCGTCGGAGTGGCTTTGCAGGTACCCCCCCAGGCGCTCACCGACCTCCTGCCAGGGCAGCAAGAGACCTACCAACAGCAGCCTACCAAAATACTGCTAAGTACAGAACAATTATAATCTTAACTTGAACAAATTATTCATACATAGATTACATCAAAATTCAACATTATAATCTTAACTTGAACAAATATCAAATTTTCCACTTATTGACCAAAATGCACAACATCATTACACAAATTAAAGCTAATAACAGTCAATTAACACTAAAAGCTAATACTAGTAATAGTACCATTTCTAGTATTGTTCATCATAGTATAAGATAAAGCCAGAGTCAAAATCACTTATTGACATGTTATACACTAAGCATCCCAATGGCACAACATAGAATGGAAGTGGTTTTTTACTCACGAGATGCATTCATCAAGCCTTTTGAGAAGTGGATGAAGTTTTCATTTCCAACATTCATATTTGAAGAATAAAAATTGGCAGTTAACCTGTAGAGCAGAAATTAAAGTAACCACAAACACCATCTATAAAATAATGTCTGTTTGAATTTTTACCTGTACACACAATTTATCAGCACTTACAGCAAAACACCCTAGAAGGAATATCAAGGACTGCTGTTGTTGCAGCAGCTACTGGTGCAGGCACACATTCTAGAACAACAGCAAACACCCTGCTTCTTGCAACGCCAATGCCGTCTCCACAACCTACGAAGACTCATTCTATTTAGGAAGACATTAAAAAAGTTGTTCAAATGCAAAATAGTTGCATCATGAATTAGAGAGATGTAGATAGACCTTCACAGCACTAGCAACATTTCTTCCTTGAGGTCTAAATCCCCTTAAAACACTAACGGCTTTTGGAGTAAACCCTACATACCCTATCACAGCCAATTCCAGCCTCAATAATAGCTTTTGCTGCAACAATCCGAACAACTTCATCGACTGTCTGCTTATTATCAAAACAACAGAACTGATGAATTTAATGCATTCAGAAGTCACTACAGATTTGACTATGCATCATACCAACTTTAGCACGTGCAAGTCTCACAAGTCACAACTATTTCATGGATGAGTAGCTACCTAAACATAGTTGAAGATAGAAAATTTCCTCCAATTGCTCTCTCAATCTTAGCACCACAGTTACTACAATCTTTGAATGATGATAATGATGCTGAGGAAAGAACTCTAGCTTCAGATTCATGGTAAACAAGCACTGTAGGAACAATGAAACTATATTAGAACTTGGACTTTCCATGAACCTAGAAAAATTACTTTTCGTCTCTTCCCCAAGTGTAATGTAAAATTGTAAACTCGCAAAAGATGCTTTGTTTAATTATTTCAAAATGACTAGGGGATAATCAAATTAGAACTCCATTCATAGCTTTCGATAGTCAAAAGACTCGAGAACAATCTTAACATATTCTCTAAGTCAACAACAGACATACATATGAAAGTGAAATGTCATTTAAAAGAAACAATTATCATGAAACAAAATCTGAATGCAGCAATTTGATGAAGAATAAATGCCTTACAGTAACGCAATGGTCAAGTGTTTTTTAGCAAACCAAAATCATTGAAACAAATCTAGACCACTCTAAGTACATCTAAAGAATAAGAATATCAGCAAAGAAGAAACATTGAAGAACTGTAGAAGAAGGAAAACGAAATCAGAATTCGGATTTCCCAAATCTGAAAACGAAAATCAGAATTCAGCACCGAAAACGAAATACCAATTTGTAGAACGAAAACGAAATCCCAATCCCCAAATCACACAGTGCAAAATGTAAATCAAATCCCAACTCCGAAAACGAAATGCAAAACGAAATCTAACCCTGAAAAGAAGCAGCGGCCGATGACGAAAGGGCGGCGACGAAGCACAGGACAGGGCGGCGGCATGTGTGGTAGTTTCGGACAGGTACATGTTGCGTTGGGCGGTGTGGTTTTTTCTTGAAGAGAGAAACTAGTTGAGGAGACCAGAACACGGTGTGATGGCGCGCCAAACGGAAGGAGGAGGCATACACGGCGTGGCGGCAAGCCCTAATCACAGATACGATGGCAGTCTTGTATTTGAAAGAGACGACTCTTTCATTCTAAAAGCGTGAGAAATTATTTTTGGAAACAAATAGGATTTTTGTGTGATTTGTATGAAACTTTAAAAAGTCTTCTAACATAATTACTCTAAAGATTTTATTTAAAAAAAATACATCTTAAAAGTGATATGGAACACAGCTGACACATGGCCCAATTAAATTAGGACAAATAACCTACGTATGATACCCCTCTATTTTAAAATGGGTATGGGAGCAATCACCTATTTGTTTCTTTTTTATTTTTTCGAGGGAATGATTTTTTTAAGAAATAAAAAAAAACTGAAAATGAAAACCGGTTTCATGATAAATAATTAAAAAATGGTTTTTATTTCAACTTTATCAAATTTTCTCACTAATGGAAAAAATGTTTTTTATATCGGTTAAAATTGACAGTTCATATCGGATCTCGAACCGATGCCGAAAAAGGAGATATAAAAAATAGGGACATTTCATATCGGTTCCTGAACCGTTATGAAAAGTTGTTTTTATATCGGTTGCCCCTAGAACCGATATGAAAAGTCTTTTTTTTTTTAAAAAAATGAATTTTAACATCGGTTTTCTATGAGAACCGATATGAAAAGTCTCTTTTTTCTTTTAAAAAAAAAGTCAGGTTGTCTCCCATCAACTCTAGATCCTTTTGTAATACATAGTTATACAATACATAGTTATACAATATGTATATGAACTTCAACAGGAGGTCCATCCAGCAGCAAGTTTGTCCCACAACACATAGTTATACAATAATAATATGAACTTCAACAGGATGCAGACAGTTACAGAAAATGACTATGTATAAGCTGCATCAGACATGAACCACAATTTTGTCCTAATTTCCATAAGCTGGAACTTTCTATTTAGACAAAGAAGTTTGTGAATGTTTTACTTTTGACAAACATTAATTGAGTGGGAATGTGGGATTCATATAATAAGCAATACATCAAAGATCAGATTCTATGGTTCCACAGTTGTTACCTGTTGCCACTCCCCTTCAACTGCTTCCTAATTCCATAATATAACATTATTGTTATAAGTGCTCGTCCGCCAAACTGACCACCATCTTCCATATCTGTAATATGCAACCAGAGTAGACGACCACAAACCAGAGAAGACGACCACGAACCGGGACGAAGCGGTGGTTTGGTCTATTGTTCCCGAGTACAGCAGCTTTGTACATCCAAAAGTAAGGCAAACCACAGATTTAGTGTGACCAGTTAGTGATGCAACCAATTCAAAAGGGGAATTGGCATCAGAGCTTCATCTCCATGCAGAAATTACACCATCCTGCAAATTAAATAATTAAATTATTCACAAACTCATAAATGGCAGAAAATAACTTTCTAAAAAACAAGAGAAACTTAATGAAAAAGAAAAGATACAGTTAACAATTAGAATGTAAAAATTATGATTTATGATACAGTTAACAATTATGACTTATCATACTCCGGGTACATGTCAATCTCATGGTCCCTGAAACCATCAATCTGATTGTATGATTCATGATAGGGCCTTTGAAAACGTATAGATTCCCTTTCAAGTGGATAATCTTCATCATAGCCTCTCCGTTTGGATTGACTCCAGTGACCAACAGCAGGTCCTGGTGGCAAATAGGCATCCCTATCCAAAACATCACGGTGCAAATTATCTCTATGGTATATAGCATCCCTTGGAAATCGTTCATCTACAAACCGTCTTTCATCATATGAACCACTGGCCCTGCCAAAATATGGGGTAAAGTGGGGGGGCGGGGGGGAAGAAAAATAAAATAAAATTGGACAGCATGCATCAAAATGAACATCCTATGGTCATGATTCTAAGGCAAACATTAATACATTAAGCAAACAGAAAGGTGCATCACAACTGTACGATCATACATGAGCCGAAATCTGTACCACAATACCACAAAACTACAAAATAGTTCTAATTAGAAACTAAATAAGCAAACACTAAAGGACACAAATTTTTACCCACAGGGTTTTATATTACCGCCGTGATGATGATAACCAACAAGCAGAAGTTGCACTCACCGGGAATTTGGCTCATGGACCGCACCATAACCCTCAAGAGCCTGTGGATTTAAGAGAATAAGCTATGTCAGCAACAAATAATCAATGATGAGACGAGGTTAGGCAAATGGAGTCCTTATCCTCATTTCCCCCACACAGCTAGCTTTCTTTCATAATTCTCTGAGGAAGACAACCCCACTAAAATATTTGCGCTCTTGTTGAGTAAATTCTGGCATGCACGCACACACAAGAGTCACCTGCTTTCCATCTTCTATTTCCTCATGAAGTTATAAGACAAATTAATTTCAAACTGTAAAAAATGACAAATAAACATTTGTTTCACCAAAAGACAGCGCAAGATTGTAATGATCATCATCCAAGTACTCAAACAAGAACAACACTTCAACTAAAAAAAACACATGCCAGACAGCAATATATATTCACTAATAGTACCACCACATAATTTGAATGTCAACCTGATCTCTCAAGATACATAAATGGCCATCAAACTCAGAAATAATGCCTTTAAGTTCAAATCTCCTTTATTAACATTCTAAAGGACATACGCTGTAAATAAAAATAACAGCTAGTAATAGCTTGCTACAGATTTTCTTCATTCCTGCAAACAAAAAATCGAAACACAAAAAGTTAGAACACAAGCAAATACATTAAAGAAGACATTGAGAAAAGATATTAACTTAGTTACAACAAGAGTTAATTTAGGAAAAGCAGCTTTATTTCAAACAACATTTTTTGGAAGGAAAACTTAAGATTATAATAATTGTTCACTAAATGTATTCTCAACTTTACACTTAAGGCCCACCAGAGTTTACAACTCTGTAGTATCAAATGCCAGCCACTTGCACTCTGTCTATAGACTAAAAAAACTATAATGAGTGCATTAGAATGTACAATTGAGCACCACTACGATTCTTGTTAATGAGATTAGAAGTCTAGGACATAACATAGTATTAGACAGATACATTTATATTGTTGATGCCAGAATTTACTCAACAAGAGCGCAAAGAATCCCTTATATTACCGCCGTGATGATGATAACCAACAAGCAGAAGTTGCACTCACTGGAAATTTGGCTCATGGACCGCACCATAACCCTCAAGAGCCTGTGGATTCAAGAGAATAAGCTATGTCAGCAACAAATAATCAATGATGAGACGAGGTTAGGCAAATGGAGTCCTTATCCTCATTTCCCCCACACAGCTAGCTTTCTTTCATAATTCTCTAAGGAAGACATCCCCATTAAAATATTTGCGCTCTTGTTGAGTAAATTCTGGCATGCACGCACACACAAGAGTCACCTGCTTTCCATCTTCTATTTCCTCATGATGTTATAAGACAAATTAATTTCAAACTGTAAAAAATGACAAATAAACATTTGTTTCACCAAAAGACAGCGCAAGATTGTAATGATCAGCATCCAAGTACTCAAACAAGAACAACACTTCAAATAAAAAAAACACATGCCAGACAGTAATATATATTCACTAATAGTACCACCACATAATATGAATGTCAACCTGATCTCTCAAGATACATAAATGGCCATCAAACTCAGAAATAATGCCTTTAAGTTCAAATCTCCTTTATTAACATTCTAAAGGACATACGTTGTAAATAAAAATAACAGCTAGTAATAGCTTGCTAAAGATTTTCTTCATTCCTGCAAACAAAAAATTGAAACACAAAAAGTTAGAACACAAGCAAATACATTAAAGAAGACATTGAGAAAAGATATTAACTTAGTTACAGCAAGAGTTAATTTAGGAAAAGCAACTTTATTTCAAACAACATTTTTTTGAAGGGAAATTTAAGATTATAATAATTGTTCACTAAATATATTCTCAGCTTTACACTTAAGGCCCACCAGAGTTTACAACTCTGTAGTATCAAATGCCAGCCACTTGCACTCTGTCCATAGACCAAAAAAACTATAATGAGTGCATTAGAATGTACAATTGAGCACCACTACGATTCTTGTTAATGAGATTAGAAGTCTAGGACATAACATAGTATTAGACAGATACATTTATATTGTTGATGCCAGAATTTACTCAACAAGAACGCAAAGAATCCCTTATATTACCGCCGTGATGATGATAACCAACAAGCAGAAGTCGCACTCACCGGAAATTTGGCTCATGGACCGCACCATAACCCTCAAGAGCCTGTGGATTCAAGAGAATAAGCTATGTCAGCAACAAATAATCAATGATGAGACGAGGTTAGGCACAACTAGAGAAATTGTAAACTAAGCCCTAAATTTTCAAAAGTGAAGCCATAAATCATATAATGAATCTGAGGAAACAGCTATGAAGCAACACAAATTGTTTCAATATAAAGTATAGAAAACAAACCAAATCAATTGTTTCAAGGAAAACGCAGAGAAAGGAACTTACGGAGAACGACGAAGCGGAGAAATCTGCAATCCTAAGACGATCAACGAAGCGGTTATGCAAGGGGAGAAATCTGGATCTGTTGAAGAAGACGAAGGTTCACCTAAGCTTCGATTTCTGATTTCGTGAGAAGAGTGAGAGTGATTAGCGAATGTTAGGGTTATTGGAAGCCGAGAAATCTGGATCTGTTGAAGAAGACGAAGGTTCACATAAGCTTCAGTTTCTAATTTCGTGAGAAGAGTGAGAGTGATTAGCGAATGTTAGGGTTATTGGAAGCTACTCTTCGCGAGGGGTGAGAACGTGTGAATGAGAGTGAGAGGGAGCGAATAGAGGGAAGTAGAAAAGCCTAACTTTTTTCATAACGGGTGGTTTTGTGGCCCGTTATGGAAGCCTAAATTTTTGGACTTTCTATAACGGTTATGCAAGGGAACCGATATGAAAGATGATTTTTGCACTTTCTATATCGGTTCCAGTGGCAACCGATATAAAAGTTGTAATTTTAATTACAAAACTGCCACCGCGTCACTTTTAATATCAGGCCGTTTTTAAGCGATATAAATGACAGTTATAAAAGACATTTTTTCCACTAGTGTCTATTCCAATATTAATTTGTCTACATTGTATCCAATACAAATTTTACAAACCAGTATCTTACATGGTTGAAATCCAGTTAGGTTTAATGTGTGAGAATTTCATAGGAGAGAGAAAAAAAACTTATGAAAAACAACTTACCGTATACAAATGAGATATGAATATGGTGTAGGTGCCAGTTTTGGGTGTAAAAAACAACTTTTCTAATTAATCTAATACTTGTTTTACCTTAAAATTAGGGGATTACCCGTGCGTTGCACGGGTTGTTATAATACTTCTTATATAACTGTTGTTCCTTGGTTCAAACTCTTAGGTCCTAGCCGTGGATTCGTCCAGGGGTTTGAGCCAGTTCTTCGATTCCTTGTTCTTCAAGCGATTGCGCCAAGGAGGGAACTCTGCTCATTGACTGTGGGTATCCTGACTCCTCTAGAAAGGGCCAGGTTAGGTGAGAGGGGACTGCGAGGGTTGGATTATACTACTGGCTCATGCATAAAAATAAAGATAAAGTGCGATAAAAGCAGATAGACGAAATAAACGTAGAGTTTTTGATTGATTTATGTGTGTCTTTTCTGTACAATTACTCTCCTATTTATATACATAGGCCCTCGTCGGCCACTAACACAGCCAACATTTGCCTACCGCTGGATCAGTCTAAAGATCAACGACTATCATTGTTCCTAAGCCCTAAGGAGGCGGAGTAACCACCCACGATCTCACTAGCACGGTTAATGGGGTGAACTCCCTCACTCCGCTCTTCAAGGCTTCGCTCCTTCGCTTGATCTTCAACAGCTCCCACGTTTCATCTTCGTACATGTCTCTTACGTGCCTTCCAAGTAAAACCGCCTTACCTCAATCACTTGGTTCACTTAGCTAACCTTCGCCCTCAGACAGTAACTCAGGCACCCGAGCCTACCCTGACCGTGGCACTCTATAGGATGAGGCTGTACTCTCCCTCGGTCTCGCTCATTGCTCCTCGGGCTAACCCCTTCCTCAGGGAGTTGTCTAGTGATATGCCCTGAGGGCTTCCCTTGATCATTTTCTCAGGCAATTATCTCTTAAAATCCTTGTCTAGTGACCTGCCTCAATACTCCAGCTCCACTGGCTTCTTCATTCAGTCCTCGGCCTACGACCTAATTATTTTTGGGTGTTAACAATTGCCCCCCTATTTGTGGTGTCGTGTGGCCGCGAGGACGTGACTGATAGTGCAAAAAGAACCCCTTGAGATGACTTGATGTGACCATTTTGAAGTGACTATCCTGCCGTTTTGTGACACTTGGCAGTTTCGCTCTGCGCAGGATACTAGGGCGGCGCAACGGTTTCCAAGGTTTGCGAAAGCCATAAGTGGTTACGATCACGCGAGACTGTGCGCTTTCTTTGGAAACGCTTCGCTCCTCTTTTGTTTCTCTCTTTGCGAAACAGAACCCTTTCTCTCCATTGTCATCACCACCGCTTTCCATCAAGTCTTCAAACTCCGACTCTCAGAACCGTGACCATAGTTATGGCGTAAATAGTAGCCAACCAAGTTCTTCTTCTTCTTCTGGTCCTTCTTCAGCAATCGCTTCCCCTGAAGTTTCCCCACAGGATATCCTCGTTGCCGTCCCAGGTGGAGTCACAGTGCGGCCTACCACCTCTTCCGTTGGTGAAGGCTTCAATGCCTTCAAACAAACCTTCAACACTTCGGCTTGTCCCGGTATACCACTCACCCAAGATTGGTTCACCATTGACGCCAAGGTGTCGGAGACCAGAGGTTTGGCCAGACCCACCGACGACTATCACGCCTAGTTTGATAGGATTCAACCTATCAAGAAAGACGCTTGGAAGGCTTGGGGTCTAGGCGACATGATCGCCCTCTCTACCCTTTCCATCCCTCATAACTTTGACGTTCCTTTACCCCTCTTGGGTTTTTGGTCTTCTACCTTCAACGCTTTCATATTTCCCTGGGGCATGGTCACCCCCACCATCCTGGATGTGGACGCTATTACTGATTTGCCCGCGTTCGACAGTTGCATCCATCCTGCAAGACTGCCCAGGAAGGTGAACTTGGGCCATATCCATGCTGGAGGGGTCTATTCAAAGTTTCTGATTGCCAAGTCCAAGTCCGATGCCACCATCACCGACGAGGAACACACCGCTTTCCTTATGTATTTCTTCTGCAGATTCTTCTACGGCACTGCCTCGACTGGCATCGTCCAAGAGCTGCAGCCCTTTGTTGCCATGATGACTAGTGGGGAGGTTTACGCTTGGGCTCCTTACTTTCTTGGTGAGTTCTACAGAGGAATCCAAGTCATGCTCGACCAAATCAAGGACTACGGTCGAGTCTCCAAGATTCAGGGTCCTATGTGGTTTCTCCAGTTGTGGGCTACCCTCTATTTCCCTCATATTCTTTCTGGTGGCTTGACTATCCCCAGGCCACTGACCAACAGATGCTTAGGCCCTCAACTCTCGACCACCCCTTGCCATCGACTAACAGTGGCTCAAGTCTTGAAGGAATATCTGAAGACCAACATTACTGAGATGACGTGGTGTCCTGTGTTTGACACGAGGTGTGGTCCTACCTGGATCTTTACTTCTCAACAAAAAGAAGACCAGTTTTCTTTATCAGAGCGCGGTACTGCTCGTGATTATTGGTGGTCCGCTCTGGCGGCCAAGGACTTGCCAATTGGCTGTCTAGCCTCCTCTCGTTACAGCAAGGCTCTGACAGAGTATTATTATCTCAATTTCGTCTGCAAGCAATTTAGGCTGATGCAGCATGTTCCTCTATCTTACCGATCTTTGGATGACCCTCGCCGTAGGGAAGGCCTGACAGATGGTCAGGTGTGCAAGATGGTAGTCAACAATTATCTCAAAGTTACTGATAGCGTGTGGGCGCACTATGAGGTGTGTTCGGGGGAGACCAGTGCCTTTACCAATTGGTGGCTTGGTGTTAAGGACCTAGTCTTGCCTCGGGTCCTTGGGGATTACCTTTCCAAGTACCTCGGCCACCATCGCACAGCTTCAACCCTTTCTTTAACACCAGCTAGTACCAGCGCCGTTCCCTCCCCTGTTGATAAAGCAACTAGGCCTCCAACTTCCTCTCGGCAGCCATCCACTCGATCTCAACAAACCACAGGTATGTCTTTTCGTTCTTTGTGGCTCATTTATTGTCTATTCCCCTGCTTCTCATCCCTGTATCCTTTCTGATTGCAGGGCCCTCTGTTGACCGTAATGCGGCAGAAGACGAAGATGATGCTCCCATTACCTTCAGGCGACCGTCTGTTCGCCGTGCTCCAATGGATACCTCTTCGCAGTCAGCGGCAAAGAGGGCTGTTGTGGTGGCAGAAGACACTCCTCGCCTTTCCAAGAAATCCAAGGTACGGTGTTTTTCCCGTTTTACCTCTTCTTGTTAGCTGGCGCTTTGGTTTTTCTCATGGTCATTTTGCTTGCAGACAGTCAATCCCTTAGTTCTGGATGCACCTTTGATTGCAACTCATCACTCTCCTCCTCCAGTGAATTCTTCTCAACCAGAGTCTAGGCCAGTGACTGAAGCGGAAGTTGCCTAATACTTTGCTTCCCAGAGTCATCCTCAGATAAATCCCCCTTCTGGAGAAGAGCTACAAAGATTAGAGGATTCCCTCTGGGGCAGAATTGTTACTGATCCTACCCAACTTTCAGACCTGCGGTCTCTGGCGTTCAGGCTGTCTTCTTTAGATGATATGTCGATGCAAAGGAAAGAAACCCTCAGGGACATAGCCTATCGGCTTTCGGAGATCTCTCGGGCTTATTCGGCATCCCACGCTGTTCAGGACGCTGCCCAACAAGCACTGGATTGCCTGAATGCCCTACAGGCGGAGAAGAAGATGTATCTCTCAACCTATGGTGAGAAGGAAGTGGAACGTCGGTCGGTGTTAGCTGAAGAGGAGACTACCAGGCGTCGAATTGAAGAAGTTGAATCTCTTATGACGAGGCTCCAATTAGAGCTGCAGGCATTGCGCCCCAAACAGGAGGAGGCGGCCAAAAATCTGGCCCTGGCCATAGCAGAACAAGCTTGCATGTACAACCGAAGCAAACCCTTAGATCAACTCATCAGGGAGCTAGAATCCGAAAAAGGGGTATTTCTCTATGACAAGGAGCGCGGCCAAAGTGAGGTATTATCTGCAATAGCTTCCTGGGAAAAGCTTCGAATCCGCTTGACAAACTCGCCCGCTGCTGCACCTGCTTCAGCTGTCCTCTCCTCTAGTCAGGAGGCGTCCGAATTCATGGAGGGGTCAAGCTCCGCTGCAGCGAAGAGGTAGCCCATCCTAGCATTTAACTTGTTTTCACTAGGCCATCGGTGTGTGGCGAGCCACCAAGACAGTGATTTCTTTCGTATCCGCTAATACGCCTTGAGATATTTGCCATTTTTTTTATTTCGAACTCTTCGCCATCGAACGTAATTAAACGATATGCACCACCGCCGTACACTTCACCTACGATGTAGGGCCTGTCCCAATTTGGGGACCACTTGCCCAACTAGGGGTCTTTCCTCCCAAGCAGCAGAATAGCTTTCCATACTAGATCTCCCTCAACAAACTTCTTAGGCTTGACGTGTTGGTTGTAGGCTCGGGCCGTTTTAGCCTTGTTCATCTCAATCTTGCCGAGGGCCGCCAGACTGTCGTCGTCCAACGAGTCCAATTCCATTAACATGGCTTGTTGATATTAATCCATACCGAGGGCATGCTACCGAGCCACCCTCAATGATGCCACGCTGATCTCCAATGGTAGTACGGAATCCTGCCCACACACTAGACGATAGGGAGCCACCTCGGTGGCTGTGGACTTGGAGTTCCTCATTGCCCATAAGGCCTCATTTAGGGTCTCGTGCCACCGCCGAGGCTTATCCTCTATGTTCTTATTGATGAGCTCAATGATGATTTCATTAGTAGCCTATGCCTGTCTGTTAGCTTGAGCATAATAGGGAGACGAGTGTCTCATCTTGATGCCGTATTCTTGGGCAAAGGCCACCACTTGTTCCCCGGTGAACATCGTGCCTTGATCGGCCATGATGGTTTTAGGAATGCCAAATCTGTATATGATCTGGTTTTCTATGAACCTGATCACCGCAGCCTGATTGGCGTTCGCTAGAGGAGCAGCTTCTACCCACTTAGTGAAGTAATCGGTGGCCACAATAATAAAGTTATGGCCCTTTGAGCTCGAAGGGTATATTTTTCCTATCAGATTGATGGCCCACCCTCTGAATGCCAAGGTTTAACAATGGGATGGAGCTCATCCGCAAGCACTCTCTGGATTGGTCCATGCAGCTGGCAAGCCTCACATCCCTTTGCAAACTGGAAGCAATCGGCCGTGATCGTCGACCAATAGTATCTGTGTCTATATATTAGCCATTTCATGATGGGACCAGACCTGTGTGCACCACAAATCCCTGCATGAGTTTGTGCCATCACCATATACGCGTCCTTTTTCATGAGACATCGTAACAATACCACATTGGCGCTTCTTTTATACAGGTCGTTCCCTATCACGATGTGCTTCAACGCCCTTTGCTTAATCTTGAAATCAGTGTCAGCCGTTGGATTGCGGAGGTATTCCGTCAATGCTCCAATCCAAGCATCGACAGGGTCCTCCTTGGGCTAAATTGTTTGCCTCTTGGTTTTCATTTTTGGGGATATACATGATGACAGCATCGGCAAAAAATTTTAACAAATTATGCGCCGAGGCTCGCAATTGTTTGAGTTTTGTATTATAACACTTGTATTCCCCAGTGATCTGTTTGATCACCAGTTGCGAATCCCCCTTGATTTCCACATACTGCGCTTTCTTGGCGGCCAGGATATCAAGTCCCGTGATCAAGGCTTCATATTCGGCCTGATTATTGGAGGCTTGGTCCCTTATCCTGCACATGAATCTCCATGTCTGCCCACAAGGGCTGGTGATGACTACGCCGATGCCTGCCCTGGTGTGGGTACTTGAGCCATCAAACATGAGGACCCAAGGCTTCAAGCCTAGATAGTTAATGGATTCGGCCGAGGCATCGTGTATCTCTACACATGGGTGCTGAACCAAGAAGTCAGCCAAGGCTTACCCTTAAACAACTCTCAATGGCATGTATGTCAAGGCAAACGCATTTAACTTAATGGCCCACTTGACAAGTCTTCCCTGCAAGACAGGCCTATTAAGAAGATACCTGATAATGTCAACTTTGAACACAACTAGAACCTCTTTCGGTAGTAAATAATATTCCAGTTTAGTACAAGCATTAAATAAAGACAAACAAAGCTTCTCAATAGGAGAATATCTAGTCTCAGCGTCGTTGAGGACCCTGCTGAGATAATAAATAGCACGCTCGGCGCCATTATCATCATCTTGGGCTAATAGGCAGCCGATGGCTTGATCTTCGACCGTAATATACAACTTCAAAGGTTTCCCAGGATGCGGAGGTACTAGGACATGAGTGTTAGTCAAGGAAGCCTTGATCTGGTCAAAGGCCTCCTGTTGCCTCGCTCCCCACATCATTTCCTCAGAATTCTTTATCCTCAACAAAGGTGAGAATGCTTTCATCTTTCCGGCCGAGTTGGAGATAAATCTTCTCAGGAAGTTGAATTTGCCTAGCAGGCTCTGCAGTTCCTTCCTGTTCCTGGGAGGTCTTGCCTCAAGGATAGCTCGGGCTTTGTTCTTGTCTACTTCATTGCCTTGGTTGTGTACCAAAAAGCCCAAAAAGTTGCCCGCAGACACGCCAAAAGCACACTTAGCCGGGTTCATTTTTAGATTATGGAGTCTCATCTGTTTTAGAGCTTGTTCAAGCTCAACTAAGTGGGCTTCGAAACTCTTGGACTTAACCACCACATCATCGATGTATACCTCCATGCTTTTGCCGATGAGGTCATGAAAAATAGTGTTCATGGCCCTCTGGTACGTGGCACCTGCGTTTTTGAGACCAAAAGGCATTACTAGCCCCTCATAGATACCCAGGGCACCAGGGCACCTGAAGGCAGTCTTATGGGTGTCAGCCACGACCACATATATCTGGTTATACCCAGAATAACCGTCCATGAAAGTTAAGATGGCATTGTTACCCGTGGCATCGACAAGCATGTCTGCCACAGGCATGCCATACCTATCCTTCGGAGTGGCCAAGTTCAGATCCCTGTAATCGATACAAACTCTGACCTGGACATTCTTTTTGATGACAAGAACTATGTTAGACAACCATTCTATGTACCTTGCAGTTCTTATGAACCCTGCTTTGAGCAATCTTTCCACCTCGGCTTTGATTTGTGGCATCAGTTGTGGATTGAACCTCCTTGCAACCTTCCTTGATGGGTAACCTATGCTCTACCAAGGCTTTATCGAGGCCTGGCATGTCATGGTAATCCCACGCAAAGCAGTCACAGTAGCTCTTTATTAACGCCAACATCTGATCTCGCTGTTGAGGTTGTAATTTACCACTGACCTTTGTGATCCTTGGCTTCTTTTCACTCCCCAGGTTCACCTCCAACAGAGGATCTTGCGCTTCAAAGGTGGGCATCCACTACAAGAAATACTGGAATTACCGGCTGTTTATTTCCGGCGGAACTAATCCGTCTATACGGTTCCGGCGGATTTTAAGTAGCTAGTGGCAGTTTTTTTCCCACGAAAGATTTTCGGCGGAATGTGTGGATTTTCCGGCGGTTTAATTTCCCCCGGTATCTTTCCAGCGGTTATGAGTGAGTTAATAGCGGAATATTTCGCCGCAAAGGACTTTCAATAAAGGAAAACTTAATATCGACGGTAACGAATATTACCGGTGGTTTTTTGGAGGGGAGAGAAATTTGAAATTTGAAATTTGAAATTTCCGCCGGAAACGTGGAGAAAACCGCCGGAAATAACAGACCAAAAAAACCGCCGAAAACGTGTAATTTCCGGCGGTGTTCAAAATTTGAATTTCAAATTAATTTCGGCCGGAAGCAGATAAATCCGCCGGAAACGTGTAGCCGTTGGCCAAATTTTGAATTTCAAAATAATCCGCCGAAAATGGGATTACCGGCGGTTTTTTAAAATTCGGTAAAAAAAAATTTCAGCCGAAAACTGCCTAATTCCGCCGAAAATTTCTAGCCGCTGGTGGGAAAATTTTGAATTTCAAACAGATTCCGCCGGAAATGTTTCCTTTAACCGAATTATAAATAAGACCCTCTCTTTCCCATTCATTCATCTTCCCCATTTCGAATTTCTTCATTCACTCATCTTTCATGTTCCCCATTCCTTCATCTTACCCATTCCTTCATCTCACCCATTTCAAATTACTTCATCCCCATTCACTCATCTTTCATCTTCCCCATTCCTTCATCTCATCAATTCCAAATTTCTTCATCTCCATTCATTCATCTTTCATCTTCCCCATTCCTTCATCTCACCAATTCCGAATTTCTTCATCCCCATTCACTCATCTTTCATTTTTTTCTTCTCTCATTCATTCTCCTTACATACTCTCATTTTCTCTTCCATACACTTATTAACTCTCATATTCTTTTCTTCCATACACAGCAGCAGTCCTCGCAGGTTCCTTTGCAGCAGCAGCCAAGGCAGCAGCCCCCGCAGCCTCCTTTCCAACAGCAGCCACACCAGCAGTCCTCGCAGCAGTCCCAATAGAATCCTCAGCTAGACACGCATATTGATCTCAATGACAATGAGTTTAATAATTGGTTAACAGACCCGACCAGAGGAGGCTACTATGACGACGGACAGTAGATTCAGATTATTTGAATTTATAGGTATGCATATTTTAATTTGTACTTTGTCGGTTAATTTTCGTTATCTATTCTAATTATAATATATAAATTATTATATTATTGTTTTTTATTTAATAATTTAAATATTTAATTTTCACTGTTTTTAAAAAAACATTTTTTTTAAAAAATTTATTATATTATTTTCGGCGGATATTACTAATTACCGGTGGTTTTTTAGAAAAAAATAGTAATATATTTACCGGCGGTTTTTTTTATTACCGGCGGTTTTTTTTATTACCAGCGGTTTTAGAATTCCAAAAAAATTTCCGGCGGTTTTGTCTTTTAGCGGCGGTTTTTTTAATAAAATAATAATATCTTTACCGACGGTTTTTCGTAATTACCGGCGGTTTTTTTAATAAACGAAAAAACGTTTCCGACTGTTTTTCTGTGTTCCCGGCGGTTTTCGAATAAAACATAATAAATTAATCAAATCTTTACCGGCGGATTTATCGTAGTTTCCGGCGGAATTTCCGTCGGTAATTTCCGGCGGTTTTTCCGGCGGTTTGTTTCGTCGGTAATTTCCGGCGAAAATTCTGCCGGAAAATATTACCTACGGACGTTTTTCCTGCGGATTTTTTCCGTCGGTACTGTGACATTACCTACGGATTTGGTACGTTACCGGCGGAAAAAATCCATCGGTAAATCCTGTTTTTCTTGTAGTGATCTTCCTTGGCTTCTTTTACAAAATGATGTTATATACATCTTCTTTGATTGATGCACGTTTAAAGACGAACAAATGCACTATCTATTAAATAAGAGACAAAAAAAGTTTTCTTTTAGTCATTAACATAAATTGTTGAACATTTTCTTTTGGTGTAGAAATTTATGAACATCGAAGGAACATAAGCAAATTATTTAAACCTGGGACATCATAAAATTTCACTAAAACTATTAAAATATACATGATTTCTCAATGCCTATAACTTTACAAAAAATTGTTGTCTCTGTTGCATGATTCACTAACTGATCCATATTTATCTTCTTGCCTCTTTGTCTACTTCAAAACTGTGAAGAACATGAAACTCTTTACCTTTTTTGTGCATTCTACTCTTCTCACAATACTTGCTCCTTTATTCTACTTCTTGTTTTTCATTATGATTTTTTTTTTGTCAAAATCTCTCCCATCACCATCCAAAATTGTCTCTTATAAATAGTCATTTGTTGCTACAATTGACTAAGACTCTTCCTATTCCACTAATATTTTAATAACTCTTGTGTTTTTTTTTGGGTGAGAATAACTCTTGAGTTTATTGTCAATTAAAGGATAATTCATAAAAATGTGTAACCCCTCTCTTTCAATGTGTAACATCCGCAAATTGGTAAATCTCAAATTGTTGAGATTAATAAGTTATCTCATTTATTTGCTATTCTAAGTTAGGTATGTTCAATGTCTGAAAATAAAAATATTACTCAGATGTATGCTTTTAGGTTGCCCCGATATTTCTTCCACGGGTGAAATATTAGGGTGTTACATTTTGGTATTAGAGCAGTTCGACCTTGTCGGGCTTAGTGACCTTACGGTCAAAAGGTTAGTTAGATCGAGTCAGCTAGGGACTTAGACCATTGACTGTCAGAACTTTTCAGTATTTTGTGTGAGACACTGAGCTTGGATCCACTCGATATTTCACGCAACGTACTGAGAATAATGACAATTGATTGCCTCAGTCCCGAAAATGTCTGATACCCTAAACCCTATGATTACTGGCCTTCTCGTTTCATCAAAGCACGCAGCAGAAGCAGAGGGCTACCGACGATATTTTGGAGCAAAAGATGGGCATCCGTGTTGGTTCGAGGGAGCTGTGGGCGACTGTTCAGTCCTTCAAATCGATACGACCGTTGTGTTGTCGCGTGAATCATTATAGGTCATGTAGAGAGTTATAATCAAGAAAAACCTTCCGATAGTAGGAGTGTTAGTGCCCTGAAATTTGTTTAGTATTTAATGACGCCGTGAAACTCCAATTGTTGTTTGACCAGTCACCGATATAATGTTTAGTAGTTAACCCTACCTTGGGATTCGAGCTAATCCCAACTTATGTCACAGTTT
The DNA here is from genome assembly GCA_039519185.1 of Astragalus membranaceus. NCBI lineage: Eukaryota > Viridiplantae > Streptophyta > Magnoliopsida > Fabales > Fabaceae > Astragalus > Astragalus membranaceus. The sequence continues at coordinate 149,941,331 of CM076848.1, forward strand.
AGTGAAATCCTTTCGGATAGTCGTGAGTCTAGATCAGGTTTCCTTTCCTCATAACAATCTTTCGAAATGTCATGAAGCCGGGTTAGTAAACCATAATTGCGTCAGCAATATTGGCAAGTAGAACCACCCAAGGTTTATTTGATTAGTTCCTGGTCAAGATTCTTGAATCGGGTTCCTTCCAAAAAAAAGGGGCTAGTATGTGGGGTCGATAGAAGTAACCATATTACGACCCTCCGACTAAGAGCATGTCCGTTCGGTCTGTGAGATATTTTCGCCAGTCTTTCGACTTGTTTTATCCATAATTTTTGATTCGGAACCCCGATTTCTATGCTCCGAGATGCGTTGGAAAGTTAACGAAAATGTCTACACGCCTGAGTAGGTTTTGGAATGTGTCTCTAATTATGATTCTGAAGGGCAGTCCTGCCCTACCCTAAGTCGTTAAACCCTAAAGTGTTTGTAGAACATAAGCCCTCGATTGTCTTGGGAAGTAGGAAGAGGATTCCCAACCATTAAGACAAAGATCTTAGATATCGAATTAAGATAATTTCCTTTGGAGTCCTAAGAAGGGCCATCTCTCGGAAATGGTTACTAGTAGCTTACAACCCTTTTAGCAATCATTAGAGTCTTCAAAAGTCCTAGACAATTAGGCACCCCGCTTGTACGCCGGAAGAGGAGTGTAACACCTTAAATTTCACAACATAGTGATCAAAAAGGTATTAATCATAATCATCAGAGTATAACCTGCTCATAATAATGGACCAAATAAAAACTAAAGCGGATTACAACCACTTACATAACTTTGAGATAAAATATTTCTCAAATACAATATCCGAATAAGTACTCAAAAGGTACATATTCGATAAATTATACACAACTATGGTCCAGTTACAAGACGCAGTTATAAACGCTACATGACCTTGATACAATTCAAGGATTTATACATAATAAAACATAATGAGGGAATAAGCAAAGTACAACCTAAAGATCACTAAAGGATCTTCCTTCAGCCCGAGCAGTTACAACATACTCCGCTACTCCTCAGTCTGTTTTTCTATCCCTGCACAACTGAAAACACCACAACGTATATAGTGAGATTATAAATCTCAGTGAGTTCTTTCGCACCTCCTCACATATCCTCTCTCGTTGTTTCCTGTTTCATTTCGTAGTTTAATTATAGCTACGGGCATCTTTAACTTTCTTGTAGTTTAATTTATAAACTACGTCTCTATAACTTTGCACGACATCGACCCCAGACATGGTAATCCCGGTGAACCATACTACATAACTTTAACATAACACCGACCCCAGACATGGTAATCCCGGTGGACCCCCTTCCCATTAGTACTTTCCCTAATGGTAAAATTAACAGGGCCTAGGTTAAGGGCTCATGACCTTCCCCGCCTAGTATGCTAACCTCTTTGGGTCGTCACCCATACTCGATATAATTTATATATCATAATCTCAAACAGTCTTTGATGAACTATTTGTTCATCCCATTTTCATTGTTCATAAATAAACTGAACTTATAGTTCCTTGACTTCTTCATAATACATGACCTCTCACGTGTTCTACTTTATGGTTTTTCGAAACAATTGTAACCTCAAGAACAATTCACATAAACCTCTTAATCATGGTCAATATAATGGCATTGTTATAATAATATCATTGGAAAAGGTTGGGGAAAGGATTAGAATGAGTTTAGAATCAAAAGAAGTAGTTTTAGACGTGTTTTAAAAACGGTAACAGGATTCGGGGAATTGATTCACAATACTAGGGAATTGATTCCTGACTCTTGTTCGGTTTAACGATTTTTCATCAAAATCAGACCACATCCTCATAACACTCAATCACACCTCAAACATCAATTTCATCAAAATCAGTCAATTGTTCGGTTTAACGATTTTTCACCAAAACGCTATAAAATCACCCATCAAACCGAAACAAAACACATTCAACCAATCACATCAACTTTGAAATAACCTCAACCTATATCATAACATTCAACAAATCAAACGAAACCTCAATAATCGAAGAACTGACCTAGCTCGTCGAACCCATCACACGAACACGCGACAAATACTAGCTTCGGAGCATCAATTCGACCTAGGCACCAACAATTCTTCATTTCCCTCAAAGTTGAAAACCCTTTGATTCTTCAAAAATAACCCAAAACCTTAGTGATTAACTTTCTAATCAACAAAATAGCTTCTCTAGAGCACTAATCAACATCCTAATCTCCAAATTTGACCAAAGCTTACCTTTCTCTCTCTAGGGTTCATCATGGAAGGAGGAGTTTGGGGAGGAATCTCTTGAAACTTTGGGCATCAAAGAAAAGAGGAAGATGAGAGGATTCCAAACAAAACCCCTCTAAAAACTCAAGCTCTCCATCTTGATCTCTCTTCTTCTCTCTCTCTCTAGTGGACCCCCCTCTCTCTCTTTTCTCCATTTTTTTCTTTCTTTCCTTTCTTCTCTTCTTTCTCTCGACCTCTTCTTCTCCTTTTCTCACTTCCTTTTCTTTCTTTTATTTTTAAAACAAACTTAAGTGAGGGTGTGGGGAAATGACCTCTATGCCCTCACTTAACTCTAACATCCCATAAATACCCCTTTCTATCTACTATTCATTTAAAAACCCTACACCAATTAATAATTAATCTAGCACTCAATTAACAAAAATTATCAATCAAGTACAAAAATAAATTAATTGGGTTAAACATCAACATAATTAACTTAATTATTTTGGGGATGTTACATTACACCCCAACTTAAAAAAATTTGTCCTAAAAAATTGTTAAGTTTTATCGGTTTGCTAACCGAGACTATACATTTTCAGAAAAATCTTTTCTAAAAGAAAACAGCATTGTCAACTTGAAATCTGTTTTTCTCTTTGGTTCAAAACCCAAACAATTTTGAAATTAGAGAGATGAGTACCAAAACCTTAAACTTGTAATAGAATAATTTGAAACTTTTCTCCAATTAGTTTGGTTTACAAAATCAACTTGTTTTTAAAACTTGTACACCCCGTTCGTTCCAACACTCAACCTAAGCTATACCTTAAAGCTAAACTATAACCTATTAAAACAATCTTTCTCGCCTATCATAACTCAGGTAAACAATCACAGTCAATCAGAATTAAATAACCCAAACATTTAACCTGAATTTCTTAATGTCACATGAATTGTTTTGTCATTTCATACACTCAAATCATCAGACAACCACATGTAAGTGATTAAAGTTATGAACACATTCTTAATTTCAGTCAGTGCAAGCAGTGCAATCATCTTACCCTTTGATGAATATTCATAGCATAAAACACTGTCAGCAGTCACCTCACTTTCATAACAGTATTCACGTTTGACTTGTCAAACGGAATCACAAGATACAATCTAACTGTTAACCTTCACAAATGAGAGGTTAACAAACTAAAACCTCGCCACCAAAGTGGAGACTTGTGTAGGCATCCCGGCTTAGGGACTAACGCCTAACTCAATGCTTAAAATCTCTACTTTTCCCTTATTCGTCAATGCACTAACAAAATTTTCTTCACAACGGATGAAAATTTTGGGACATAACCTTTCCGTCCTATTGGAGATACATCTAGTTCTTGGGGTTAAACTCGGGAACCACCTCTGTTCTCAGTGACTCTTGTATTGATAGGATTTTTATAAAATAATCTTTCCACAACCATCAGGATCGACTATATTGTCTCTATGATCCACATAATGATAGGATTTTATAAAAATACTTTTTCCTCTACGTATCGGAGTCGGCTATATTGCCTCAATGACTCACATAATTATAGGATTTAAAAATACTTTTTCCTCTACCTATCGAAGTCGACTATAATGTCTCAATGACTCACATAATGATAGGATTTTATAAAAATAGTTTTTCCATGACCTATCAAAGTCACTCTACCAACTAACCCAAATTTACTAGTGGGAGTGAATCTCCATAACTCATGAATTGAACTCTAAACTCAATGACTATAAAATCCGCAATTATAGCACTAGTGTAGAGACCTTTGGGGAAAAACTTCTAGCCAAATAAAATTCTACAAGGCTGGCTATCCTCCTTGATAGAACTCGTCTGAAAGTCTATCACTCGTCCTTTTAGACTAATACCCCTTTTTGGGCTTCAACTGCCCATACTCTAAGGTACGAGAACCTCCATACTATAGGGATCTCATTGGTGCGACATAACGGCTTCCCTAAAAATAGGGTTCACTAAAATCCTATAGACTTAATCACATCATGATGGATGGTTGATCAATCAAGGTGTAATCATTTACATTTGGATTACGTACGGTATTGGGATAGCTGTAGCATCAAAGAAACGAGAAAATAGAAGAGTTCCTTTAAGGAATCAAACGGGCGAACGAGTAGCGCATCCTGTGTTGATTCGGAAAATGAATTCTATACACAAAACAGACGAAATCATTACAACTATCGTAATCAACAAAACCCGAAACTTGACTTACCCATGGACAATCAACATCACTTGGGCACTTAGATAAACCAAACTCTCCATTTTTCCGCACTCAACTATATGCCTAATGATTTAGGACTTTCATTACATCTTAAGATTTTCTTAAGGGAAGGTATAACTGCTAATGGCCATTTCCGAGAAATAGCCTTCTCACGTCGTCAAAGGGAATCTTTCCTAATCTGGATCTTATCTTCTGAGCCATACTCGTTGGGGATTCTCTACATGCTTCCTATGCCCAACTAGGGTTTCCATTCTACTAGCACTTAGAGCCTAAGGCTTGGGTAGAGTAGGAATACTTTTGGGAACTAGGATAAAACATAGTCCAAACTCCACTGGTATGTGTAGACAATTTCGTGAGCTTTCCAACGCATCCCGGAATACCTAAATCAGAGTTCCGGGTCAAAAGTTACGGATAAACAAGTTGGAAGACTAGCTAAAATTTCTCATGGATGTAAACTGACATACTCTCATTCGGAGAGTTGTGATATGGTCATTTCTATTGACATGAATTACTAATCTCTTTTTGGATAGGAATACAACTTAGAGTTTGTGATAAGGTACTAGTCTAATAAACATTGGGAAAACTGCAAGCGCTGTGATAGATTACTAGTTCGGTTTCCTCGCATTGAAATAGGGTTTCTTAGGAAAAAGAAACATATTCTAAAATCCTGACTATCCCGAAGGATCTTAATTGGCTGAGACATAAATTAGAGATAATTTATGCTACACTGTAGTGTTGACTACTAAACATCACCTCAGCAACTGAGAGATTGGTCATATGGCAATCTGTGTTCTATGGTGCTCACTAGTCCTGAACAAATCTCGGGCACTACACTTCTTATACAAGAATATTTCTCACCTTATAACTCTCTCTGGGTGACCATTCACAATTTACATGATGACACGACGGTTAAATCGGTTCCAAAGACTAGACGGTCGCCCACAACTCCGCGAACCAACTCGGATGCCTGCTACTTCCGCTGCATACTCTGATGAAACAAGAAGTCCAGGAATCCTAGGGTTTATGGTTTCGGCCATTTTCGGGGCCGCGGCAACTAATCGTCATTGTTCTTAGTAAGTTGCATGAAATATCGAGTGGATCCAAACTCAACGTCTCACACAAAATACTAAAAGGTTCTAACAGTCAATTGTCTAAGTCCCTAGCTGACTTAATCTATCTAATCTTTTGACCGTTAGGTCTCTAAGCCCGACAATGTCGAACTGCTCTGATACCAAAATGTAACACCTTAAATTTCACCACATAGTGATCAAAAAGGTATTAATCATAATCATAAACATCAAAGTATAACCTGCTCATAATAATGGACCAAATAAAAACTAAAGCGGATGACAACCACTTACATAACTTTGAGATAAAATATTTCTTAAATACAATATCCGAATAAGTACTCAGAAGGTACATATTGTAACATCCCCCAAAATAATTAAGATAATTATTTTGATGTTTAACTTAATCAATTTATTATTATGGTGCTTAATTAATAAATGCAATAATTGTGTACTAAATTAATTATTGATTGGTGTATATTTATAAATTGAAGAAGTTGGTTATTGGGTGCTAAAATCAAATAAGGAATTAAGTGGGGTTAGTTGAGGAATTAGAAGAGTTTGAGCGCATAATAGTCTTTTCACCCCCTTGAGATATTTTAGTTTAAGTTTAAAAGAAAAGAATAAAAAGAAAAAGAAAGAGATATGAGAGAGGGAGAAGTCGTGAGAATGAAAGAAAAGAAGAGAGAAAAGAAAAGAAGAAATGGAGAAGAAAAGAGAGAGGGAGGCGTAAGTGAAAAGAGGAGAGAAATGGAGCATACCCCATGAAAATGGTTCCTTCTTTCCCCCATTCCACTCCTTGTTCCATTTCCTTCAAGTTGATACCAACCACATCCCCATAGCTTCACTCCTCCTCCAAACACCATTTTAGCACCTTAAGCCCAAAAGAGGAGATTTGAAGATTCATCCTTCCATTCATGAGTTGTAGAACAATAGAAGTTCAATTAAGAGTTTGATTGTTACCTTGGAGTGAAGAAATCAAGTTTGGGTGAGTTAGGGTTTGTGAATCAAAAATTGGGGTTTAAGTGTTGAAGCTCAATTGGAGCTTAAGGATGATGAATAGTGATTTTGAGAAGCATTATGGTTGATTGGGAGTCCATATGGAAAGTGCAAGCTTTGGAACCAAATTGGGGCTTTGGAAATGGAGTTTTGAAGCTTTAGATTCACTTTGAAGATTAGAATCTAAATGTTGGTGCCTAGGTGTAATTGATGCTCCGAGGGAGGTTTTGTCGCGTGTTGAGATCGACGATCAATGTGAGTTCTTCGAATTTGTGAGGTTTCGTTAAATTATTGAATGTTGTGTGAAAATGAGTTTGAATTGATTAGGTTATGTATTGAGGCTTGATTGATTGAATTGTTGTTCGGTTTGATGAGTAATTTATAACATTTTGATGAAAACCGTTAAAATCGCCTTTTATGTCAAACTCATTTTGAGTGATTGATTGATGATTGGATATTCATGGTTGTGAGGGTTTCATGGTTATGAATGAATGAGTGTTTATGGATTAATTAAAATTTGATCATTGGGAAGCAAAAGTATGTTTTGATGATTGACCAAAATTGTTGAATGTTTAATGTGACGATTGTTATGGAATGGATTGTGAATGAATGTTTGATTGTGGGAATTCATGGTCAATTGGTGGTTTAAATGTCTTCTTGATGTTGTCATTAATTGTGGTTAAATTAGGAGTTGAGTGGAAAAACTATCGGAACCGAGGAATAGCGAAATACACAAGAAAAGATAAGTTTTGGAAATTCTGATGGAGGGGCACGGATCGTGCGCCACAGCGCACGGACCGTGCACAGAGTTCTGTTCCAGATTTTAAAACACGTTCCAGGCTATTCCTTTTGGTTCCAAATCTTCCCCAATACCTTCCTTAACCCTTCCCAATGATCATTGAACAAAGATTGGTTACTTTTCAAGTTGCAATATAAATTGTGTTATGTTAGAGTTTAAATATAAACCGAGTAATAGTTGTGCCGAGTGTGAATATAACTAAGTGTCGAGATAAGACCTAAACGTCTAAATTTATGTAATACATGAAAGAATGCGACATTGTGTCGAGTAATGGACCTAGTGTCCGAATTAAGGATAAAAGGATACAACTTCGTGTCGAGTAACGGACTTAATGTCCAAGAGGTTAATCAAAGACTGTTGAGGTTATGATATATAAATTATATCGAGTATTGGGTGACGACCCAACGAGGTTAGCATACTAGGCGGGGAAGGTCATGAGCCCTAAACCTAGGCCCTATACCATTAGGGAAAGTACTATTGGTAAGGCAGTTCACCGGGATTAGCATAGTTGTTGTCGGTGTTATGTTAAAAGTAATGCTGTACGCTTCGCCGAGATTAGCAAAGTTGTAGTCGGTGTCGTGCTAAGTTAAAGAGGCGTAGTTTATAAGTTAAACTACGAAAAAGTAAAGAATAAAAGGCACGTGGTTTATAAATTAAACTACGAAACGAAGGGAATTCATAATTGAACCGAGAGAGGATATGTGATGGGGGTGCGAAAGAACTCACTGAGATTTATAATCTCACTGTATATATTGTGGTCTTTTTAGTGGTGCAGGGATAGCAAAGCAGATTTAGGAGTAGCGGAGTATGTTGTAGCAACTCAGGTCGAAGGAAGATCCTTTAGCGATCTTTAGGTTGTACTTGCTTATTCCCTTCTCTTGTATCTTTAGGTTTAAATCCTTTAACTGTTATCAAGGTCATGTAGCGTTTATAACCGTGTCTTGTAAGTGGACCATAGTTATGTATATTATCGAATATGTACCTTCTGAGTACTTATTCGGGTATTGTATTTGAGAAATATGTTATCTCAAAGTCATGTAAGTGGTTGTAATCCGCTTTAAATTTATTTGGTCCAGTATTATGAGCAGATTATACTCTGATTGTTATGATTATGTTAACGTCTTATTCATCACTATGTGGTGAAATTTAAGGTGCTACACATATTCGATAAATTATACATAACTATGGTCCAATTACAAGACGCGGTTATAAACGCTACATGACCTTGATACAATTCAAGGATTTATACATAATAAAACATAATGAGGGAATAAGCAAAGTACAACCTAAAGATCACTAAAGGATCCTTGAAACCGAGCAGCTACAACATACTCTGCTACTCCTCAGTATGCTTTGCTATCCCTGCACAACTGAAAACACCACAACATATACAGTGAGATTATAAATCTCAGTGAGTTCTTTCACACCTCCTAGTATGCTAACCTCTTTGGGTCGACACCCATACTCGACATAATTTATATATCATAACCTCAACTGTCTTTGATTAACCTCTTGGACATTAAGTCTGTTACTCGACACGAAGTCGTATCCTTTTATCCTTAATTCGGACACTAGGTCCATTACTCGACACAAGGTCGCATTCTTTCATGAATTACATAAATTTAGACGTTTAGGTTAAGGGTAAAATTAACAGGGCCTAGGTTAAGGGCTCATGACCTTCCCCACCTAGTATGATAACCTCTTTGGGTCGTCACCCATACTCGATATAATTTATATATCCTAATTTCAAACAGTCTTTGATGAACTATTTGTTCATCCCATTTTCATTGTTCATAAATAAACTGAACTTATAGTTCCTTGACTTCTTCATAATACATGACCTCTCACGTGTTCTACTTTACGATTTTTCGAAACAATTATAACCTCAAGAACAATTCACATAAACCTCTTAATCATGGTCAATATCATGGCATTGTTATAATAATATCTTTGGAAAAGGATTAGAATGAGTTTAGAATCAAAAGAAGTAGTTTTAGACGTGTTTTAAAAACGGTAACAGGATTCGGGGAATTGATTCACAATACTGGGAATTGATTCACAACTCCTGGGAATTGATTCACATATCCTGGGAATTGATTCACAACTCCTGGGAGTTGATTCCCAACTCTTGTGAATTGATTCACAACTCTTGTGAATTGATTCCCAACTCTGGTGAATTGATTCCTGGCTCTGGGGAATTGATTCCCGACTCTTGGGAATTGATTCCCAACTCTGGAGAATTGATTCCCGACTCTTGGGAATTGATTCCCGACTTTGGGGAATTGATTCCCAACTCTTGTGAATCACAACAAACACTTCAAACTATCAATTAAACAAACACTTGCCAATCAAACCACATCCTCATAACACTCAATCACACCTCAAACATCAATTTCATCAAAATCAGTCAATTGTTCGGTTTAACGATTTTTCACCAAAACGCTATAAAATCACCCATCAAACCGAAACAAAACACATTCAACCAATCACATCAACTTTGAAATAACCTCAACCTATATCATAACATTCAACAAATCAAACGAAACCTCAATAATCGAAGAACTGACCTAGCTCGTCGAACCCATCACACGAACACGCGACAAATACTAGCTTCGGAGCATCAATTCGACCTAGGCACCAACAATTCTTCATTTCCCTAAAAATTGAAACCTACCCTTTGAATCTTCAAAAACAACCCAAAACCTTAGTGATTAACTTTCTAATCAACAAATAGCTTCTCTAGAGCACTAATCAACATCCTAATCTCCAAATTTGACCAAAGCTTACATTTCTCTCTCTGGGGTTCATCATGGAAGGAGGAGTTTGGGGAGGAATCTCTTGAAACTTTGGGCATCATAGAAAAGAGGAAGATGAGAGGATTCCATTTGAAACAAAATCCCTCTAAAAACTCAAGTTCTCCATCTTGATATCTCTTCTTCCCTCTCTCTCTTTTATCCATTTTTTTCTTTCTTTCCTTTCTTCTCTTCTTTCTCTCGACCTCTTCTTCTCCTTTTCTCACTTCCTTTTCTTTCTTTTATTTTTAAAACAAACGTAAGTGAGGGTGTAGGGAAATGACCTCTATGCCCTCACTTAACTCTAACATCCCATAAATACCCCTTTCTATCTACTATTCATTTAAAAACCCTACACCAATTTATAATTAATCTAGCACTCAATTAACAAAAATTATCAATCAAGTACTAAGATAAATTAATTGGGTTAAACATCAAAATAATTAACTTAATTATTTGGGGATGTTACAAGGAGAAAGGTCAATCTACCCAAGTGTTGAATGTTGTTTTGTTCAATAAGTGGGACACGTTCCGAACTAGGTTGATTATGATAGCTATAACAATTATACTGGGATGTTTATGGAATTTGGAAAGATGGAAGACCAAGGGAATGTTCAAAAAATATTTTCAGAACTTGTTTTCTGAATCAATACGGAAGCACTAAGTGTGCACCCGTTTGATTCCTTAAAAGAATGCTTTCATTTTCAAAATTTCTTTGCCGCTACCATTATTCCAATTCCACACTTAGTCTGAAAGTAAATGTTACACCTAGACTAATGGATGATTCAATGAAGTTCATAGACTCCTCGTGAGCTTTGCTTTTCTAGGAAATTTTTTATGTCTCCTTAGTACGATTCCACTTACCCAGAACTCCTCATACCCTAGTGTCTAAGTATTAGAGACCCCTAAAGGATAAGAGTTAGGAATTTTTAGAAAAGCTCCGTCAAGAAAATTAATCGGTTTGTAGAAGTCGTCTAACTAGTAGGTTTCCCGAAAAATCCGTGCACCAGTGTAAGATTGAAATATTCTAAGGTTGAGTTAGACCAAATTGCGGAAATATGGTTTCCATTCAATGTTGTACAAAAAGTGTGTTGTTGAACTTAGTCATAAGTTTGAGGTAGCATCATAAGTGGAGCCTTATTATGAATGCTAAGTCAAGCTTGCCTGTGTGCTTGAGTGTTGAAGTTTGATAAGATAAGATACCTCAAATCATGCTTGAAAGTTGTTAAATTTGAGTTTTGATGTTGTGATTGTGTTGGGTAAGGGTAATGTTGGATTGTGAACAAACTCTACGTGTAAAATTCTGCATAAATTGCATAGATATAGGTTTAGTGTTTTGGTTGTAACTTTTTATGTAGAACTTAGTTTTGAATGATCCTTGTCTTATTGGAAATTAGATTCACTTGGCTTCAGTTTGAGCACAAGTTTCCTTTGATTTGACTGAGTATTGACAGTTTAATGTGTGTTACGAATTGGACAATAGTTGCTGTCTTACTGCCATGTCATTGTGTATTCTTTTAGAAACTGTACGAATTGGATATCTTTTTCACAAAACAGAAATCATATTCATAAACTAGACTTTCATACCTTTCCAATGAATGGTCTTTCACTCAAATCCGACATCATTTGGTATTTTAATAAAATCACAAAGTTACTGTTTTTCTGTTATCAAGCATATACATAGTTTTATTATTTGAAACTTAGCTATGCAAGTATTTACCCGATTAATTTTTAGTAATATACTGAGGTCATTCATGTGTATATATATATATATAAAGTGAAGTGAATGAGTTTAAATATTACCGAAGCTGTTTTAATAAATTAAATGAGACATGAGCAAGAATATATGATTGGGGGCGGTGAATGTGTAATGCATAAGCCCTTGATAGTGAATCCTCCATCCTTTTTATGTTTTCTACTGATTGGTCATGGTCTTAAGGTTTTAGAATCACGATACGGGTGATTGCTTGTCTGTTTGAAAAAGTCGAGTTGTTGAATTTGATTTTTCAAAGCAAAGACTAAACAAGCTTCTAGTATTCGTTACGAGTTAAATGTTTCAAAACGATTGATTAGAATGATGTTTGGTGTTGTTATTCATGATTTAAAGTATTGTTGTTGACTTAATTTAAGTTAAGGACGGATCGCGAAAGAAACCGAATCGAACGGAATAATGTATCCGCTTTCCGTTCGACGCGAATTTCTTCCCAATCCTTTCCCTAACTTAACCTAAGTTACTCTAACCTTATGGGACTAAACTGAAGTATGATTGATAAAAACTATTGAGTTTTGACTACGCGAACGATTGATTTCCACAAAACTTGTAATTCCCATTTCTCATTTGACGTTTCAATTTTTTAAATCCCCAATATGTTTCACTGTTTTAGCAAGAGAGATGTGCGTGAATATGGACGTTTTAAGTTGGGGTGAGTTGACGTCTACGGGGAAAAATGTTTTAAAATGCCGTTTGTTGAGAACTTACAAATGATTTCTACCGAGTTAAAATGAGCTTCCTACTAAATTCCGGTGATGGTTTAGTGAAATTAGAGTATGCCTCTAGAGTGGACCGAGGGGTCCCATCAGCAAAACCAGGAGGCGCATTCAGCAATTGGAATGGATTAGCCCAATCAATCCAGCCCATGTCCACCTCTCGCGAGCCCAACATGCTTGGACGGTCAAGATCGACTCTACCCATCCGACGGTCCACAAGAGGGCACGATTTCCTATAAATACAGGCAAACTTTGCCCTTACAAAGGTTGAATCTCTAATCCTTAGTACCTTCACTCTTATATTCTATATACTGACTTGAGCGTCGGAGTGGCTTGCAGGTACCCCCCTGGCGCTCACTGACTTCCTGCCAGGACAACAAGGGACCTACCAACAGCAGCCGACCAACAAAATGCTCGGTACAGAACATTGGCGACCACAGTGGGAGATTTCTATCTTTCACATCATCACTACTCGAACTTTTCTCTTGCTGCTCCATGGCTACCAGGGGCAGACCCCGGGTTCAGAGCATTGTCATACCCGCACCCCGACCAGAGGGTATTCCTGTGGGCAACGTCGCAACCCTACCTGACGAGGGTACCAGTCGGCCTGCCCAGTCTTCGAATGCGAGTCAACTTTTGGATCTCCTAGCCAATCGCTCCCAAGCTATGCAGCATCAGGAAGACCAGCAGATTGCTAAGACATGCCCATCCCAACGCCCATGAGGGCGCCTGGCAGGACGCCAATGAAGAGCAGCCAGCGCCCAAGAGGGCGCCTAGCAAGGAAGCAACCAGCGCCCATGAGGGCGCCTGGCAAGGAAGCAGTCAGCGCCCCTGAGGGCGCCAAGTAGGGCACCAGGGCAACATCAGACAATGCCCATGAGGGCGCCTGGCAAGGGAACCCTTCCTCCAACAACGGTGACACCGAAGACACCACCGGATATCGCCATCGAGGAGATCCCCCAACCGACGTAGGCATCAAGAGTTTGACTAAGAAGACACCTCCCCCCGAAACTCAAGAAGGTTTTCGGACGAAGGACCTTTCACTCGAAGGATGGATGGATGCCGAATCCCAAGGGCCTTGGAGAAGCTGCCAACTCTCAAGATGTTTGACGGAACCGGAGACCCAGACCGCCATCTGGCACACTTCTCCCTGATGATGCGCTATCGAGGCGCCAGGGAGCCCGTTCACTGTAAAATCTTCCCCCTCACTCTCGAAAATGCCGCGCCAGAGTGGTTTCAAGAACTAAGGCCGAACTCCATATCCTCTGGTATGTTGGGTCTCATCTTCCTAAAACAAAGCATCCAAGTTCACGGCACCCACCCGACAGGGATCCAAGGTATGAGACCACGATGTCTTGGGTAGCAAGCGCCAAGAAAGGCGCGGAAGTCAAGCAAATGACGAGACCAGGAGGTCACAGACACCAGAGATACCCACCTACGAGGGTGATCTCTAGTCTGCAGTCCATAACTTAGTCCATGCTTATCCGATGGGTGAGTTAAATTCGGATAGAATCCGATAAACTCCTGTTAGAGTCCCTAGATGGGCAAAGTGGCGTCGCAAGATGTCACTAGAGGTTGTCACAACCTCGAAGTGGCATATCGAAAAGGTCGAAACCACTAATGGGTGAGTTAAATTTGGACAGATTCTGATAAACTCCTGTTAGAGTCCCTAGATGGGCGAAGTGGCGTCGCAAGAAGGCACAACCTCTAGTGAGGAAGTTAAATCGGACCGATTCTGACAAGCTCCTGACGGAGATAACATTGCCACGAGACGATAGGAGGCGATACGTTCAGAAGCGTGAAAAATAGGCAAGATAAAGGAAACGTGGATCTAACGTAAAATCATCAGTCAAGCTCCATAAAACAAACATTCAACGAATTCCGACAGGATAAAAAGAAATTACAAGTCACGAGCAACCCAGTCATAACCACAACCACCAATCTCCACCACTTCATGCTCAAGCGGCAGATCATCATCAGAAGAAGTCTCCACAAAGCCAAGGGCGCCAGCCCCCTCCGAAGGCACGATATCACCAGCCCCCTCTTCGAAGTCGTCAGCTCCACTCTTAGCAAGGTGAGCGGTAGGGAGCATCCGAGCCATCTTCTTAGTCCTTGCCATCTCTCAACCTACGGTACAGGGGTCAAACAAGCAGCTACGAGACAAACAGGAAAACTTAGAGACAACCCCCCTCCCCCGAGGTTGGAGACCTCGCAAGACAAGACATGCTCAAAAGGACAAGAGAAGCAATTCCCCTCGGCACCAAGCAAGAAAAGCAGGTTAAGAGTCAGGAGGAATGGCAAAAATAAAACAAAGTGCCAAGCACACGTCTACACAAACCAGCGCCCATGACGGCGCCTGGCAGGACCAGGAGGGCGCCCATGGGGGCGCCTGGCAGAAGCAGCCAGCGCCCATAGGGGCGCCTGGCAGGGCGCCAATGAGGCAGCCAGCGCCCATGAGGGCGCCTGGCAGGGCGCCAGTCAAGGCAGCCAGCGCCCATGAGAGGGGCGCCTGGCAGGGGGCAGTCTAAAAGCAAATCCTTCGCAACAGGGGGGTCAGCACTATGCAGTAAGGCACCCACGAGAGCACCGAACCTTGTCTCGCAAAATTAAAGGAGGCATGAGCATCTGAGTGCATGAGCACGTGAGAAAATGAAAGAGTGCATCAGCACGTAAGAAAATTAAAGGATGCATGAGCATCTGAGTGCACGAGCACGCGAAGAAATAAAGCAACAGTGCCAAGCACCCGTCTACACAAATGCGAAGTGGGAAGCTGAGAAGAAGTGCGTATCTCGTTCAGGTAATCCTCTTGAGTGATTTCTTACGGTATTCATCAAACCCGCATGGGCCACCACCCATGTCTAGTGCTCTCCTGGGCGCTGTCTGCTTTCCTGGAGGTGCTTTGCCAGGTGCCCTCATAGGGGGCAACGGTGGAACCAGGTCAATGTTCACCAGAGACATCGTCGGGGATCACCATCGAGGAGACCCCCCGACCGACGCAGCTCAACACCAACGCAGGACGGCAGCAAGAAGGATGATCTGGCTTGATTAGGCACAGAAAATGCAACACCCTCACGGACGACATTAAAAAGCAAATCCATGACACTGGTCCCTAGCAGTAGCACTTATTCGCAAAGGAAACTTCCCCACGATCAAAAACGAAGAGAAAGGGTCCAACTCTATAAAAAGGAGGGTGCCTGGCAGGGGGCAATGCTAGTTTGTGATCCTACCTACCGGGCAGGGAGGGACTGCCTGGATCGTAGGGACACGAATCGACCTGCTCGGTTCACGAAGCGGCATATCGAAAAGGTCGCAACCTCTAATGGGTGAGTTAAATTCAGATAGAATCCGATAAACTCCTGTTAGAGTCCCTAGATGGGCAAAGTGGCGTCGCAAGATGTCACTAGAGGTTGTCACAACCTCGAAGCGGCATATCGAAAAGGTCACAACCTCTAATGGGTGAGTTAAGTTCGGATAGAATCCGATAAACTCCTATTAGAGTCACTAGATGGGCAAAGTGGCGTCGCAAGATGTCACTAGAGGTTGTCACAACCTCGAAGCGGCATATCGAAAAGGTCGCAACCTCTAATGGGTGAGTTAAATTCGGATAGAATCCGATAAACTCCTGTTAGAGTCCCTAGATGGGCAAAGTGGCGTCGCAAGATGTCACTAGAGGTTGTCACAACTTCGAAGCGGCATATCGAAAAGGTCGCAACCTCTAACGGGTGAGTTAAATTCGGATAGAATTCGATAAACTCCTATTAGAGTCCCTAGCTGGGAAAAGTGGCGTCGCAAGATGTCACTAGAGGTTGTCACAACCTCGAAGCGGCATATCGAAAAGGTCGCAACCTCTGATGGGTGAGTTAAATTCGGATCGATTCCAATAAACTCCTCTCAGAGTTAACAGTGCCACGAGGCGATACGAGGTGATACGTTCGGAAGCATGAAAAATAAGCGAGACAAAAGAAAACATGGACATAAGGAGAAAATCATCAGTCAGCCTCCATAAAGCGAATGTACAACGAAATCCAACAGGACAAAAAGAAATTACAAGTCAAGAACAATTGAACTTCTAGAAAAAATAATCAGGGGGCAATGACGTCGAAATCAACCAAGTTGGAACGATATCTAACAATCCTCCCATCTACAGCCTCATGGTCAAATCGAAAGATGCTCGACTCTAGAACGGCTTCCGGATGCAAACACTGAGCGTGGCCAATCGCTTTATCTGAGGCAGCATAGAAAAATCTCCACCACTTCATGCTCAATCAGCAGATCGTCATCAGAAGAGGTAACGACGAAGCCAGGGAAGCCGGCTCCTCCAAAGGCACAGTATCACTCGCCATCTCTCAACCTGCAGGACAAGGGGGAACAAGCAGTTACAAGACATCGCCGAACACCCCCTCCCCTGAGGTGGGGGACGTCAACAAAACAAGACATGCTCAGAAGAACAAAGGAGCTAGAAAGATAAGTGGAAAGTCCGCCCGGGAGTTACCTTAGTGAATTAGAAGCAGCAAAGACTCGCGGGAACTTCAATGGATAATGGTAAGAGCAACTCCCCTCGGCACCAGGCAAGCCCTGAAAATTCATAGGTAAGAAGGCAGGTTAAGGGCCAGGAGGAACGACAAAAATAAAACAGAGTGCCAAGCACACATCCACACAAAACCAGCGCCCATAGGGGCGCCTGGGAGGGCGCCAATAAGGCAACCAGCGCCCATGAGGGCACCTGGCAGGGCGCCAGTCAAGGCAGCCAGTGCCCATGAGGGCGCCTGGTAGGGCGCCAGTCAGGAGCAGCCAGCGCCCATGAGGGCGCCTGGCAGGAGCAAGCAGCGCCCAGCAGAAGGGTGCCTGGCAGGGGGCAGTGTGAAAGCAAATCCATCGCAATAGGATGGTCAACACTATGCAGTAAGGCACCCACGAGAGCACCAAACCTTGTCTCGCAAAATTAAAGGAGGCATGAGCATCTGAGTGCATGCACGTAAGAAAATTAAAGGATGCATGAGCTTCTAAGTGCATGAGCACCTGAGAAAATAAAAGAGTGCATGAGCACGTAAGAAAATTAAAGGATGCATGAGCATCTGAGTGCATGAGCATGGAAGGAAATAAAATAGTGCACGAGCACGCGAATAAATTAATAAAGCAAAGTGCCAAGCACCCGTCTACACAAGTCGGCACCCAAGAGGGCGCCTGGCAGAAGCAAGCAGCGTCCATGAGGGCGCCTGTCAGGAGCAAGCAGCGCCCAGCAGAGGGGCGCCTGGCAAGGGGGCAGTCTGAAAGCAAAATCTGCTCCACGAAAAGACACCCAGTGCACGCAAGCAGGGAACAACACCCAAGGGCACCCAGGAGGGTGCCAACTCTTAGAAACAAACAAGTGTCCAGCAAGGGGCCCAGGAGGGCGCCAACAGCAGAACTTTGCACTTTGGCTCAAGGCGCCCAGGAAGGCGCCAACACCAGGAGATGAGTCACGGTCACGACAAAGAGATATTGCACAATTCAACGAGCCAAAAGAAATGGTGAATAAAGATAAAATCATGTATGGCATAGAAGTCATCATCGAAACAGCAAAATCCTATAAGACAAAATCTAGCCATCCAGCAGATAAAAGAAAAAGTACAGGTGAAAAACAAGTCAACCAAAGAGAAATGATCAGGGGGCAAGGACATCGAAGTCAACACTATTAGGCTCCGTGTGGGTCCACATAGTACAAAAAGGTTAAAAGACCGCCAAAAAGAATAAGTTAAAAGTTCCAAGAGATCACCCAAAAAGGACTACCAGAATGAGGTCGACACCCCATGTGTCAAGGCTGTCTCCATCATCCTCCCCATCTCCCAACCTGATGGACAGGGGGCAACACAAGCAGTTAAGCACCAGTCAAACAACACCCTATCCCGAGGTGGGAGGCTTCAAAGAAACTCGAAAGCCAAGAGGCTAAGAAAAGAAACTAAGTGTCACCACAATTACCAAGTGATAGAGAAGCAGCAAGATCGGGTGAACAATCGGGAAAAAACAAGTCCCCTTGATGGCAGGAAGCCTGAAAATATCAAATCAAAGATCAAGTCAAAACAAGCAACAAAACGAGCAACAAAGAAGGAAGTACAAAGCGAAACCTAAGGTACAAACCGATACCAAAGGGGGCACCCGGCAGGGTGCCAAGTCAGAAAACGCTTCGCGCCCAACTCAAGGAGCCCATGAGGGCACCAGTTCCCTTCTCTCTGATCATCAAGCGCAAGATGCCCCTGAGGGCGCCACTCCCCTAGGTGTGCGATTCACCAAGTGCGAGGCACCCACGAGGGCGCCACCTCTCTTGTGCGAATCATCGAGCACAAGGCGCCCATGAGGGCGCCACTCCCCTACTTTTGCGAAACACCAAGTGTAAGGTGCCAATGAGGGTGCCAATCCCTCTCATACAAAAAATCGAGCACAAAGCGCCCATGAGGGCACCTCTCCCAGATGTGCAAATCACCAAGTGCAAGGTGCCCATGAGGGCACCAATCCCTCTCACGCAAACCATCGAGTACAAGGCGCCCTTGAGGGCACCACCCTCCATTTTGCAACTCTCCCATCACAAGGCGCCCTTGAGGGCGCCACCCTCCATCTCACCAAACGGTGCCCGAGGCGCCCACGAGAGCACCAACATCAGGAGGCATGGCACAGGGCGCCCAAGAGGGTGCCAATCTCAGAGCATCCTGACACAAGGCACCCAAGAGGGCGCCAACCTCAGAGCACTTGGCACAAGACGACGCCAACATCGGGATACATCACCCTAGCTTGGTTCCGGGCACAAGGGTTACACTAAAGGAGGTGTGAGTCACGGTCGCAACAAAGTGATCTCATACGACCCGACAAGACAGACAAAGAAACACTTAGAAAAATTTTCTCCTATTTTACTCTAGAGAGTGAAAATGACAGAACACAGTTGTTAAAAAGGCAGTGTCCCGCATAACCTCACAGATCCGGCAAACCGACGAAAATCCTTCAAGCCAAGACCATCCTTCGGAATAGTCTCGGCTTGGGGGGCAATTGTTCTAGAGTGGACCGAGGGGTCCCATCAGCAAAACCAGGAGGCGCATTCAGCAATTGGAATGGATTAGCCCAATCAATCTAGCCCATGTCCACCTCTCGCAAGCCCAACATGCTGGGACGGTCAAGATCGACTCTACCCATCCGATGATCCACAAGAGGGCACGATTTCCTATAAATACAGGCAAACTTTTCCCTTACAAAGGTTGAATCTCTAATCCTTAGTACCTTCACTCTTATATTATACTGACTTGAGCGTCGGAGTGGCTTGCAGGTATCCCCCCCTGCCCGGGCGCTCACTGACCTCCTGCCAGGACAGCAAGGGACCTACCAACAGCAGCCGACCAAAAAAATGCTCGGTACAGAACACTAACAAAGTTCTATTTTTTTTCCTCTTAATTCTTTCACAATTTTCGGGATTGAAGGTTTATACAAGTGCACCGAGGGTTAAATGGATTTTGGCCATATTTGCAGGGACTGAACATAATTAGAATGATGTTTGGTGTTGTTATTGAAGATTTAAAGTATTGTTGTTGACTTAATTTAAGTTAAGGACGGATCGCTAAAGAAACCGAATTGAACGGAATAATGTATCCGCTTTCCGTTCGACGCGAGTTCCTTCCCAATCCTTTCCCTAACTTAACCTAAGTTACTCTAACCTCATGGGACTAAATTGAAGTATGATTGATAAACACTCTTGAGTTTTGATTACGCGAACGATTGATTTCCACAAAATTTGTAATTCCCATTTCTCATTTGACGTTTCAGTTTCAATTTCAATTTTTTAAATCCCCAATATGTTTCACTGTTTTAGCAAGAGAGTTGTGCGTGAGTATGGACGTTTTAAGTTGGGGTGAGTTGACGTCTAAGGGGAAAATGTTTTAAATTTCCGTTTGTTGAGAACTTGCAAATGATTTCTACCGAGTTAAAATGAGCTGCCTACCAAATTCCGGTGATGGTTTAGTGAAATTAGAGTATGCCTAACAAAGTTCTATTTTTTTCCTCTTAATTCTTTCACGATTTTCGGGATTGAAGGTTTATACAAGTGCGCCGAACGTGTTATCCCCAAAATATTTCTTCTTTATGGATTAATCTTTAAACCGATTTTCGTTAAGTCCAATAAAGTGAAAGGGGTATTTTACTACAACTTTAAAGTTTCAATCGAGTCAAGCTACAAGAATTTTTTTTTCTTTTTCATATCTGGTTGAGTTAAGAACTAATCTATTTTAAGCTGATTAATTTTTCTTCTCTTGTGAATTGCGGATCAAGATGGTTAGGAAAATGCTTGGCGTAGGTTGTAAGATGAGAGGACCTTCCTTTCAAATAAATTATTGATTCTTTTGCAAACTATCCTCCTCCTAATTAAGAATATTTTCAAATACGATATTAAGCCTAAGTATGCGTATGATGAGTTTCATTTTACTTTGATTGCGAAAATGTGCTTTAAAACCTAAGTGGTAAGCTTGTTTTTCCGAAATAATTGTGTGTACACCTATAGGTCTATGATTGATAGTGTTTAAGGGTCACGAGACTTGGATTTTTCAATCTTGTGTCAACTATGCGGGTAGGACTTAAATGATTTTGAGGATAAAATCTTTCAAGTTGGGGTGTATTGTAACATCCCCAAATTGGTTAATCTCAAATTGTTGAGATTAATAAGTATTCTCATTTATTTGCTATTCTACTTAGTTTAATTTCTATAACTCAGCCCAAGGCGTCGTCCTACTAGTTTTAGATTGGCAAATGATTTTAGTTAATTATAGTTAGTTGATTTGTTTGAGCATTTTTGAATAGAGGATTGATATTATAATTACCTAATTGTGTGGATGGTTGATTAATTATGTGATAGAAATGGGTTTTGGGGAGAAATTGAGTGTAGAAGTGACATTAAGTAGTATGTAGCAAATAAGGACATTTTAGGGAATTCAGTCAAACTCACCCAACCCTCAGCTGAAAACAACATTTACATTTTAGGGAATTCAATCAAACTCACCCAACCCTCACAAAACACTCACACACTCAATCAAAATCAATTTTTAGAACAAAAGGAAGGAAAGGGTGTGAGAGGGAGGGAGAGCACGAAGGGAGAAAAGAAAAGAGAGAGTTGAAAGAGAGTTCACACAAACCCTTTCCTTCCTTGCAATTTCTGAACCTAAGCTCCTTTCATATCCTCAAATTGAGAGCATCATTGTGAGACCAAGACACAACTTCAGCTATTCCATCTTCTTCCCCTTCTTTGGATTGTCATCTTTGAAGTTTTTGCATGTGAGCTTAAGAGGGTTCAAGGGTAGGATCCTTGTTGCATGTTAGTTCCAAGAGTAGATTAACACTAAATGGGAGTGACATTGTGGTTTGGAAAGGTTTGAAGGGCTGGATTCGAAAATCATGCATTTTGGAGTGTTGGTGACTAGCTAGTTGGGTTATGAAGTTTTAGAGCACATTTGGGACTTCACCAACTTGTTTGTTTTGTGATTTTCATCACAAAAGGTGAGTTCTTCATCCTTAGGTTTTGCATGTTGTTATGAGTGAATGTTTGGTTTTCCAGAAAATCAAGTGATGCATGTGTTTTTGAGTTGATTTAATTTGATTACATGTGATGGATGAACAATGCATGTGTTGAGTTTGACTTAACAACATTATATAGCACAAATCCATTTTGAAATCTATGATGTGTTGAATACATTGATGTTTGAATGATGTTTTGTATGATTTATTTTATTCCTAAGGATGCATTTAAATATGGTTTTCGTTTGGAACGAAATTGAGTAATAAGTGGTTGAGGTTGGAAGAGCAAAAGAACAAAATTGATGTCAGGGCCAAAAACATGTCCATGTTTTTATAACACGGGTGCCCGTGTTTCCTTCTGTGTGAAATGCAAACTTTTCAAAAATAAAAACATGGACATGTTTCTATAAAACACGGGTTCTAAAAATCATAGGCATGTTTCTAAAACATGGGTGGTCGTGTTTTCCTTTGTCACCCAGTTTGTTTCCTTGGTTTTCCTCCTTCAAATGTATTATTTCTCAAGCCTAATCCAACCCTTATCATATGAGTTACCAATTGAAATTATTTGAACTTATTTTCAATGATTGTAATGAGTTATAACCGTATAGTGTTTACGAGTGAGAATACACAAGATTATGTTAAGTGAATGGACTTGATGTCTCATCAAGGTATTATAACCATGTGATTAATGAATAATGACATTAATCAGGGTGACGACCTCTACGAGTAGCATACTAGGGGAGGGAAGTCATGAGCCCACAACCTAGGCCCCGTCTTCCAAGTTTGCCCACTGATGAAAGGATTAGTGGATTGGGGTTCACCGGGTAATCGCAAAGTGGTTGTCAGTGTTGTGCGTATGTTAAGTTACACATAGCTAACCAGACTCGGGTTACGATTAAAAGGATGCATAATGAACCGCGAGTGAGTAATGAGGGGACTCGATAGAACTCACTGAGATTCACTACAAGAACATGCTGATTTAGCTACCAAATATTTCCGAGGGATTTATTTCGGTCGGTAATACATTCGTTTCCGACGGATAATTCCCTCGCTACGTGTTTAAGGCATTTTCCGCTTAACTTTCCGATGGATTTGAAATCCCTCGCTAATTTCCGAGGGACATTTCTGTAACGCCCAAATAATTTAATTATTTATTTAATTAAATTATTTAGGTATTATATTAGTATGGTCATATTAGATTAATAAAATGATGTTTTATTTAAATTAGGGAGTGGTGTTTAGTAATTAAGCTGAGTAGTAGACGGGGGCCCGTGATTCAAGAGCCCAAGGGCCTAGGCGCATGAAGGAGAGCATTAGCTAGGGTTTTGGAGCATTAGCGCATTTTGGAGAAAAGAAATAAAGAAAGTTGCGAAGAGGAGAAGAGGGGAAACGGCGCAACCAAGGAGGAAGAGGAGAGGAGCTCTTGTTGCTGTGGTTCTTTGGAGTCTTCGTGCAAGGGAATCTCGTATTCGTCAAATCTAAGGTAAGGGTGGGTTCTACCTTATAATAGGGTGTATGATGGGGGTTATGTGGGAGATAGGCTCTATGTTGCCCTTTTGAAGTTGTTTGACGATTGATAGATAATTGTTTTGGTGATATTGTATGCATTAGTGATTTATTGCAATTTGGTGTTGGTGATTTATCATGGTGAAAATCTGAAAAATATGTTCTTAGGCGCCATGGGCGCCATTGGTGATGTCGTGGTTGCATATGTGGTGTTTGATGGTTGTTGTGTCGTTGTTGTCTTGGTATTGGGCGCCATGGGCACATGGGGTTTGCTTTTGTTGCGCGTGTTCTGTCCCCTGGGCGCCATGGGCGCCTTGGTCCTGTGTCCGTGTTGTTTCTATTTTCCCTGGGCGCCACGGGCGCCGTGTCTGGTGATTGTGGTGTAGAAGCAGGGGCGCCATGGGCGCCGTGCTGCCGTTGTGTCCTGGCACTGGCGCACTGGGCGCCATGGGCGCCGTGGTGAGTGGTTTTGTGTTCCATGTCTGTGTCGCGTTTGGTTCCTGCTGAAGGCGCCCTGTTGTTGGGCGCCGAGCCAGTTCCTGCCATGTCTAAGACAAATGTTGCTGTTTTTCCAAAAATAATGTTGCTGTCACAGTAAGACAAATGTTGTTGTTTTTCTAAAAATAATGTTGCTGTCACAGTAAGACAAATGTTGCTGTTTTTCAAAAATAATGTTGCTGTCACAGTAAGACAAATGTTGCTGTTTTTCAAAAATAATGTTGCTATCACAGTAGGACAAATGTTGCTGTTTTTCTAAAAATGAAGTTGCTGTTACTGTAAAATAGATGTTGCTGCTTTCTAAAAATGATGTCGCTGTCACTGTAAAATAAAGGTTGCTGTTTTCTGAAAATGAGGCTGCTGTTACTGTAAAATAAATATTGCTGTTTTCTGAAAATGAGGCTGCTGTTACTGTAAAATAAATATTGCTGTTTTCTGAAAATGAGGCTGCTGTTACTGTAAAATAAATGTTGCTGTTTTTAAAGGCTATTGTTGCTGTTGGCTGTAAACAAATGTCGCTGTTTGTTGTAAATTGGTATTGTTCCTGGTGTCGTAAATTGTCAGTGTCCTTGGTGTTGTAAATTGTTGCTGCCTTCGATGTTGTAAATCTATTGGTGTTTTTGGTGTCGGTGGTTGTTGACGCTACGGTCAAGTTGTTAGACTGTACTATAGGTGTTGGTGTTATTGGTGATGATGAAACAGGTGATGTGTCTATTTTATTGGCTACGGTGATAGGTGATGGATCTATGACCACTTGTTGATATTGGTGATGTTGTGTCAATTAAATGTCTATTGTTGTTGATTGTCTCTGGTGCATTGTTCATGGTGTCGCATATATTTCATATGCATTATTTTAGTGATGAAGGCCTCTGCCTTGGAGCTATAGGTGATGATGATGATGCTCATACAGCTGATGATGCCCTTATTGGCTATTTTATTGGTGATGATTGGTACCACATGCATATACCTGTTGGTGTGGGTTGCATCTCATATACTTACTCATGATGTTGGTGATGATTCTAGGTTATTTGTAATTTGATATTGTTGTGAAGCGGTAGATATAGTTATCGGAACTCTAGCATATTGCTTATCATATATGCTATTATAATGTTAGATATCTCACCCCTTCTGTTTGAATGTTACCCCTATGTTGGTAACATGCAGGTGATTGCGAGTGAAGGCATGTCTACCTTTGCTAGTTGAGTCGGTGTCGTCGCTCTGATACGTAGCACTCGGGGGGATGAACACTAGTTTTTATTAGTTGTCTTTATTATTTAATTTCTGTAGTTTTACGGTGATGTTATGATTAATTGTTGAACCTTTATTTTATTCCGCTGCGTGGTGATGGAGTTATTTATGACGTGCTATGTATCGTACTATTTTTAATGGTGAATTTTATTATATTCGTGTGATGTTTTATTGGTGTAAATGTGGCATCCCTTGTGGGTGTAGCGAAAAATGTTTTTGAAACTCTGATTTTTGTCAAAATTTACCGGGTAGAAAAGGGGTGTTACATTAGTGGTATCAGAGCAGTTTCGGTCTGTCCGGCCAAGTTGTCAAGTTAATGTGTCATTGACGATCAAGTATTGTCAATTAGTTCTAACTGTTGCTTATGATTGTAGTGATTAGTTGAGATGGCTGGAAGGAACGATGCTGCTATTGCTGCTGCGTTGGCTGCTTTGGCTCAGGCCGTGGAGGGTCAGCAGAATGCTGGTGAGAATGTTGGGTCTCGTAGTTTGGCTACCTTTCAGAGAGAGAATCTGCCTACCTTCAAGGGCAGGTATGATCCCGATGGGGCTTTAGCTTGGTTGAAAGAGATGGAGAGGATCTTTCGTGTGATGGACTGCACTCCAGCACAGAAGGTCCGTTATGGTACGCATATGCTGGCAGAGGAGGCTGATGACTGGTGGTTAGAGGCTAGGCAGAGATTGGAGACTGCAAACGAAGAGATCACTTGGGCTGTGTTCCGCAGGGAGTTTATGAGAAAATACTATCCGGAGGATGTCCGAGGTAAGAAAGAGATTGAGTTCCTGGAGCTGAAACAAGGGAATATGTCCGTGACTGAGTATGCTGCTAAGTTCGTGGAATTAGCAAAGTTTTATCCGCATTACAGTGAGGCTACTGCTGAGTTTTCGAAGTGCATTAAGTTTGAGAATGGGCTGCGACCTGAGATTAAGAAGGCGATTGGTTACCAGAAGATCCGTGTTTTCTCCGACTTGATTGATAGCTGCAGAATTTATGAGGAAGACAACAATGCTCACTACAAGATTATGAATGAGAAGAGGAGCAAATTTCAGAGTCGTGGTAAACCGTATGATGTTCCTGCTGGTAAGGGTAAACAGAAAGCTGCTGTTGGCAAGAAGACTAGTGGGGGAGATGCTCCTGCTAGCATTGTATGTTACAAATGTGGCAAAGCTGGTCACAAGAGTAACCTGTGCAAAGCTGAAGTGAAGAAGTGTTACCGTTGTGGTAAGGAGGGTCATGTGGTGGCTGAGTGTGAGCGTAAGGAGGTGGTTTGCTACAACTGTGGTGAAGGAGGGCACATTAGTACGCAGTGTCCGAAGCCAAAGAAAGAAATGTCCAGTGGAAAAGTGTTCGCTTTAGCAGGTGAAGAGCCTATTGAAGATGATGGACTTATTAGAGGTACGTGCTTCATTAATGGTACTCCTTTAAAATCTATTGTTGATACTGGTGCTACGCATTGCTTTATTGCTGCTGATTGTTGCAAGAGATTGAATCTTGCATTGTCTGCCATGAATGGAGAGATGGTTGTCGACACTCCAGCTAAGGGGTCGGTAACTACCTCTCTAGTGTGTTCTCAGTGTCCCTTGTCGATCTTCGACAGAGACTTTGTTGTGGATTTTGTTTGTTTGCCGTTGAGCGGATTGGATGTAATCTTGGGTATGAACTGGTTAGAGCATAACCATGTCCA
The DNA here is from genome assembly GCA_039519185.1 of Astragalus membranaceus. Classification (NCBI taxonomy): domain Eukaryota; kingdom Viridiplantae; phylum Streptophyta; class Magnoliopsida; order Fabales; family Fabaceae; genus Astragalus; species Astragalus membranaceus. The sequence goes on from CM076848.1 coordinate 149,968,419, forward strand.
TATTAATTGTCGTAGCAAGTCGGTGAGTTTTGGAGGAGAGGAGTCTGGTCTGTTATCCGCTAGTCAGTTGCGGAAGTTGATGAAGGAAGGAGTTCGGTTATTCTCGCTGATGGCATCGTTGTCTGTTGAGAATCAAGCTATCATTGAAGAGTTGCAGGTGGTGCGCGAGTTTCCTGATGTTTTCCCTGATGAGATTCCAAGTGTACCGCCAGAGAGGGAAGTTGAATTCTCTATTGATCTTGTACCTGGTACCAGACCTGTTTCTATGGCACCGTACAGGATGTCCGCATCCGAATTGTCCGAGTTGAAGAAGCAACTTGAGGATCTGCTCGAGAAGAAGTTTGGGAGGCCGAGTGTATCGCCGTGGGGAGCTCCTGTGTTGTTAGTTAAGAAGAAGGATGGTAGTATGAGACTCTGTGTGGATTATCTACAGTTGAATAAGGTGACAATTAAGAACAAGTATCCACTTCCGAGGATAGACGATTTGATGGATCAGTTGGTGGGTGCTCAAGTATTCAGTAAGATTGATTTGAGGTCGGGTTATCATCAGATCAAGGTGAAGGACGAAGATATTCAGAAGACGGCTTTCAGAACCCGTTATGGTCATTATGAGTATTCGGTGATGCCGTTCGGTGTTACCAACGCACCAGGAGTATTTATGGAATATATGAATCGTATATTTCATACTTACTTAGATCGGTTTGTGGTGGTATTCATCGATGACATTCTGATTTACTCTAAATCGGAGGAAGAGCATGCAGAGCATCTGAGGTTAGTATTGGAGGTACTGAAGGAAAAAAAAACTGTATGCAAAGTTGTCGAAGTGTGAGTTTTGGATGAAAGAAGTGAATTTTCTCGGTCATGTCATTTCTGGTAGCGGTATTGCGGTGGATCCGTCGAAAGTAGATGCAGTGTTGAATTGGGAAGCTCCGAAGTCGGCTACTGAAATTAGAAGCTTTTGGGATTGGCCGGCTATTATAGAAGATTCATTGAAGGTTTTTCTAAATTAGCACTTCCGTTAACTCAGTTAACCTGCAAAGGAAAGGCTTTTGTTTGGGACGCCCGTTGTGAAGAAAGTTTCGCAGAATTGAAGAAGAGATTGACAACGTCTCCTGTCTTGACGTTGCCCAATCCGGAAGGGTCGTTTGTGGTGTATTGTGATGCTTCAAAAATGGGTTTAGGTGGTGTGCTTATGCAAGATGGGAAGGTTATTGCGTATGCATCGAGACAGTTAAGAGTTCATGAGAAGAATTATCCCACTCATGACTTGGAGTTAGCTGCAGTGGTCTTTGTGCTGAAGATTTGGAGGCACTATCTCTATGGTTCCAGAGTTGAGGTGTTTAGTGACCATAAGAGCTTGAGATATTTGTTTGACCAGAAGGAGTTGAATATGAGGCAGCGACGATGGTTGGAGTTGTTGAAGGACTATGATTTCGGTTTGAACTATCATCCAGGCAAAGCTAATGTCGTGGCTGATGCTTTGAGCCGGAAGACTTTGCATATGTCGGCAATGATGGTTAAGGAGTTAGAACTGATTGAGGAGTTCAGAGATATGAGTCTGGTTTATGAAGTGACACCTCAGAGTGTTAAGTTAGGGATGTTGAAGATTGGTAATGATTTTCTGAACAGCATCAGAGAAGCCCAGAAATCAGATGTTAAACTGGTAGACTTGACGGTCGGGATTGATCGATCTGAGAATGAGGACTTCAGGTTGGATTCCCAAGGTGTGTTGAGGTTCTGTGGTAGGATTTGTATTCCTGATGATGCAGACATGAAGAGAGCCATTCTTGAAGAGAGTCACAGAAGTAAGTTAAGTATTCATCCGGGAGCTACAAAGATGTATCAAGACCTGAAGAAGTTGTTTTGGTGGTCTGGTATGAAGCGAGATGTGGCGCAGTTCATTTATGCATGTTTGACTTGCCAGAAGTCAAAGGTTGAGCATCAGAAGCCTGCTGGATTGATGCAACCGTTAGAAATTCCAGAGTGGAAAGGGATGGCATTTCGATGGACTTTGTGACGGGATTGCCTAATACTGCGAGAGGGTATGGTGCAATTTGGGTGATTGTTGACAGGTTAACAATATCGTCTCATTTTGTTCCTATCAACATCACGTATCTGGTGTCGAAGTTGGCGGAGATTTATATCCGGGAGATTGTGAAGCTTCATGGAGTCCCTATGAGTATTGTTTCAGATTGAGATCCAAGGTTCACTTCAGATTTCTGGAAGAGTTTGTAAGAGAAGTTGGGGTCTAAGTTGAGGTTGAGTTCGGCATATCATCCTCAGACAGATGGTCAGTCAGAGAGGACAATTCAGTCATTAGAAGATTTGTTGAGGGCTTCTGTTTTGGAACAAGGAGGTTCGTGGGATTCCTACCTCCCACTGATAGAGTTCACGTATAACAACAATTACCATTCTAGTATTGGGATGGCACCTTTTGAAGCATTATATGGTTGGAAGTGTAGAACCCCGCTGTGTTGGTATGAGTCTGGAGAGAGTGTGGTGCTTGGACCGGAGATTGTTCGAGAGACAACGGAAAAAGTGAAGTTGATTCGTGAGAAGATGAAGGCTTCACAGAGTCGACAGAAGAGTTATCACGACAAGCGGAGGAAAGATTTAGAGTTTCAAGCGAGTGAGCATGTGTTTTTGAGAGTCACTCCAGTGACCGGTGTTGGACGTGCTTTGAAGTCGAAGAAGCTCACTCCTTGTTTCATTGGTCCTTATCAGATTTCAGAGAGAGTCGGGAATGTTGCATATAGAGTGGCTTTACCGCCAAACCTTTCGAATTTGCATGACGTGTTTCATGTGTCGCAACTTCGGAAATACATTTCAGATCCATCTCATGTAATCCGCATGGATGAGGTGGAGGTACGGGATAATCTCACGGTGGAGACGATGCCTGTACGAATCGAAGATCATGAGGTGAAAATTCTAAGAGGCAAAGAGATTGCGTTGGTGAAAGTAGTCTGGCTAGGAGCTGCCGGAGAGAGCATGACGTGGGAGCTGGAGAGCAAGATGCGGGAATCCTATCCTGAGCTGTTTGAATCAGGTAAATTTCGAGGACGAAATATTCTAAGTGGGGGAGAGTTGTAACGCCCAAATAATTTAATTATTAATTTAATTAAATTATTTAGGTATTTTATTAGTTTAGTCATATTAAAATAATAATACGATGTTTTATTTAAATCAGGGAGTGGTGTTTAGTAATTAAGCTGAGTAGTAGACGGGGGCCCGTGATCCAAGAGCCCAATGGCATAGGCGCATGAAGGAGAGTATTGGCTAGGGTTTAGTCATTTTGCGCATTTTTGGAGAAAATAAAAAGAAAGAGAGATTTGCGAAGAGGGGAGAGAGGGAAACGGCGCACCAAGGAGAAAGAAGAGAGGAGCTCTGTTGCTGTGGTTCCTTGGAGTTTTCGTGCAAGGAGATCTCGCATTCGGCAAATCTAAGGTAAGGGTGGGTTCTACCTTTATAATAGGGTGTATGATGGGGGTTATGTGGGAGATAGGCTCTATGTTTCCCTTTTGATGTTGTTTGATGATTGATAGATAATTGTTTTGGTGATTTTGTATGCATTAGTGATTTATTACAATTTGGTGTTGGTGATTTATCATGGTGAAAATCTGAAAAATTTGTTCTTAGGCGCCATGGGCGCCATTGGTGATGTCGTGGTTGCATATGTGGTGTTTGATGGTTGTTGCGTCGTTGTTGTCTTGGTATTGGGCGCCATGGGCGCATGGGGTTTGCATTTGTTGCGCGTGTTCTGTCCCCTGGGCGCCATGGGCGCCTTGGTCCTGTGTCCGTGTTGTTTCTGTTTTCCCTGGGCGCCACAGGCGCCGTGTCTGGTGATCGTGGTGTAGGCGCAGGGGCGCCATAGGCGCCGTGCTGCCGTTGTGTCCTGGCGCTAGCGCACTGGGCGCCATGGGCGCCGTGGTGTGTGGTTTTGTGTTCCATGTCTGTGTCGTGTTTGGTTCCTGCTGAAGGCGCCCTGTTGCTGGGCGCCGAGCCAGTTCCTGCCATGTCTAAGACAAATGTTGCTGTTTTTCTAAAAATAATGTTGCTGTCACAGTAAGACAAATGTTGCTGTTTTTCTAAAAATAATGTTGCTGTCACAGTAAGCAAATGTTGCTGTTTTTCTAAAAATAATGTTGCTGTTATAGTAAGACAAATGTTGTTGTATTTCAAAAATAATGTTGCTGTCACAGTAAGACAAATGTTGCTGTTTTTCTAAAAATGAAGCTGTTGTTACTGTAAAATAGATGTTGCTGCTTTCTAAAAATGATGTCGCTGTCACTGTAAAATAAAGGTTGCTGTTTTCTGAAAATGAGGCTGCTGTTACTGTACAATAAATATTGCTGTTTTATGAAAATGAGGCTGCTGTTACTGTAAAATAAATATTGCTGTTTTCTGAAAATGAGGCTGTTGTTACTGTAAAATAAATGTTGCTGTTTTTAAAGGCTATTGTTGCTGTTGGCTGTAAACAAATGTCGCTGTTTGTTGTAAATTGGTATTGTTCCTGGTGTCGTAACTTGTCGTTGTCCTCGGTGTTGTAAATTGTTGTTGCCTTCGATGTGGTAAATCTATTGGTGTTTTTGGTGTCGGTGATTGTTGATGCTACGGTCAAGTTGTTAGACTGTACTATAGGTGTTGGTGTTATTGGTGATGATGAAACAGGTGATGTGCCTATTTTATTGGCTACGGTGATAGGTGATGGGTCTATGACCACTTGTTGATATTGGTGATGTTGTGTCAATTAAATGTCTATTGTTGTTGATTGTCTCTGGTGCATTGTTAATGGTGTCGCATATATTTCATATGCATTATTTTGGTGATGAAGGCCTCGGCCTTGGAGCTATAGGTGATGATGATGATGCTCATACAGGTGATGATGCCCTTATTGGCTATTTTATTGGTGATGATTGGTACCACATGCATTTACCCGTTGGTGTGGGTTGCATCTCATATACTTACTCATGATGTTGGTGATGATTCTCGGTGATTTGTAATTTGATGTTGTTGTGAAGCGGTAGATATAGTTGTCGTAACTTTAGCATATTGCCTATCATATATGCTATTATAATGTTAGATATCACACCCCTTCTGTTTGAATGTTACCCCTATGTTGGTAACGTGCAGGTGATTGCGAGTGAAGGCATGTCTACCTTCGCTAGTTGAGTCGGTGTCGTCGGTCTGATACGTAGCACTCGGGGGGATGAACGCTAGTTTTTATTATTTGGCTTTATTATTTAATTTCTGTAGTTTTACGGTGATGTTATGATTAATTGTTGAACCTTTATTTTATTCCGCTGCGTGGTGAAGGAGTTATTTATGACGTGCTATGTATCGTACTATTTTTAATGGTGAATTTTATTATATTCGTATGATGTTTTATTGGTGTAAATGTGGCATCCCTTGTGGGTGTTACACAATGCATAATTGTTACATAAAAAAGAATTTTAAAGGTCAACTAAGCTAGATTTTTACCAATTCTAATAACAATATAAGTTCTTTGCAAATAAATATATAATCTGTTTTTATTATATTATATTATTCGTATATATTTCATTAATTGTTATTATAATTTCATTAGTTTCATTAGAAAATATCATTTTGATAACAATATAAAAATAGTTAAATAAAATTCCCCTATGAGTATCATTTAATGATGTAGTAGCAATTATATTCTTTCATTAAAATTAATGTATTATTTATGTGTAAATTATAAATAAATATTATAGTTGAACTTAAATTGTAACATTTCAAGAAACGTTAATTTCAACCTATAAAGTTTGAATAAAACGTTGGTCTCTCTAAATACAAATTATTTTAATTCATGAATTAGAATTTTTCAATTCCCTCCCTTTCAATACATAATTGTTACATCAAAAAAAATTTAAAGGTCAACTAATCTAGATTTTTACCAATTCTAATAACAATATAAGTTCTTTGTAAATAAATATATAATGTTTTTTTAATATATTATATTATAATATTCGAAAATATATCATTATTTTTTATTATAATTTCATTATCTTCATTAGAAAATATCATTTTGATAACAATATATATAAAAATAGTTAAATAAAAATTACACTATGAGTATCGCTTTCTTGCATAATTTTTTTTATAGAGTCTATTATTTAATAAATTAAAATTCTTGAGAAAAATTGTGGAGGCTCCATTGGGGTTTCCTTTTATATTTATATATATATATATATATATATATATATATATATATATATATATATATATATATATTAATAATATACATATGATATTTTTTTTGAAATGATATTTTTTTTGAAACATATTATATTGTTTCAAAAAAAATAAACATATGATATAAAAAAGTCTAAATTGCACTTTTGGTCTTTTATTTTTGACTTTGGTTTCATTTTAGTCTTTTATATATTTTTCCCGTTTTGGTCCCTCATCTTCTATTTTTGTGTCATTTTGATCCTTTTTTGGTACTTTCCATCTATTAGCTTAACAAACACCACACTGGTAATTAACTGTTGACTTGAAACTCATTAAGTGATGTGGCAAATGGAGACCAAATTGAAACTTAAAAATAACATAGAAGACCAAAAGAAAACAAATTAACAAAAACATAAAATCATCCCATCTCCATCTTCATCTTCCCTGGCGAGCCACCACCACCTCCGGTGAACCACAACGACCTCCGGTGAGCCACCACCAAATTTTGGACTTCTATTAGATACTATTTTGTTTGAAATTTTATGTTGAGTTTGAATGTGATTTATATATCTTAATATATTAGGTACATATTTTGTCAAAAAAATATATTAGGTACATATATATTATCTGCCTTTGTAGGTTCATCTTCTTTTCATTTTTAACATTCTTCTTCAACATCCCTACCATTGTGGAGTTCAAGAAACTAGGTTCTTTTTTATGAATCTAGGCATTTTGGAAGCAACATCTGAGGAGAACATGATCTTGATGTGTGTGTATATATATATATATATATATATATATATATATATATATATATATATATTAGGTGGTTGTAGTTTAATATTCATCCAGGGAAGTGTTGACTATATCTCATGGTCAACAATACTTTTACTGTGGTTATTTTTATTCAATTACTGCTATAGTTAAGTTTACTTTTACTATATGTAATTTTATTTCATTAGAGGTACATTTACATTACATCTCAATTTGACAGCTATTATGCTAATTAGCTGAAACTACTTCGCAGTGTAATTCTGTTATTCAGTTAAACAAGTTTATACACAATTCAGGTTTATGTGATTCATTCTCTTCTCTCTCTCTCTGCCTGATTCTCTGACTTTGTGTGTGTATCAATGGTGGTTGTGAGCTCAATACCCCAACAGGAAGAAAGTCGATATATAAATCAAATGTTAATGGATCTTATTATATTGGTCAAAAAAAATGGATCTTATTATAATATTAAATTTTTCAGGGCAGTATTAGTATGTTACTGGAATAGCGTAAGTAATTGTGTCGAAATAGCGTGCCTCATACTATTCTCCTAAAGTTGAAACTAACTTTTCACTATCATATATTAGTTTATATTATTATTATTATTATATTCTATTCAGCCTCTACAAAGCGCTCCAAAGTCGAGAAGATCACTTCCATAAGTGGCATCCGGAGCACTATGTCTCTCGAGAAATATCTTGGCTTTCCAATGATTCACGGTCAGATGAGAAAAGAAGATTACCAGTTTATTGTTGAGAAAATGCAGTTTCGCCTTACTTCTTGGAAGACTAAACTTCTTAATAGAGCTGGTTGTGTCACGCTTGCCAAATCGGTGCTTAATGCCATCCCCACTTATTATATGCAGGTTTCTTGGCTACCACAAGCCCTATGCTCTCAAATGGACAGGCTCACCCGTAATTTTATTTGGAAGGATTCCGAGGAGAAAGGTATTAATCTTGTGGGCTGGAATACTATCACTCGTCCGAAGAAGGATGGTGGCTTGGGTGTGAGAATAGCTCGTGTTGCGAATACTTCCATGCTTGGTAAGTTGGTTTGGGAGATTCATAGAAATTCTAACAAGCTGTGGGTTCAAGTGGTTCGAAGTAAGTATCTTGGTGCTCATAATATCTTGGACATTCCGGCCAAGAATGGTTCGATCACTTGGAACTCAATAATGAAGACTAGGGATGCTATTCGTGAGGGACTTTTTTTTCGTCTCGGTGATGGAAGCTCTCCTCTGTGGTATACGCCCTGGACTGAGTTCGGAAACCTTTCTCAACATGTGTTATATGTTGATATTCATTTGCGCATCAAGGATATTAGTGTTGATGATGATTGGAATTTTTAAGACCTTTACACCACCATCCTGGAGAATATTGTCATGCACATTCGCTCCATCCCTCACTGTTTCAATAACTCCGTCCCAAACACTGTAACTTGGTGCATTCATATAGATGGCGTGTATACAGCTAGATCTGGCTACCATTGGCTCTTAGAGAAATCCCTTCTCCCCCGGGAGGGAAACCCTCCATCTTGGGCTTGGATTTGGAAGATTTCTGCTCCGGAGAAGATAAAGCTCCTCATATGGCTTGCTTGTCATGCTTCCCTACCTACTATGTATCTTCTCCACCGTAGGGGAATGGCCAACTCTCCAAACTGTCAGCAATGCATCTCTGGCCAGGAGGACATTCTTCATTGTCTCAGAGATTGCGCCACCTCGACTCATGTCTGGCACGCCTTGGGCTATTGTGATCCATCTTTCTTTCAGGAGATGGTGATCATGGACTGGTTCAAGGGCGGGCTTCTTTCCACTAACCCCTCTATTTTTCTTATAGGAATTTGGTGTATTTGGTGCGGCCGCAATTCCTTTTGTATGGCGCAGGAACCGTTTCATCTCTCTCAGGTTCGATATAAGGTTATGTTTCTTGCATATTTGCTCTCAAGAAATTTGACTATTGAAGGCCACTCCTCTCCTACCCCTTAGACAGTTACTTGGCATCCAGGTAGAGCGCATCTTGTGGTTCTTAATGTAGATGGTAGCAGTTTGGGCAATCCAGGCCCGTCTAGCTTTGGTGGTATTCTTAGGAACGAAGACGGTGCTTGGCTTTCGGACTTCGTCGGGTCAATAGGGAATTCCAACAACTTGCATGCTGAGCTTCTGTCTTTATATCATGGGCTAAAGTACACTTGGATTAAAGGCTACCGAAAGGTATGTGTATACTCTGATTCTACTCTTGTCATCCAGCTAGTCACTAGGAGCATCAACCCGTTACACCTTTATACCTCCATTATCCAGAATATCAAAGACTTTCTCGATCGCAACTGGGAAATTCATCTTCTTCATACTCTCAGGGAAGGAAATTCTTGTGCGGACTATTTGGCTAAGTTTGGCTCTTCCTCAAATCACAGATGGATTGTGTTCGACTCCCCTCCTCCTGGCATTCTGCATTTGTTACATGCTGATGCTAGCGGAGTGCAGTTCTTAAGACCCTAGTTTATCTTTTTCCTTTTATTTCCCTTTGTATACCAAAAAAACAATTATTATATAACTTACTAAGTTAGCAACCTCCATGGTGGGGCATGGGCCCGATTCTTAAACTAATAGGCTATCACTTTTCCCACACCCCTCCCTACTCACCCCGCACCCATTGACATGGTGATTTTACCAAATTAACCGTAACACTCAAAAAAATTCCAACCATATCCTTCATCCCTCTTCTTCTCCTCCATCTCCTACACACCCCACCCTAAACCCCAAACCTCCCATCTCTTCCACTCCTCTCCCTATCCACAAATTCTACATCATTACCCTTCTGATCATCTCCTCAACATTCGCAAACATCGTAAGGTATTATCCTTACCTCACATTTTTCGTTTTAATCTCATTTAGTTGCTATTTTCGACTTGTTTTTTTTCTGTAATCGCCCTCAGTTCGGTTGACCTCGACCGAAAGATTTCGGTTAGGCCCAACTGAACACACAAAAATCACATTTGGGGGTGTTTTTCAATTGGTCACTCGGTCAAGGGGAACCGAACACATTCGGTCAAGGTGAGCCGAATGTGTTCGGTTTAGGGCAGCCGAATAGACGTAATTACAGCAAGTCCAGTAGCTTCTGTTTGAAATTTTCTTTTTATTACAGGATCATATAAATGGTAGCAAATGATGCGTTGATGATACTAAACTTTACGAGTTCGTTCACAACGGATAAGGTACGGAACATTCATTCTTTTCAATATGTTTAATTTGCCCAAGGAATACAATGACAGTTGCGTTTTCCATTTTCAGTTGTTTGCAAACCGTGAAGAGTTGTTGACATGGGTACGTAGTGTCGGCTGGTCTCTTGGGATGGTGATTGTGATATCTAGATCCGACACCGGAAAGCGATCAGGTAAAGAATTTTGCACGTTGATTTGTGAAAAAGGTGGAAATTATAGGACTAGTGTAGTTGAGGGAACAAACACTAGGAAATGTTGTTGTTAGTTTAGATTGAAAGGAAAATTTATCAAGAAGCTTGAAGGATGGATATTGAGGGTTATGTGTGGAACACATAACCATGAAGTCATATATTATGATGAAGGTCATCCGTACAGTGGTATATTAAGTGAGGAAGAGAAGGAAGTGGTGGATAGAATGACCAAGAATCATATTGCGCCTAATCTCATACTTAATGAAGTCAAGACCATGAAGCCTAAAGATAGTTGTACCACTGTAAAGCAAATATACAACTGTCGTTCAAGGCAACGATCGAGTATGCGTGAAGGTAGGACTGAGCTCCAACATTTTATGAAGTTGCTGAAGCGTGATCAATATGTTTACTGGTCTCGAGTTGCAGAGGGCACTAATGTTGTCACAGACATCTTTTGGGCACATCCAGATTCTATTGAGCTTGTCAACACATTCCCGATTGTATTGTTGATTGATTCCACGTATAAGACCAACCGGTATAGGTATCCGTTGGTTTAGATCGTTGGTGTAACCTCAACCGAGAAGACTTTTTGGGTTGCATTTTGCTTATGTGAATTTTGATAGGTTGGATAACTACGCATGGGTTTGTGAGAAACTAAAGGGTTTATTTAGGAGATAGGATGAATTGCCACAGGTTATACTTACTGATAACGAGGAAGGTCTGATGAATGCTCTGTCAGTTGTATTTCCATCATCTACAAATTTGTTGCGTCAATTTCACATTAAAAAAATGTGAGGGCCAAAGCTATGTTGATCATTAAAGACACGCCTATAATTGAGGATGTGATGAAGGCATTTCTTAGAGTTGTCCATGCGAAATCTATTGATGAGTATGACATGGAATTGGAACTTTTGTATCTGATGTCAGCACCCTATCCCAGCTTCATAGATTATGTCAACATGCAATGGTTAGTCCCATACAAAGAGGTTTTTATTGATGCCTGGATCAATCGGTATATGCACCTTGGCAACACTACCACTAACAGAGTTGAGGCTGCACACTCTCGGTTGAAGAAAATATTGCATTACAGCAGGGGAGATTTGTGTAAGTCTTGGAATTCAATTTGTACCATGCTTAGGATTCAGTTTAATGATCTCAAAATGAGTTTTGAGCATAGTCTAAGTAGGCCAAAAATTTCTCACCTGAAGAAGATCTTTGAAGAAATTAGGGGTGTAATTTCTTCCAACGCTATAGATCATATTGCAAATGAGTTGCAGCGGAGTGGAGCCATTGGTGTTGATGCATCATTATGTGGCTGTTTGATTAGAATCACACACGGACTACCATGTGCATGTGAACTCAATAGGTATGTATTCCAATTGTTCTCATATCTTTTATTCAATTTGTAAATTGAATTGTCACTAAAAAAATATACTTATTTTGTAGATGTATGATGGACTGCTCCCCAATACCGTTGCGTCTGCTTCATAAACATTGGCTAAGATTAAATTTCAAAGTTCCTTGTGAAGATGATTTGCCAAATGATGAGTTGAATCTAACTATGGAATTTGAAGCTATACAACGAAGATTTGATGCCTCTGATCATGCGGGTAAAATTATGTTAAAGGCAAAAGCACGTGAGTTGGCCTTCCCAGACACTACTTCCATGCGTCCACCTCCGGAAAAGATCATCACGAAGGGAGCACCTAAAAAAGCCAAGAAAACGAGTCATGCATTCTCTACAAAGCGAGCAAAGTCATATTGGGAACACGTGGATGACAAATTAGACTCCCAAGAAGATATCTCATCTTTTTCTTAGTCTCGAAAACGTCCTACTCCTACCCATAGTAAGAGTTCCACTGGCACTCCACCTATACCAAACTCAGAGTGTCTGGCACCTACTCCATCACTAAGCAAAAAGCGAACTCAAACTGACAGTTCAACTACTACACCTACTCCACCTCTACCTAAGAGGCAAACACCCACACCAGCTCCTCCTCCTACTGTTACTAAAGACCCAACTCCTACATCATCTGTTACTCTTACACCAAAATTGACTCTTACACCAGCTCCTATTGTTACTCATACGGAAGGTTATTATGAATTCATAAAGGGCTTGCCATCGATCATTCATCCTTATGTTGACAATATAGTTAATGTTAAGGGTGATGGGAACTGTGGATTCCGGTGTATTGCAGCATTACTTGGACGGGGTGAGGATGATTGGCTTTCTGTGAGAAATGATCTTTTGGAGGAGATCAAGAAATACATTGACTTCTACATTTGCGTATATGGTGGTATGGGAAAATCACATTTCTGATGAAGTTGATTGATGCAGACAAACAAGGGTCTCGAAGAGAATTGGATGACTGTACCTGATATAGGGTATCTAATCGTTAACAAATACCAGGTCGTACTGACTTGTTGGTCTGTTAACGGGTCTTTCACCATTTTCCCATTTCATATTGCCCCATTCAAAACTGTCTGTCAGTTCAACATATGCTTCACGGATAAACACTTTGTACAGGTATATCGACTTTTATTTAGAACTCAATTTTAATTTGTCAAACATTAGTTAACATTATGTTGCTTTTGTCGTTGTAAGGTTTTTTTGAAGAATGGAAGTCCAATGCCCCCGCCCGAAGCGCTTTGGAATGTTAACAGGAGACCCGTAGCAAAGGGTTGGGACACGCTGTTTACGGGTCGTATACAAAAGTGGAAGGCCTTGGTCTTTGAGACCCAAACACCGGCTTATGTAGATTTAAATAAAGATAGTAATTAGTTGATTAATTGTTGTTTTCCGATTTGACTTGGAAATTTGACTTCTATATATATGTTATGTACTTTTTTAAATCAATACTAATTTGAGTTAGTAATATTAGTCTGCATTTGAAATTTGAAACTTAAACAGAAAAATTTCTGGTTTTCAGTCTGTCTGTACATTATCAGGTGTGTTCGGTGTCATCCGAACATTTTCGGTTCCCCTTCCCTGAACGAACAAAGCGGAACAACACCCCCCTTGTTATTTTGTTATAACGTTCGGTTGTCCTTAGCCGAACATATTCGGTTGACCCCAACCGAATCATACGTAAACACGTCCTCTACTTAAGGGTATTTTTGGAATATTTGAAGTTAGGGGGTGTGTGGTGAGTAGGAGGGGATGTGGGAAAAGCATGGCCAAACTAATAAAATGCAAATTAAAAGTAACTTTTTTAAAAGGATGTTTTACACTCACTGAAATTAGAAGAAAAAAATGCGAATAAAAAAAACATGATAGAGTCGGGCAGTCAACTACTCATTGGTTTAATTTCAATTTTCCTGAATCACTATATTGGTTTAATTTCAATAATGTAGTTCTTTTCGCTATCTCTTAATAAAGTTTCTTCTACATTTTAAAATTACCTTTATATTTCGCCACCCCATAGAAAATAGGCTAGCTCCGCCGCTATAAACAGTCCATAGGATCAACAAACCACTCATAAAATAAACAAGAAGAAGAAGAAAAAAAGTTCCCCCTATCCTGAAGCCAACGCCAGGAAGAGAAAAGGATCTTGTCAAAGGATCTCCCAAAATATGGAAGGCCTCCTGAGAAAATAGAGTTGTTTCTCATATCCCAAATAACCCTGCGAACTGTGTGTCAGATCACTAGTGCAGAAAAGACATTTAGCATCGATTATTTTGGATATTTAGCATCGGTTATTTGCCAATGTTAAATCTCATGATGCTAAAAGCAAGATATTTTGCATCGGTTAGATAGTCGATGCTAAATGGTGTTTCATCACTGTTTTTGCTGTCTAAAAAAGTGACATTTAGCATCAGTTTTTGTCGGAAAAAGTGTTCAAACACCCGATGCTAAATGTCCTGAAAAATGACATTTAACATCGGTTGTTTAAAACACCCGATGCTAAATGTCTAATTTTTTTTAAAAAAAAATAATTGGTACTATTAGTAAATATCAATTGACCAATTTATTAAATCCTCTATACAAAATTATTTCCGGATAGCGACTCATAATAAATGCATAAAAATACTTCAAATTCTATAGAAATTTAATATCTTACGATTCATAAGCATTACTTAAACACAATTTAACATTCATCACCTTTCCCTACAATATGTGACTGTGGATCCAAGAAATATACACACTGAAAAAGTGTGAACAATACTATATGTATCTGAAAGGTACTGACTCAACAAAGGAAGCATGATCCCCTTCCAATACGCAGAAGGTTTCCTGAGATTGAATTCCTTTCGTTGTGACGATTGGGAAGCAACACTATGGTCAAAGAAGTAAAGCCCCGCAATCATCAAGGCGGGAATAAAAGCAGAAAAACTGGAAAAATTTAACAGAATATTGGGGAATCTAATCTGGATGAACCCATCTACAACATCAACACAATACAAGATGGTAACATACCACTCTATAATCTTAAGCATAGCTGATTACAGGGCAAAGTCGGTAAATTATATTGAAGGACGCAGTTCCTACTCAACAGAGAATGCATGTTGTAATGAAAACCGAATAATTAGCATCACTTAATTAAATGTAGACAAGTATGTAGTCAAGTTTAACAACAAAACAAAACTAACATGCAATAACAAACAATTATCAGAGAGTAAAGACAGCTATTATATAAGAATCTAACTCAGGTGACCTTCCTGTATTAGCTATAATTATTTTCACTGCAAATTCTCCGTATGAAATTGCCTTCTTTAATTACCTCAAAGCCTCCATCTTCCCTCATGCTCTTTATACTAAAAAGAAAGTTATATTCATCAACTTGGTGATTTAGGAAGTCAATAAGACACATGTAGTTATGATTCAGGCAATATCATGTTAAAATACCTGTAATTGGTGTGGCATCCCGCACCATTCCAGTCACCCTGTCAGAGTTAAAACCCAAACAATTAGTATAAGTATTTCATATTGAATTAGAAATAACTAGCAGGTTTTCAAGTCTATTCCATCTGCACTGGCCAGATCAATGAATATTTAAGTGCACTTACTATAAATTATTCTACATCAACCAGTTTACAAAATGATATATTTAAGATATTAGCAGATATCAGACCTGAACTTCCCATCCTGGAACATGATATATTCATCTTATATATGGATTTGGATATGTTAGGAGCCTCTTAGTGAAGTAGGGGTACGATGCAACAGGTACCTTAAAACTAGGATCAGCGGATAATGCTAAACCTTCTAAAACGGTGAGAGACCTTAATATTAATGCATAGTATACTGGGACTGTCAACACAAGAGGGAAAGAACATATTTTGAAATCTTACCAGTGCCAAGACAGTATTTGCATCTTGTCTGCTCTTGTTGTTTTACATTGTTTACCACAACAACCATTAATGCAGAGATTACTCCAACTGCTCCACCAGAGAATGATGCCACAATGGGATCAACCTGACTAGAATATCCAACAAAATTTAGTTAATATAGGAAATAGCAATTAGAATGCACAGATATTCATTCAAGGAGTCACAAACTGTTGAAACTTTGTTTTAGTGTGAATTGGAAAAAGTCCCACATTGGGTAGACTAAACACTTCTATAGTGTAAAAAGACTATAAAAGGGAGACTCCTCCTCACTTATTTCTCACACCAAACTTGACGATAAAGAATCTCTCCTCAAGTTTTTCTCTCTTATCTTCTTTGTTCTTCTCTAGAAAGCTTGAAGCATTTCCAAGCTAAAGAGTGGTTTTCATAACCATATTGAGGGTGTATATCTTAGAGCGAATTTTCACGGTGTAGTGAACTTTCGTAGCAGTTTTTGACTGGGCTGTTTTATCCTGGGGACGTCGTGGTTGATAGCCTGCTTGCACCTTGGAGCAGTGCCACAAAACGTCTTAAAGAGAGCGACCTAGTCCGCGACTCATCCCTGTAATCTCTTCGGCTTGATTTTTGAAAACAGTGTTGTTTTGGGGAAAGTTCTGGCTAGGAAAGACTTGGTACTTAAGAGTGTCCATTGTGACCCACCTCTCTTTCCTGGGAACCTACTCGGATTAACATTTTTAAGACGTTTCTAATTCAGCCATGACAAACGAAGAAATTACTGGTGCTGGTTCTGCTGCCTCTGACATCAACAAACTATTCCGGTTTGAGGGAGCTCACTTCAAACGTTGGCAACAAAATATGCTTTTCTTCTTGACTGTGAAAAAGGTTGCCAATGTTTTGACTGATGAGATCCAGTGGCGGATGAAACCGCTGAACCGGATGAACAAGCCAAAACTGCAAAAGAAATACTCATATGGAATGAGCATGACTATCTCTGTAATAACTTTATTCTTAACGGACTTGCTGATGATCTTTATGATTATTACAGCACTTGCAGGTCTGCCAGGGATGTATGGAATGCTCTGGAAAAAAATATGATACTGAGGAAGCTGGTGCTAAAAAATATGCTGTGAGCCGCTACCTCAATTACAAGATGTCAGATGAAAACTCTGTAGAGACTCAGTCACATGAGATTTAGAAAAGAGCTCATGAAATTATATCTGAAGGCATGGCCTTAGATGAACAATTTCAAGTAGCTGTTATTATTGACAAGCTTCCTCCTGCTTGAAAGGATTTCAAAAATTTTCTCAGGCACAAAACCAACGAATTTTCTCTAGAAAGTCTGATCACCCGACTCCGAATTGAGGAGGAATCTCAGAAACAAGATCAGAAAGATGAAGTCTTGTATGTTTCTAACAACAAGAAAACAGGAGCGATTCTGAAGCCAACTAGCAAACCTTTCAAGAATCAGAACCGTAATCAGATTCAAAGAAACCTCAACAAGAATGGGAACCCACCAAAGTCCCCAAATCCTCAGCCTCAACCACCTCCACAATCTAAGAATGATACTGCTCCTCCATTTACTTGTTACAACTCTGGAAGAACAAGTCATATGGCACGCAAGTGTAGGAACAGGCCGAATCATGCCAATTAGACGGAACGTTAACCAGAAATGGTAAACATTATTTTATCACTTTTATTGACGATTGTTCAGACTACACTTTTGTATACCTTATGAAAAATAAAAGTGAAGCGCTTGACTTGTTCAAAGTTTTTGTAACAGAAGTTGAAAATCAATTTGGAAAAAAGATAAAGCGTTTTCGAAGTGATAGAGGAACTGAGTATGATTCCCAATTATTTAATGATTTTTATAAATCAAATGGAACCATACATGAAACGACTGCACCATATTCCCCCGAAATGAATGGTAAAGCAGAAAGAAAGAATAAAACTTTTACCGAATGGGTAGTTGCTATTATGCTTTATTCTGGTCCTGCATCTCACTGGTGGGGGGAAATTTTGTTAACCGTATGTTATGTCCTGAATAGACTTCCAAAGTCTAAAAGCAAAATTTCTCCTTATGAAATCATAAAGAAAAGACAACCTAATGTGTCTTATTTTTGAATCTGTGGTTGCTTGGCTTATGTCAGGATTCCAGACCCAAAAAGAGTTAAACTCGCTAGCAGAGCCTATGAATGTGTATTCATTGGGTATGCAGTAAACACTTAAGCTTACAGGTTTTATGACCTTAAAGCTAAAGTGATCATAGAGTCAAATGATGTTGACTTTTATGAAAACGAATTCCCTTTTAAATCTAGAAATAGTGGGGGAACCGGAACTAGTCAAGTCTCTGTGCCTAGGAACGTTGAAAACAACGAACAAAGGGAAATAGAACCTCGAAGAGGTAAGAGAGTACGTGTTGCTAAGGACTATGGACCCGATTATATGGTCTATACGTTAGAAGAGGATCCAACTAGCATTCAGGAAGCATTGTCTTCTTTGGATGCCGATTTGTGGCAAGAATCCATCAATGACGAGATGGATTCTCTAGAGTCTAACAAGACATAGCACTTAGTGGACTTGCCTCCTGGTTGCAAACCAATTGGATGTAAATGGATTTTGAAAAAGAAACTAAAACCCGATGGCACTGTTGATAAATACAAGGCTCGTCTTGTAGCCAAAGGTTTTAGACAAAGAGAGAATATAGATTTCTTTGACACATATTCACCTGTTACTAGAATTACATCCATAAGGGTACTAATTTCGTTGGCCGCTATTTACAATTTGATAGTACACCAAATGGATGTCAAAATTGCTTTTTTAAATGGTGTATTGGAAGAAGAAATCTATATGGAGCAACCTGAAGGTTTTGTAATTCAAGGGCAAGAACACAAGGTCTGTAAGTTGGATAAGTTTTTGTACGGTCTCAAACAAGCTCCTAAACAATGGCATGAGAAGTTTGATGATTTGATAATATCGAATAGGTTTAAAGTGAATGAAAGTGACAAATGCATTTATTACAAAACCGAAAATGACATTTGCACAATCTATGTCTCTATGTAGACGACTTACTCATCATATTTGGATCAAACATTCATGCTGTAAATAAAGTGAAATCACTGTTGTGATCCAACTTTGATATGAAAGACCTTGGAGAAGCAAGTGTAATACTTGGTATTAAGATCACTAGGTCCGAAAAAGGAATTTCCTTGGATCAATCTCATTATATTGAGAAGATCTTAAAGAAATACAATTATTTTGATTGTAAACCTGCTTGTACACCTTATGATCCGAGTGTCAAACTTTTTAAGAACACTGGTGACAGTGTTAGACAAACAGAATATGCGAGCATCATTGGCAGCCTAAGGTATGCCACTAATTGTACTAGACCCGACATTGCCTATGCTGTGGGATTGCTTTACAGGTTTACTAGTCAACCTAGCATAGAGCATTGGCACGCTATCGAGAGAGTCATGAGATACCTTAAAAAGACCATGAATCTCGGACTACATTATCAGAGATTTCCTGCTGTACTTGAAGGATACAGTGATGCAGATTGGAATACTCTATCAGATGATTCCAAAGCAACTAGTGGTTATATATTTAGTATAGCTGGTGGTGCTGTCTCTTGAAAATCTAAGAAACAAACCATATTAGTTCAGTCCACTATGGAGTCTGAAATGATAGCATTGGCAACCGTTAGTGAAGAAGCTAGCTGGTTGAGATGCTTACTAGCA
The DNA here is from genome assembly GCA_039519185.1 of Astragalus membranaceus. Classification (NCBI taxonomy): domain Eukaryota; kingdom Viridiplantae; phylum Streptophyta; class Magnoliopsida; order Fabales; family Fabaceae; genus Astragalus; species Astragalus membranaceus. Next base: position 149,987,812 of record CM076848.1, read on the forward strand.
GAGATCCCCTTATGGGAAAAACCGATGCCAGCTGTGTTGATCCACTGCGATAGTACCGTGGCTATTGCAAAAATAGAGAACCGTTATTTCAACGGTAAAAGACGACAAATACGTCGTAAGCACAGCACTGTGAGAGAATGTCTCTCAAAAGGAGCTGTGATAGTGGATCATGTACGCACTGATCAGAACTTAGCTGATCCTTTAACGAAAGGATTAGCTAAGGAGAAAGTCCAAAATACATCTCAATGGATGGGACTACTGCCTTTAGAATCAAGAGTCACTCGCGATGGTAACCCGACCTAAAAGACTGGAGATCCCAAGAATTAGGTTCAATGGGTAATAACAAGTTGTGAAGTGATATGAGATGAACATGCTATTATAAGTAAAGAAGTATGATTCCTGGAGCGACGTAAGGTTGAGGTAATAGAAACACTTAATGAGATCTATACTCTATGTGGAGTGGAGTACCTAGCTACACGAGTACTCTTGATAGACTCACCTTTGTGAATGTGGAAGTGGGTCGCTTCCTATGGAATCGTTGGCAGGATTCCTAGGGCGTTCACTAAACTAGGATAGACGTGCAGGGCCATAAAAGCACAGGCTTATAAGAATACACCCATGGAAAAGGTTGTGTGTGGTTTTGATGATTAGAGATAGAGTTCAAGACTACGAGTCACTCTTGTTGAATCTAAATCTTAATCGCTATGCAAAGGTTCAAGTTGTAAGACACCTCTGTTTATGCACAATCTTATGGAAGCATTTGACGCTACTTCTGAAACTCCTTTTTTAAATTCAAATGGGGGATTGTTGAAACTTTGTTAAGTGTGAATTAGAAAAAGTCCCACATTGGGTAGACTAAACACTTCTATAGTGTAAAAAGACTATAAAAGGGAGACTCCTCCTCACTTATTTCTCACACCAAACTTGACGATAAAGCATCTCTCCTCAAGTTTTTCTCTCTTCTCTTCTTTGTTCTTCTCTAGAAAGCTTGAAGCATTTCCAAGCTAAAGAGTGGTTTTCAGAACCATATTGAGGGTGTATATCTTAGAGCGAATTTTCACGGTGCAGTGAACTTTCGTAGCAATTTTTGACTGGGCTGTTGTATCCTGGGGACGTCGTGGTTGATAGCCTGCTTGCACCTTGGAGCAGTGCCACGAAACGTCTTAAAGAGAGCGACCTAGTCCGCGACTCATCCCAGTAATCTCTTCGGCTTGATTTTTGAAAATAGTGTTGTTTTGGGGAAAGTTCTGGCTAGGAAAGACTTGGTACTTAAGAGTGTCCATTGTGACCCACCTCTCTTTCCTGGGAACCTACTCGGATTAACACAAACTGACACAAATCAGGAAATGGGCACTACCTCAATTACATAGGCAGATGCACGTTTTGAATAAAATCTGCATAAGATGTACCCCCTATTCCAAGCTTAAGCTCCAAGCCTCCAACTGATAAATTAAATGATTATTATGAGACAACGAGTTGGAATGACTGAAAGTTGGAAAAAAAAATTAAATGGAATATTGCTTACTTTAATGTCACAAGATGGAAAAAAAAATAGGCAATGTGTAAATAAAAGTGAATATAGTCAATTGCTTCAAGTCTTTCAATACAAAAGAAAATTGCAAAGGGAACAAATAACAGAGAAATTTCCATCCTAATTTGAATTTGAATGCATATACATGCTTGAGAACACAAAACAAAGTGCTGAAAAATCTTACACTTGGAGCAAGGAGAGCATCAAACCACGTCTACACCTGGCTCGGCTGCCAATATGAATGAACTGCATATACAAGTAGTGAATATCCTACTGAATCACAAAATCAAAACCCAACCAACTAACAATAGCATACCACAACCTCGAAGTGAATCTACAACCACAAAAGAGATGGGTGGAAGATTCCATAGAATCCCTGCACAATATACAAATAGCAACGACAACATCAATGATCACACCTCTACTATACAGATCGGTCTGAGTAGGCACTTTATCAAAGAAAAGGCAACGAACTTGGAAGGAGCAAAACTCTTCCAAACCATGTTTAGAGATGGAAGCACCTAATCAGGGAGTCTCAACTCACCCGAAGATGACTGAGAGAGAAGAAGATAAGCAAAAGCCACCGAAAATAACCCAGAGCAATGTGTTGACCAAACCCAACCATCTGGCATTGGTGAGAGAGAAGTACATTAATGGAAGTATATTTTTTTTTTCAACTGGACAAATAGTAACGTTACATTATGGGAAGATTGAAAGGAAAAGAGAATACGGGTGATAAGGCAAAAGAAACAAAGGTAAGTCCGTTCTCACATAGTTTCAAAGTTTGTAGAATTGTCCAAAAGTTAATGATGTATTATAAATCCTTCTATAATTGAGTATAACTTCGTGTTGTTGTTGTTGTTGTTGTTGTTGTTGTTGTTGTTGTTGTTGTTGTTGTTGTTGTTGTTGTTGTTGTTGTTGTTGTTGTTGTTGTTGTTGTTGTTGTTGTTGTTGTTGTTGTTGTTGTTGTTGTTGTTGTTGTTGTTGTTGTTGTTGTTGTTGTTGTTGTTGTTGTTGTTGTTGTTGTTGTTGTTGTTGTTGTTGTTGTTGTTGTTGTTGTTGTTGTTGTTGTTGTTGTTGTTGTTGTTGTTGTTGTTGTTGTTGTTGTTGTTGTTGTTGTTGTTGTTGTTGTTGTTGTTGTTGTTGTTGTTGTTGTTGTTGTTGTTGTTGTTGTTGTTGTTGTTGTTGTTGTTGTTGTTGTTGTTGTTGTTGTTGTTGTTGTTGTTGTTGTTGTTCTGTCTTAATTGATTTATTTTCAGATCTGAGTGAGACATAAAGTCAAAACTCAGTCATTAGTGGAGATTAATACAAACTTGACTCCACTACAAAATAATCGTCTTCTAAGGACTCCCTTCAATTCGTTGGTTAATACATTTGTGGTGTTTTACTTAGGGAATGTTAACTTTTCGGCAAGTGTACCGAATCGTTGCAACTTGCAAGTAATAATATTAAAATGGTAAGACCGAGTGTCGAACTCAGGGATTGCGATTAATTATCAATTTAATTAATTAATTACTAAAATGTTTAAAATAAGGAGTGATAGATAGTAACCGAAAAAGATTAAATGTGAGAATAAAATGCGAGAGTAAAAGTGGTTAGGAATCGAATCCTCTCCCCTACACTATCATGCACTATACCATCAATCAAATCCAATTTAATTACCAAAATAGAAGATTCAATTCAACTATTACAGATTAAGGACAGTCCCTTGCCTCAAAACCCCTTTTATCTAATGGGAAACCCTAATTCCTTAAGTGTATCGCCACTAAACAAAGCATTAAACGTAGAGAATTAACGGAATTCATGATAGTAATGTCATATTCCTATAATCATCACACTCATGACCTAAAACCCCAATATCCGGAAAACATAACTCATCTCCCAATGGTGAAAGTAAACCCTAATTCATTACAACAACAATAATTATTTTAAAGCAATAAGAACGGGGGTAAAGGCAAATTTAAAAGGATAACTAAATTGTATTGATCATAACAATGGAATCACATGATGGTTTTGGAGAGATTCATCTCCTCCTAACCATAAGAAATTTAGCTACTCATGTTCAAAGGATTGAAAGAAAAGGTAAAAGAGAAGTTACATAAAGATGAGTACATTGGATCCTTCAATTCCTTGTTCCCAAGTGTAGAGAAGCTCCAATTCTTCTCCTTTTTCGCAGCTCTAAACCCCCTTTTCGCAACCAAGACCAAAAGTGCCCTAATTTTTTGATTTTTGGGCTTAAATACTGAAATCTCCAGTCCATCATGAGGCGATGGACATATTTTTGCCTTGCTCGTGAGGCGATGCATGCTGGTCGCGAGGCGATGCATGCTGGTCGCGAGGAGATAGGGACCAGAAACTTTTCTTCTTTTTTCTGCTGCGATGCTAGGCAAGCTGTTTGGTTCGCTAGCCAACGAAACATCAAATTGAAGATTTTGTCTTACTACAACCATTTGAAAAGAGGGTAACAACTTACAAATCAATCCTAATGACATCAATTGCAATCTAAGCTATTTCCCCATGGAAATTAACTAAAAAACACACAAACACTCGCATTATGACTGTAAAACTGAGCAACGGTATACATATGACCATGAGTCAACACAACCCCAAACTTGGAGTTTTGCTTGTACTCAAGCAATCATTCAATTCTGGCGGTGGCAATTTTTTATTCAGCTTTCACACTTTTCACACATACCATTAGACGCTTCAACACATCAAAAGTCATCATCTAACATAATGTCCATTGATTAGCAAGATAAATCGAATTGGAAAACACAAGATCATATAGAGGAAAGCATTCTCAAGTTCCCTCTTTCCACACATCTCACTAATTTTCCTCTCTTCTCTGAAGTGTATAAGGTAATCACTCAATTCACAGTACATGCATCATCGTTTCATAGGCTTGAACAAGTTCTAGAAAGCCCACATAAAATGATATGCACACACACTATTTGAAGACTTAAGGGTTGTAATGGGGCTTAGGTAAGGGTGGATATTATTTCGGTAAGTAGGTTAAAAATTTGGAGTTAGGCACAATTCCCTTTATTGTCATACTTTAAACAATTTCACCACTCACAATTTTTCCCCAACAAAATTTCACAAGAGAAGGCTTTTTTTTTTATATTTTTTTTCTTCTTTTTTTGTATTTTGTTTATTTTTCTTTTCTCTTGTATATACCACCCCAAACTTAATTTGTTGTTACTCCATGAGCAACCCCAAACTTAGATATTTCCCACACTTGCATACATTTTTCCACCTAACTCCAAGTCAAGAGAACAAACTATGAATCTAGTTTACCTGGTGCGGTCTATGTCTGAACAAAACAAATAACATTTAGGCTCAAAGGGGCTAGCAAAGGATAAACAATTATGAGGTGGTTTGAAAGGCTCTGGGTTTTCAAGAAAAATTGCCTCAGTGTGTGTATAAATCAAATGTAAGACAATTAAGCACAAGTTCAAGTTCTGCAGAATAATACATGCAAGGAATGCTCACATAGTCAACGAATCAAAAGTGTTTAGGCTCAAACCTCACAGCTGGGATTTTAAGAGATTGAACTATCAAAAGCTTGCCAACATATGATCCAGATTTTCGTCAACCTTTATCTTAAACAAATGGCAATACCTGATGATTAAAAATTGATGCGAAAGTGATCACATGGTAAGATGCAAAACATATTAGAGCTAAACAACCATCATCATTGAGAATGCAGCTATGAGTTCAAAGTTGTGGTGCATCATAATCAATGTAAAAGTCATATCAGCATAGTACAGACCAAAATGCAAAAAGCAAAATCCAAACAAAGGGAAAGATAAGAACCCAAAAAGTGTCTCAAAAAGAGAATAGTGGCAGTGAGCGATCCTGCTCAAGGAAATGAGATCTGATGCGCAATGTAGTCATCCCCATGTAGTAAAGGATCACGTGTCTCCTACGTATCCTTTGCTGCTGCTGGTGATGATTGTCGTGAAGCACCAACACCTCTACACTGAGTAAACAAGTCATCGATGCTCTCCTCACATTCCTTCTAGAAGGATCAATCTTGTCTACTTTTCCCATTCATAACCTGTAAAGAATTCCTGCAACATTCCTGTGAGTTCTCAGGGAACCCACTGAAGTAGGTTCCACTCAAACAGATTTAAACACAAGGTTCAAAAACAAAGTAGTTCACCCATAAAAATGGAATCATTCTTTCTTAGACAAAAAATGGAGCATTTCTCTTCCCCCTTTTTTTTGATAAAAAAAACTAAAACAAAGACAAAACCATAAATTAAATTCAAAACATGTTACCTCTACCATGGGTTGCTGGTGTGCGAAAAGGTAATGTGCAAGTATACACAGTCACAAACAAGTAGTATAAAAGATCGAACCCACAGGGATTGGATTAACTCTTGTATGTTTAAAAAGATATAAATTAGTGCAGCTACACTACACACAATTTTGGGTATTTATGCTTACGAAAATTGTGTGTTTGGCCTTCTGCTTCTTCTTCTTGGGCTCCTCAGCTTGTGGTGCATCTACACTAGATACAGTTGCACCATCCACCTCTGTTGTCCTATAAAATACTTCACATAAAACTTAAAAAAGAACATAATTAATAATTCAAAATCACGAGTTGCCTCCCACAAGCACTTGATTTAAGAGTCTTTCAGCCTGACTATCTCCTTGATTTAGAGATTTTGGAAATGAGTGGTGCCTTTGTCCCTCACCACATGTGCTCCATAATACTGCTTCACCCTTTTGTTATTGATTTTGAATGTGAAACCAGTGGCTTCATCAAACAATTCCACTTCCCCATTAGGATACACTCTCAGCAAATTAAATGGTCCTGACTGCTTAGCTTTCAGCTTTTCAGGGAGTACTTTAAGCCTTGAGTTGGACAAAAGAAACTTCCTCCCTTTATTTAGCTCTTGTCTTTGGACATTGTTGATTACTGCAGCAGTTGCTGCAGCATGTGATGAGGGTGTCAGTATAGGTTGGTTGGGTGGTGTTTTGGTTGGTATGGTGGTAGCTGATTTGGGAGAAGATTTTGGAGTTGGATTTTTGTGAGGTGGGGATTGGGGTGAGAGAGTTGGTTGTTTGTGGAAGACTTGTTTAGGGCCTGGTTCAGGCTCAATCTCTTTAACATTTTCTTCTTCTTCTGATTCATTTCTTCCTCCCTCACTTTTCTTAGAACTTTCAGTTGCTGGATCATTTCCTTTGATGCTTGAGTCTTCCAGCTCCATTAACCCATCTTCTTCCACAAGCTTTTCTTTTTCTGTCAATGCTAGACCATTGACCAAGTGGTCATGCTGCTTGTGGAGTTGCTTCTGTACTACTTGATCTAGAGAGTCTACAAATGAACACTCCTTAGCATCCTCTTTAGGATACTTTAGAACATTCATAACTTTGAACTTCACCTCTTGATCATTGACCCTCATGGTCAGTTCTCCTTTCTGTACATCAATGACTATTTTTCCAGGTGCCAAGAATGGTCTTCCAAGTATGATTGGTACTTCTTTATCTGCATCAAAATCAAGAATAACAAAATCTGCAGGAAACACAAATTTGTCAACCTTAACCAAAATTTCTTCAATAATTCCCTCTGGGTAGGCTATTGATCTATCAGCAAGTTGAAGTGTCACTGTAGTAGGCCTAGCATTTCCAATTCGAAGCTGTGTAAATATGGATTTAGGCATCAAGTTGATACTTGCACCTAAATCACACAATGCATGACCTTTATAAAATTTTCCAATTGAGAATGGAATTGTAAAACTGCCAGGATCCTTCAATTTCCTTGGAATTTTGTTTTGCAAAATTAGACTACATTCTTTAGACATAGCAACTGTTTCAAAATCCCCTAATCTTTTTCTTTTTGAAAGCACGTCTTTCATGAATTTAGCATGATTAGGCATTTGTTGAAGTGCTTCAACTAAGGGAACATTGATGTGTAATTGTTTTAAAACTTCAAGAAACTTACGGAATTGCTTCTCCTCATGTGCCTTTTTTAATCTTTGAGGATAAGGAGGAGGAGGGTATTCAGGAACTAACATTGGCATTTGAACTTCTTGAGATGCAGGTGCATGAGGTGCTTCTGCATCTTGCAAGCTTTTTTCTTTTCTATTTTTATTTTTTTCATTTTCTACCTTACCTTCACCTTCAATCTCATAAGGTTCTGTAAGATCCTTTCCATTTCTAAGAGAAATGGCTTTCATCTGTTCCTTACCTGGTTTGTGGGATGTGGTAGCTTGTGTTTGATGGCAGTGTACACGTTGGTCTTTGATACAAAGCTGTTGCTAATTGTCCCACTTGATTCTCCAAATTTTTGATGGAGGCATTATGAGTTGGAATTCGAACTTTTGTATCACTCATAAATGGTTTTGTCCTATCCATAAATGCATCTGTTTTACCCATAAATGCTTTCAGTAAGGCTTCCATGGGGTTGTCCATTTCTGGTGCAGATGGTCTTTGGACGTGTTGAGAACGGAATCCTGGTAGAGTAGATGGTGCAGCTGCATTGGGTGCAGCAACATTATTACTCCCCCACCAGAAATTTGAGTGATTGTTCCAATCTAGATTGTAGGTATTTGGGTAAGGATTGTTATTTTGGTTGTACCCTGCATAGTTAACAGAAATAGGGTTGCTAGGACATTCTTCATACAAGTGCCCTCCTCCACAATACACACAACTTGTAGATCCTGGGGGGGCTTGTTCTATGGCTGCTGCAGTGTTTTCTGTTGGTGCAACTGCACCAGGTGCAGGTGCACTGGTTGAAGTGAAATTTTTAAACATGTTTGTTAGTGAGGCTACTTGAGCGGATAGGGCTGATACTTCACTAATTTCATGTACCCCTGACTCTGATGGTCTCTTTTGGGCACTCACCCTCTCAGTAGGCCAACTAGAACTATTTGTTGCAATTATATCAATCAATTCACATGCTTCATTTTAAGACAAATTTAATAACACACCCCCAGATGATGCATCAAGCATTATTCTGGTTTGGGGTTCTAAACCATTATAAAAAGTTTCCATTTGAATAATGACAGGTAGACCATGATGTGGACATTTTCTCAAAAGCTCTTTCCATCTTTACCATGCTTCAAACAAAGATTCAAATTCTTTTTGCCTAAAAGATGTAATATCATTTCTCATTCTGGCATTTTTGATGGGTGGAAAATATTTTGCTAAAAACTTTTCAGCCATTTCATTCCATGAATGAATAGAATTAGGCTCTAATGAATTCAACCAAGATTTAGCCTTATCTTTCAAAGAATATGGAAATAGCTTAAGTCTAAATGCATCTTCACTAACACCAGGAATGATAAAGTTACTACATATTTCTAAAAACTATTTTAAATGCTCATGGGGAGATCCACCAAATTGACCAATTGTTTGTAGCATTTGGAACATTATAGGTTTGAATTCAAAATGTGTTGTAGAGATTTTAGGCCTAACTATGCTAGTTTGTATGATTTTAGGATCAAACATAGTATAATCTCTCATTGGCCTATCTCTGTCATTTAACATACCTATTGCTCCCATGTTGATGAATTGTTGTGGTGAAGTCATGCTAGAACCTCTGCCTTTGGTTCTTTGTTGTCTTTGCAAGCTCCTAAATCTGCTCTCTATCTCAGGGTCTAACTCAAATTCTGGTGATTTTGCCCTATGCATAAGATGGTGCATCCTGTGCACCTGCACTAAGAAACAAACTACCAGAGTAATAAAACACTAATTTATAAATCTAAACAACAAAAATTAATGGCAATCCCCGGCAACGGCGCCAAAAACTTGGTGTGCGAAAAGGTAATGTGCAAGTATACACAGTCACAAACAAGTAGTATAAAAGATCGAACCCACAGGGATTGGATTAACTCTTGTATGTTTAAAAAGATATAAATTAGTGCAGCTACACTACTCACAATTTTGGGTATTTATGCTTACGATAACAGAATGTAAATGTGCAAGAAAATATGGAGGAAATCAGTTGAGAATGATAGTTGAGATGTCTTTACCAAATAAATCACTTTTGAGAGTTTTGTGCTTTTATGTGGCGCAGATGCATTGAGTGCAGCTGCATCAGTATGTGCCTTTCAGCTACTTTCTTCAGAGTTTCGTTACAAGCTTCCTATGTCTAGGCTTGCTAAATAAGTTCACTCCTGCCTTTAAAGTAACCATTGTATCACCCTAAGGACTATGTTATCATATGTCTAGGACTTAACATGGTTTTAACAAAGTTTTCTTCATTAAACAAGTTAACAAAGCCTTCATTAAAACACTCACCCTTATTAGTTCTTGATTTCTAGTTATAAACCATGTCTGTGAATATAACTCTACTTATTCTAAGCGATCAACCTTAAAACAAGATGGATGTAGTGTAACACAAGAACCAAAATGCATACGACAATTAAAAGCACAATAACTTACTCAAAAGCTGATTATAAAGTTAGAACATCTCAACCAAAGAGGTTTAGCTTATAATATGCATTGCAAGGCAAAGATAAATGGAATAAAACATGTTGATATAATGGAAAGTACAAGAGATACCAATAGGGTAGAGATTACACCGATTGAAGAACTCTTGCATAAATTTGCCCAGCAGTGCAGATGCACTGATTTCTTGCACCTTCTAACGCTATGAAGAAGTGAAGGGAGAAGTCGTCAATTCCTTCCTTACCTTCTTACAAACTAACAATTAACTTAAAACTATAAAGTGAAATAAAATACAAGAGAGAAGATGATTATGGATTGATTGTCTTCAAGTGAGAAGTGGAAGCCTTTATATAGCCTTGGAGGTTTCCTTCAAGTGAGGGTTTGCTTGGGGATCAAGTTAACCTAAGGAGGTATAACCATGGTTACTTTTCGGAACTTTGATGAAGGGAATTGAGTCCAACACTCAACTTCAAAGAGAGGTCCAATCGTGGAAGGCCATGTATCCTTTATGAATGACCCTTCATGATGGTCTTCTATTGTAGGCTCCTCCTTTTGCATGTTGGCATGTGCCTCCATGTGACTTGTGACTAAGCATGATGCCATTGAGGTGTTTATGCATTGGTATGGATTGAGGTGTTTCTAATGTTGGGTAATCTGTCTTTAGTGCAGGATGGTGCAGATGCACCTTAGTGCAGTTGCCCTGTTGTAAATGTATTTAGTGCAGATGCACTGTTGTTTTCTTGGTGCAGGTGCACTGAACAAACACATCAAACTTACCAATATATATATACAAAGTGCTAAATTATGAATGACATTCATCTTGAAACCATAAATGTTGTTATTTTATTCATACTACTATTTTTAACACATATTACACTTGATTTCAAGCAATTAGTTATGTTTAGATGCATAAGTAACTCTATATAAAATAGAGTTATCAGTTGCCTCCCAAGAAGCGCTTCTTTACCGTCGCTGGCTCTTCACTTATATCTTCCTTGCTGCTCGAAAGATGAGCAGGGAAAATGATTTGTTGGGTGATTTCTTGTTGGATTTTCACACCTTCCCAACATTGGGAATAATGAACTTCCCTCCAAACTATATGATCCTCACGTTCAATCCTTTTTCCATCCTCATATTTCTTATTCTCCCATGATTCTTCTTTTGTTGAGGCATGTTTTTCTCGTTCTACATCCAAAGTAAAATAAAAATCCTTACCATTTCCATTCAGATGATCCCCCCCAGAAAAATCACAACGCAATTGGTCAATACTTAGCTCAAGAAGTTTTATATCTGCTAACCAGTGAAAATATCCCACAACGGTTGTCCACTCTGGCTCACAATTACAATACACAAGATCCTTCCCACAAATATCACAATAAATGTATGTCACACAATTGCCATTTAACTGTGGTTCTCCACAAAAATCTCAACAAAGTGACTGTAGTGTGGACTCCATAACTTACAGAGATCTCACCTGGCTTTCATAGAATCAAGGGAGTGGTACTAATAAAGAGATAAAAAAATAACTGAAAAATAAAAGTCAATCTAGTAATTAAAGATTAAACTGATAAAAATTTGAAATCCCCGGCAACGGCGCCAAAAACTTGTTAACTTTTCGGCAAGTGTACCGAATCGTTGCAAGTAATATTAAAACGGTAAGACCGAGTGTCAAACTCAGGGATTGCGATTAATTATCAATTTAATTAATTAATTAATTACTAAAATGTTTAAAATAAGGAGTGATAGATAGTAACCGAAAAAGATTAAATGTGAGAATAAAATGCGATAGTAAAAGTGGTTAGGAATCGAATCCTCTCCCCTACACTATCATGCGCTATACCATCAATCAATTCCAATTTAATTACCCAAATAGAAGATTCAATTCAACTATTACAGATTAAGGACAGTCCCTTGCCTCAAAACCCCTTTTATCTAATGGGAAACCCTACTTCCTTAAGTGTATCGCCACTAAACAAAGCATTAAACGTAGAGAATTAACGGAATTCATGATAGTAATGTCATATTCCTATAATCATCACACTCATGACCTAAAACCCCAATATCCGAAAAACATAATTCATCTCCCAATGGTGAAAGTGAACCCTAATTCATTACAACAACAATAATTATTGTAAAGCAATAAGAACGGAGGTAAAGGCAAATTTAAAAGGATAACTAAATTGTATTGATCATAACAATGGAATCAGCTGATAGTTTTGGAGAGATTCATCTCCTCCTAACCATAAAAAGTTTAGCTACTCATGTTCAAAGGATTGAAAGAAAAGGTAAAAGAGAAGTTACACAAAGATGGGTACATTGGATCCTTCAATTCCTTGTTCCCAAGTGTTGAGAAGCTCCAATTCTTCTCCTTTTTCGCAGCTCTAAACCCCCTTTTCGCAACCAAGACCAAAAGTGCCCTAATTTTCTGATTTTTGGGCTTAAATACTTAAATCTGCAGTCCATCGCGAGGCGATGCGATTCTGTCGCGACGCGATGGACAAATTTTTGCCTTGATCGCGAGGCAATGCATGCTGGTCGCGAGGCAATAGGGACTGTAACGCCCCGAAATAATTGATTAATTATTTAACTAATTGTTTAGGAATTATTTAGTAGAAAATAATGGAATAACTATATGTTAGTGTATGTGGACCTATTATTAGTGTTAGGATTAGTAAAGGAGAGGTGTTAGGGAAAAATCCCATGATTAAGTCGCATAAGCTAAGGGAAAGCCCATGAAGTTAAATGAGTTGATAAATAGTAGGAAACTAGGTTAGGGTTTCATTATTAGAAAAACAAAAGTTTGAGAGTGAGAGAGCTAGAGGGCGCGACGGCCAAGAGGAGAGAAGAGGGAGAGAGTGACGCCAAGAGGAGAGAGGAGGCTAGGGTTTCGTGATCTTCTAAGGCTAGGGTTCGTGATCTTCTAAGGCTAAGGTAAGGGTGGGATTCAAGCCTTATAATGGGATATATGAATTACTTTATGTGGGGGTTAGGGTTTGATGATTGTCATATGTATGATCATATATGTATTGAATGCCTTGTTGAATAATTATGTTTGCGTGATTGATATTCCTATGCCCTAGAATTGTTATTGTATTTTGCCATGATCATGAGAAATTGAATTGGGTGCTGAAAGTGGCGCCCTAGGTGCCCTGTCACTGTTTTCTGTTTTTGTTGTTGCTGAAACTGGCGCCCTTGGCGCCTTGTGCATGTCCCTGCGTTTGTGTTGCTGAAAACGGAGCCCTATGCGCCCAGTGTTGTTCCTGTGTTGCTGAAAACGGCGCCCTATGCGCCCAGTGTTGTTCCTGTGTTGCTGAAAACGGTGCCCTATGCGCCCTGTGTACTGCTGTTACCGTTTGCTGTTATTTCTTGCTGTGCGCGTGCAGGTTGTTGGCGCCCATAGCACCCGTGGCTGTTACTGTTGTTGTTGAGGTGCCCTGTCCTTAGGCGCCATGCCCTAATTCTGTGCTGTTGTTGTTGGCGCCCTGTCCCTAGGCGCCATATCTTATTTTGCTGTTGTTGTTAAAGGCGCCCTGTCCTTAGGCGCCATACCCTGTTTTGTTGCCTGTTGATGTTGGCGCCCTGTCCTTAGGCGCCTGTTCCTGTTTGTTGTTGTTGCATGTTGGCGCCCTGTCCCTAGGCGCCTGTTCCTGTTTGTTGTTGTTGCATGTTGGTGCCCTGTTACTAGGCGCCGGTTCCTGTTTGTTGTTGTTGCATTTTGGCGCCCTGTCCCTAGGTGCCTGTTCTTATTTGTTGTTGTTGCATGTTGGCGCCTTAGCACCTATGGTTGTTGCTGTTGCTTGTTGGTGCCTTAGCGCCCATTGTTGTGGCTGAATTTGTTGGTTCAGATGTTGTTAGTTGATGATGTTACACCAGTTGGATTGCCTCTATTAATTGGCATGGATTTTACGTTGCAGGCCTATGGCCAATGTTGGGATTTATGATGTTGTTGTGCTAATATATAGCTATTGATTGTCTATGCATTCATCGTTGCGTCGCATGCATGGCATTTGCATATGGGGCGGTGGCCCCGGAGCTAGTCTCCACACGTTGGATTGGCTCTATTGGCATGGATTTTAGTTGGAAGCCTTTATTTATTGGCTGGATTATGGTACCACATGCATTATAGGGCGGTGGCCCTGAGTCGAGTCACATTCTGCATTCATGTTGCATATTTATGCGATTGAAATGATTTTGACTGTTGTGACGTAATGACTTGACCGTTGTGATATGATGGTATTGACTGCTGTGAAATGATGATTTGATGTCCTGACCAGATATATATTGTCTTTCATATGATTCATTATATAGTTCGATATCTCACCCCTTCTGTTTGAATGTTACCCCGATGTTGGTAACGTGCAGGTAACCTCGAATGAATGTCATTGTACCTTCATTAGTTCGGGTCGGTGTCGTCGCTCTGATACGTAGCACTCGGGGGGATGAACGTTTATTTATGTTATTTAAGTTGTTTACTGTTGGATTTTGAGTTATGAATCTTGCATAGTTGCCACGATTGTTTAGTTGAACCATTTGAATTTCCGCTACGTAGTTAAAAGAAGTTTGACTTGTTTTGAAATGTTGTTTTTTCGGTTCATCCGAGTTAGGGTGTTATGCATCTGATTTTCAGAAAAGACTTATTTATGTCTGTTTATGGTTTTTAAGTTGATAAATGTAGCATCCGTTTGTTTGTGAAAACTCTGATTTTACTTATATTTTTACCGGGTAGAAATGGGTGTTACAGGGACCAGAAACTTTTCTTCTTTTTTCTGCTGCGATGCTAGGCGAGCTGTCTGGTTCGATAGCCAACGAAACATCAAGTTGAAGATTTTGTCTTACTACAACCGTTTAAAAAGAGGGTAACAACTTACAAATCAATCCTAATGACATAAATTGCAATCTAAGCTATTTCCCCCATGGAAATTAACTAAAAAACATACAAACACTTGCATTATGACTGTAAAACTGAGCAACGGTATACATATGACCATGAGTCAACAGGGAATTATTGAGAAGGTGGGATATACATAGTGTAGGTATTCCGGTTGCAAATAGGATAATTTCATTTAGGAAGTTAGATGTTTGTTTTGAGTTGGGGCTTCGCATTGTTGGAGACCCCTTTTCTGATGATGATGATGATGATGGGTTTGACTCTAGAGTGAAACATTTGTTCGATGGGAAAGTTATTAATATCTCGACTATTGTCCAAAAAATAGGAGACCTTCCATCAGATGATCGTGTAGAGGACTTTTGTAGGCTTTACCTTCTCCTTGCTCTCGCCACATTTCACTTTCCCCAAACTACCCCCAAGATCAATACCCTGCCCTTTAGGCTATTAGATGATTTAGATACCCTTTATAGGTATGATTGGAGTGGGAAGGTTTATAATAATTTAGTAGGTATCTTAAACCGTATTGCTCCCCTCTTTAATGAAGGGCAAGAACATTGAATCAGTAGGTATTGCCGGTTGTGCAGCTTTACTTCAGGTACAATTGCGTTATCTTTTTTAGAGTTTTTCTTAAACTAAACAAAATATAAAGTTTGTTGTTTAATCTATATCGAGATGTAGATTTGGATTGTTGAACACTTATCGTCGCGGCCTACTCCATAAAAGACACGTTTTCCACGGTTTTTGGATTGGATTGTTGTAGCGTCGGGAAAGTTTATAGAATTTTTGAAACCAAAAAGGTTAGCTGCAACACGTTTAGTTTGATTTATTTACTATTTACTTTCCTAATATATTGGATTTCATTAATGCTTTGCTTAAATTTTAATTTTATGATTTATCAAGGCTTGTTTTTTATAAAGATTTTTGTTGAGGATTTATTGTTAAGCGAATGAGACCGTTCAAATGAAGTCCTCAATGAAGCTATTGAGGAGATTTAAAGGGGATATTGCGAAAGGACATTAGTCTCAGGCTTTCGATCATTGAGGATGAAATCAAAGTCTTTAAAAAAATGATTATAAAAGGGAATCAACAAGCGATGAAATTGGTGTAAGGCACAATGTCCAAGAAGCGTCTTATGCACCTACTGTAGCAAGTGTCTCAACGGCGACAAGAGATCAAAAGAAATTAAATAAATTGCTGGTTTCTTTGTACAAATTTTGCACCTGGAGAAGCACATTAACAATGGGGAACGAGTACGTGTTTATTCGTTTTAGAATTTATAACTTGAAGCTACTAGAAAACATTATATGCTAATGAGTACATTTATTGACAATGTGCTTCTTCTAAATGATGCAGAACATTGGTTAGGTTGAATGACCACCTTCTTACAAGATCTAGCCTCGAATACCTTCCACCAAGGAAATGGGTGGACAACATGGTTACTACTAAGACCCATTATCGAATCAAAGTTGTGATTTTGTTTGGTTTTCCAATTTTTGTTATAAAGTTTAATTTTAGCTGCAAAATTTGTTTTCAGATATTCTGTTTTGTTTCGTCGATGATGATGGAAGAAGAATTTGAAAGAACCAGTGTTGTGACTCGTTTCCTATTTAATTCATTCTTTGTTGTGAGGAAATCTAAAACTCGGTGTTTTACCACCACCGTATTGATTTTATAATGTAGGGGCAAGTCATCGATGAATTAGAATCGTTGCAAGAAGGCACACAAAATAGATGGAATTTACGAAAATATTTTCGACATGTTTCATTCAAATCATTGAAGTCAACCACCATTGATGTGTTAAGGTCTTGCAATATGGTAAATGTGTCTTTGGAGTTTACAAATTTTGTTTTAGATACATTTATTATGAATATTACCGAATCAAGTTTTTATAAATGTTTTAGATTTTTGCACCAGCCTGTTTTCTACAGCACTGGGTGTGCTACGTGCTAATTAAACACAAACGAAAGATGTACGTGTTGGACTCGTTGGCACATGGACGAAACGAGTTTTGTTTGTTGCTTGATTCTGCAATGGTAGTGTCTTATGCTAACACTTTATTATTTTTCCCTTTAATTCTTTTTTTCCCATTGTTTCCATTTAAATTTTCTCCACTAGTTTTTCCACCTCACTTTTGGTCTCTCTATCAACCGTTTATGAAAGCATGCCCAAACAACACAACTAGTAAGTCATTTTACATGCCCGGTTGTATAAATGTTATGTTGATAGTAATTTTTCATTCTCTTTATGTTCATGTTGTGAAATCCATATTCTCTCGCAATACAACCATGATTGTCTAATGTATGTGTTGAAGTACTTGAAATTGTGGAACGGTGAAGGATCGATGTCGTACTTCTCAGAGGTAAATGATCATTTCTTTGATGTTTTGTTGCCGTATTGGAAATCTTTGGGGAACAATGCATATATATTAACACGAATTTGTTTGTTTAGGATGATGTACTTAAGTTCCGTCAAGAGTTTGTGTTGAAATGGGTACTTCATCCATGAAATACATTTAAACAAAGGTATTAGAAGAAGCGAATGTTTCGCGAGATTTGAGGATGGAAACAAGGTAGTAACAAAAGGTATCGTTTTGTCTGTACTTTGGTTGGTGTTTCGGATCGACCCAAGAGGCCCAATTGTAACACCCAAAATAATTTAATTAATTATTTGATTAAATTATTTAAGTGTTGCATTATTATTGTTATATTAATTTATTAATGTGTTATTTTTATTTAATTTGAAGGGAGTGGTGATGGTAATTCCAGAATGTTAGGATTGGCCCAAGCCCAAGCCCATTGACTTAGGCCTAGGCGAATTTTAGCAAGGGTTTGAGACAAGTGTCTCATTTGTGCAAAAGAAAGAAAAGGATTCGAAGAGAGGAGAGAAGAGAAGAGGAAAGAAACTTGCGAAGAGGAGAGTGAGAAAGAAGGGGCACGGCGGTGCTAGGGCAAAGGAGGAAGGGAAAGCTTGTTGGTGTCTTGCAATTCCTTGGAGCCTTGCCTAGTGTATTCGAATTCCATAAGGTTAGGGGGTCCTCTTTTTATCTTTAATAGTGTATGTGATGAGTGTTGTCTAGGGTTAGGTTCTAGGGTGATTTCTATGAATGATTGGTGTGTTTTGATGTTGTTGCTATGCTGAAATTCGTATGTGTTGGAAATATGTTTGTTTTGGTGTTGAATTGTACACAATAGGAATTGCGCATGCCCATTGTTTGGTATTATGATTGAATGAATTTTTGGTGAAAAACGTGATGGTTAGCATTCATATTGATAATAGGTGTTAGGGATTTAATTTGGTATTTTTATGTTGAGAGGAACTCAAAAATTTATGGAGCCTTAGGCGCCCTAGAGTGTTGCTTGTGTTGCTGGGATTCTGCTCCCAGGCGCCCTGCTGCTGGGCGCCAAGAGCTGTGCTGCGCCTGTTGTGTTCTGTTTCTGTCCCAGGCGCTAGGTGCCTTGTGCCATGGGCGCCAAGGGCCCCAACTTTCTGGTGATTGTTTTGCCAATTTTGGCTTTTGGTTTTTATGTCCAAGTTAAATGGCTCGTGTAAAATGATTTTGGCCACCAAAAGAGTTGTATCCCGTGTTTTCCTTAGGCACCTAGTGCATGGGCGCCGTGTCCCCTGCGCCAGTTTCTGGGTGTTCCTGCGCCAATTCTTTGTCTGGGCGCTAGGCGCCCTGCGCCAGTTTTTCCTGCGCCTGTCTCACTGTGTTTCCAGTTGTGGTGCTAGGCGTCTTGGCCATGGGCGCCAAGGGCGCCACTGTTGTGTTGCATATTTTCTCAAAATTCTTTTTGGGTTCTCATACACTGAATAAATGGCTCGTGTAAAATAATTTTTGGAGTCAAAGGAGTTGTTCCCTGTCCTGGCCTTAGGCGCCTAGTCCATGGGCTCCAATGTTGCGTGTCATATTTTGCCAAAATTTTTGCTGGGTTCTTATATACTGGATAAATGGCTCGTGTAAAACAAATTTTGGAGTCAAATGAGCTGTTTTCCGTGTTGGCCTTAGGCGCCTAGTGCATGGGCGCCGTGTTCCCCTGCGCCAGTTGCGCCAGGCCAGTGTTGCTGCTCCTGGGCGCCCAGCGCCTATGCGCCAGTTTTCAGAATGTCTAAGTGTTTTCCCGATTTTGTTTTAATCATAACTTTTGACTCGGTTATCCAAATTTAACGGTTCAAAATGCGTTTTGAAGCTAATTCCAATGTCTTCTTAAATATTCTGGTCTTAGGAAAAAATGGATTATTTTCCTGATGGTTCTGGACTGAAGTGTTCAAGGTGTCTAATTGCAATTTTTATTCACTTTCTCCTATTCCGTGTCAATGTCCTAAAACGATTTAATTAAATTGGTACTGATTCCTTTGGTGAGTTATTTGGTGAGTCTATTGGTGAGTTTATTTGGTGAGTTTATTGGTGAGTTATTTGGTTAGTTTATGGTGAGTTGATTAAATGGTGAATTGGTGAATTGTGTGCTGTGTTGTGGTGTATTGTCATGGCGTCTCATGAACCATGTGCATTATCGGTGAGCAGAGGCTTCGGCCTAATTTTTAATTGGTGAGCAGAGGCTTCGGCCTAATTGTATTTGGTGACGGATCCGACATGCATGTCCCCGTGGAGTATTGGTTGCATTCCATGCATAACCATACATTTTGTAATGCTGTTTGGAGATTGTAATTTCGATGTGGTTGTTGCCATTGTTGTGAATCAGTGTGCCTAGTTACTTTTCCTATGCAGTGCTTATTCCATATGTTATTAATTATGAAAAGAGACTCACCCTACTGCTTTTATGTTGCTTCTCATGTCGGCAACGTGCAGGTAATAGCGAGTGAAGGTTATCCTTGTGCCTTCGTCTGGTAGGGAGTGTCATGCTCTGATACGTAGCACCGGGGGGCGTCTTATGCTTATGCGTTATTTTATTTATACTGCTAGACTGTTATTGGTAATGTATTGGACTTGTTTTCGAACTTATTATTATTCCGCTGTGGTAGTGACTGTATTTAGTTGATGCAAACTAAACAGATATTTTATGGTGCTATGTATCTTGTGGCTTTTAGCCGAATTATACGATTTGAAGTTGTTGATTTTAATGAAGTAAATGTAGCACTCTCTTATATTGTTTTTCAAAAAAAAACTCTGATTTTATTAAATAGTAAGGTTATTAGAAGGGGGTGTTACATTAGTGGTATCAGAGCAGTTCGGTCTGTCCGGCCAAGTCGTCCTGTCATAGTGTCTTATGGCAAATAGGAATTGTTAGATTAGTTCTAAATTTCTGTTTGTGCTGCAGTGATAATTTGAAATGGCTGGGAGAAACGATGCTGCTCTTGCTGCTGCTCTGCAGGCTATTGCTCAGGCTGTTGGGAACCAGCAAAATGGTGCTGAAAATGCTGGGACTCGTAGTTTAGCCACGTTCCAGAGGGAGAATCCACCCGTTTTTAAGGGCAAGTATAATCCATATGGTGCTCTAGCATGGCTGAAAGAGATTGAAAGGATATTTCGTGTCATGGATTGTAATGATGCGCAGAAGGTCAGGTATGGTACCCATACACTGGCAGAAGAAGCTGATGATTGGTGGATGGAGGTTAGGCAGAGGTTAGAAACTGCTAATGAGGAGATAACTTGGGCTGTTTTCCGTAGGGAGTTCTTACGGAAGTATTTTCCAGAGGATGTGAGGGGAAAGAAAGACATAGAATTCCTTGAGCTCAAGCAAGGAAACATGTCAGTGATAGAGTATGCTGCCAAGTTCACTGAATTGGCTAAGTTTTACCCCCATTATGCTGATGCTGATTCTGAATTTTCAAAATGTATTAAGTTTGAGAATGGACTGAGGGCTGATATAAAGAAAGCTATAGGGTACCAGAAGATTTGGGTATTCGTTGATTTAATTGACAGTTGCAGGATATTCGAAGAGGATAGTAATACTCACTCCAAGGTCATGAGAGATCCGAGGGGTAAATTTCAGAACCGGGGTAAGCCATATGAGGTTCCGGCTGGTAAGGGTAAGCAGAGGTATGCTGATAGTAAGAAACCAAGTGGGGGAGATGCCCCTGCGAAGGTTGTGTGCTACAGGTGTGGCAAGCCCGGCCATAAGAGTTTTGACTGCTCGGATAATAAATGTTTCAAGTGCGGTAAGGAAGGTCATGTAGCTGCCAAATGTGAGAAAAAGGATGTGGTGTGCTACAACTGTGGGGAAGTAGGTCATATTAGTACCAAGTGTACTAAGCCGAAGAAAGAGAAGTTTAGTGGAAAAGTGTTTGCTCTCGCAGGATCAGAGGATACTAATGAGATTAGAGGTACATGTTTTATTAATGGTAATGAAAGAGGGAGTTCATCTGTTTGCTTTGATGGCGTCATTTTCTGCTGAGAATCAGGCGATCATTGAAGGGGTACAAGTAGTGTGTGAGTTTCCTGAAGTGTTCCCGGATGAAATTCCAAGTGTTCCGCCAGAGAGGGAGGTTGAGTTTGCTATTGATCTTATACCTGGTACTAGGCATGTGTCTATGGCACCGTACCGGATGTCAGCCTCAGAGTTGTCTGAATTGAAAAAGCAACTAGAAGATCTACTTGAGAAGAAATTTGTAAGGCCAAGTGTGTCACCGTGGGGTGCTCCGGTATTGTTGGTGAAAAAGAAGGATGGGAGTATGAGACTTTGTGTCGATTATAGGCAATTGAACAAAGTGACAATAAAGAACAGGTATCCGCTCCCCAGAATTGATGATTTGATGGACCGGTTGGTGGGTGCTAAAGTGTTTAGCAAAATCGATTTGAGGTCGGGTTATCACCAGATCAAGGTAAAGGATGAAGACATTCAGAAGACAGCTTTCAGAACGAGATATGGGCACTATGAGTATTCTGTGATGCCGTTTGGTGTTACCAACGCGCCGGGAGTGTTTATGGAGTACATGAATCGTACCTTCCATAGTTACTTGGATCGGTTTGTAGTTGTGTTTATTGACGACATTCTGGTGTATTCTAAGACGGAAGAGGAGCACGCAGAACATTTGAGGTTAGTGCTAGAAGTGTTGAAAGAAAAGAAAATGTATGCAAAGTTGTCTAAGTGTGAGTTCTGGCTGAATGAAGTAGGTTTCCTTGGTCATATTATCTCTGGTAATGGTATAGCTGTGGATCCAGCCAAGGTTGATGCTGTGTTGCAATGGGAGAGCCCGAAGTCAGTTACAGAGATTAGAAGCTTCTTGGGATTAGCTGGTTATTACAGGAGGTTTATTGAAGGTTTCTCGAAGTTGGCCCTTCCGTTGACTCAACTGACGTGTAAGGGAAAAGCATTTGTGTGGGATGCTCGCTGTGAGGAGAGCTTCAATGAGTTGAAGAGGAGGTTGACAACATCGCCCGTTTTGACTTTGCCTGTTCCGGATCAACCGTTTGTGGTGTATTGTGATGCTTCCAAGATGGGTTTGGGAGGTGTGTTGATGCAAGAAGGTAAGGTAGTAGCTTATGCGTCTAGACAGTTGAGGACCCATGAGAAGAACTACCCTACTCATGATTTGGAGCTAGTTGCAATTGTGTTTGTGCTGAAGATTTGGAGGCACTATCTGTATGGTACTAGATTTGAGGTGTTTAGTGACCATAAGAGCTTAAAATACTTGTTTGATCAGAAGGAGCTGAATATGAGACAGAGACGTTGGTTAGAATTGCTGAAGGACTATGATTTCGGCTTGAACTATCACCCCGGCAAAGCTAATGTCGTGGCTGATGCTTTAAGTCGGAAGACCTTGCATGTGTCGGCTATGATGGTGAAAGAATTAGAGCTGATTGAGCAGTTTCGGGATATGAGTCTGGTTTGTGAAGTGACACCGCGGAGTGTCAGATTGGGAATGTTGAAAATTGGCAATGAATTTTTGGTTAGTATTCGAGAAGCCCAAAAGTCAGATGTAAAGTTGGTGGACTTGTTAGTTGTGAATGATCAAGCTGTGAATGGGGATTTCAAGTTAGATTCCCAAGGTGTATTGAGATTCAGGGATAGGATCTGCATTCCTGATGATGTTGAAATGAAGAGAATGATTCTTGAGGAGAGCCATAGGAGCAAGTTGAGTATCCATCCAGGGGCTACGAAAATGTACCAAGATTTGAAGAAGTTGTTCTGGTGGCCTGGTATGAAGAAGGATGTGGCACAGTTTGTGTATTCTTGTCTGACTTGTCAGAAGTCTAAGATTGAGCATCAGAAGCCCGCGGGGTTGATGCAACCATTAGAAGTTCCGGAATGGAAGTGGGATAGCATTTCCATGGATTTTGTGACTGACTTGCCAAATACCGTGAGAGGATTTGATGCTATATGGGTGGTTGTGGATAGGCCGACGAAGTTTGCTCACTTCTTACCAATTGATATCACTTATCCAGTTCCAAGATTGGCAGAGATCTACATCAAGACAATTGTGAAGTTGCATGGCGTTCCGCTTAGTATTGTATCTGATAGAGATCCAAGATTCACTTCTGAATGTTGGAAAAGTTTGCAAGAAGCTTTGGGTTCTAAGTTGAGGTTGAGCTCCGCTTATCATCTGCAGACAGATGGTCAGACGGAGAGGACTATTCAGTCGTTAGAAGACTTGTTGAGGGCATGTGTTCTTGAGCAGGGAGGTTCGTGGGATTCTCATCTTCCATTGATTGAGTTCACCTATAATATTAGTCATCACTCTAGTATTGGAATGGCACCATTTGAGGCGTTGTATGGTCGGAGATGTAGGACTCCGTTATGTTGGTATGAATCTGGAGAGAGTGCAGTGTTGGGGCCTGAGATCGTGCGAGAAACAACTGAGAAGGTAAAATTAATCCGTGAGAAGATGAAAGCGTCGCAGAGTCGACAAAAGAGCTGTCATGATAAGAGAAGGAAGGATTTAGAGTTTCAGGCCGGTGATCATGTGTTTCTGAGAGTCACTCCGGTGACTGGTATTGGGCGTGCCTTGAAATCAAAGAAGTTAACTCCCCGTTTCATTGGTCCGTATCAGATTACGGAGAGGGTGGGAAGTGTTGCCTATAGGGTGGCTTTGCCGCCTAATCTTTCGAACTTGCATGACGTGTTTCACGTGTCACAACTTCGAAAGTATGTTCCGGACCCGTCTCATGTGATTCAGATGGATGAAGTAGAGGTACGGGATAATCTCACTGTGGAGACTATGCCTGTGCGAATTGAAGATAGAGAAGTGAAGATTCTGAGAGGGAAGGAGATTCCTTTGGTGAAAGTGGTTTGGTTGGGAGCCGTTGGCGAAAGCATGACTTGGGAATTGGAGAGTAAGATGAAGGAAGCATATCCGGAGTTGTTCGAATCAGGTAAGAATTTCGAGGACGAAATTTTCTAAGTGGGGGAGAGTTGTAACACCCAAAATAATTTAATTAATTATTTGATTAAATTATTTAAGTGTTGCATTATTATTGTTATATTAATTTATTAATGTGTTATTTTTATTTAATTTGAAGGGAGTGGTGATGGTAATTCCGGAATGTTAGGATTGGCCCAAGCCCAAGCCCATTGACTTAGGCCTAGGCGAATTTTAGCAAGGGTTTGAGACAAGTGTCTCATTTGTGCAAAAGAAAGAAAAGGATTCGAAGAGAGGAGAGAAGAGAAGAGGAAAGAAACTTGCGAAGAGGAGAGTGAGAAAGAAGGGGCGCGGCGGTGCTAGGGCAAAGGAGGAAGGGAAAGCTTGTTGGTGTCTTGCAATTCCTTGGAGCCTTGCCTAGTGTATTCGAATTCCATAAGGTTAGGGGGTCCTCTTTTTATCTTTAATAGTGTAATGGGCGCCGTGTTCCCCTGCGCCAGTTGCGCCAGGCCAGTGTTGCTGCTCCTGGGCGCCCAGCGCCTATGCGCCAGTTTTCAAAATGTCTAAGTGTTTTCCCGATTTTGTTTTAATCATAACTTTTGACTCGGTTATCCAAATTTAACGGTTCAAAATGCGTTTTGAAGCTAATTCCAATGTCTTTTTAAATATTCTGGTCTTAGGCAAAAATGGATTATTTTCCTGATGGTTCTGGACTGAAGTGTTCAAGGTGTCTAATTGCAATTTTTATTCACTTTCTCCTATTCCGTGTCAATGTCCTAAAACGATTTAATTAAATTGGTACTGATTCCTTTGGTGAGTTATTTGGTGAGTCTATTGGTGAGTTTATTTGGTGAGTTTATTGGTGAGTTATTTGGTTAGTTTATGGTGAGTTGATTAAATGGTGAATTGGTGAATTGTGTGCTGTGTTGTGGTGTATTGTCATGGCGTCTCATGAACCATGTGCATTATCGGTGAGCAGAGGCTTCGGCCTAATTTTTAATTTGTGAGCAGAGGCTTCGACCTAATTGTATTTGGTGACGGATCCGACATGCATGTAGGGGTGTCAAAAAAACCCGGACCCACGGGTACCCGCGGGTAAAACCCGCCACGGGTCCGGGGCGGGTAGTTAAACGGGGACCCGCGGGCCAAATAAACGGGTATTTTGGCTACCCGTCAATAAACGGGGCGGGTCCGGGTAGCGGGGTACCCGGACCCGCGGGTACCCGTACCCGTTGAAAATTATGTTGTTTCTTCTTTTTTTTATCATCTATTGTTGTTGTTGTTTAAGTGGATGTTTATTCACATTTTGTTGTATCTTTTATCCTAATATTTTGGATAATGTTTAGTTATTATTTTTTAAGTTTCTATTTTCATAATTTTAGTTTTTTTATCTCAATTCATTAACAATTATATATTAATAAATAGTTGATACGATAAATGCATATAAAAATGCGTAATTTTTTTATATAAATGAATCAAAAAAATAGTGTTAAAAAAACTAATTTTCTATGGTATTTCAAATTTTATTTTTAAAAGTTTTTTATTTATTAATTTACGAATACCCGCGGGTACCCGCGGGTATCCGTTTAAAAAAGTATCCGTTTAAAACCCGTTAAACGGGTACCCGTCACGGGTCCGGGACGGGTCCGGGGCCTATTTATAATAAACGGGGCGGGTCCGGGTAGTGAGATACCCGTGCCCGCCCCGCCCCGTTGACATTCCTACATGCATGTGCCCGTGGAGTTTGGGTTGCATTCCATGCATAACCATACATTTTGTAATGCTGTTTGGAGATTGTAATTTCGATGTGGTTGCTGCCATTGTTGTGAATCGGTGTGCCTAGTTACTTTTCCTATGCAGTGCTTATTCCATATGTTATTAATTATGAAAAGAGACTCACCCTACTGCTTTTATGTTGCTTCTCATGTCGGCAACGTGCAGGTAATAGCGAGTGAAGGTTATCCTTGTGCCTTCGTCTGGTAGGGAGTGTCATGCTCTGATACGTAGCACCGGGGGGGCGTCTTATGCTTATGTGTTATTTTATTTATACTTCTAGACTGTTATTGGTAATGTATTGGACTTGTTTTCGAACTTATTATTATTCCGCTGTGGTAGTGACTGTATTTAGTTGATGCAAACTAAACAGATATTTTATGGTGCTATGTATCTTGTGGCTTTTAGCCGAACTATGCGATTTGAAGTTGTTGATTTTAATGAAGTAAATGTAGTACTCTCTTATATTGTTTTTCAAAAAAAAAAGAAACTCTGATTTTATTAAATAGTAAGGTTATTAGAAGGGGGTGTTACACCAATCCGTGGTAGTAACGGCCCAGTTCGTCAATAGATCCGGTCCAGCAAGAAAGCCCTCCCTCGGAGTCAGGATCGACGGACCAGATCGCAGCCCCCCAATCCGCATATCTAGGTACGCTTCACTCATTCGCATCTTTCACTAATTTCTGAGTGCTGACTTTAGCATCGGAGTGTTTGCAGGTACACAACCCTCCCAAGTCCAACCTCGGAAGGAGACGACGCTGACGATCACGACCTGAGAAGATTCCGACTCTCGAAGTACATATACGACCCTGAGCCAGGAAAAGACTACTAACATATATCAGATACCGACCGCAAATTCGGATCCAAGATCCCGAGGTAAGGTACATAACATTGGCGACCACATTGGGAGAATATCACATCTCAGCAAATCAAAGTCTTTCTCCATGGATCCGCGAGGACAATCCCCTACCCGAAGTGTCATCGAAGTCATCCCTGGCAGAATCAAACCTTGGAAGGACACGTTCAAGAAATTCCATTAGAAGAAGCCCGCTTCGCACCACTACTCTCGCCTCAGCCCGTGCTCGAGGCAGTCCCGGTTTTGGTCCAAGTAGTGAACCAGATACTCGATCTCCTAGATCGCTGAAGCCACGACATTGCGCAACAGGAATTGCGCCTGACAAAGATGGAAGAAGAGGTTGCAGCCGTCCGAGCAAATACTCCTGCTATCTCGACTCGACCGCTAGACAAATTTCCTGACTAGCAAGCTGTCGCCTCCAAGCGCTACCGCTCCCCACCTCGAAGGAAAATAGCCTACAGACGTCACGTTCACAGGTCTCGTCCCCATAGGACGGGTCGGCACGGAGGCTCTCGCTCTCCTCCGACTCCCCCAAGCTCCAGCCATAGTCAGAGCTCCTCTCACGGGTCTTCGTCATCTCGAAGCCGCTCTCCTCGCAGATGGAACCACTCTCCCTGCAGGAGAAGCCATTCCCTCGCCGGGGCCGATCCGGGCGATCCCGGTGAAGCCCTTTCATTCGGGAAATCGCAGAGTGCAAAGTACAAAAATCCTTGGAGAAGCCCGCACAATTGAATATGTATGACAGGACCGGAGATCTGAACGAACATGTTGATACGTTCGACCTCATGATGCAGTACAGGAACGCCACATACGACATCAAAGGCGGCGCTTTCCTGGTTCAGAGATCTTAAGCCCGGTTCCATCTATTCATGGGACCAACTCGACAGGGTGTTGTCAGCGCGTTTCACCGCATCCAGGCTGAAGCCCAAGTCGGTAGACGTCCTTAAAGCAGTTAAACAAGGGGAGAATGAAACCTTGCGTGACTACATTGAAAGGTTCAACAAAGAGGCAAACAATGTTAAACATCTAGAGGATAAGATCAGACTCTTTTTCATGAGGCACGAGCTCCACAAGAAGAGCCTCTTTCAAATCGACGTTGGCGTTTGATAACTCTATTTTATAGAGAGTTATTCATACATCTAACCATAACTAATTGCCTGAAACCAAGTATAATATGTATTAAATATAGTAGTTTTAGTCAAATAAACAACATTATAAGTTTTATAGAAGATTACACAATGATTTAAGCATTTTGTATATATATTGGTATGTTTGATATGTTTGCTCAGTGCAGCTGCAGTTGATGCTTCTGCACCAGGAAAACAGCATTGCTTCCACACTAAAGGCACATCTAAGATAAAGTGTTTCTGCACTTAGTGCTTCTGCACTAGATGCTTCTGCATCTTAGTGCTTCTACACCGTCTAGCTGTGAGCTTATAACCCCCCACCTTGGAAGCACCTTAATTCATACCATGACACCAGAAGTTTTGTGACATCATGCTTAGTCATTGGGCACTTGGAGACACATGCTCACATGCATATGGAGGCGTCCACCATGAAACATCATCATAAGGGGCTATACACCTAAAGACACATGGATCTCCACCATTGGACCTCCTTTAAAGAAGAGTGCTAGACTTTATCTTCTCAAATTCAGAGCAGGAAAGTAACCATGGTTAGGCACCACATTGCTGACTTAGTTACTACGCAAACCCTCATGCAAAGGAAACCTCAAAGGCTATAAATAGGCTCCACTTCGCACTTGAAGAAAAAAATCCCCTTTCTTCATCCAAATTTATATAGCTTTCATACAGTTTTAAGTAGTTTATTTCTTGCATTTTATTTAGTAGTTAGTAGTAAGAAGGTGAGGAAGGAATTGACACCCTCTTCCTCCACTTCTTCATAGATAGACGAAGGAATCAGTGCTTCTGCACCAATCAGAATTCATGCAAAGGAACATCAATCTGTGTAACTTCTACCCTATTGATATCTTTTATATGATTCATATTATTATGCTCCTTACTGATTCTCTCTATTATATAATGAGTAACATGAGCTAAATTACTTTAGTTGAGATGTTCTAAACTTATAATGATCTTTTGAGTAAGTTATTATGCTTTTGAGTGTTATAGCATTTTGGGTATTGTGTTATACTATATCCATCTTATTTTAAGGCTGATCGCTTAAAAGAAGTAGAGTTATATACACAGACATGGTTTATAACTAGAAATCAAGACTAATAAGGGTGAGTGTTTTAATAAAGGCTTTGTTGACTTGTTAATAAAGAAAACTTTGTTAAAACCATGTTAAGTCCTAGACATAGGATAACATAGTCCTTAGGGTGAAACAGTGGGTACCTCAAAGGCAGGAGTGAACTTATTTAGCAAGCCCAGACATGGGAAGCTTGTAACGAAACTCTGAAGAAAGTAGCTGACAAGCACACACTTATGCAACTGCACTCAATGCTCATGCACTTGATGCTTCTGCACTTGATGCTTCTGCATCTCTAAAAGCATAGAAACTCTCAAAAGAAGCATTATCTAGTAAAGACATCTCAACTATCATTCTCAACTGATTTCCTTCATATTATTTTTCATACTTGCATTCTGTTTTTACTTAAACTAAAAACCCCAAATTTTGTGAGTAGTGTAGTAGCACATGTTTATATCTCTCTAAGCATACAAGAGTTTAACCAATCCCTGTGGGTTCGACCTTTCTTATCATTGTATTACTTGTGTGACTGTGTGTACTTGCACATATTTTGCCACACCAAGTTTTTGGCGCCGTTGCCGAGGATTGCCATTAATTTTTGTAAGTTTAGATTTATAGATTTGTGTATTATTATTATTATTATTCTGGTAGTTTGATTCCTTAGTGCAGGAGCACTAGCTTATGCACAACACCAGAACACCAGAATTTACCTTGGATCCAGAGATAGAAAGAAGTTTCAGAAGATTGCTTAGATCCCAAAGACAAGGCTGCAGGAGCAACATGTCTCATCATAGTGAAGAAAGATCAGGTTCCAATAGAGGCTCAGTTGGAGGAGACCCACCTTCTGAACATGAGCAAGGAAATCCATTCAACAATATTGGACCAATAGGTATGATTAATGATAGAAATAGACCCATGAGGGATTATGCTATGTTTATTAATCAGAATATGCAAACTAGTATAGCAAAACCTCATATTGATGCTGTTCATTTTGAATTTAAACCCATGATGTTCCAAATGCTGCAAACAATTGGCCAATTTGGTGGATCTCCTCATGAGGATCCCCATGAGCATTTAAAACAGTTTCTAGAAGTATGTAGTAATTTTATCCTTCCTGGTGTTAGTGAAGAAGCATTTAGACTTAAGCTATTTCCATACTCTTTAAAAGATAAGGCTAAATCTTGGTTAAATTCAATGGAGCCTAATTCTATACATTCATGGAATGAAATAGCTGAAAAGTTTTTGTCAAAATATTTTCCACCCATTAAAAATGCCAGGATGAGAAATGATATTATATCTTTTAGACAAAAAGAATTTGAGTCATTATTTGAAGCATGGGAAAGATGGAAAGAGCTTTTAAGAAAATGTCCTCATCATGGTCTACCAATCATTATTCAAATGGAAACTTTTTATAATGGTTTAGAGACACAAACCAGAGTAATGCTTGATGCATCATCTGGGGGTGTGTTACTGAACCTATCATACAATGAAGCATGTGAGTTGATTGACAGAAATTGCTACAAACAGCTCTAGTTGGCCTACTGAGAGGGTAAGTGCCCAAAAGAAACCATCAGGGGTGCATGAAATCAGTGATGTATCTGCCCTATCTACTCAGTTAGTTTCTCTAACCAACTTGTTCAAAAAATTCACTTCCAAAAGTGCATCTGCACCAAGTGCAGCTGCAACAACTGATACTTCTGCAGCAGCCATAGAACAAGCCCTCCTGGTGATGCAAGTTGTGTATACTGTGGAGGAGGCCACTTTTATGAGGAATGTCCCAGCAATCCTGTCTCTGTCAGCTATGTAGGATTCAATAAAAACAACAACCCTTACTCAAACACCTACAACCCTGGGTGGAAGAACCACCCAAATTTCAGATGGAATAATACTGGTGCTTCTGCATCTAGTGCAGTTGCACCAACAGCAACACCACTAGGGTTTCAGTCTCAAAACAACCAAAAACAACAAACACTTGCCAATGATAACTCCATTGAAGCCTTGCTCAAATCCTTTATTAGTGAAACCAGAACAGCTAGGCAAGCACAAGATGCATCTATAAAGAATTTGGAGAATCAAGTGGGGCAGCTAGCAACAGCTCTGTACCAAAGACCAGCAGGTGCATTACCTTCAAATATAGAAGCTACTACAACCCAAAGACCAGGAAAAGAACAGGTGAAGGCCATTTCTCTAAGGAATGGAAAAGATCTTACAGATAAAGAAGAGACCGAAGGTAAAGGTAAGGGAGAAAAAGAAGCAGAAAAAAATAAAAATGAAAAAAATCTGCAAGATGCAGAAGCGCCTGATGCTTCTGCACCAAAAGAAATACAACTGCCAAGGTTAGTTCCTGAATACCCTCCTCCTCCTTATCCTCAAAGATTAAAAAAGGCACATGAGGAGAAGCAATTCAGTAAGTTTCGTGAAATATTAAAACAGTTGCACATTAATGTTCCATTAGTTGAAGCACTTCAACAAATGCCTAATTATGCTAAATTTATGAAAGATGTGCTTTCAAAAAGAAAAAGATTAGGTGATTTTGAAACAGTTGCTATGTCTGAAGAATGCAGTCTCATTTTACAAAGCAAAATTCCAAGGAAATTGAAAGATCCTGGTAGTTTTACAGTTCCATTCTCAATTGGAAAATTTTATACAGGTCATGCTTTATGTGATTTAGGTGCAAGTATCAACTTGATGCCTAAATCTATATTTACACAACTTGGAATTGGAAATGCTAGACCTACCACTGTAACACTTCAACTTGCTGATATATCAATAGCCTATCCAGAAGGAATTATTGAAGATATCTTAGTTAAGGTTGACAAATTTGTGTTTCCTGCAGATTTTGTTATTCTTGATTTTGATGCAGATAAAGAAATACCAGTCATCCTTGGAAGACCATTCTTAGCAACTGGCAAGGCCCTGATTGATGTGCAGAAAGGAGAAGTAACCATGAGGGTGAATGATCAAGAGGTGAAATTCAATGTGATGAATGCTCTGAAGTACCCTGCAGAGGAGAGTGAAGGGTGTTCAGCAATCAATTCTCTTGACCATTTAGTGCAGAAACAATTCCAGAACCAATATGATCATCTCACCAGTGCTCTTTGTAACACCCCTTTTTTAATAAACTTTATTTTTGAATAAAATCAGAGTCTCTTTTTTTTTTTTGAAAACAATTCAAGCGAGTGCTACATTTACTTCATAAATAACAAGACACATAACACCATGAGAAAAATGTTTAGTTCGCATCACCTAAACCAATCACCATCAGCAGCGGAATAAATATGAGTTCAAAAACTTAAAACCAATACATCACCAATCAAATCTAACAGTTTAGGAAAAATAATGCATAAACATAGGACACCCCCCCCTGGTGCTACGTATCAGAGAGCGACACTTCCTAACAGACGAAGGCATGAAGGAATCTTTCACTCGATATTACCTGCACGTTGCCGACATAAGAAGCAACATAAAGGCAGTAGGGTGAGTCTCTTTTCATAATTAATAACATATGAGAATTAAGCAATGCATAGGAAAAAGAAAGTCAGGCACACCAATTCACAATAATGGAACAATCGCATCAATATTGTATTTCCAAACAGCACCACACAATATATGATTTATGCATGTAATGCAACCCAAACTCCACGGGTACATGCATGTCGGATCCGTCACCAAATACAAATAGGCCGTAGCCTCTGCTCACCAAATACAAATTAGGCCGTAGCCTCTGCTCACCAATAATGCACATGCTTCATGCGGTGTTATGGAGAATGCATCACAACACACCACAAATCAGTCAATTTCACATTTTAAATTCTAGTCTCACCATAGTGCATTAATTAATTCACCAAATTAAAATTAGGCCGAAGCCTCTGCTCACCAATCTCACCTCATCATCACTCACCAAGTCAGCTCACCACTCACACCAACACCCATTCAAATAGACCAACTTAGGACATTGACAAGACATAGGGAAAGTGGGTAAAAATAGCCATTTGGACACTTGAACACCATCAGCCAGAAACACCAGTAAAAATAAATTATTTTTGTATAAAATTGAGACTATTGGATAGGCACTGAAATTGGCTTCAAAACGCATTTTGAACCGTTGAATTTGGATAACCGAGTCAAAAGTTACGTTAAAAACAATTTTAGGAAAAATGTTAGACATCCTGGAACTGGCGCATGGGCGCTGGGCGCCCAGGGGCAACACAGCGCTTGGCGCATGGGCGCTTGGCGCCCAGGAGAAACAACACGCACAGGCGCATGGGCGCTGGCGCCCAGGAACAACACGCGCAACAGCGCACAGGCGCTAGGCGCCCAGGAGGCAACACGCGCACATAGGCGTTGGGCGCCCAGGAAGGCAACAAGCGCATAGGCGCTGGCGCCCAGAAGCAACAACGCGCACAGGCGCGCCCAGGGAACAGCAGCAACATGGCGCCCAAGCACTAGGCGCCTAAGGCCAACATGCTACACAACTCATTTTTCTTCGAAATTCATTTTACACGAGCCAAATGCTCAGGACATGAAAACTCAATAAAAATTTTATCAAAAGCTGAACATTATTTTTGGCGCCCATGCACTAGGCACCTAGTGAAAATACACAACTCAACTCCTTTCTTGACCAAAATCAGTTTTCATGAGCCATTTTACCCAAGTATAAAAACCTGAAAACAATTTTCACAAAACTATTACCAGAACTTTGGGGCCCTTGGCGCCCATGACACAAGCAACATGTGCCAAAACTGGCAGCACAGGAACACTGGATGGCAACACAGGCAACAGAGACAGCAACACAGAATGGCAACACAGGCAACAGACACAGCACACAGTGACACAGAATGGCAACACAGGGCAACAGAATTTTTTGGAAACAGGCGCAGCACACTGTTGGGCGCCTGGTGCCCATGACTAGGCGCAACACAGAATTTTTTCAGCAATAGGCATATGGCGCCCAAGGCGCCTAGGGGCTCCCAAACAGAATTTTTTTCCACTTTCATTCACCAAATTAAATTCACCAAAATGCCCAATTACATATATATCACTAAAGTGTCACCATGAATTCTCAAATTCACCAAGCAAACATCAACAAATCATATTCTCAAACATGTATCATGCGAATCACTTAGCAACAATTCAATTCACCAATTATACGATTTCAACATGAGCAATTCCTAATCAAGCATCACAACACTACAATTTAATCATCAAAACAACAATTCGTTCATGGAAATTATTCTAGAACCCTAACCCTAAGCATCACTAATTCGCATATCTATTAAGAACAAAAAGAGGACCCCCTAACCTTGTGAAATTCGAATTTGCTAGCCAAGCTCCAAGGAAGAATTGCGAACCACCAATGAGCCTCCTCCTCTTCTCTATGAGCTTCGCCTCTTCCTCTTCTTCTCTCCTTCTATTTCGCAACTTTTCTCTTCTCACTTCTCCTCTCTTTTACGTTTCTTTCTTTCTTTTCACAATTGAGACAAAAATGCCACTAAGTCACAAGACCCATAGTGAGTCGAATCCTATGACTATCCAATGGGTCATGGGCTCACTTGTGGGTCATGGGCTCCGTGCACCATCTAATTCGAGACAACACCCCCTAACAATTTAAAATTAAATAAATACATTAAACCTTGAATTATTTAATTAAATTAAATAAATAGTGTAAGCCTTAAATAATTTAATTAAATAAATAATTAAATTATTTTGGGGCGTTACACTCTTGCACTAGATGCAGAAGCACCACCTGATGAAGAAATCATGGAAAAACACATGCTGCCAAGGAAAGAAGCAACACATAAGGTATGGTCTAGAACTTTTGAATCTCTTAATTTAGAAGACCCAAACCTTAAAAAGAATATACCCTCAATTGAACAACCTCCAAAATTAGAACTGAAAGAACTGCCCAAACATTTGAAATATGCTTTCTTAGGGGAAGGTGACACACTTCAAGTAATCATTGCTTCATACTTGTCCTTAAAGCAGGAGCATGATCTCATTAGTACCTTAGGAAAGCATAAAAAAGCAATAGGCTGGCAGATGGCTGACATAAAAGGAATTAGTCCTTCTATATGCATGCATAGAATAATTTTAGAAGATAATTCTAAAAATTATATAGAAGGACAGAGAAGGCTAAATCCTATTATGAAAGAGGTTGTAAAGAAAGAAATCATAAAATGGCTAGATGCTGGAATCATATACCCCGTATCAGATAGTGCATGGGTAAGCCCTGTGCAATGTGTTCCAAATAAGGGGGCGTAACAGTTATAGCCAATGAAAAAATGAGTTAATACCAACAAGAACTGTTACAGGTTGGAGGATTTGTATGGATTATAGAAAACTCAATAAAGCCACAAAGAAAGACCACTTCCCTTTACCTTTCATTGACCAAATGTTAGACAGATTAGCAGGAAAGGAGTTTTATTGTTACTTAGATGGTTATTCAGGATACAATCAAATTGCAATAGAACCTGATGACCAACAAAAAACAACCTTTACATGTCCCTATGGAACCTTTGCATTTAGAAGGATGCCATTTGGACTTTGTAATGCTCCTGCTACATTCCAAAGATGCATGATGTCCCTCTTCTCTGACTTCATTGAGCAATCAATGGAGGTAATCATGGATGATTTCTCAGTTTTTGGAGAAACATTTCAATTGTGTTTATCAAATCTTGAGAAAATTCTCCAAAGATGTGAAGAAACAAATTTAGTGCTTAATTGGGAGAAGTGCCATTTTATGGTACAAGAAGGCATTGTGCTAGGTCATAAAGTGTCAAAAAAGGGCCTGGAAGTGGACATAGCCAAAATTGAGGTCATTGAAAATTTAACACCTCCAACAACTGTCAAAGGAATCAGAAGCTTCTTAGGTCATGCAGGCTTCTACAGAAGGTTTATCAAAGACTTTTTAAGGATATCCAAACCACTGTGTACACTTCTGCAATTGGATACACCTTTCAACTTTGATGAGCCCTGTATGGAAACATTCCAAAAACTCAAAAAGGCATTGGTGACTACACCAGTGATAGTTACACCAGATTGGAGCAAGCCCTTTGAATTGATGTGTGATGCTAGTGACTTTGCTGTAGGAGCAGTCCTGGGGCAAAGGTATGACAAAATCTTTCATTCTATTTATTATGCTAGCAAAACATTGATAGAAGCTCAAATGAATTATACTGTAACAGAAAAAGAATTATTAGCAGTGGTTTTTGCATTTGACAAATTTAGGTCTTACTTGGTTGGCACCAAAGTTATTGTCTATACTGATCAGTCTGCCATCAAGTATTTAGTTTCAAAAAAAGATGCAAAACCAAGGTTAATAAGATGGATTCTCCTCCTTCAAGAATTTGACCTTGAAATTAGAGATAAAAAGGGGGTGGAGAATCAGGTTGCTGACCATTTATCTAGACTTGAAGGTGAAAGAACAGGTACTCATAAGGGAGAGATCAAAGAAAGTTTTCCTGATGAAAAACTGCTAACAATTTCTGTAACAGCACCCAATGCTTCTGCACCTGGTGCTTCTGCACCAAGTGCTACTGCACCTTGGTTTGCTGATATTGTAAACTTTCTTGCAAGCAAAGTAGTGCCAGTGGACATGACATACCAACAAAGAAGGAGATTCTTCCACATAGTTAAACAGTACTATTGGGATGATCCAGTTCTCTATAAAATGTGTCCAGATCAAACAGAAGAATAGAAGGCCATGATAAAATGTGTCCAGTTCTCTATAAAATGTGTCCACATAGTATGTTTTAAATGCATCCCCCAAGAAGAACAGAAGGCAGTGCTTCTGCACTGCCATGCTGCACCATATGGAGGTCACTTTGGAAGCAACAAAACAGCAGCTAAGGTATTACAGTCTGGTTATTTTTGGCCCAGTCTATTTAAAGATGAAAATTTAATGGTCAAAACATGTGATAA
Organism: Astragalus membranaceus; assembly: GCA_039519185.1. Lineage (NCBI taxonomy): Eukaryota > Viridiplantae > Streptophyta > Magnoliopsida > Fabales > Fabaceae > Astragalus > Astragalus membranaceus. Next base: position 150,024,652 of record CM076848.1, read on the forward strand.
ATGTCAAAGAACAGGTAATATCTCAAAAAAACATGAAATGCCCAGAACCAATATTTTAGAAATTGAACTTTTTGATGTATGGGGCATGGATATCATGGGGCCTTTTCCACTTTCTTTTGGCAAACAATATATCTTAGTAGCTGTTGATTATGTGTCCAAATGGGTAGAGGCTGTAGCATTGCCTAATAATGATGCCAAATTTGTCAGCAAATTTCTTGTTAAAAACATTTTTACAAGATTTGGCACCCCAAGAGCAATCATCAATGATGAAGGCTCCCATTTTTGCAATAAACTCATTGAAAATCTTCTTGCAAAATATGGAATTAAGCACAAAATTGCTACAGCTTACCACCCACAGACAAGTGGACAGGCTGAATTGTCAAATAGGGAAATTAAAAGAATGCTAGAAAAAATGGGTTGGCCAGCAAGAAAGGATTGGTCCTTACACCTAGATGAGGCATTGTGGGCAAACAGAACTGCATTTAAAACTCCATTAGGTATGTCCCCCTATAGGTTAATTTATGGTAAAGCATGTCATCTGCCTGTTGAGTTAGAAAATAAATCATATTGGGCTATGAAAAAGCTGAACTTTGATCACAACAAGGCAGGAGCACAAAGGTTTTTGGAATTGAATGAATTAGAAGAATTTAGGCATTTCTCTTATGAGAATGCAGAAATTTACAAAACAAAAACCAAGGCTTGGAATGACAAGAAAATTCAAAGAAGAGAACTTAGAGAAGGAGGATTGGTCCTGTTATACAATTCTAGGCTGAAATTGTTCCTGGAAAGCTTAAATCAAGATGGTCAGGACCATTCAAACTAGTCAAAGTCTATCCCCATGGTGCAGTTGATTTATATGATGCAGCCACAACCACCACTTTCAAGGTAAATGTCCAAAGACTGAAAATGTACTATGGAGAACATGTGGAAAGAGACAAGTACACCACACATGTTCAAAATCTCTAAAGAAATAAGGAGATAGTCAGGCTGAAAGACTCTTAAACCAAGCGCTTATGGGAGGCAACCCATGTTTTTGTATTAATATTTATTATTATTTTGTTTAGTTTAATGTTTTCAAGTGTTTTGTTGGATCACAAATTTTTAGTGCTTCTGCACCCAGTGCTTCTGCACTATGGTGCTTCTGCACTAAAATATTCCTCAAGTGCTGCTGCACTTCAAAAATTCAAAAATTTAACTTGGGTGAAAAGAACGGTCAAAACAACAGCAAGGCGTGTGCCTAGTCATGAGCAGTATCTGAAATGATGAGTAATCTACCTAAATAGCCCACGCGTCGCCATGCATGCAAGCCTAGCTATCCCTAACGGCTACTTCCTCATTAAACCCACACAGTTCCCACTTGTAACCGTTCTTTCCTAATCACCAACACTCTCTCAATCGTAGAACCTCGACAAAATCACCAGAAAACTCACCTTACCCAGAAGAACATTAAAATTCTAAAAATCACAAAACTCCATTCCATTCCAAGAAATTTCAAAAAAAACCTACAACTATCCACCATGGTTCGCAAGCAAAGCGCAATCAAAAGTTCAGGAAGAGGCACAACAAATCCAGAATCATCATCAAAACCTGTCCAGAAAAAGAAACATGGAACTATTACAAACTCCTTTGTCCCAACAAATGCCAATCTTGCGCATTTTTGGGATAGAAAATTCCTTCCTCAGAGAGGATACAGTCTCATGAAGGCGCACCAGAGCTTTATGGCAACAGTCTCATGTCTACACTGGGATTTATTCATCCAACACAGAGCTTTCTATCTGGAACAGATTGTCAGAGAATTCTATGCTGGGATTCAAAGCAATCACAAGGGGAAGATGCAGGATCATGCTGTTGTAAGAGGTAGGAAAGTCTATTTCAATTCTGATAGGATAAATGATCACTATAATCTAGTCTGTACTGGGCCTGATTTTAGAGAAAAAGTAGAAAATTATGGAAAAAAGGAGATGGAGAGAGTGAAATCTAGGATTGCTGTGAAAAATTCAAAATGGGATAAAATGTCTAATACTGAATTTAAGTTGAAAAACAGATGGCTGATACCTGAGTTAGGCAACTGGTATATCTTTATTGATTGTTCTATTTTACCCACATCACACACATACACTCTGTCAAAAGAGAGATTGATCCTTTTGGATGCAATCCTCACAAATGAGAATGTGGATGTGGGCAAAATCATCAATAGGCAGATACTAGAGTGTGCTGTAAAAAGGGAAGGATTCTTGTTCTTTCCATGTTTGATAACTGAGCTTTGCATGAAGCAAGGAGTGCTTATCAGTGATGAAGAACACAAGCAGAGAAAATACCCTCCTGGGCCACTGTCTGCTGAGATGAAGGAAAGAACCAAAATCAAAGCTGTGGAACCAACCCTGGTGCAGGAGCACCTAGTACAGAAGCACCAGGCTGTTTGGAAATTTCAACAAGAACAGCATGATTGGCTGCAGCTAAGATTGAGGGAGATTTTGCAGGTACCTACTCAGATTAAAACACCAGTATTCCCATCTTGGGTCTTTCAGAACCCAGAAGAAGAAGAAGAAGAAGAAGAAGAAGAAGAAGAAGAAGAAGAAGAAGAAGAAGAAGAAGAAGAAGAAGAAGAAGAAGAAGAAGAAGAAGAAGAAGAAGAAGAAGAAGAAGAAGAAGAAGAAGAAGAAGAAGAAGAAGAAGAAGAGGAAGAAGAAGAGGAAGAAGAAGAGGAAGAAGAAGAGGAAGAAGAAGAGGAAGAAGAAGAGGAAGAAGAAGAGGAAGAAGAAGAGGAAGAAGAAGAGGAAGAAGAAGAGGAAGAAGAAGAAGAAGACGAAGAAGAAGAAGAAGAAGAAGAAGAAGAAGAAGAAGAAGAAGAAGAAGAAGAAGAAGAAGAAGAAGAAGAAGACGAAGAAGAAGACGAAGAAGAAGACGAAGAAGAAGAAGAAGAAGACGAAGAAGAAGACGAAGAAGAAGACGAAGAAGAAGACGAAGAAGAAGAAGAAGAAGAAGAAGAAGAAGAAGAAGAAGAAGAAGAAGAAGAAGAAGAAGAAGAAGAAGAAGAAGAAGAAGAAGAAGAAGAAGAAGAAGAAGAAGAAGAAGAAGAAGAAGAAGAAGAAGAAGAAGAAGAAGAAGAAGAAGAAGAAGAAGAAGAAGAAGAAGAAGAAGGAAGTGGAGAAAGAGAAAGAGAGTGAAGAGAAAAATAAGAAAAAAGTGATGAAGAGAAAGAGGGAAACAAAGAAGAAAGAAAAGGGTAAGAAGAAGAAAATAGAAGAAGAAGAAGAAGAAGAAGAAGAAGAAGAGCTGCTCAGTGAGGAGCAGCAAGAAACTGAGGAGGATGAAACAATAGAAAAAATGGTGAAGGAAATGGTGAAGAATGAAGATGAGGAGGATGAGGATACCACTGAGAGTGAAGACAAGAGTAGGGAGGAAGAAGAACAGTATATGAGCATGGAGGAAATTGTAAGAAAAAAATATGAGGTTGAAGCCCAAACAGAACCACTCCTAACCCAAGTTACTCCACCAACCCACCCACAACCAGAAAACATATCAACATCACCATCCACTGGAAAAACACCCACCCCTCCATCACCTAAATCACCACCACAATCATCCCCATCACCCAAGAAAAACAAGCTGAAAAACCACCATCACCAATCAAAGAAACCCCCCCCCCCACAGGCCACTGAAACTGATGCAGCTAATATTTCTCTTGAGAAACAAACTTTGCAGGTAATTGAAGAGGAGGAAATCAATGAAGAAGAAGAAAAATCAACCTCTGATGATGAAGTTCACCCAGCAGTTGATGCTTCTGCACCTAGTGCAGAAGCACCTGAAGGTGTTCCAGTTGTGACAGTCATACCCAAGAACAAAGAAGACACTGTCAAGCTGGTGCTGGAGGAGCTAGCAAAGAAGAAGAAGGAAGAACTGGGCAACACCCAGAAGTTTTTCAAGAAGAAGGCTGAAAGTTCAAAGGCTGTGATGGAATCAATTGTGGAACAAGAGCAGACCACTGTGCAAGCACCTGAGGAACCAGAGGAGGCAACTGATAAGCCTGCAGAGGAGGAGCCTGAAGAACCTAAAGAACCATAACCTATAGCTGAGGAAGTTGGTACAGCTGCACCTAGTGCTTCTGCACCAAAACTTGAAGAAGCAAAGAAGAAAAAGCAGAAGGTGAAGCACATTCCAGCCAGAACCAGTTCAAGGATCAGGAGTGGTGCCAAAAAAGAGTAAAGCCTTTTAATGTTGTTATATATCTAAACTGCTAATATATTTTGATGTCCCATATGTATTAACCCCACTCCCCATTTTGGTACAAACAATTTCTGTTTTGGTCTCAACTTAAGAGCAGTGGGGACACTGCTCAGCTTTCAGTTGGGGGGTGAAAAACATCTCTTAAAATACTATGCATGTGCTAGTATGTTTTAATTAAATATGTATGTTTTAATTAAATATGTATGTTTGTATGCTATGTTGTTTATCTATATGTGCATATTTTCAAAATTTTGATGCATTCAAACAAAGCTTCTTTGAAAAATTTAGAAAACTGATTTACAAAAAAAACATAAGTAGCACAAAGCTTTAGTTTGGAATACATCAAGTTATTTTATAGGATTTAAATAGTTTTTGAAGCATGATCAGCTTAAAATTCTTTTGAGCAAAATCTTAACCAAAAACTCATTCTTTGAACCAATTTTTTGTTTTCCCCAAATAACCAATTTTTATCACCACTTTGACACATCAAAACTGAGTTTCTAAAAAGAACCTTGCTATTTGAAAACTATATAATGCAAAAGGAAATTTTAGAAAACCAAGGTCAAAAATAATTTTTTTCTAAAAAAGAGCATAAAGAAATAAGTTTGAGGGAGTTTTCATGAATACTAAGGCTGGGTATGAAAAACTTAGAGAAGTCAGCACAAAAGGTTACCCAAAAACACTACAAAAGAACCAAAATATTACAAGCTAGCCATATTTGCCCAAATCATCAAACTGAACCTGTTCCAAATAAATACATTTGGTTTGAAAAAGAAAAGCATAAAAAAAATGCAAAAAGAAAAAAAAGAAAAGCAAAAAACCAAAGAAAAAAGTATGCATAAGGAGGTCAGTGAGGAGGGCAACATAGGTTATCAATCTTGAAAAAGTATTACGAAGGTGCTTCTGCACCAAAAAACAGAAAAGCAGTGTTTCTGCACCTAGTGTTTCTGCACCTAGTGCTTCTGCACCAAAACCAAAGAAACAACAAAAATAAAGAAAAGTGCAAATGACTCAACAGTTTTGAAATGCTCAAACAAGCCCTTAGTTGTGCTTAAAGACCCCCCAAGTCTTGAAGATATTGTTAGTCTAATCTATATTTTGAACCATCTTTGTTTTTAACCAAACGTGATCTAAACTTTTTCAAAAGCAAAAGAGAAACTTCTCACTTAGTTTTGGGAGCTGATTGGATCTCAGTGGAACGCACACACACACACATAAATGAGTTTTGATAAACCTTGGATGTCTGGGAAATCAATAACACACAAAGCAAAAATTTCTGAAAATTTAGGTTCATACAATGAGAAAACAAATTTTTGAAAAGAGATGAGCAGATCTGATCTTCTTAATCTATAAAAAATTCTTAGTTTTGTTTTGTCATTACTTGAGGACAAGCAATGGTTTAAGTTTAGGGGTGTGATAACTCTATTTTATGTAGAGTTATTCATACATCTAACCATAACTAATTGCCTGAAACCAAGTATAATATGTATTAAATATAGTAGTTTTAGTCAAATAAACAACATTATAAGTTTTATAGAAGATTGCACAATGATTTAAGCATTTTGTATATATATTGGTATGTTTGATATGTTTGCCCAGTGCAGCTGCAGTTCATGCTTCTGCACCAGGAAAACAGCATTGCTTCCACACTAAAGGCACATCCAAGATAAAGTGTTTCTGCACTTAGTGCTTATGCACTAGATGCTTCTGCATCTTAGTGCTTCTGCACCGTCTAGCTGTGAGCTTATAACCCCCCACCTTGGAAGCACCTCAAGTCATACCATGACACCAGAAGTTTTGTGACATCATGCTTAGTCATTGGGCACATGGAGACACATGCCCACATGCATATGGAGGCGTCCACCATGAAACATCATCATAAGGGGCTATACACCTAAAGACACATGGATCTCCACCATTGGACCTCCTTTAAAGAAGAGTGCTAGACTTTATCTTCTTAAATTCAGAGCAGGAAAGTAACCATGGTTAGGCACCACATTGCTGACTTAGTTACTACGCAAACCCTCATGCAAAGGAAACCTCAAAGGCTATAAATAGGCTCCACTTCGCACTTGAAGAAAAAAATCCCCTTTCTTTATCCAAATTTATATAGCTTTCATACAGTTTTAAGTAGTTTATTTCTTGCATTTTATTTAGTAGTTAGTAGTAAGAAGGTGTGGAAGGAATTGACACCCTCTTCCTCCACTTCTTCATAGATAGACGAAGTAATCAGTGCTTCTGCACCAATCAGAATTCATGCAAAGGAACATCAATCCGTGTAACTTCTACCCTATTAATATCTTTTATATGATTCATATTATTATGCTCCTTACTGATTCTCTCTATTATATAATGAGTAACATGAGCTAAATTACTTTAGTTGAGATGTTCTAAACTAATAATGATCTTTTGAGTAAGTTATTATGCTTTTAAGTGTTATAGCATTTTGGGTATTGTGTTATACTATATCCATCTTATTTTAAGGTTGACCGCTTAAAAGAAGTAGAGTTATATACACAGACATGGTTTATAACTAGAAATCAAGACTAATAAGGGTGAGTGTTTTAATAAAGGCTTTGTTGACTTGTTAATAAAGAAAACTTTGTTAAAACCATGTTAAGTCCTAGACATAGGATAACATAGTCCTTAGGGTGAAACAGTGGGTACCTCAAACGCAGGAATGAACTTATTTAGCAAGCCCAATGTCCTTAGGGTGAAACAGTGGGTACCTCAAACAGTGAACTTCATCAAAATGCTTAAATTTCATAACTTAAGACTTATACATAATCCTGGTGTTCAATACTCAAAACATAAAGTAGCGAAAATGATTTACAACTGATACATGATCGTTATACAATCGATAACATAGAAACAGTAAATGGGACAAAGGTCTAAAACATGAAACTCAGTCTTCAATGACTCCAAGAGTCGCACCGGCTAACCGTGCTTCGTCGCCTTTGCTTTCCCCTGTTTCTCTGTAAAAACCACAATAATTAAAGGGTGAGATAAACATTATCTCAGTGAGTCCTATCGAGACCCCTTACTAACTCTAGCGGTTCATTATTTCCTTTGCTTTAAACTCGTGGCCCTAATAAGCAACCACGTGGACATATATTAAGTTCATGTAACTTTTATGCTCATGGCCCTTCTAAGAGACACATGAAGCATATCGTATTTTACCTCTTGTAATTTGTAGCCCTACTAAGCAACTACGCATTACATTTCTTTTCATTTCATTATCTTAGCATAACACCTCAGCCTACCTATTTTTAGGCACTTCTTTGGCTTTGGTGAACTTATCCCGCTATTACTAGTGGGCGAAACCTCTTGAGTCTAGGTTTTGGGGATCATGACTTCCCCTCCCCTAGTATGCTAATCCTCTACGGGTCGTCACCCTTAACCTCTTGTATATATTATATATATATTATATATATGCATGTACCCGCATTGGGCCGTCAAGAATTCATTCATGTACCGTTTACCCTTCCACGATGGAAGGTATTTTGCCGTGAATTAACATTTCTTACCTTGACCTTTATGAATTAACTTGTGTACACTCGCGTCTTACTAATGTACGGTTTTTCCTTAACATTTATAACTTATGAGATTGACCCTAAACTTCCTTCATTTCATGACATAAGTGTGTTTCCATCCTTGGGAAACATTGGGGAATCAATCGGAAAGGAATCAGAATCGTTTGGAACGGATTAAAAGGGACTTTGAGTTAGGGTAACAGAAGGATCTGCACGGTCCGTGCTCCAGAGGCGCACGACCCGTGCGTATCACTTAAAGTTCAGTTTGAAAAACTTACAGGGTGCACGACCCGTGCGTGTCTTAAATTTTGAAAAGGCTGGTTTGCGTAGGTCACGCACGGTTCGTGCCCAGGGGCGCACGACCCGTGCTGTGTCAAAAATTCATTTTCTGGGCTACTGCGAACAAGGCGCACGATCCATGCCCTTGTGAGGCACGATCCGTGCGTCCTTGACAGTGACTAATTTTCCAGTTTTGTGACATCGTTTCCAAATCCGTTTCGATTCCAATTCCGTTCCGGTCGATATCCTAACATAATGAATATTATTCCAGTCCAGCGAAAGCGATTAAACAATCAAACAATACATATCATCAATCAACAATCTCATCAATTTGAGCAATTATGCAATTTACGGTTTTTCGATAAAACGTTTTCGTCAAGTTTTCACAAAGCGGATTTCGGTAATATCGTTTCAGAAATAAAATGACTCGACAACAAAACGTCCCTAAGCGAGTATAGAACTCACCGATTGCGATGAAAATCGCAAAACACCGAGATACCGAGAATTCACCCGCTCCAAAATCACGAACTCTTCCTCGAATCCGATCGAAACGCGAACTCAGCCACTTGATTGCTTGGACAGCAACTAAATCCAAGACCCCAGCTACTGAATTTCTGCCTGTGTCCACATGCAACCTCCTCTGCAACTTCTAGAGCACTATGGAAACCAAAACAAGCTAGAAACTTCTATTTTCTCACAATGGTGAAGGGGGGTGCGAAAATGGTGATTTGGAGAGGGGTTGGTTGTTTGCTCAGAAAGTTAGATCAATGGGAGGAAGAAGAAAAATGGTGGAGGTTGATGGCTTCAAATTAAACATGCATGAAGGTTTGGAGCTGGGTTTCTCTCTTCTTCTCCACCCTTTCTCTCTCGACTTCTCCTCCTTCTCTCTCTATTCTTTTTCTGTTTTTCTTCAAAAAGAAAGTGTTTGTTAGGTGTTAGGGGGGTTCAGCTGGGTATAACTTAAAGGGTGTAAGGACTGAAATGCCCCTCAGCTCTTAATCCCTTCCCATCACTTATGACATGGCCTAAACTACTAACTTAGCCAAATTCTTTTCAACTTAACATAATATTTTCATTATGCATGAGCACGATCTTTTATTTAATTCAACCTCACATAATTTAGTAAATATGCTAATTAAATCAATTAGTGATAACCTCTTGTGCTAAATATTTCATTTAGCTAATAGTTCACCTTAACCTCTTTGCTAATTTAATAAATTAGATTAGCTAATTAGGGGATGTTACATTTTATTTACCACAATTAAATAATAATATACCCACTAAATAAACAAACAATAAGTATCACTATTTTAACAAATCTTAATTACTAAAGCTACCAGAAAAACTCCTATGGTAATTACGTAGTTTACTAAATGAACTGCTTCAAATCTAATTGATCTTATTTAACACCGTTGGCCCAATGGCGTCATCCATCTTTTGACATGGGTCGACCCGGTGCTCCTAGGTTCGATCCCTGCAATAGACAAATTTAGAGTTGGTTAGTGCGAAATTTGATTCTAAACACGAGCAGATTTGTTGAAAGCATTAAGACACTATGTGGGTAAACAGCAATTATCTGAACAAAAAAAAGTTAATTGTTTATCATTTCACTTATATATCTTAGACTGGTATAAGAATAATGATCTATTCAACTCTAAGCTTGTAAACTACTGTCTTATGACTTTAAAGTCTAACTATTCCTAGTCTTAGATTTTTGGGACGTTACATAAGGATCCTCCACGTCGGATTCTCTCGCCTCCGCTTCCATCGCATTTGCGGCCTGCCCCATCGACTCCCAACATTGGGCAGAAAGATGGAAATCCAATACTGCATTAACGGAAGTAGTAGTTTGTCCCATAGGATCAGAGGTTGGAGATAGGGGTGTTCAAAACCGAACCAAACAAATATAAAACCGCAAGCCGAACCAAACCAAACCGAAAACCGCAAAAAAAAACAATTTTTATTGGTTTTGTTCGGTTTTATTTTGTAACACCCCGGTATTTCTATTGACTAAAAATACCCAAGTGCACATTAGTAACACATCAGAGATATATTTCCTGCTTAGACACTGAATATCACTATAAATTTTTCGCTCAATATAACCCAAACAGTCTTATTTACAACAAGACAATATGGTTCTCAGACCATATACCATCAGCATCTATAGCATTCAGTATCATACAAGAAAGCGGAAGAAAGATATGCACTAAATACATAATGTTTTAGTATACAAACAACAAAAGGGAAATAAGCTTAAACATAAAGCTGGGCTATCAGCAACCAATCTGAGCTCAACCTACTCGTGCCTCTTGGATTTCCGCTGTCCCTGTGTCTCTGTAAAACAACAACATTTAAACAGTGAGATACAATCTCAGTGAGTTCTACCGAGACCCCTACTAACTCTCCCGGTTCAATTAATAATCCTTTTTAAAATCAACACGACACCGACTGCAATAAAGTGCTAACCCCGGTGAACGTGAACAAACAAAGTGCGGCACCGACGGCAAATCCAGTGCTAATCCCGGTGTGTCGCACAGTACGACACCGACTGCAAATCCAGTGCTAATCCCGGTGAACGTACAACAAACTCATGACATAACACTGACTGCAAATCCAGTGCTAATCCCGGTGAACCCCCTTACCAATAGTACATTCTCCTATTGGCACGAAGCCTAGGGTGGGGGAGCATGACTGCCCCGCCTAGTATGTCAACATGGGTCGTCACCCAACTCGATATATATATATATATAAACATATATCTACAATCATATGAACTCAAGGTTCATTAACTCAGACAATCAATTGAACACTTAGTTCATTTAAGCTATACTTTACCACGTAGAACTCATAGTCCGTTTTCTTTTCGATAAAAACATGTCCTCACACGTATACTATATTTCGGTTTTTCGAAACGATTTGAACATCAAAAGTATTTTATAAAACTCTTTTGAAACATACCCAAAATCATGGCATTATAAGCCTAATATCATTAAAGAAGGGTTAGGAAAGGATTAAAAGAGGATTGGAATCGATCGGGATCGTTTCGGGCAAGTTTGGAAAATTTGGGCAGAACACAGCGCACGGTTCGTGCGTCCATACGCACGGGTCGTGCGCCCTGTAATGCATTTTTGAAAACAGAAACAGAATGACACGCACGGTTCGTGCGCCTGAGACGCACGACTCGTGCGCTTTTGACAGCATTATATTTTATCCCATTTTCGCAATTTTTATAGTTCCGACCAATTCTGATACCTGTTCCAGTCCAGTCCCAACATAAAACAGTCCAAAACATATACAACAATAATAATCATCATCAAATCATCAATCAAAAAACCAATTGGACATAAAACGCGATTTTCATATAAAATACGTTTTGACAACGAACCAAAACCGAAACGCATTTCACAAATTAAGTTTATTAATTTAAAAACCTAAACGTGAGTAAAACTCACCCTTGAAGCGTGAACCACGATCGAGCCGAATTCACCGAGTAACCACACGAACATTCCCCGCATAATGTTTCCGTTCCGACGATGCTCAATTCCGCTTCCGAAGCTTTCCACTTGATCACGAAACCTCTTATCGACCGAAATACCGAATTCCTCGAAATCCTCCATGGACACTATTCATCATCCCTAACCTCCAAAACCACTATTCACAAAAACCCCAAATTTGATTTCTCAAATCTCACCCAATCAAACCTTGATTCTTTCACTCCAAGCTAGTACCCAAGCCTCCATTTGAACTCCCTTAGCCTTCAAACCGCTTTATTGAAGAAGATAGCTCTCAAAAACGCCACCTTGAGCTTCAAACCGAAAATGGTAGATTCGTGTAGAGTGAGTTGATGATGAAGATCTTGGTACCAAATCGAAGAGGAAGTAACGCTGAGCATTTTTCGTGTTGGAAGGAAGTCGTTTTGGTGAAACGAACTATCCTATTTTTCCTCTTCTTCTTCCACACCCTTTCCTTTTCTCTTCTTTCTTTTTCCTCCCTTTTCTCTCTTTTTCTCCTCTGTTTCTTTCTCTGTTTCACGCCTCCCCCTCTTCTTTCTTTCTATTCTTTTATTAATTCTTTCTCTTCTCCTCACTCACATATACGCATACATATATATATTTATTAATATATAAGTGGTAACGTGGTCTAATTACCGTATTGATATAAATCTCTTATTTCGATTCTAAAACTTTCTCGATCCGTATTATACGGTTAACGATCCGTTGACAACCAATAAATAATTTTAGCACTCGATAAATTTATCTGTCAAGTACTAAATTAGTTTAATTGGGTTAACACCCAAATAATTCCACTAATTATTTTGCGGATGTTACATTCTCCCCAACTTAAAAGAATTTTGTCCTCAAAATTTCGTCAAGTCTTTCATTTGACTAACCGAGAATTGACATTCTCAGAAAGGTCTAAATTTGCTGGAACACAATCTTGAATCAACGAAATGAGTGTAGAAAATCTTCTCAATCCAGCACATCAATCTTCAAGTATGATCCACTACCACTCTAGAACGCTTCTAAGGTTATAGTCTGAACTCTCTCGTTACGAATCAACACGAGAAACTCATCATTCGCCTACATAGGCTCGGCACCGCGTTTGAAAACACTTCCGAAGCTTCATTCCAATTATCCTCGTACACACCGACAATGTGACGGAAAAGTCACTTGTGAAACTTCTTGACTCGCCCCCAAGATTTCGAGATAACACTTTTCGAAAGAAGATGGAATGGGGATTTACCAGAAACGTTTATCTTAAACGTAGAAATAAACCGTGGGAACATCAATTAATTTCGAAAGTAATGAAAATCATATCAGTTGTTCTCAAAACAACTATCAGACAGAACGCAAAACCCTTCTTCCTTTATTGTAACCTTCCTCACAATATATTCATCTACGACGCACCCAATCCATTTCCAAATTAGCCAGTAGCGTTGAGTTTCCCCTCAACCTAAGCACGCCTTCTATGATTTTCCTCAATCAGATCCTATTAGCCTCTTGATTCGTTCCCAAAATTAACTTTAGCATGCGGGTTTTCACAAAAAATGATTTTTTAAAACTATCACGCCGCACACCAAGCTTCACTTCGGAAATTCCAGTCACTTGCAAGCAGATCCATCAATTAATCCTTTGATGGATATTCGCAACGTGAAAACAGTCAGCAGTTACCTCACTTACATATTCGTATTCACGTTCGCCTTGTCAAACGGAATCTCGTAAGACAATCTTATTGTTAACCTTCACCAAGGAGAGGTTAACAAACTAACACCTTGCCACCAAAGTGGAAACTTATGGATGTACTCCAACTTAGATCTAAAAGACTCTAACAATTCCATTTCTTGCATCATTATCTCTGCCATGTAAATGGATCTCCTACTCAGCGCATCCGTTACAACATTGGCCTCTCTTGAATGCTAATTCAACACGAGTTTATAATCCTTCAGGAATTCAACCCATCCCCTTCGCCTGTTATTCAATTCTTTCTGATCAAACAGATAATTTAAACTCTTGTGACCACTAAAGACATCAAAACGAGACCCTTACAGGTAACGTCTCCAAATCTTCAGTGCATATACAATAGCTGCTAATTCCAAATCATGAGTTGGATAATTCTCCTCATGATTCTATAATTGCCTAAACGCATAAGCTACCTCTTGTTGATTCTGCACAAGAACACATCCTAAACCCTTTTCAGAAGCGTCATCGAAAATTTGAAATTCCAATGACGGATCCGGAAGAATCAGGATTGGAGCAGAAGTCAAAATCTTCAACTTTTGAAAACATTCTTCACAATCGGCGTCCCACGTAAACGGGTGACCCTTACGAGTTAACCGAGTAAGTGGAAAACTAACTGTGAGAACCCTTGAATAAATCTCTTATAGTAACCGGCTAGACCCAAAAACTTCTGATCTCTGTGACTGAGGTCGGTCGCTCCCAATTCAACACAGCTTCTTTCTTACTGGGATCTACAGAAACTCCCGACTTGGGAAATCACATGTCCCAAAGACTTTATCTTTGACACCCAAAAATCAAACTTAGATGGCTTGGCATACAATTTCTTTTCTCGGGGTACATTCAGAACAATGCGGAGAGGTTCAACATTCTCCTCAATGGTCTTCGGGTACACCAAGATATCCTCAATGAAAACTACAACAAACTGATCCAGGTAAGGGTGGAAAACCCTGTTCATGTAATCCATGAATACCGCTGGAGCATTAGTCAAACCGAAGGGCATCACTACGAACACATAATGTCCATACCTAGTACGGAAAGCTATCTTCGGAATATCTAAGGCTCTAACTTTTATTTGATGATATCCTGACCTCAGATCAATTTTAGAAAACACTGCAGCACCTCAAATTACTCAAGCAAATCGTCTATCCTTGGTAAGGGATATTTATTCTTGATCGTCACTTTGTTGAGTTGTCGATAATCAATGCACAATCTCATGCTACCATTTTTCCTTTCGACTAACCACACCAGAGAACTCCTTAGAGAAGCACTCGGTCGAATGAATTTCTTTAACATCGACTCTTCAAGTTGAGACTCCATTTCCTTTAATTCTCGAGAAACCTTCAAGAAGAAACAATGGATATTGATCCTGTACCGGAATCAATTCTATAGAAAACTCTACCTCTTGCTCTGGATGTACAGAAGAAACTTCATCCAGAAAAGCATCCAGAGAACATCCATAAAGTCATTCACAACTTGTACGGATGATAAATCTAATACTAGTTCCAGTGGATGCAGATAACATACTAACATGTGCTTCCGCACCTTGGAATGAAGATTGACCGTCTAAGGTGAACTAGGTAACCGCTTCAGAATTTGTCCTAGACAATTTAACTGATTCTGAAGCAAAGCTGATAGTTGATTAACACAGTCGATTGCAACATGATTTGCAGCCATCCAATCCATACCCAAAATGGTGTCCACACTTCTCATAGGCAAACAATAAATTCTACAACGAAATTTCTGCCTCCTATGACAAGTTGACAATTCTATACAAAGATTAGGTCTGGACACGACCCTTAGCAGCAGTTAAGATGGTTATCGACTCGGATAGCGATGATAAGGCTAATCTCAACCGATTCACACGCGATCGTGCTGTAAAACAATGGGTTGCACCCGAATCGTGTAATATACTGACAGAGTTATTGAAAACTGATCCCATACCCCTCAGTAACTTGTCAGCAGTTGTGACTGTCTAAGCATCTAGAGTGTTGACTCGTCTTAGCCTTGGAGCTGCTTGTAACTCCTTGGAACTCTTTCTTGCAGGACACCTATTTGCATAGTGACCTTCTTCATTACAATAACAGCACCGATTGATCTGTGCTGACGATCACCCTGGTGATGTCTTCCATAGTTAGAACATCTTCTGACTTTTGAAGAATCGAAGAATTGCACCTGCTTTTCCTTTGATGAAATTATCTTAGGACTTTGCATTCGGAGTTGATAATTCAACTACCTTCTTTCCTTATTTTCCCATGCTCCCTATGAGATCATCCTCGGCGACATAGGCTGGTTGCACTAAGGCAACATAATTGGTAGTAGTATAAGAACTGAGACCCTAAGTCATGAAAGCACTTATGCCCCTCTTATACATCTGCATTCTCCATTCGTCATTCGGAGCTTACTTTACCACTTGGTAAGACTGAGACAACTTTTCCAACTTAGCGGTGTATTCTTCCACTGTCATGTCACCTTTCCTGAGGATGCACCGGTTGGAGATTCCGGTCTTGGTTGAGGACTGCGTCTTGATCATCCTGTCATAATTCCGCTTATGACGCACTAAGTATTAACTTGATCAGGCTCAATGTCTCTTAGCATCACAAGTGTAATTACAAAAAGGACTAACAAGGAATCGACTCAACCCTAAACTAAGTCCGACTAGGTCGAGCTGCTCTGATACCAACTGTAACACCCCGGTATTTCTATTGACTAAAAATACCCAAGTGCACATTAGTAACACATCAGAGATATATTACCTGCTTAGACACTGAATATCACTATAAATTTTTCGCTGAATATAACCCAAACAGTCTTATTTACAACAAGACAATATGGTTCTCAGACCATATACCATCAGCATCTATAGCATTCAGTATCATACAAGAAAGCGGAAGAAAGATATGCACTAAAAACATAATGTTTTAGTATACAGACAACAAAAGGGAAATAAGCTTAAACATAAAGCTGGGCTATCAGCAACCAATCTGAGCTCAACCTACTCGTGCCTCTTGGATTTCCGCTGTCCCTGTGTCTCTGTAAAACAACAACATTTAAACAGTGAGATACAATCTCAGTGAGTTCTACCGAGACCCCTACTAACTCTCCCGGTTCAATTAATAATCCTTTTTAAAATCAACACGACACCGACTACAATAAAGTGCTAACCCCGGTGAACGTGAACAAACAAAGTGCGGCACCGACTGCAAATCCAGTGCTAATCCCGGTGTATCGCACAGTACGACACCGACTACAAATCCAGTGCTAATCCCGGTGAACGTACAACAAACTCATGACATAACACCGACTGCAAATCCAGTGCTAATCCCGGTGAACCCCCTTACCAATAGTACATTCTCCTATTGGCACGGAGCCTAGGGTGGGGGAGCATGACTGCCTCGCCTAGTATGTCAACATGGGTCGTCACCCAACTCGATATATATATAAACATATATCTACAATCATATGAACTCAAGGTTCATTAACTCAGACAATCAATTGAACACTTAGTTCATTTAAGCTATACTTTACCACGTAGAACTCATAGTCCGTTTTCTTTTCGATAAAAACATGTCCTCACACGTATACTATATTTCGGTTTTTCGAAACGATTTGAACATCAAAAGTATTTTATAAAAGTCTTTTGAAACATACCCAAAATCATGGCATTATAAGCCTAATATCATTAAAGAAGGGTTAGGAAAGGATTAAAAGAGGATTGGAATCGATCGGGATCGTTTCGGGCAAGTTTGGAAAATTTGGGCAGAACACAGCGCACGGTTCGTGCGCCCATACGCACGGGTCGTGCGCCCTGTAATGCATTTTTGAAAACAGAAACAGAATGACACGCACGGTTCGTGCGCCTGAGACGCACGACTCGTGCGCTTTTGACAGCATTATATTTTATCCCGTTTTCGCAATTTTTGTAGTTCCGACCAATTCTGATACCTGTTCCAGTCCAGTCCCAACATAAAACAGTCCAAAACATATACAACAATAATAATCATCATCAAATCATCAATCAAAAAACCAATTGGACATAAAACGCGATTTTCATATAAAATACGTTTTGACAACGAACCAAAACTGAAACGCATTTCACAAATTAAGTTTATTAATTTAAAAACCTAAACGTGAGTAAAACTCACCCTTGAAGCGTGAACCACGATCGAGCCGAATTCACCGAGTAACCACACGAACATTCCCCGCATAATGTTTCCGTTCCGACGACGCTCAATTCCGCTTCCGAAGCTTTCCACTTGATCACGAAACCTCTTATCGACCGAAATACCGAATTCCTCGAAATCCTCCATGGACACTATTCATCATCCCTAACCTCCAAAACCACTATTCACAAAAACCCCAAATTTGATTTCTCAAATCTCACCCAATCAAACCTTGATTCTTTCACTCCAAGCTAGTACCCAAGCCTCCATTTGAACTCCCTTGGCCTTCAAACTGCTTTATTGAAGAAGATAGCTCTCAAAAACGCCACCTTGAGCTTCAAACCGAAAATGGTAGATTCGTGTAGAGTGAGTTGATGATGAAGATCTTGGTACCAAATCGAAGAGGAAGTAACGCTGAGCATTTTTCGTGTTGGAAGGAAGTCGTTTTGATGAACCGAACTATCCTATTTTTCCTCTTCTTCTTCCACACCCTTTCCTTTTCTCTTCTTTCTTTTTCCTCCCTTTTCTCTCTTTTTCTCCTCTGTTTCTTTCTCTGTTTCACGCCTCCCCCTCTTCTTTCTTTCTATTCTTTTATTAATTCTTTCTCTTCTCCTCACTCACATATACGCATACATATATATATTTATTAATATATAAGTGGTAATGTGGTCTAATTACCGTATTGATCTAAATCTCTTATTTCGATTCTAAAACTTTCTCGACCCGTATTATACGGTTAACGATCCGATGACAACCAATAAATAATTTTAGCACTCGATAAATTTATCCGTCAAGTACTAAATTAGTTTAATTGGGTTAACACCCAAATAATTCCACTAATTATTTTGCGGATGTTACATATTTATTAGTGAACCGCGCGATTCGACTCGGTTTGCGGTTTTTATTACAGCAACCGAACCAAACCAAACTGCTAAAATCCTATATACAATTCAGCTTTTTTTTTTGGTTCAATTATACATGCCAAGCCCAAGGCTACTTACTGATTCAGTAAAAAAAGGGCTACTTACTGGGCTTCACTTAAGGCAAACTCAATTCTATTATTATCTTTCCATATTGCCCTTCTCTTCTACACTAACCTCTAACAATGTGATATATTGTTTGGATGACATTTTTTTACAAACCTGCATGACCAGTGTGTATAAAAATTAATATAAAATTATTGTGTGTAAAAATAATTAGTATTTATTTTGACAAAAAAATAATTAATATTTTAGTAAAGTTTTCTTGACATACAGTATTATAAATACTTTAGTAATGTTGGATAAGAAAAAAAATAGTCTGTATTAATATTTGGTATTGTATTATATTTTAAATTATATTATCTAGTTGTAGTTTTAATTTAGATATTTTATTTTCTTATTTAGTATTTTTAATTGTAGTCTATACATATCTTAGAAGAATAGATTTGACTTTATTTTAAATTAAGTTTTGTCTCACCAAAAACCGAACCAAACCAAACCGCATTAGTTTGGTTTGGTTTGGTTCGGTTCGGTTCTTTTTTAGGAAGCCAACCGAACCAAACCAAACCGCATGTGATTTTACCTCGCGCCGCGAACACCCCTAGTTGGTTTGGTTTGGTTTGGTTCACTTTTTGTCTCAAAATCGAACCAAACCGCACCGCGAACACCCCTAGTTGGAGACACTACCGGCGGCGACGTTAAAGTTGAGCCACTGGCCTCAGCTCTACCTGATAATGCCCCTGAAGTGGATCTCTGCTCATCAATAACCGCATGACCCCTGGAGGATCTCTTCAATGGCGGCTTGCGGGGGGGAACTATGTTCGTCCTCTCGGTATCCCTTATCTTCACCATTTTAAGATTCAGAACAAAGGTAATGAGTCTCAGAAAATTGGGTTGGGACTCGGAGGAAGACGTTAAAAAAAACCCACTGGGGAACTTAACGTCGGCAGAATCAAGAACAAGAAAACAACATAGAACTGTCAACGTCGGAAACCAGGAGCTCAACCTCGGATTGCCGGAAAGTAAACTCGCGCAGGGTTCGCTAGACTCGGGAGAATTCGAGATAAGGAAACGGTAAAGTACTCAGAATTTGACTTTGGGCAGCTATTTAAGGACACCCTGAACCCAGGAGATGAAAAGGCACAACTCATCCCGAGGCAACTAACGCACAAACGTAAGGATCCATGCAATCATTATGACAAGACGTCTCGCATCAGTCAGATGTCACAGCTCTCTGACACAATGACATGTGGCGCCTCTGGAATACCCGAGTCAAATCAAGGGTTTCCGACCTCCGAGACTACTTTCGCCCCATAAATTTTTTTCAGAAACTCATCACTCAAGGGTTTTCATAAATTTTTTGGAAAGCGGATGCCCTTTTGGAAAACCGGAGGATTTGGATTCGGGGGTCGGTTAGGCATGGGGAAGGTATTAGCACCCCACACCTCCTTTCTACCGAAAGGGAACCTTTATTTAAACGTGTGGTTTTAAGTGTTGATTTGGAAAATACTTAAATTTGCCTCAAAGGGAATGAGGAGACTTAATGAAAATTTTTATTTTTGGCGCTTGACGAGAGTTAGCCGCTCGCTCCTACGTATCTCCCAGTGCGATGGAGAATTCAAAACTACGTAGTTCTTGTTTGTCCTGAAAAAAGGTTTTTGTCTTTTATCTTGTTTAGGTGAGTTTTCGCAATAGGAGTGAGGATTCGCGATGACCAAGCAACAACGGTTTAGAGTGGTCACACTACTAACTCTTTTGAAAATGAAATCATCATTAACAACCAAACGGCAACGGCGCGAGTGATCATTAATGATAATCGGTTTTGCTTTTGATTCGAGTGTTCGCGATGACCAAACAACAACGGTTTAGAGTGGCCGCGCTACTAACTCTTTTGAGAATGCAATCGTCGTTAACAACCAAACGGCAACGGCGCGAATGATCATCGATGACAATTGGTTTTATTTAAGTTGGAGTGTTCATGAAGACCAAACAACAACGGTTTAGAGTGGTCACACTACCAATTCCTTTGAAAATGAAATTATCGTTAACAACCAAACGGCAACGGCGCGAGTGATCATTAATGATAATTGGTTCTTACTTTAGGTAATCAAAAGGGTTTTCGCAATCGAATTGAGTTTTGGTTTGTGAGATGGCTTTTTGATGTTTGAAAGTGTTCTTGGTTATGAAAAAGATTTGAAATTGTAAATGTTACTAACGAGTAACAAATTGTAGTATAATTTGAATGCGACATGGTTTTGAGGTGTTACTAACGAGTAACAAAGGTTTTGAACTTTGAAGTCGGATTACAAAGTCAATGCGATCATCAAAACAAGCAAGCAAATCGTGAACACCAATTCAATACTTAATCACATAACAAGCACAAAAACAAGTATAAATGAATAAGAACACATGTGCATCAAGACTAGGGGGCTAGCCTATCCTTTGCAATTACTTACATTAACAAGTGAGAACGCATCAAGACTAGAGTTAGTCCATCCCTTGCCAAAACCTACACAAACTCCAAGAACCAGCACCACAATTGCAAGTGAGGATGCATCAAGGTTAGGACAACCTATCCTTTACAAAACCTACACGAACCCTAAATTACATTTACACAAACCTTTCAAGGTGAATGCCATCATAGGCCAAATTGGCCTTCAAGCATTCACGCATTATTTAACTACCATAAAAGGAAACCTAAATTTGCATCTTCCTACTCATTAAGAATTATAAAAGAGAGATTGAATCATTTCTAGGTAATCCTCCTCACTTAGATCGAGGTGCACTAGGCGCAAGTGAGAGTCACTTTACCAATCATCAACCTAATACAAATTATAAAGTAATTCATAAGAATAAGCAATCTCATAAACTAAAAGGAGGGTTGAATCACTTAGAGCAATCTTCATCACTTAGAACAAGGTGCACTAGGCACAAGTGAGAATCTCTTTGCCTATCATCAGTTTAAACAACACCTAAACTAAAAGGGTTGAATCATATAGAACAATCCTCATCACTTTAAGCAAGGTGCACTAGGCACAAGTGAGAGTCATATTGCCTATCATCAGTTTAAACAACACCTAAACTAAAAGGCTTGAATCATATAGAAGAATCCTCATCACTTTAAGCAAGGTGCACTAGGCACAAGTGAGAGTCATATTGCCTATCATCAACTTAAAATGATAAGCAAACATATAAAAACCCTATTTATTCACAATATGCGACCCAAATACATAACCAAGAACCCATTTATTTTTGAAAGCAAGTGAGATAATATGAGAAAACAAGCTATATTACAACTTTTGGTAAAGGTTCATGTGATTAGGCAAAGAAATGCACAAAACTAACATAAACCCTATTTTTCTACAAGTATGCGAAACATAATATGCCATAAAACAACATTTTATTTCATGAAATGCAGGGGTCAAGATCCACATCAACACAAATCATCAATCATTCAAGGGTGAGAAGCACCATAAGCACCCAAGCCTCCCTAAGTGCTTGTCAAAGTGCTTATGACACTTCTCACCAACAACAATCAACAATATGAGGATATGAAGATGATAGGATGAATGATTTTACATTTTTGAGGCAAGAACTCAAATATGATGCAAGGTTTTAAGGATTTTACCTTAACCCCAAGTTAGAAAGTGAGATGAGAAGATGAAACTAGACACAAATCAACAAAACTTCAAGGTTCTTCAAAGAAATACCCACGCAAATATGATGATCAAACCCACTTGGTGATGATGCTTGAACTTTGAATGAGAAATGGAGGGAGTATGTGAAAGAGGGATGCAAATGAGGTGGAGTGGTGGTGTTTGGGTGGAAGGAAATGAAAAAGAAGGATGGAGGAGAGGCAGAGGAGGCTACGGCCTTGAGAGGAAAGAGGGAGAGATTTTTGTGTGCTGGGTGTAATACCCTAATTTCGTCCGTCAGACTAACGCAAATGATTTCAATTCGCGCCTAGCGTGTGCGGGTCGCTTTTAATTGTGCACGCATTGTCGTTCTCGTTGTGCCACGTTTTTTAATTGTACGCGCGTTATTGCTTTCATTGCGTGAGCGTGATTGTTTCTCGTGGCATACGAGCCCTTTTTTTTGGTACTCGTTTTTTTACCGCTATTAAAGTCATTTGCTATTAGTTTAATTATCATTATTGTTATGAAAAAATCTAATAAAAAACAATTTCTGAATTAATGTTTTTATTGTTATAAACAGTTTTTTTTTTACAAATAAGAGGTACAACCTAAGTCAACTTTGATGTAGGTGAAGACAAAAAAAATTAATTACAATTGGTACAAAAATTAATTAAAAAGCAAAAAGAGTACAAAAAAAAATAATAAAGCAAAAACCAAAAAAAGACAGTAGCCAGCGACTTGCTGCCTTCCCTCTCCATGAAGCTACAAGCCCAACTTCCTTCTTCTTGTCCCTTTTCTTGCCTCCCATTTTCAGCAAAAAAGCATGGCAGCATTGGCAGGCACCACCCTGCAAGCTGCTGCTCCACTGCTCCACTGCTCCAATCTGCTCCACTGCAACAGCTTGGTCTCCTGAGGGTTTTGATTCCCTGCTCCAACACCACCCCTACACCAGAATTCCCAGCCTATAAATACCAATGAACTGAAATCAGTTAAGCAACACAAACAGTGACTGAAAAACACAAAATACAGGCACACTGAGATACAAAAAACAACAATATACACACAGTAAACACAGCAACACACACAGAGTAATTTACAAAGCAGCAGTAGCAGTGAGTCCTAAGAAGCAGTAACAGCAATCAAAAGAAGAATTCCTGAGGAACGAAAGTAGGTAATCACGATTTTGTTTTCTTTATGTTTTGCCAAGTTCAATACATACTATGCTATTCTGCAAAAAAAAAAAAAGAGGATTGAATTTGGTATTGATCTGAAATCAGTCTGTGGTAGTTTCAGTTCATGTTTTTTGTAAATATTAATGCTGGAGATATATTAGGAAGCAACATAAGCAGATTAGGCTTTAAAAGAAATTAGGGTTTAGTAAAATTTTTCTTTAAAAAAATCAGAAAATACAAAAAAATAGGGAATCAGTAAAAGAAATAAAAAGGAAAACAAAGAAAGGAGTCGAAATTCTACCCTATACTTCCCGGCCACCGTCCACGGTGGCCGTTGGCCGTAGACCGCCGCCGTACGAACCGTCACAACAACCACCACTACCAGCCTAAACGCCACGGCCTCACCATCTCCACCACCGCCGTGACCCCAAAACCACCCTTTTCGCAAACCGTCACCACCAACCACCACAGCCTCACCCCCTTTTGCGAACCACCCTCTCACTGCTGCTATCACCCACGCCGCCGCGTCGTTAGCCCCCTCTACCATCAAACAACCGCCTCACCACCGTCATCACTCAACCACCAACAGAACCCAGATCGGAGAGATAGTGGATCGGTTGAGAGAGAGAGAGAGAGAGCAGATTAGGTTCTCTGCGGGCGGAGGGGATGGCGATTCGGTGAGCGAAGAGAGGGATGAGATGAATGGCGAAGCGGAAACAGGGGAGTTTCGGTTTGGGTCGCGATGGTGGCGAAGAGGGAGAGAGGGATTCGGTTTGAGGTTTACGCGGTGGAGGAGGAGAGAAAAGCGAAAACAGTAGAGAGATCGGTGAGAGAAGAGAGGAAATCAGGGTAGGGAGGAGAGAACGGCTGTGAGGGGGAGAGGGAAGCGAGATCGGTATGGGGGTGAGGGAGATGGGTCTGCCGCGTGAGAGAGAGAGAGGATTTTTAGGGTTTGGCTGTTTTGAGAAAGGGGGCGCCGTGGGAGAAGAGAGAGCCAATTAGGGTTTCTTTTTTTGGTGATGCTTTTATAGTACTAACTCAAGGGTAACTTCGTCTTTTCACGTTTTTAATTTTTCAGATCTCTATTAGCACCCCCTGCATTTACTTCTCGCGCCCCTCTGAAGCCCACGAATTTTTGAAACGAATCAGCCCAATAAAAATGAGATTGGGCTATCATTTACACCCCAGTTTTAATAATACAGCCCTCCTTTTATTTACGCCCTTGTTTTACTGCTGCACCCCCTGTTCCTGTTTTTTTAAAATTTTGTTTCGTTCCCCTAAGTAAACATTTTTTTCTCACCAACCTTTTTCCAAATAACGAATAATTGTTTTCCTAAACATAAAATTAGTTTGTTATTAATGGTCACTCTGAGCTTAGCTTGTTTGACCGTTGATAACAGCTTTGGTTTTCAAACGAGCTATGAGCGACGACCACTCTGAGTTTTACTTGTTTGGTCGTCTCGAGTACCTCTCCCGATTTCAAAAATAAATAAAAAAAAACAACACACAAACATTTTCTACCCCAAGAACTACGTAGCTTTGATTTCTCCATCGCACCTGGAGATACGTAGGAGCAGGGGTCCACTCCTGTCAAGCGCAAAAAAACTAAAATTTTTATTAAGTCTTCCTCTTCAATTTTGCAAATAATAAAAAGGTAAATTAAAGTATTTTCTTTAAATTAACTGTCTATCTACACATTAAATTAAATGGTAACCTTTCTCTTGAAAGGATGCCGTGGGGTGCTAACACCTTCCCCGCGCATAATCGACCCCCGAACCCAAAAATAAAGGTTTTTTTTCAATGTTTTCCTATTTAATAAATATTGATGGCGGCTTCATTGCAAAAATGACGAAGAATCCCCTCCTTCGGATTTTTCGGTCGCTACAGCTGGCGACTTCACTGGGGACATTTTAGAGGGTCAAGCCTAATTTAATTAAATGTGTAGATTATTGTTAATTTAATATCTTTTTACCTTAGCGTTCATATTTGCCAGTCTATTTTATTTTTATTTATTTGTTTATTTATTTATGGCCTTATTGAACCTTAGGGTAGAAAACTTTTGTACTATTATCTGTATTTCTTTTGCAGCTTGTGTGGTCTAGGTATTGTGCCCATGTCACACACGTCACTTACACATGTTCATTCACACACTTCTGAAAATTAACCTAGGACGAGTGGAGATTATTAGTGACAGTCATTCTGGATTTTATCTGTCTGACTCTCATGAAAGTCTCAACCAGAGTATGCTCTTTCATGGTATCCCACACCAGATAGCTCGCTATCGTTGTGGATCATATCATGAAGGGGATTTTTGCTCTGGAAACCTTTGTGAAGAAGTGAATAGAGCCACCTGAGAGATTGATCACGTAAGTGACCCTAGACCGTGACCTGTATATAAGACATAACCTGTTTAGGACACAAGGGCATTTCACCTACTCGCTGCATCATTACATTTTTTTTTTAATTGTTTTTTTCCTTTTCCCAAAAAAAAAATCAAATCATCTAAACCATTTTATTATTACTATTATTCTTTTTTCCTTTTAAATATATAGGATGCGACACATAGTTAACACCTTCTCAAAGATGAATCACCAAGTTTTTCCTTTTTTTTAACACTCGTGACATCATTCTTTCATCCATCATATATCATCATTATTTCACAAAATATAAAAAAAAAATCCTCACATGCATGTTATTCATCTCATTTAGGTTTGCTGAGAAATGTAAGAGGCTCAAAAATTGTGTCATAAGCAAGGCAATATGGGATCAAACGGTGAGGCAGTTCAAACCCTGAACTACCCTACAGTGAAACAGCCCAATCTGACCAGCTTAAGAGAATGTGCGGGTTGGTTGCCGCCCATCGAGCGCAGGTCTTTCGATAGAACTTATGGGAAGATTATTATGTTATTACGGGTGGAAGTGCAAACAAATGCCATTGTCGCCCTGAGCCAATTCTACGACTCTTCCTTGAGATGCTTCACTTTCAAAAATTTCCAGATGGCACCTACCCTGGAAGAATATACGCAGATCCTTGGTTTTCCTCAACGGGACACTAGGCCCTACCAGTACCAGGGGCATTACTACACAGATGAGAAACTTGCCTCAATGTTACAAATCAGCAAGGAAAGTTTGAAGCTCCAAAAGAAAAACCGAAATTGCATTGTAGGGTTCCCGCCAGAGTACTTGGAGAGTCAAATGAAGTCCTTCGCCGATACTAGAAATTGGGGTCCTTTCAAGCAAGTGTTAGCTTTGACCATCTTTGGGATTGTGCTATTCCCACGCCTTGAAAGATATGTGGACACAACAGCTATTGGTGTATTCCTATCCTTCAAAGATGAAGAAAACCCAACCAACCCAATTCCAGCCATTCTTGCAGACACTTACTGTACCTTCACTCATTATAGTGAGCTAAAGGGAAAGAGGATATCCTGCTGCTTACAAGCCTTGTATGTCTGGCTTCTTACCCATGCCTTCGTCAACAAAGTTAAGGTAGAAGGCCCAATTGAAGACGCTAGAGGATGTGATGTGGAGTCAATGAATACCGGTGAATGGTTGCAAGTGCTAAGGGGCCTTCATGAATACAAGGTTCGTTGGCACCCATCGTGGTGGAAAGACCGGCCTACGGTAATTTTTCAGTGTGGAAGTTTTCAAAATGTCCCACTCATGGGGACAAGAGGATGCATAAATTACAACCCTTCTCTGACTCTAAGACAGCTAGGGTACCCCATGCGAAATCCGCCCACCGAAGACATGTTAATCCCTTTTTACCTCCATGAGGGAAGCCCAAAAGAGGTTGACATGCTCCGGAAGATTTCTCAAGCGTGGGACATGGTTGTCCGCAAAGGACAAGAGCTTACTAAGAGGGGCGGCGATAAGGAACCCACCTTTCGTCAGTGGCTCCAAAAAAGGATCCAAGACACCCGATTGCCTTACCGAAGCGCACTACGGGTTGAGGAAGAAATAGCTGAACCTACCCTTCCCACTGTCGAAGAGTTAGATAAGCTCAAAATGGCTTTGTCAAAAGCTGAAGAAGAAAAGAAGGACTTACAGGCAGAATTAGAGAAAGTGCTTCTAAGAAACCAGAAATTGGAGGAGGAAAATACAACTAAGTCATCGGCCATTGAGGATAGCCGCAAGCAACTTAAGATTGAAGAAAAGAATAAACAAGAGGTCCAGAAATACCTGAGAGGGGCAAAGGAAGAACTAAAGCGATGCAACCTGAAGATGAACCAAGCCATTGATGATGCGCATAAATGGAAAGAGTTATGGGAGGAGTCAATGATTGCAGAAAAAACCGCACAAGGCTTGTTGGTGAAATCAAAGAGAGAATCTCGGATATTGATAGCTGAGTTTGAAGATCAAGTGAAAAGTATCCGGCAGGATAAAGAGACCATTGAAGAAATACTCCAAGAATACCAACAAGCCTTGAGAAGGGAGCATGAGAAATCTGATGAGCTGAAAGACCACATCAGATATCAAGAGGAAGTATACCACCAGCTGAAGATTGAAAGCATCCACTGGGAGAGCCGCTTTGTAGAATTGGTCAGCAGGATAGAAAACCATGAAGTCTTCATAGAGTTGAAGAATGAAAGCTTATACTGGAGAGACAGATTTGCAAAGTTGGCATGGCTGGCCGATCAAGCTATCATGGGTATCCCAAAGCGTCTAAAAGAGGCTGACGCAGCAATGCACCCGTTCAACACCCCGGTCCAAGTCTCCGAATTTATGGAATTTTGCAAAATCCCGATTGCCGAACTTAGGGAGAAGGCTGGTAGCACCACTAGTAGAAAAAGAGAAAGGAGTGGAAAAATGAAAGCTATATGTATTTGAGTGAAATTTAAAAGAGCATTGTAATGTTTTTTTTCGAACTTTTATTTCAAAAAATGCTGTACTTTTCCCCCATCAATGAAGTTTGTTTGTTTCACCTATTGATCCTCCTTTTGGAAATGCTTGAAACGTTAGTTTATGTACTTATGACAAATTAAGACGCGCTTACAATTCTCGGCCTAAAACAATAAAACTCATGCACACATGCATCACTCATCTTTTCATCCATTCATTACTCATATCATGTATCCCGTCAACAGAGAGTAAAAGACAAGCTGGTGCGTCAACATCGCTATTGGACTCGTTCTCAGGCCAGATACATGGAAGCAAATCAGGACAATCCGCCTCAAGATAACCTGGATCAAGGAGATCCACATCAGGACGACTTAGGTCAGGGTAACCAGAACCTAGGCAATCAAGATCTTAGGGCAGAAATAGATGTGATGAAGCAACAGATGGCTGAGATCTTAAGGGTCCTACAAGCTTTGAAGAATGGGAATACAGATGAAGATGTCTCCGCTGGGAACATTGAAAATCAAGCTACCAACCCTCCTATTCCCAATGGACCCGGAATCCCCCATACAGTGTACCCTACTGGGGCTAACGAACAGGGTTACCAATGGCCTACTTATAGACTTCCGCAAGGTTACACACCTCCGACAGTCGCTGTCAATCCGGAAGATGGTCCCTCAGGAGTCGTGGGACAAAGACATCCTGCACCGATAGGTCACAACAGTAATCCGGGGGCACCGCAGATTCACAACCCGAGCCCTGTTGTCGCACCACAGAGATTTCCACTCGGCTACACTTCACCGCTGGTAGTCGATGCTCAAGCTCAAGAGTCCAGCCTCAGGAACCCCACTCATTCACATATCCCAAATGTGAACACAGCCATAGTTCCGATGATTCATCCTTACTATGGTATGAGTGGACTCCCTCACAACTACTCTATGGAGAACCCTCAGGCCCAAGACAAACTGCAAATGTTGGAAGAAAGGTTGAGAGCAGTTGAAGGATTCAGTATTGGTGCAAGAAATGCACAAGATTTATGTCTCATCCCAAACGTGGTCATTCCCCCTAAGTTTAAGGTGCCAGATTTTGATAAATACAGAGGAGCAACATGTCCGGCAAGCCACCTAACTATGTATTGCAGGAAGATGGCCGCATTCGCAAATGACGATAAGCTGCTTATCCACTACTTCCAAGACAGCTTAGCTGGGGCAGCTTCAAATTGGTATATGCAGTTGACACCCACTCATATTCGGTGTTGGAAGGATCTCGCTGATGCTTTCCTTAAGCAGTATAAGTACAACACTGATATGGCTCCTGATAGGACTCAGCTACAAAACATGACTAAAAGAGATAAAGAGTCCCTTAAGGAATATGCTCAGCGTTGGAGAGGACTAGCAGCACAGGTAGCACCGCCTCTGTTTGAAAGGGAAATGGTATCTATGTTCATGGAAACCCTTCCTTCACCCTTCTATGAAAAATTGATTGGGAGTGTATCGTCAAGTTTCTCGGATATGGTCGTTATTGGAGAAAGGCTAGAGAACGGAATGAGGAATGGGAAAATCGCTTATACTTCCCCCGGAAACACTAACCAGAGAAAGCCCTTCTCCGGATTTCCTAAAAAGAAAGAAGGAGAAGCCAACGCCATCACAGGAACCGGAAAAACTTCCTACTCCAATCCCTCTCACACCAATCCGTTCTCAGCACAAACACTATCTACCCCACCTACCCAAAATAACCAAGGCCATAAACCACAAAACTACTCAGTCGAAAAGTTCGTCCAGTTTGATCCAATCCCAATGTCATACTCCGACCTATTTCGCCACCTGCTCAGCCATAATTTAATCACCACCCGCCCAATGAGACAGATCCAGCCCCCTTTCCCTAGAGGCTTCGACCCAAACACCACATGCGAATTTCATTCAGGAACGGTCGGCCATTCCATAGAAAACTGCAAGGCATTGAAGTATGTCGTCCAAGATCTAATCGCCTCGGGCTGGTTGAACTTCAAGGAAAACGGTCCTAACGTGGCTACCAACCCATTACCAGGACATGGGATGCCCTCAACTAATGCAATTGAGGATTTTGCAGAACCGTCCCTAATCAGGAGGGTAGAATACATCCAGACACCCCTGGAAGTGATTCATGCTAATCTGTGTTCCTTTGGGATTATTGAGAGAGAATGCATTGGAAAGAACCCATGCAATGACCATCACTGCATTGGAAATTGTGAGGCGTTTAAACAAGTGCTTCAGGACCTGTTGGACCGACATGTAATACAAGTGGGCTTTCAAAAGAGGGAGGACCAGGTGTCAACTATCCTATCGAGCAATGGCCAGAACAAGGATACTCGGAAGCCGCTAGAGATCCGCTATACTAAGCACTCGAAGTCGTCCCTGGGTATGCCTAAACCAATCACTATCCAAGTGTCAGCACCCTTCCCCTACAATGACACCAAAGCAGTCCCATGGAACTACAACGCGAAAGTCCAAGTGAAAGGTCCTCAGAACAATCCTGATGTCACCAATATCTCGGGAAGCAGCGGAATGACTCGGAGTGGGCGCGTCTATGCCCCTGAAAGACCCGGAGGAAGAGAATCAAATGAAAGAGGAAAGATTGATAAAGGAAAAAACGTAGAGGGAGAGTCGTCTGACAAAAATACGGCCAAGAAGGCACTATCTGAGCAAGAAGCCAGTGAGTTCCTAAAGATTATGAGGCAGAGTGAGTATAAGGTAGTGGATCAGCTGATTCAGACTCCTGCTAAGATATCCATGTTATCACTATTACTCAATTCTGAAGCCCATCGAGCAACACTAATGAAGGTGCTGAGTGAAGCTCATGTCACTCACGACATCACAGTTGGTCAGTTTGATGGGATCGTCGGAAATATCGTCGCAAACAACTACCTCACCTTCACAGATGACGAGATCCCCGTTGAGGGAAGAGGGCACAACAAGGCTTTGCATATCTCCGTGAAATGTGGAGAATACTCTCTAGCTCGAGTACTCATCGATAACGGATCGTCCCTGAACGTATTACCCAAATCAACCATGAACAAACTAGACGTAGATTGTTCATACATGAAACCCAGTTCTACGCTGGTCAGGGCATTCGATGGGTCTAAAAGAGAGGTCATCGGGGAGATGGAGTTACCTGTACAGGTAGGTCCTGAGGTCTTCATAGTGAGTTTCCAAGTGATGGACATCAATCCGTCTTACAGTTGCCTTCTGGGAAGACCTTGGATCCATTCTGCAGGGGCTGTGCCCTCTTCTCTACATCAAAAGCTCAAGTTCATAATCAACAACAAGTTAGTGGTCGTTTCGGGGGAAGAAGAGTTGCTAGTTAATAAGCCGTTTCCTATCCGTTATGTTGAGGCTGCAGAAGAATCTTTCGAGACCGCCTTCCAAGCACTAGAAATTGCAAATGCTACCTTTGTGGGGGACGGGGCCCCATTGTTAAAACCAAAGCTGTCCAAAGCTGCATTGATGATTGCTAAAGTCATGACAAGCAAGGGTTATCAAGCGGGAAACGGTTTAGGGAAGACTGAACAAGGGATCCTAACACCCATACAGCTGCGTGAAAACAAGGACAGATGTGGGATAGGGTACCAGCCTAGTCGTACCGACAAAGGAAGGATCGCCGCGGAAAAGAAGGAGCGGAGGTTGGCCAAACTTGAGGGTCGGGAGCCAGATATGAAGAAAATTTTCATCGGCGACATAAAGCAAAGCTTTCAGAGCGCAGGGGTGCTAGATCCTAACCAGGTTGCAGCTATTGAAGGTGATTCAAGCGCTGAAAATGGCGGTGCCAGTCTTGTGCGCCGTTGTCCAGCAAGCGAAAAGCTCAAGAATTGGGAGATCGTCGATTTTCCTGTAGTTTTTAGTTCAAAGTAATGTTTCTGTAATGCAATCCTATGGCTCTGCCCAAGGCCTTAGGACATTTCATTCGGGCACACATGTTTCCTTTCAATATCAATATCAATAAAATGTTATTTCAGATTCTCCAATAAATTTCAGTTTTCTTTTGCACTTGCGTTTTATTTTCTTTTTGCTCGTTTTTCATTCCGTCAATTTATACTAATGCAGATTTGAAAAAAACGCCTTTGAAAATAACAACGCCAATAATTCATACTGTGACTTTGATCACCCGATTAATCAAACTGAGGAAGATGTTGAAGATAACTGGGAAACTCCTCCAGAGTTAATGAGAATGATGGAACAAGAAGAAAAAGTGATTCAACCCCACAAGGAATCTACTGAGATAATAAACTTGGGCACAGAAGAGGATAAGAAAGAGGTTAAAATCGGCATCACAATGAAAGATAGCGAGCGAGAGAAGCTAGTTAGGCTCTTGTACGACTATGTTGACATCTTCGCACGGACATACCAAGACATGCCTGGACTGGACCCCAACATAGTCGAGCATAAGTTACCAGTAAAACCCGAATGCCCGCCAGTAAAGCAAAAGCTAAGAAGGATGAAGCCGGATATGTCACTAAAAATCAGAGATGAGGTCAAGAAGCAGTTTGACGCCGGATTCTTAGCGGTAGCAAAGTATCCTCAATGGGTAGCCAACATTGTCCCGGTTCCAAAGAAAGATGGAAAAGTTCGGAT
This sequence comes from Astragalus membranaceus, assembly GCA_039519185.1. Taxonomy (NCBI): domain Eukaryota; kingdom Viridiplantae; phylum Streptophyta; class Magnoliopsida; order Fabales; family Fabaceae; genus Astragalus; species Astragalus membranaceus. The sequence continues at coordinate 150,057,321 of CM076848.1, forward strand.
GTGTGTCGACTATCGAGATCTGAATAGAGCCAGCCCTAAAGATGACTTCCCCTTGCCTCACATTGATGTCCTGGTAGATAGCACAGCGCAGCACTCTTTGTTCTCCTTCATGGATGGATATTCCGGATATAATCAAATCAAGATGGCCCCCGAAGATATGGAGAAAACCACCTTCATCACTCTCTGGGGAACCTTCTGTTACAAAGTAATGCCATTCGGGTTGAAGAACGCTGGTGCAACATACCAAAGGGCGATGGTAGCTTTATTCCATGATATGATGCGTAAAGAAATAGAGGTATACGTAGATGATATGATTGCCAAGTCCAAGACTGAGGAAGAGCATATTGTTAATCTACAGAAACTTTTTGAACGTCTAAGGAAGTTCAAGCTCAGACTAAACCCTGCAAAATGCACCTTCGGCGTAAGATCAGGAAAACTGTTGGGGTTCATAGTCAGTCAAAAGGGAATAGAGGTAGATCCAGACAAGGTACGAGCAATTCTTGAAATGCCAGCACCTAAAACTGAAAAAGAAGTCCGTGGTTTCCTAGGAAGGTTGAACTACATCTCCAGATTCATAGCCCAATTAACATCTACCTGTGAGCCTATCTTCAAATTACTATGCAAGAACCAAGAAACAAAGTGGAATGATAAGTGCCAGGAGGCCTTTGAAAAGATCAAGAGATACCTCCAAAATCCACCGATCCTAATGCCACTGGTGCCGGGCAGACCCCTCATCCTATACTTAACAGTGCTAGACAACTCAATGGGTTGTGTACTGGGGCAACATGATGAGTCCGGAAGGAAAGAACATGCCATCTACTACCTGAGCAAGAAGTTCACCGAGTGCGAGATAAGATATTCATTGTTGGAAAAAACATGTTGCGCTTTGGCCGGGGCTGCACGTCGTCTGAGGCAGTACATGCTAAGCCACACGACTTGGCTGGTATCTAAAATGGATCCAATCAAGTACATTTTTGAAAAACCCGCACTCACAGGAAGAATCGCCCGCTGGCAAATGCTACTATCTGAATACGACCTCTTGTATGTCACTCAGAAAGCAATCAAAGGTAGTGCCCTAGCTGAATACTTGGCACATCAGCCCATTGAGGATTACCAATCAATGCAATACGATTTCCCAGATGAAGATATAATGGCTCTATTCGGAGAAGGGAAATCTCCAGACGACGAAAGGTGGAGGATGTCATTTGATGGCGCTTCCAATTTGTATGGGCACGGGGTCGGAGCTGTGCTGATTTCCCCTGATAACCGCTTCATACCATTCACTGCTAGACTGAGCTTCTATTGCACCAATAACATTGCAGAATATGAAGCGTGTGTCCTAGGCATCAAAGCGGCCCTTGAATGGAAAGTCAAAAGACTCGATGTATATGGGGACTCAGCTTTAGTCATCCATCAGATAAAAGGTGACTGGGAAACCAGGGATTCCAAATTAATTCCTTATCGTGACCACATCCAAAAGATGGTTGAACGATTCGAGGAGGTCACCTTCCACCATCTCCCACGCGAAGAAAATCAGTTGGCTGACGCTTTGGCGACTTTGTCATCAATGTTCAATATCAATAACAACAAAAGTCTGACATTCATCCGAATCCAACATCGAGACCTACCGGCACATCATTGCGTGGCAATCGAAGAAGAGCCTGATAGTAAACCTTGGTATTACGATATCAAGCACTATATCACAAGCCGAGAGTATCCTCCTGGTGCCACTGAGAATGACAAGAGGACACTTAGGAGGTTATCGATGGGTTTCTTCCTAAACGGGGAGGTGCTTTACAAAAGGAACCACGACATGGTCCTCCTCAGATGTGTTGCAAAAGAAGAAGCAGAAAGAATTATGAAAGATGTCCATGAAGGCTCGTTCGGAACCCATTCTAGCGGGCACACCATGGCAAGAAAAATCCTAAGGGCTGGCTACTACTGGTTGACAATGGAAACCGACTGCTTTAACTACGTGAGAAGATGCCACAAGTGTCAAATCTACGCTGATAATATCCATGTGCCGCCTGCTTCTTTGAACGTCCTAACAGCACCATGGCCATTCTCAATGTGGGGAATGGATGTCATTGGTCCCATCGAACCTAAGGCATCAAATGGACATCGCTTCATTCTTGTCGCTATCGATTATTTCACTAAATGGGTCGAGGCCGCTTCTTATGCCAGCGTAACAAAATCTGTGGTTGTCAAGTTCATAAAGAGAGATTTGATCTGCCGTTACGGCCTTCCAAATAAAATCATCACAGACAATGGGACCAACCTGAACAACAAGATGATGAAAGAGTTGTGTGATGACTTCAAAATCCAACATCATAATTCCTCCCCATACCGTCCGAAGATGAATGGGGCAGTCGAAGCTGCAAATAAGAACATAAAGAAGATCGTGCAAAAGATGGTAGTGACCTTCAAGGACTGGCATGAAATGTTACCTTTCGCTTTGCATGGGTACCGGACCTCAGTTCGCACGTCAACAGGGGCAACACCGTTCTCACTAGTATACGAGATGGAAGCGGTTCTTCCCGTAGAAGTCGAAATACCCTCTCTGCGAGTGTTAATGGAAACCAAATTAGAGGAAGCGGAATGGGTTCAATCTCGACTTGATCAATTGAACCTCATAGAGGAAAAAAGAATGGAAGCTTTGTGTCACGGGCAGTTGTATCAGCAAAGAATGAAGAAAGCTTATGATAAGAAAGTTCGACCTCGGCAGTTTCAAGAAGGAGATCTAGTGCTCAAGAAAATTTTGCCTATCCAAAAGGATTCCCGTGGAAAATGGACCCCTAATTACGAAGGGCCTTATGTGGTAAAGAAAGCATTCTCTGGAGGAGCCTTAATACTCACAAAAATGGACGGGGAAGACCTCCCACTCCCAGTGAACTCAGATGCAGTTAAGAAGTACTATGCCTAAAGAAATATATGAAAAAAGAGAAAGATGAGCCAAGCAAAAATGAGCTCGCTAGGTTGAAAACCCGAAAGGGAGGCCTAGGCAAAAATTAGAGCGACCTGGTGGATTGAAAACTCTAAAGAGCAGTCCAGGCAAAAATTAGGGTCGATGAGTTGGACTTGGAACAAATGCAAAGGCAGTCCTCCGAAAGTCAGGTGATAGACGCTCAAGGTCATGCGTATGGGTGATTGGCATTGTTACCTCAATGATACAAACAATCAAAAGATCTGCTTTTCTTTTTCCTTTTTCTTTTTAGTTTAAACTCTCAATGTAATTTTCAGCCAATGCGACCTTCTGCGCACTCGGTTTCCATTCGAATATTAAACGCTATCTTCACTCTCTCACTTCCCTATTTGCTTGGAAACGATGTTTTATGGTAGATGATATTGAATTGCGAAGCGTGTGCATAATCGAAAGCATTACAATCATTGCGAAATTTCTAAAAATCACAAGAACGAGATGATCTCTTATAAAATGGCAAAAGACAAATGCATAATCACTTCAAGCAACGAAGCACAATAACCCGCGCTTTGGCACCACTACTTTGAGGCAACCCTCATATCTCACGTCGAGAGTCCTGCGAGGTGATGAGATCAGCAGAAAAATCAAGAAATAGCAAAAGAGCAAAAAAGTCAAGAAAGAGCAAAAGAGCAAAAAGAATCAAAAAAAAGAAAAAACACAAAAAGCATCACACATTTCATTCATCATACCACCAGATATTGATCGTGCACATGCTTACACTGCATGCACGCATACATCATCCATTGCATCCTTAAAGTGCGTTCAAATATAGATTAGTTTTTTTTATCTGTCAAAAAATTTAAGTTATAGTGTTAGCATTGAGCCTAACATCAACCTTTTAGACCCCCCAGCGGTCCTTCAGAGCCCTAGTGCTCCTTCAGACCAACAATTGGTCCTTCAATCCAGATCGCACGTCGTGTTAATCGAGCAACCGACGGATCATCCGACCCCAGGTCCTTCAGACTAGCTGTGTCCGCCTAAAAAACACAGTGCACGTCCTTCGAGGTGTGCAAATCAGGTCAACGACCTGACCTTGCCACCCATGGCCGCTCGAAAAAGGCCATCCCCCAAGCAGGCCGTTTTACTAGTACCCCGTTGCTAGTTTGCGCTCCTTCAGACCCATTGGTCCATCTGGCTTAGGCATGCCCTTCAGACCCCGTCAGTCCTTCAGTTTGACTCCAATCGATGCGCCAAGCATCAATTGTGAATTAAACCATCAGAGCCCCAGTGCTCCTTCAGATCCCCAGTGATCCCTATTTACTTTTGTTCTATGTAAACCCATTTTTTTTATGATTTTTTTTTCAAAAAAAGAAAAGGTTTTGACAAAATTAGTGTTTTTATCTTTATTTCTATTTTACTCGAGGAATTTGGAAACCCTTCAAATTTCCTAGTAAAATATAAATAAAGAGGGGCAGCTGTAATACCCTAATTTCGTCCGTCAGACTAACGCAAATGATTTCAATTCGCGCCTAGCGTGTGCGGGTCGCTTTTAATTGTGCACGCATTGTCGTTCTCGTTGTGCCACGTTTTTTAATTGTACGCGCGTTATTGCTTTCATTGCGTGAGCGTGATTGTTTCTCGTGGCATACGAGCCCTTTTTTTTGGTACTCGTTTTTTTACCGCTATTAAAGTCATTTGCTATTAGTTTAATTATCATTATTGTTATGAAAAAATCTAATAAAAATCAATTTCTGAATTAATGTTTTTATTGTTATAAACAGTTTTTTTTTACAAATAAGAGGTACAACCTAAGTCAACTTTGATGTAGGTGAAGACAAAAAAATTAATTACAATTGGTACAAAAATTAATTAAAAAGCAAAAAGAGTACAAAAAAAAATAATAAAGCAAAAACCAAAAAAAGACAGCAGCCAGCGACTTGCTGCCTTCCCTCTCCATGAAGCTACAAGCCCAACTTCCTTCTTCTTGTCCCTTTTCTTGCCTCCCATTTTCAGCAAAAAAGCATGGCAGCATTGGCAGGCACCACCCTGCAAGCTGCTGCTCCACTGCTCCACTGCTCCAATCTGCTCCACTGCAACAGCTTGGTCTCCTGAGGGTTTTGATTACCTGCTCCAACACCACCCCTACACCAGAATTCCCAGCCTATAAATACCAATGAACTGAAATCAGTTAAGCAACACAAACAGTGACTGAAAAACACAAAATACAGGCACACTGAGATACAAAAAACAACAATATACACACAGTAAACACAGCAACACACACAGAGTAATTTACAAAGCAGCAGTAGCAGTGAGTCCTAAGAAGCAGTAACAGCAATCAAAAGAAGAATTCCTGAGGAACGAATTTGGTATTGATCTGAAATCAGTCTGTGGTAGTTTCAGTTCATGTTTTTTGTAAATATTAATGCTGTAGATATATTAGGAAGCAACATAAGCAGATTAGGCTTTAAAAGAAATTAGGGTTTAGTAAAATTTTTCTTTAAAAAAATCAGAAAATACAAAAAAATAGGGAATCAGTAAAAGAAATAAAAAGGAAAACAAAGAAAGGAGTCGAAATTCTACCCTATACTTCCCGGCCACCGTCCACGGTGGCCGTTGGCCGTAGACCGCCGCCGTACGAACCGTCACAACAACCACCACTACCAGCCTAAACGCCACGGCCTCACCATCTCCACCACCGCCGTGACCCCAAAACCACCCTTTTCGCAAACCGTCACCACCAACCACCACAGCCTCACCCCCTTTTGCGAACCACCCTCTCACTGCTGCTATCACCCACGCCGCCGCGTCGTTAGCCCCCTCTACCATCAAACAACCGCCTCACCACCGTCATCACTCAACCACCAACAGAACCCAGATCGGAGAGATAGTGGATCGGTTGAGAGAGAGAGAGAGAGAGCAGATTAGGTTCTCTGCGGGCGGAGGGGATGGCGATTCGGTGAGCGAAGAGAGGGATGAGATGAATGGCGAAGCGGAAACAGGGGAGTTTCGGTTTGGGTCGCGATGGTGGCGAAGAGGGAGAGAGGGATTCGGTTTGAGGTTTACACGGTGGAGGAGGAGAGAAAAGCGAAAACAGTAGAGAGATCGGTGAGAGAAGAGAGGAAATCAGGGTAGGGAGGAGAGAACGGCTGTGAGGGGGAGAGGGAAGCGAGATCGGTATGGGGGTGAGGGAGATGGGTCTGCCGCGTGAGAGAGAGAGAGGATTTTTAGGGTTTGGCTGTTTTGAGAAAGGGGGCGCCGTGGGAGAAGAGAGAGCCAATTAGGGTTTCTTTTTTTGGTGATGCTTTTATAGTACTAACTCAAGGGTAACTTCGTCTTTTCACGTTTTTAATTTTTCAGATCTCTATTAGCACCCCCTGCATTTACTTCTCGCGCCCCTCTGAAGCCCACGAATTTTTGAAACGAATCAGCCCAATAAAAATGAGATTGGGCTATCATTTACACCCCAGTTTTAATAATACAGCCCTCCTTTTATTTACGCCCTTGTTTTACTGCTGCACCCCCTGTTCCTGTTTTTTTAAAATTTTGTTTCTTTCCCCTAAGTAAACATTTTTTCTCACCAACCTTTTTCCAAATAACGAATAATTGTTTTCCTAAACATAAAATTAGTTTGTTATTAATGGTCACTCTGAGCTTAGCTTGTTTGACCGTTGATAACAGCTTTGGTTTTCAAACGAGCTATGAGCGACGACCACTCTGAGTTTTACTTGTTTGGTCGTCTCGAGTACCTCTCCCGATTTCAAAAATAAATAAATAAAAACAACAACACACAAACATTTTCTACCCCAAGAACTACGTAGCTTTGATTTCTCCATCGCACCTGGAGATACGTAGGAGCAGGGGTCCACTCCTGTCAAGCGCAAAAAAACTAAAATTTTTATTAAGTCTTCCTCTTCAATTTTGCAAATAATAAAAAGGTAAATTAAAGTATTTTCTTTAAATTAACCGTCTATCTACACATTAAATTAAATGGTAACCTTTCTCTTGAAAGGATGCCGTAGGGTGCTAACACCTTCCCCGCGCATAATCGACCCCCGAACCCAAAAATAAAGGTTTTTTTCAATGTTTTCCTATTTAATAAATATTGATGGCGGCTTCATTGCAAAAATGACGAAGAATCCCCTCCTTCGGATTTTTTGGTCGCTACACTGGGGTTTTAGTGTAGGAAAAATGAGAAGCAAAAGATGCTCATGTGTGGAAATGAGAGGGTATTTATAGAGTTGTTTTAGGTCTAGGGGTAATTAGGTCATTGTTCTTTACTAGGTGCTCTAGGATTGGGTTTTAAATTTGAATGAAGGGCAAGGATTAGAGATCACTTGGATTGTGGGTAGTGAGAAAACACAAAAATGAGAGTGAGGGAGTAATGGAGTGTGCGACACCAAGGAGAGAGGGAGGAAGAGCTTGTGTGAAAAAAAAAAACTTGTCCTATTTTGGGAATGGAGGCTCATATGTGATGTGAGGTAAAAATAGGGTTAAGGGTATAATTGAGATGGAATGTTACCAAAGAAGTAATTTTGTATTTTCTTGTGAAGAGGTGAGTATAAATGGGTGGGGTAATTTACAAAAGAGGGCATAAATCTATGTGGGAGTGAGTGATGGTCACCAAAAAGGGAAAGGTTAAGGATAGTACAAAGCATATTCTTAAGGAATAAGGAATAGAAGAGTGTGAAGAAATTTTGGGAATGGAGAGAGAGAGAGAGAGTGCGGCTGAAGCAAGGGAGAGGAGGGAAAAAAAACTTGTGTTTGGTCTTTTGTCTTATTGAGGACACTTCCTTCTTTTTGAGTTTTGAATTTTGGGCATGGAAGTGAAGGTGCACCTATTAAAAAGTGTCATATATATTTGAGCACCATAAAATATTCCCTCTAATTATTCTAGGCAATAAAAATTGTCATTTAGTAATTGGGGAATATTTAATGGCCTTTTTTGGGTTTTTTATGCACTAAAAATGGGGAAAATGCATTTTTAATTATTTTGGACTAGGACTTTCTTTCCAAAAATTATACAAAAAATTACTCTTTGTAGAGTAACATGTATGCCACGTCCTTGACCTGGTCTTGGTCCAAAAATAATTAATTCGCGCACTATTTTATTTCCTAAAATTCCTAAAAATTAAGAAAAATGTTTTTGGGTGCCAAAAATTAATAATGATCAATAAATGGCCTTTTTGGATGAAAATACAGACACGTGCCAAATGACGAGGGCACAGGGCAGCTCACGCAGTTACTACTGGCGCGCGCGCGTAATTGAAATAAAAATGCGAAATAGGGGACGAACACACATAAATGCACCAATCCACAGTTTTCCACACATTATGAATTACCTTATTGCTTCCATTTTCCTGAAAAATGTTTTTTTGACTTGGGCGGACAAAATTGGGGTATTACAGGGGGCAACTGTTCCAGATCGGCCCAAGAGGCCCTATCCACGGTAGTAACGGCCCAATTCGTCAATAGATCCGACCCAGCAAGAAAGCCCTCCCTCGGAGTTAGGATCAACGGACCAGATCGCAGCGCCCCAACCCGACGGCTCCGGATAGGGCACAACCCGTGAACCCCCCTGTTGGTCCGCGTTTATAAATACAGGTCCAACCCGTATATCCAGGTACGCTTCACTCATTCGCATCTTTCACTAACTTCTGAGTGCTGACTTTAGCATCAGAGTGTCTGCAGGAACACAACCCTCCCGAGTCCAACCTCGGAAGGAGACGACGCAGACAATCAAGACCTCGAAAGATTCCGACTTTCAAAGTACTTATCCGACCCTGGGCCAGGAAAAGACTACTACCATATATCAGATACCGACCGCAGATTCTGGATCCAAGATCCCGAGGCAAGGTACATAACAATTGGTTTGTATGCCATGTTGTTAATATTTTGTCCACAAACCATTGAAATATCTAGTTGTTTTGAATGTCCACAAACCATTGAAATATCTTCTTGGAGGAAATCTCTGGATTATTTATTTTTCCAATTTGTTTTCTTCACTTATGTTTGCATCTTCAATAATACTTTATTGTTTGTATAATAAAGGTGGCATGCTACTCTTAGAGCTTGATCATGTGTTGCGACCTGGAGGTCACTTTGTATGGTCTGCTACTTCAGTGTATTAGGATCCAGAACTAGTATACCATTGCATTTTGATCTAGTATTTCGAATGTAAATTTGTAACATATTTCCTGGTCATTTGAAGTTTAGGTCTTACTTTATCATGGGCATACTAAACTTTTTGGGAACTTTTTTCTTGTAACTAAACTTATATGTATATTTTGAACCGTATTGGTGTAAATGCCTTACTGTTGATGTAAATGATGTAAATGCGTCACGATTGATGTAAAGGTCACTAGGTTGATTTTTTTAGTACACGTTGTATAGACATGGTGTAACCTCTCAAGCTTATCTAAATTATTAAAATTTGGATAAGGCATCCATATTAGTGTTGTTACATGGTGATATGATTCATACATAGATATTAGATGCCATTTGTATGAAAAAACAGGTTGGTAATTTGTATGAAAAACATGGGTATTTCTGTGACGGAGTCGGTAATCTGATTATCACTAAGAAATTAGATGTCATTTTAACATCAAATGGTCTTGTCCTTACATTTCTCGGTATTTTAGTTAGAAGGAAAATATGAACATTACCCCCTTGGTCATTTTTATAAAAATCTTGGGTATTTGATTGGGTTAATTGGTGATCTGATACAAGCATTTACGATTTTATGCCATCTGAACACCCCTTGAGCTTCTGATTACATGTATTAGTCCCAACCCACTGGTTTAGGACCCAATTGTAGTATTATGGCCAGTTTCACAACAAAAATATGAATAATACTCGATGGTCAATTGTATGGAATACCTGGGTAATTGTTGTGCTCGCTTGGTTTGCGTTTTTAGATTCTCAAATCATAGGACAAGACCATACGGCTCTAATGGAATCTGATATAATTAGATTCTAAGCATGTCAGTTTTTGTGCCACGTGAATCCATGGTATTTTCCCTAAAGGTTTTTGTATTTACACGGGTTGGTTAAGTGGTCACGAAACCTATGTAATTGCTTTGCAAGCTTGGTTTCCGTTAATAGATTCCCAAATGATAGGACAAGACCATAGCCTATGTTGGATTCTAATATAGCAGGCTCCTGAGCATCTCTATTTGTGTCCCACGTGAATCTAGCTAGCTTTATTTTCCCCAAAGGTTTATGTAGTTACACGAGTTGGTTAAGTTCTCGAGAAACCTGAGTAAATTGCCTTGCTCAATTGGTTTATGAAATATTAGTGTGTCATTGCCCTCAGTTACCAACCCACATGAATCCAAAGTCATTTATATCACTGAGGCTATAAATACTAGGATGATGAATGGTTTTGTTGGCTAACACTCACAACTACTCAACCATATTCAATCTTCATTCATTTTTATAGTGATACCCCTTTCTCAACTAACACAATTCCAAATTGGCACAAAGTTGGCATTGTTTATTATAATGGCAACCATAGAGAAATTATTAATGGAGTCAAGTTTGAAATCGTTAAGATGAAGTCCATCCGGATTAAACATGACATGAGCATTGAAGAACTTAAAACCAAAATTGAACAAAAGGGTGGAGACGACTCACTGATATTGCGTCAAATCTTCTATCGACATCCAAAGCGAGCTTATGGGAGTATTGAGTAAATACTGCAGATGATTAATACTTATAGTGACATACAAGAGATGTTGACCATTTACGATAGATTTGGCCCGAATCGTCCAATAGAGTTGAATGCTAAATTTGATAGACGTAATTATATTGAGCGTCAAAATGAGTTATGTCCTTGGCCGCCGCGCGGAGTCCTATCTTATATACATTACAGGTGCGGAATTATAAACACAAGGGTTCTGACGCAAACCCATCAGAATCGCTTAGGCTTCAACATGGTATTACCGCTATAACAAAATTGATAACTGGCGGCAGTTATTCTTCGACGGTTTTGGTGTCAGGATCCTTTAACTTCCTTGGAATTTTGCTCTGCCAGATCATGCTGCATTCCTTTGACATAGCTACTGTCTCAAATTCCCCCAATCTCCTTCTTTTTGTCAGCACATCCTTCATGAATTTGGCATAATTTGGCATTTGTTGGAGTGCTTCAACAAGGAGTACATTGATGTGTAATTGCTTATGTACCTCAAGGAACTTACCAAATTGTTTTTCTTCATGTTCCTTCTTCAACCTTTGTGGAAAAGGTGGAGGAGAATATTCTGGAACTAACCTTGGTGGTACATAAGCAGTTCTTGATGCTCCTACATTGAATGATCTTGCATCAGTTGCTGGGGCATTCATTGCTCCTGCATTTTTTGCTGGTGCATCAGTTGTATTAAAATAATTATACGGTGTTTTATTTAAATCAGGGAGTGGTGTTTAGTAATTAAGCTGAGTAGTAGTCGGAGGCCCGTGATCCAAGAGCCCAAGGGCCTAGGCGCATTAAGGAGAGTATTGGCTAGGGTTTAGTCATTAGCGCATTCGGAGAAAAGAAAGAAAGAAAATTGCGAAGAGAGGAGAGAGGAGAGGGGCGAGGCGAACCAAGGGGAAGAGGGGAGGAGCTTTATTGCTGTGGTTCTTTGGAGTTTTCGTGCAAGAGGATCTCGTGTTCGGCAAATCTAAGGTAAGGGTGGGTTCTACTTTATAATAGGGTGTATGATGGGGGTTATATGAGGGATAAACCTATGACGCCTCTTTGATCTTGTTGATGTTGATTTAGTGATGTTTGAATGTACTCATGTTGATTGATCATGGTGAAAATTTGGCGTTTGGTGTTTGGTGCGATTTGGTGTTGTGTTTTGGTTGCTGGAAATGGCGCCCTGCTCCTGGGCGCCGTGGCTGTGTCACGTTTTGTCCCTGCTGGAGGCGCCCTGTTGCTGGGCGCCGAGCCAGTGTTGTTCCTGTTGCAGAATGTGGCGCCCTAGGCGCCCAGTAGTGGTTCTGCGTTGTTGCTGGAAGTGGCGCCCTAGGCGCCCAGTGCTGGATGTTGTTGCTGAAAGTGGCGCCCTAGGCGCCCAGTGTGTTCCTGCGTTGCTGAAAGTGGCGCCCTAGGCGCCCAGTGTTGTGTTGTGTGGTTTCTGTGTTGTTGGGTAAGGCGCTCTAGGCGCCCAGTGATGTTCCCATGTTCTGCTGTTGCTGTTTGCCTACCTGTGTTGCTGATGTCCTAGGCGCCCTGTTGCTGGGCGCCAAGTCTGTTTCTGATGTTATGGTGCTAGGCGCCCTGCTCTTGGGCGCCAAGTCAGTTTATGTTGCTGTGGTGCTAGGTGCCCTGCTCATGGGCGTCATGTCTGTTTGTGCTGCTGTTCCATTAGGCGCCCTGTTGCTGGGCGCCAGTTTCTGGTTGTTGTTGCTGTCTGCTAGGCGCCCTGTTGCTGGGCGCCAGTTTCTGTTGTTGCTGTTTTTTTTCCAAAATGATGTTGCTGTCACAGTAAAAAAAATGTTGCTGTTTTTCCAAAAATGATGTTGCTGTCACAGTAAACAAATGTTGCTGTTTTTCTGAAAATTCACTGTTGCTGTCTCCATTTTGATGTTGCTGTTTTTCTGAAAATTCACTGTTGCTGTCTCCATTTTGATGTTGCTGTTTTTCTGAGAATTCACTGTTGCTGTCTGCATTTTGATGTTGCTGTTTTTCTGAAAATTCACTGTTGCTGTCTCCATTTTGAGTTGCTGTTTTTTTCTAAAAATGATGTTGCTGTTTTTCTGAAAATTCACGGTTGATGTCTCCGTTTTTATGTTGCTGTTTTCCTGGAAAATCATGGTTGCTGTCTCTGTTTTTATGTTGCTGTTTTCCTGGAAAATCATGGTTGCTGTCCCCATTTTTGAGCTGCTATTTTAAAGGCTATTGTTGATGTTTGCTATAAACAAATGCCGCTGTTTGTGGTAAATTGGTACTGTCCTGGTGTCGTAAATTGTCGTTGTCCCCGGTGTTGTAAAATTGTTGTTGCCATTGATGTGGGAAATTTATTGGTGTCTTTGGGGTCAGTGATTGTTGGTCAAGTTGTTAGACTGTCCTATAGGTGTAGGTGTTATTGGTGATGATTGGTGTTATTGGTGATGATATAACAGGTGATGTGCCGATTTTGTTGGCTAAGGTGATAGGTGATGGGTCTATGACCACTTATTGATATTGGTGATGTTGTGTCAATTAAATGTCTGTTGTTGTTAATTGTCTCTGGTGCATTGTTCATGGTGTCGCATATATTGCACATGCATTATTTTGGTGATGATGGCTTCGGCCTTGGAGCTATAGGTGATGATGGTGATGCTCATACAGGTGATGATGCCCTTATTGGCTACTTTATTGGTGATGATTGGTACCACATGCATATACCCGTTGGTGTGGGTTGCATCTCATATACTTACTCATGATGTTGGTGATAATTCTTGGTGATTTGTAATTTGATGTTGTTGTGAAGTGATTGATATAGCTGTCGTAACTCTAGCATATCACCTATCATATATGCTATTATAATGTTAGATATCTCACCCATTCTGTTTGAATGTTACCCCTATGTTGGTAACGTGCAGGTGATTGCGAGTGAAAGCATGTCTACCTTCGCTAGTTGAGTCGGTGTCGTCGCTCTGATACGTAGCACTCGGGGGGATGAACGCTAGTTTTATTAGATGTCTTTAATATTTAATTTCCGAAGTTTTATGGTGATGTTATAATTATTCAATTGAACCTTGATTTTTATTCCGCTGCTTGGTGATGTTATAACGTGCTATGTGTCGCACTATTTTAATGGTGAAACTTTATTATTGGCGTGTGATGTTTAACGGTGTAAATGTGGCATCCCTTGTGGGTGTATTGAAAAATGTTTTTGGCACTCTGATTTTTGTCAAAAAAATTCCGGGTAGAAAAGGGGTGTTACATTAGTGGTATCAGAGCAGTTTCGGTCTGTCCGGCCAAGTTGTCAAGTTATTGTGTCATTGACGATCAAGTATTGTCAATTAGTTCTAACTGTTGCTTATGATTGTAGTGATTAGTTGAGATGGCTGGAAGGAACGATGCTGCTATTGCTGCAGCGTTGGCTGCTATGGCTCAGGCCGTGGAGGGTCAGCAGAATGCTGGTGAGAATGCTGGGTCTCGTAGTTTGGCTACCTTTCAGAGAGAGAATCCGCCTACCTTCAAGGGCAGGTATGATCCCGATGGGGCTTTAGCTTGGTTGAAAGAGATGGAGAGGATCTTTCGTGTGATGGACTGCACTCCAGCACAGAAGGTCCGTTATGGTACGCATATGCTGGCAGAGGAGGCCGATGACTGGTGGTTAGAGGCTAGGCAGAGATTGGAGACTGCAAATGAGGAGATCACTTGGGCTGTGTTTCGTAGGGAGTTTATGAGAAAATACTATCCGGAGGATGTCCGAGGTAAGAAAGAGATTGAGTTCCTGGAGCTGAAACAAGGGAATATGTCCGTGACTGACTATGCTGCTAAGTTCGTGGAATTAGCAAAATTTTATCTGCATTACAGTGAGGCTACTGCTGAGTTTTCCAAATGCATTAAGTTTGAGAATGGGTTGCGTCCTGAGATTAAGAAGGCGATTGGTTACCAGAAGATCTGTGTTTTCTCCGACCTGATTGATAGCTGCAGAATTTATGAGGAAGACAACAATGCTCACTACAAGATTATGAATGAGAAGAGGAGCAAATTTCAAAGTCGTGGTAAACCGTATGATGTTCCTGTTGGTAAGGGTAAACAGAAAGCTGTTGTTGGCAAGAAGACTAGTGGGGGGATGCTCCTGCTAGCATTGTATGTTACAAATGTGGCAAAGCTGGTCACAAGAGTAACGTGTGCAAAGCTGAAGTGAAGAAGTGTTACCGTTGTGGTAAGGAGGGTCATGTGGTGGCTGAGTGTGAGCGTAAGGAGGTGGTCTGCTACAACTGTGATGAAGGAGGGCACATTAGTACGCAGTGTCCGAAGCCGAAGAAAGAAAGGTCCAGTGGAAAAGTGTTCGCCTTAGCAGGTGAAGAGCCTACTGAAGATGATGGGCTTATTAGAGGTACGTGCTTCATTAATGGTACTCCTTTAAAATCTATTGTTGATACTGGTGCAACTCATTACTTTATTGCTGCTGATTGTTGTAAGAAGTTGGGTCTTGTATTGTCTGCTATGAATGGAGAGATGGTTGTCGACACTCCAGCTAAGGAGTCGGTAACTACTTCTCTAGTGTGTTCTCAGTGTCCCTTGTCGATCTTCGACAGAGACTTTGTTGTGGATTTTGTTTGTTTGCCGTTGAGCGGATTAGATGTAATCTTGGGTATGAACTGGTTAGAGCATAACCATGTCCATATTAATTGTCGTAGCAAGTCGGTGAGTTTTGGAGGAGAGGAGTCTGGTCTGTTATCCGCTAGTCAGTTGCGGAAGTTGATGAAGGAAGGAGTTCAGTTATTCTCGCTGATGGCATCGTTGTCTGTTGAGAATCAAGCTATCATTGAAGAGTTGCAGGTGGTGCGCGAATTTCCTGACGTTTTCCCTAATGAGATTTCAAATGTACCGCCAAAGAGGGAAGTTGAATTCTCTATTGATCTTGTACCTGGTACCAAGCCTGTTTCTATCGCACCATAAAGGATGTCCGCGTCCGAATTGTCTGAGTTGAAGAAGCAACTTGAGGATCTGCTCGAGAAGAAGTTTGTGAGGCCGAGTGTATCTTCGTGGGGAGCTCCTGTGTTGTTGGTGAAGAAGAAGGATGGTAGTATGAGGCTCTGTGTGGATTATCGGCAGTTGAATAAGGTGACAATTAAAAACAAGTACCCACTTTCGAGAATAGACAATTTGATGGATCAGTTGGTGGGCGCTCAAGTATTCAGTAAGATTGATTTGAGGTCGGGTTATCATCAGATCAAGGTGAAGGACGAAGATATTCAGAAGACGGGTTTCAGAACCCGTTATGGTCATTATAAGTATTCGGTGATGCCGTTCGGTGTTACCAACACACCTGGAGTATTTAAGGAATATATGAATCGTATTTTTCATACTTACTTAGATCGGTTTGTGGTGGTATTCATTGACAACATTCTGATTTACTCTAAATCGGAAGAAGAGCACGCCGAGCATCTGAGGTTAATATTGGAGGTACTGAAGGAAAAGAAGCTGTATGCGAAGTTGTCAAAGTGTGAGTTCTGGTTGAAGGAAGTGAGTTTTCTCGGTCATGTCATTTCTGGTAATGGTATTGCGGTGGATCCGTCGAAAGTAGAAGCAGTGTTGAATTGGGAAGCTCCGAAATCGGCTACTGAAATTAGAAGCTGTTTGGGATTGGCCGGCTATTATAGAAGATTCATTGAAGGTTTTTCTAAGTTAGCACTTCCGTTAACTCAGTTAACCTGCAAAGGAAAGGCTTTCGTTTGGGACGCCCGTTGTGAAGAAAGTTTCTTGGAATTGAAGAAGAGATTGACAACGTCTCCTGTCTTGACGTTGCCCAATCCGGAAGGGTCGTTTGTGGTGTATTGTGATGCTTCAAAAATGGGTTTAGGTGGAGTGCTTATGCAAGATGGGAAGGTTATTGCGTATGCATCGAGACAGTTAAGAGTTCATGAGAAGAATTACCCTACGCATGACTTAGAACTAGCTGCAGTGGTCTTTGTGTTGAAGCTTGGAGACACTATCTCTATGGTTCCAGATTTGAGGTGTTTAGTGACCATAAGAGCTTGAAATATTTGTTTGACCAGAAGGAGTTGAATATGAGACAGCGGCGATGGTTGGAGTTGTTGAAGGACTATGATTTCGGTTTGAACTATCACCCAGGCAAAGCTAATGTCGTGGCTGATGCTTTGAGCCGGAAGACTTTGCATATGTCGGCTATGATGGTTAAGGAGTTAGAACTGATTGAGGAGTTCAGAGATATGAGTCTGGTTTGTGAAGTGACACCTCAGAGTGTTAAGTTAGGAATGTTAAAGATTGGTAATGATTTTTTGAACAGCATCAGAGAGGCCCAGAAATCAGATGTTAAGTTAGTAGACTTGATGGTTGAGAGTGATCAATCTAAGAATGAGGATTTCAGGTTGGATGCCCAAGGTGTGTTGAGGTTCCGTGGTAGAATTTGCATTCCTGATGATGCAGACATGAAAAGGGCCATTCTTGAACAGAGTCACAGAAGTAAGTTAAGTATTCATCCGGGAGCTACAAAGATGTATCAAGACCTGAAGAAGTTGTTTTGGTGGCCTGGTATGAAGCGAGATGTGGCGCAGTTCGTTTACGCATGTTTGACTTGCCAGAAGTCAAAGGTTGAGCATCAGAAGTCTGCTGGATTGATGCAACCGTTAGAAATTCCAGAGTGGAAATGGGATAGCATTTCGATGGACTTTGTGACGGGATTGCCTAATACTGCGAGAGGGTGTGATGCAATTTGGGTGATTGTTGACAGGTTAACGAAATCGTCTCATTTTGTTCCTATCAGCATCACGTATCCGGTGTCGAAGTTAGCAGAGATTTATATCCGGGAGATTGTGAAGCTTCATGGAGTTCCTATGAGTATTGTTTCGGATAGAGATCTGATGTTCACTTCAGATTTCTGGAAGAGTTTGCAAGAGAAGTTGGGGTCTAAGTTGAGGTTGAGTTCGGCATATCATCCTAAGACAGATGGTCAGTCAGAGAGGACAATTCAGTCATTAGAAGATTTGTTGAGGGCTTGTGTTTTGGAACAAGGAGGTTCGTGGGATTCCTACCTTCCACTGATAGAGTTCACGTATAACAACAGTTACCATTCTAGTATTGGGATGGCACCTTTTGAAGCATTATATGGTCGGAAATGTAGAACCCCGCTGTGTTGGTATGAGTCAGGAGAGAGTGTGGTGCTTGGACCGGAGATTGTTCGAGAGACAACTGAAAAAGTGAAGTTGATTCGTGAGAAGATGAAGGCTTCACAGAGTCGACAGAAGAGTTATCACGACAAGCGGAGGAAAGATTTAGAGTTTCAAGCGGGTGAGCATGTATTTTTGAGAGTCACTCCAGTGACCGGTGTTGGTCGTGCTTTGAAGTCGAAGAAGCTCACTCCTCGTTATCAGATTTCAGAGAGAGTCGGGAATGTTG
This sequence comes from Astragalus membranaceus, assembly GCA_039519185.1. NCBI lineage: Eukaryota > Viridiplantae > Streptophyta > Magnoliopsida > Fabales > Fabaceae > Astragalus > Astragalus membranaceus. The sequence goes on from CM076848.1 coordinate 150,075,305, forward strand.
CATATAGAGTGGCTTTACCGCCTAACCTTTTGAATTTGCATGACGTGTTTCATGTGTCGCAACTTCGGAAGTATATTTCGGATCCATCTGATGTAATCCGTATGGATGAAGTGGAGGTACGGGATAATCTCACGGTGGAGACGATGCCTGTACGAATCGAAGACCATGAGGTGAAAATTCTAAGAGGCAAGGAGATTTCGTTGGTGAAAGTAGTCTGGCTAGGAGCTGCCGGGGAGAGCATGACGTGGGAGCTGGAGAGCAAGATGCGGGAATCCTATCCCGAGCTGTTTGAATCAGGTAAATTTCGAGGACGAAATATTCTAAGTGGGGAAGAGTTGTAACGCCCAAATAATTTAATTATTTATTTAATTAAATTATTTAGGTATTTTATTAGTATAGTTATATTAAAATAATTATACGGTGTTTTATTTAAATCAGGGAGTGGTGTTTAGTAATTAAGCTGAGTAGTAGTCGGAGGCCCGTGATCCAAGAGCCCAAGGGCCTAGGCGCATGGAGGAGAGTATTGGCTAGGGTTTAGTCATTAGCGCATTTGGAGAAAAGAAAGAAAGAAAATTGCGAAGAGAGGAGAGAAGAGAGGGGCGAGGCGAACCAAGGAGAAGAGGGGAGGAGCTTTGTTGCTGTGGTTCTTTGGAGTTTTCGTGCAAGAGGATCTCGTGTTCGGCAAATCTAAGGTAATGGTGGGTTCTGCTTTATAATAGGGTGTATGATGGGGGTTATGTGAGGGATAAGACCTATAATGCCTTTTTGATCTTGTTGATGGTGATTTAGTGATGTTTGAATGTACTCATGTTGATTGATCATGGTGAAAATTTGGCGTTTGGTGTTTGGTGCGATTTGGTGTTGTGTTTTGGTTGTTGGAAATGGCGCCCTGCTCCTGGGCGCCGTGGCTGTGTCACGTTTTGTCCCTGCTGGAGGCGCCCTGTTGCTGGGCGCCGAGCCAGTGTTGTTCCTGTTGCAGAATGTGGCGCCCTAGGTGCCCAGTAGTGGTTCTGCGTTGTTGCTGGAAGTGGCGCCCTAGGCGCCCAGTGCTGGATGTTGTTGCTGAAAGTGGCGCCCTAGGCGCCCAGTGTGTTCCTGCGTTGCTGAAAGTGGCGCCCTAGGCGCCCAGTGTTGTGTTGTGTGGTTTCTGTGTTGTTGGGTAAGGCGCCCTAGGCGCCCAGTGATGTTCCCATGTTCTGTTGTTGCTGTTTGCCTACCTGTGTTGCTGATGTCCTAGGCGCCCTGTTGCTGGGCGCCAAGTCTGTTTCTGATGTTGTGGTGCTAGGCGCCCTGCTCTTGGGTGCCAAGTCAGTTTATGTTGTGATGCTAGGCGCCCTGCTCATGGGCGTCATGTCTGTTTGTGCTACTGTTCCATTAGGCGCCCTGTTGCTGGGTGCCAGTTCCTGCTGTGCTGCTGTCTCTCTTGGCGCCCTGTTGCTGGGCGCCAATTTCTGGTTGTTGTTGCTGTCTTCTAGGCGCCCTGTTGCTGGGCGCCAGTTTCTGTTGTTGCTGTTTTTTTTCCAAAATGATGTTGCTGTCACAGTAAACAAATGTTGCTGTTTTTCCAAAAATGATGTTGCTGTCACAGTAAACAAATGTTGCTGTTTTTCTGAAAATTCACTGTTGCTGTCTCCATTTTGATGTTGCTGTTTTTCTGAAAATTCACTGTTGCTGTCTCCATTTTGATGTTGCTGTTTTTCTGAGAATTCACTGTTGCTGTCTGCATTTTGATGTTGCTGTTTTTCTGAAAATTCACTGTTGCTGTCTCCATTTTGAGTTGCTGTTTTTTCTAAAAATGATGTTGCTGTTTTTCTGAAAATTCACGGCTGCTGTCTCCGTTTTTATGTTGCTGTTTTCCTGGAAAATCATGGTTGCTGTCTCCGTTTTTATGTTGCTGTTTTCCTGGAAAATCATGGTTGCTGTCCCCATTTTTGAGCTGCTATTTTAAAGGCTATTGTTGCTGTTTGCTATAAACAAATGCCGCTGTTTGTGGTAAATTGGTACTGTCCTGGTGTCGTAAATTGTCGTTGTCCCCGGTGTTGTAAAATTGTTGTTGCCATTGATGTGGGAAATTTATTGGTGTCTTTGGGGTCGGTGATTGTTGGTCAAGTTGTTAGACTGTCCTATAGGTGTAGGTGTTATTGGTGATGATTGGTGTTATTGGTGATGATATAACAAGTGATGTGCCGATTTTGTTGGCTAAGGTGATAGGTGATGGGTCTATGACCACTTATTGATATTGGTGATGTTGTGTCAATTAAATGTCTGTTGTTGTTAATTGTCTCTGGTGCATTGTTCATGGTGTCGCATATATTGCACATGCATTATTTTGGTGATGATGGCTTCGGCCTTGGAGCTATAGGTGATGATGGTGATGCTCATACAGGTGATGATGCCCTTATTGGCTACTTTATTGGTAGGCATGGCAACGAAACCCATACCCGCGGGGACCGAACCAAACCCGCCCCGATTTGACGGGTTTTCCCCGCTTTAACTGGGTTTGGGTTTGGGTTTGGGTTTTCCCCGAAATTGAAAAACGGGGATGGGACGGGTAATGGGATATAGGTCCCGTCCCCGAACCCGCCCCGAATGTAAGAAGTTACATTAATACCCCTCCAAAATTAGAAACCCTATCAAACCCTATCCATAGTTACTTATTGGTTTTCCATTTATTTATCACCACGTTCCAATTTTATCAACTTTAGTATTTATATTTAACATGTATTTTTTATTTTGTAGGTGAAATATTGACTAGTTGTGTCACTTTCCACTTTGAAGAGTGAAGACGTCAAAAGCATTTAGCGAACCCAACATTGATGTGGCTCCTTGTTTTACGAATTTTAAAATTTAGAAGAACAATTATGTAATTTGGATTACCGGTTAACTTAGAACATTGATTTTTATATGTTGATATGCAACGTCATTGCTATACGTTAGACATTTTGGATAATTGATATTTTTGTTATATGTTGTAGTATTGCATTGATTTTATGTTGTGTTAAATTTCGGGTTTGGGGTGGGTTTGGGTGTGGGATAAGTTTTGGGTATGGGGGCGGGTTCGGGTTTGGGACAAGTAAAAACTACTTTTAAATTTTAAAAAATGAATTCCACTGCGGGGACGGGGTTGGGGCGGGGATCCCCGAACCCGTTGGATATGGGGATGGGGATCAATTCTTCATCCCCGTTGGGTTTGGGACGGGGAACGGGGATGAATATGAGAATCGGGGATGGGGATGGGGAATGTTAAACCCGTCCCCGCCCCGCCCCATTGCCATGCCTATTTATTGGTGATGATTGGTACCACATGCATATACCCGTTGGTGTGGGTTGCATCTCATATACTTACTCATGATGTTGGTGATAATTCTTGGTGATTTGTAATTTGATGTTGTTGTGAAGTGGTTGATATAGCTATCGTAACTCTAGCATATCACCTATCATATATGCTATTATAATGTTAGATATCTCACCCCTTCTGTTTGAATGTTACCCCTATGTTGGTAACGTGCAGGTGATTGCGAGTGAAGGCATGTCTACCTTCGCTAGTTGAGTCGGTGTCGTCGCTCTGATACGTAGCACTTGGGGGGATGAACGCTAGTTTTATTAGATGTCTTTAATATTTAATTTCCGAAGTTTTATGGTGATGTTATAATTATTCAATTGAACCTTGATTTTTATTCCGCTGCTTGGTGATGTTATAACGTGCTATGTGTCGCACTATTTTAATGGTGAAACTTTATTATTGGCGTGTGATGTTTAACGGTGTAAATGTGGCATCCCTTGTGGGTGTATTGAAAAATGTTTTTGGAACTCTGATTTTTGTCAAAAATTTTCCGGGTAGAAAAGGGGTGTTACATGGTGGATGGAAGTGATCCATGTGGCCTTTGGTATAAAGTTGTAGCTAATTGCCCCATTTGATTCTCCAAATTTTTGATAGAAGCATCATGAGCTTGCCTTGCAGTTCTTGCTTCACTTATGAAGGCATCTGTTTTGCCCATGTATGCCTTGAACATGGCTTCCAAGGAGTTATCATTTGCTGGTGCAGGAGGTCTTTGGTAATTTTGAGAGTGGAATCCTGGTGGAGTGGACGGTGCTACAGCATTGAATGTTGTAGCTTCATTGTTGCTCCAATTGAAATTTGAATGGTTTCTCCACTCAGGATTGTAGGTATTGGAGTAAGTATTGTTGTTTTTGTTGTATCCCACATTGTTAACATAAATAGGGTTGCTTGGACATTCTTCATACAAGTGTCCACCTACACAGTATACACAGCTAGTTGTTCCTGGAGGGGCTTGTTCTATTGCAGCAGCAGTGGGTTCTGTCATTGCTCCAGCAATGGATGCTGGGGCATTGGTAGAATTTAGATTTTTGATCATGTTGGTGAGGGATGCAACTTGAGCTGAGAGAGCTGATATTTCATTGAGTTCACGAACCCCAGCTGTCTTCGTTTGAGCACTGAGGCTTTCTGTGGGCCAACTGTAGCTGTAGGTTGCAATCTTGTCTATCAACTCACATGCTTCATTTTATAATGAATTTAGTAACACTCCTCCAGATGAGGCATCCAACATGAGTCTGGTTTGGGGCTCCAAACCATTATAGAATGTTTCCATTTGTATTATGACAGGTATACCATGATGAGGACATTTTCTTAAAAGTTCTTTCCATCTTTCCCATGCTTCAAACAGTGATTCTCCTTCTTTTTGTCTAAAAGAAATTATATCATTTCTCATCCTCGCATTTTTTGTTGGTGGAAAATATTTTGCAAGAAATTTTTCAGCTAGTTCATTCCACCCAGTGATAGAGTTAGGCTCAAGGGAATTTAACCAAGCCTTGGCTTTATCTTTGAGGGAATATGGAAAAAGTTTTAATCTGAAAGCATTTTATGAAACACCAGGGATGATAAAATTGCTGCATATTTCTAAAAATTGTCTTAGATGCAAATGAGGGTCCTCATGAGGAGAACCACTAAATTGACCCACTGTTTGAAGCATTTGAAACATCATGGGTTTGAACTCAAAATGAGTTGCATTAATGTGAGGTTTGACTATGCTGGTTTGCATGTTTTGATGATCAAACATAGCATAGTCTCTCATTGGTCTATCTCTATCATTTATCATACCTATGGGATACATGTTGAGGAACTGCTGCCTGTGTTCTTCTTCAGCATCAGGGTGTGAGCCATGAGCAGAACCTCTGCCTCTACCTGTGCCATGATTAGAACCTACTCCTACTCCTGGTTCAGACATTGTTTGTCTAGTTCTGCCTCTTTGTCTTTGAAGTCTGCGCAACCTTCTAAATCTCCTCTCTATCTCAGGATCCAACTGGAATTCTGGTGTTTTGGACCTGGGATATGCTGTAGCAACTATTGTTGGGGCAATACTTACTGAAACACAAGGAACAAACACCAAAGTAAAATTATCACTAATTTACTACTAAGTTAAACAATAAAAATTAATGGCAATCCCCAGCAACGGCGCCAAAAACTTGTTGTGCTGAAAGGTGTGCAAGTATACACCGTCTTTAACAAGTAAATATAATGAAAGTAGAGATCGTACCCACAGGGATTGGATTAATTTTTGAAAGTTTAAAATGGTAATAATACTAGTGAGAAGTAGAAAGCAAAAATGAAATAAAATATGATTGGTGTGTGTGAAACAGGATTTAAGGTAAGCAAGATAGAAATTGATTATAAATCAGTTAAGAGAAATAGTTGAAATGCCCTTTACTAAGTAATTTACTTTTAATAGTAATTATGATATATGTGATGCTGGGGCAATTGACTGCAGGGGCAATTATTGCTAACGGATTGCTCCGACAATGTATTGCTCCTGCAATGGATTGCTCCTGCAATGGATTGCTCCTGCAATGGATTGCTCCTGCAATGAATGTTGTAGCAAGTGACGCGTGCTTTTCAGCAACTAACGTCAGAGTTTCATTATAAGTCTTATGTCTAAGCTCTAAACAAGTCATATTTATATGATTGAAACTACAAAGGAAGGAAAATAAGATAGAGATTACACCAATGGAATTCCTTTGTAGATTCCGCCTAGCAATGTTGGAGCAATGAAACAGCAATACAAGATGGTAAAAAGTTGAGAGAGAAGTTGTCAAATTCTTCCTCTCCTTCGAACCAAAATATTATATCTAAGACTACTTCCTAAAATTTTGAGATGTTTTCCAATGAAGAGGAGGAGGTGTATTTATAGGCTTCTTGGAGTGGAGTATTCTTGGGCAAGAAGGTTACTTAAGGATGAAGTAAGGGTTTTCTTTTGTATTTCTTTATTTAATAAAACATTATTACTGAGATTCTCACAATTATTTAGATTTGAAAGCGTGAAATAACTCTATATAAAATAGAGTTATCATTGGCTAACACTCACAACTACTCAACCATATTCAATCTTCATTCATTTTTGTAGTCATACCCCTTTCTCAACTAACACAATTCCAAATTGGCACAAAGTTGGCATTGTTTATTATAATGGCAACCATATAGAAATTATTAATGGATAAGATGAAGTCCATCCGGATTAAACATGACATGAGCATTGAAGAACTTAAAACCAAAGTTGAATAAAAGGGTGGAGATGACTCACTGATATTGCGTCAAATCTTCTATCGACGTCCAAAGCGAGCTTATGGGAGTATTGAGTAAATACTGTGGATGATTAATACTTATAGTGACATACAAGAGATTTTGACCATTTACGATAGATTTGGCCCGAATCGTCCAATAGAGTTGAGTGCTAAATTTGATAGACGTAATTATATTGAGCGTCAAAATGAGTTATGTCATTGGCCGCCGCGCGGAGTCCTATCTTATATATATTACATGTACGAAATAATAAACACAAGGGTTCTAACGCAAACCCACCAGAATCGCTTAGGCGACAACATGGTATTACCACTATAACAAAACTGGTAACCGGCGGCAGTTATTCTTTGACGGTTTTGGTGTCAATCGAGTAGCAGTTTACGCGATGGTTGTTTCAGCCGCCCTTATTAGTAAGTCAACGATGGCGGTTTTTTTACAGTTCTGTGGCGGTTCACACAATTAAGAAATTGTTAAAAGGAACCTGCGGCGGTTAGGTCCTACTATGCAGCGATTGGTAGGGGTGTTCAAAATCGAACCAAACCAAACTGAAAACCGCGAAAAAACGCTTCTTATTGGTTTTGTTCGGGTTTTTTTATTTCATTTCACCGCGCGGTTCGGTTCAGTTCGCGGTTTTGATTACAAAAATTGAACCAAAACAAACCAAACCGCAAGTAACATTAAGTTTTATTGACTTACAACCTTTCTTACCAACTTACTAGCCCAAATACAACTAAAACCCAACTGTCACTCACTTACTAGCCCAAATCCAATTAATTTTTTGACTCATTACAAATAATCCATATTGTTATGCTATATATAAAAATTATAATAAAATATTTAATTCAAATTTTTTTAACATTGTCTTAGCTATCTCAAATTCTTTTATATACTACATATATTTGAGTAGATTTTTTCTTAAAGATTTATGTTAGCTATTTTTTATGTTAGTTAATTTTAACTTCGTTTTAAATTATGTTTTGTTTTTGAAAAAATCGAACAAATCCAAACCGCATTGGTTTCATTTCGTTTGATTCGGTTTTATTTTAAGAAGCCCAACGAACCAAACCAAATCAAACCGTATATAGTTTTATTTTCGGTTCACTTTTTGTCTCAAAAACCGAGGAATTAGAAATTTTTTTTCCACCTCTCTCGATAATTAGCGCTCCCAACTCTCCCTCTCCCTAAAACCCTTTTCCTAATTCCATATTTCCCTCTCTCGATAATCAGTCCCAGCATTCCACCTCCCGTTTTCCACCGTCCCTCCTCTCGACATCTCTCTGTTCTCCCCCCTCTCTTCACCGCGTCTCCTCTCCTTTCTCCATCATCCCTTCACTCACGAAGATCACGATTAGGTTTATTTCTGTCCCTTTCTCCACCATGTTCAAAGTTTGTTTGGTGTTTAGGCTTTTTAGGGATTTTGTAGTTTTCAAAATCAATTTCAGATATCAAGTACATTTTCTCCAAATTAATTTCAGGTTTTTAGGGCTTTTCAGGTTTCAATCACGTTCTTTCCAAATCAATTTCAGGCGGTGGAAAAAGGGATTTCTGTGAGAAGGTATGTTTTTCTTCTTCATTTCGTCCTTCTTTTGAGGATTTATGTCGAGGATAAAAGTGGTGTTGAAGGAAGCTTTTTTGCTCTTCTATTTGCTCCAAAGTCTGTATTGCGTTTTGTAAAACGCACATCCCGAGTCCAGAATAGTTCCTAATTTCACCTTGAATATCTGGTGTTATTTGGATTGCATCTAAATATGTTTTTGAGTTTTTTCTTAGCAATAGATTTTCAGTTTCATCTTGTGATTTGAAGGTAGGGAAATTGAAATAAAAGCAGCCACGTCAGCAAGTGTTGTAACCATAAAGATAACAACTAATATTTGAAATTTGAGTAGCAAAGACAATTGCCTGTTCAATTCTATTGGTGAAAAGGCTAAAAACCACTTTGATTTGGAGACTTTGTAATAAAGTTAGACAAGGTGAACAATCAAAAACAAGAGTTTAGTTGAAAGCCTATAATTCTTGCTTCTGTAAGATATAGTATATATACCAAATATAGTATATAGTTGGGTAGAATAGAATGGTATAAATATATTTTTAAGTGTTTGAATTACATGTATTTTTCATCTTGTTTGTTTCTTAGAAATTTCTTGTGTTCTTTCGGAGTAGTAAAGAAAAGAAATCTATTATGACTCATAGCTGCCCAAAAATTGATGCTTGCCTCTAAGATAAATTGGTGTTTGTATGTGGTGTTCTCACTTCTCACTACACTAAATTTTTCTATTCAATGAAAATCTCTTTTTCTTAGGTAGTAAAAGATTGAGAACTTGAACTGAATTTGTATCAAAGCGGGAGATTGTTCTTCCTCGAGTCTTTGTCATAGTTTTAATTAGCAAAGGAGGAATTAACTTCCATGTAGAATCGTTTGAAAAGTGTTGATTTTCCTACCTCTTTAGGTATAGTGTTCTGTTTATGGTAATCAGGATTTATTGGCTATAGTTGTGTAATTCTTTGTTTCTTACTTCATGACAGGGATGGTATTGTGGCTGTTGCATCTATATAAAAAATACCATGTGAAGATACTTAATCTTGCCAACAAAGCAGAAGAGTAAGACTTGGATAGTTATCACATTTTAAATTTTCTATTTCATTCTGTTTCTATTATAACAATTCTGAACATGGAGTTGAGACTTGAAAATTGTGTCCTTGTCAATCAGGTATTCTGTTAGTTATTTGCTTCCACTTTACCATTCACATCTCTTTATTTTCAGGTGATAGATGCAAGTGCAAAAGGAAACTTGGGGTGTTTCATTAATCATACTTGTGATCTTAATTGTCGGACAGAAAAGGTGAGTTTATTATTACCTGCATTTTTAGTTGTTTTTAAGGTAATGAAATAATGATGATATTTTGACCAAAAAAAAAATGAAATGATGATATTAGAGAAGCTTAATCTTTTTGTGAGCCGCATTATTGATATTAGCATATGTTTGTATGGCAATTTTACACATTGCATAGTTGTACCTTCAACATCTTGTATTCTTAGCTCATATTTCTTTGATAGTTCCACTAAATCTTGCCCACAACTGAAGGAACCACATCGGGCCTTAAATGTTGGTCACGGCACCATATTCCCTGATCTAATCAAGTGTGACCTGAATACGCCTATAGAGCCCACCAAGGAAGTAGGGTGCCCACGCATAGACAGTGTCGCTAACCATCAGAGTAACAATGGGTTGGAGCGCTTGGACAATCCCTGCAGAAGCGGTGCCGTAGAAAAACTTGCAGAAGAAGTACATTAGGAAGGCGGTGTGTTCTGTTTCACCGATGTCCACCTCGGTTCTTGAGTTCTTGACGAGAAACTTGGAATAAACGCCTCCGGCGTGAATGTGGTTGAAGTTGACTTTCTTGGGTAGCCGGGTAGGGTGAACGGCGGCGCCAAAAGAGGGCAAACCTGTGATGGCAGCCACATCAAGAACTGTAGGGGCAACCGAACGTCAAAGTTATGAGGGATGGCAAAGGTAGATAAAGCGATCATATCACGCAGGCCCCAGGCTTTCTATGTATCTTTCTTGGCAGAATGCATCCTATCAAACCAGGCTCGATAGTCATTAGTAGGTTTAGCCCAGCCTCTGGTTTCTGATACTTTGGCATCAACGGTGAACCAATCTTGAGTAACTGAAAGACCTAGCTGCGCTGAAGCTTTAAAAATCTGTTGGAAGGCGTTGAAGCCTTCACGAACCTCAGAGGTGGTAGGTTGCACCGTGACACCACCAGGAATTGCAACAAGAAGGTCATCCTCAGTAACACGAAGAGGAGGGCTTGCCGACGATGAATCAGAGGAAGAAGGACGCACCCGACGAGCATCACCATAACTGTGGTCACGGTTCTGCGAATCGGAGTTTGAAGACATAATATTGAAAAGACGATTACGGTCAAACGAAAAGAACTTTGTTCGCAGAAAGAAAATGGTGAGACTTTGAGAAATTTGGAAGACAAGCAACCGTGCACAGCAATTATGAAGCCTAGTTATAGCTTTAGGGAGTTGGTTTGCGGAGCATTGGGAACCGTTTTTAGCCTCCCTATCAGTTTTCGAAACGCCAAGTGCCACATAATGGTAGTAAGCCACTGCAACCATCACATCAAGTCACATTAAGGGTTTTTGTCCCATCAGTCACGTCCCCGCGGCCGTGCGATAGTACAAAAAGGGGGGCAGTTGTTAACATCCAAAAATAAATTAAGTCGTAGGCCGAGGGCTGAAAGATGGAATCAAGGGGAGACCAGGTCATCGAGGCAAGTCACCTGACAATTTATAGAAGATATTTGCCGAACGAAAAATCGCAAAGGAGGGGCTCGAGGCTAAAGATAATATAGACAGCCCGAGGGGTGACTGAGCCTGAGGGATGATGGACAGGGCCGAGGCAAGTCAAGTCTTAACATATAGAGTACCTCGGCCACAAAGGTTCGGATAAGCCTAAATTTGATAACTGCAGGCCGAGGACAAGGATCAGCCGAGGGGAAAATGGCCGAGGTAATGAAGACTTGCTTGCAAGGCAAGGAAGGGCACGTGGATAGAACATGGGAGCAGTTGAAGGTTAAACGAAGAGGAAAAGCCTTGAGGAGTGGAGGGAAGAGGTTTTAACACCCCACTAATCGTGCTAGTGGGATCGTGGGTAATGGCTCCGATTTCTTAGGGCTAGGAGCGAGATTAGGCGTTGATCTTCAATTGATCCAACAGTAGGCAAATGTTGGCTCGCTTAGTGGCCGACGAGGGTATATATATATATATATATAGAGAGAGAGAGAGAGAGAGAGAGAGAGAGAGAGAGAGAGAGAGAGAGAGAGAGAGAGAGAGAGAGAGAGAGAGAGAGAGAGAGAGAGAGAGAGAGAGAGAGAGAGAGAGAGAGAGAGAGAGAGAGAGAGAGAGAGAGAGAGAGAGAGAGAGAGAGAGAGAGAGAGAGAGAGAGAGAGAGAGAGAGAGAGAGAGAGAGAGAGAGAGAGAGAGAGAGAGAGAGAGAGAGAGAGAGAGAGAGAGAGAGAGAGAGAGAGAGAGAGAGAGAGAGAGAGAGAGAGAGAGAGAGAGAGAGAGAGAGAGAGAGAGAGAGAGAGAGAGAGAGAGAGAGAGAGAGAGAGAGAGAGAGAGAGAGAGAGAGAGAGAGAGAGAGAGAGAGAGAGAGAGAGAGAGACTTGTAAAACTTGTAAACATACACAATCAATCAATACAAAACTTAATTTATCTTCATCGCATTTTACTTTACTTTACTTTTATGCATTAGCTAATAGATAATCCAATCCTCGCGCCCCCTCTACCCAACCTACACTCTTTGGAGGAGTTAGGAAACCAACAGTTGGGGAGCAGATTTCCCTCATTAACGACACTTAAAGCTCAAGCAGAAACTCATGAAGAAAGCGAAGATGATGATGAGGACATTGATAAAGAAGATGAAATGGCTCTAATCTCCAGAAGGTTGAGAATATGTGCTCTCAGAAAAAACAATAGGAGACGCTTTTTCAAGAAAGATCAACCCAAAGGAGAAGGCACAAGCAAAACACCTCTAGTGTGTTATGAATGCAACAAACCTGGACACTTCAAAAATGAAGGTCCAAACTAAAAGGAGGCAACAGGAAATTTCCACCAAAGAATAAGGCTCTACTTGGTACATGGGATGACTCTAAGGAATCTAACTCAGGTCACGAGGAAGACTACTCATTTTTGTCTCATGGCAGATTTTGAGGAACCTTCTCAAAAATATCCTATATCAAGTAAGGAATCTACTAACTCATGTCTCATGGCTGATTCTGATTTAGATGAGGTATTCACTTTTAAACCATCTATTGTGAACCATATAAAGAAACTGAGCATGCTTTTAAAAACTTACTAGCTGATTCAAATACTTTATCTCAAAAGTGTGGGATGTTCAAAAATCAACTTTATAATGTAAAAAGGAAAAATGAGGAACTTCAAAAACAAAATAAATATTTACTCAAAAGTGTTCATACTCTTCATCATTCACATTTCAAGCTTTCTAAACAACACAAATTCTTAAATGACAAGTTCATTGAAAAATCAAATCTTGCATATTCAGATATTGAAAAGCAAAACAACCTTTTGAACGGTAAAATCTTGACTTTAACTGAAGAACTAGCCATGTCTATTCAAAACCAAAAATCTTTTGAAAAACCTTTAGAAAGACATGTTGAACAAAGTTTTAAAACTATTTCATCAGCTAGAAAGCCAAGATTGAAATGCACCTACTGTAAGATGTTTGGTCACACTAGCATGCACACCATCTCAAAGCTTTCCAAAAAGGAACTAGTCAGAGGGCTACCAAAAATCAGTTTTCAAAAAAGAACAAAGTGTGTGAAGCATGTGTTCATGGAAAACATTTCAAACCTAAAAATATGATCACATCTCAAAAACCACTTGAGCTATTACACCTAGACTTATTTGGCCCTACCAAAACTATTAGCCTTAGTGGAAAGAGATATGGTTTTGTGATTGATGATGATTTCTCTAGATATACTTGGGTCTTATTTTTGAAAAACAAGGATGAAGCTTTTGAAGCATTCAAAGTATTTCTAAAGAAAGTTCAAAATGAAAAGGAAACAAATGCTGTTTCCGTAAGAAGTGATCTTGGGGGGGAATTCGAAAACATTTATTCCAAAATTTTTTTGATAAAAATGGCATCTCTCATAATTTCTCATACCCAAGAACTCCACAACAAAATGGAGTTGTGGAAAGGAAAAATAGAACCTTGCAAAAAATGGCAAGGACTCTTTTAGAAGATTCAAAAATTGAAAAATATTTTTGGACTGAAGCTGTAAATATAGCATGCTACATTTTAAACAGAGTTTCCATTAGAAAAGTTGTTGAGAAAACCCCCTACGAAGTTTGGAAAAATAGAAAACAGTCCATTGCATACTTTCATGTGTTTGGTTGCACTTGTTTCATTTTGAACAACAAAGTCAACTTGGGAAAGTTTGATTCAAAATCCGACAAAGGGATTTTTCTTGGATATTGAACATCATCTAAGGATTATAGAGGATATAAACTTAGGACTCAAACTGTAGAAGAAAGCATGCATGTCATTTCTAGTGAAACTAACGGTTCAAATTAGGATTGATGTTTGATGAAGTCAACAATAGCAAAGAAAATGGTCAAGTGAATGAAAACAGGCTTGGGAAGGATGAACAAGGGACTCTCTGACAACCTTCTCAAAATACCGAAAAAGATACTGACCAAGCTTCTCAAATTCGAAGAATAAGGTGTCCACCATGCACAAAATCAAATTATTGAAAATACTTCTGTTAACACCCAAAATAAAGTAATGTTGTTGGCCGAGGGGAAAAAGGGCAAAACAAGTGCCGTGACGATCATAAGAGTAATAGGGCAGTGCCATCCATGGCATCTTCGGGATAAGCAGGCAGTGGTATGATATACGAGAACCCAAAGGAGTGAAGACAGGACACCGAGGAGCTACAGAACTCTGTGGGAGAGTGCCTCGACAACAGAATGACTCGGCTGAGGTACCAACGGCCGAAGGCCGTAAGTAGAGCGTGGCCGAGGAAGGCTGCAGCCGAGGAATAAAATACTTGCTTGGAGCACAAGTATTCAGCGCATGAAGACACATCACGTTGGAGCGATTAAGATCAAGGAACATAAGACCCCGTGGAAAGTGGAGCGACGAGAGTTTTACCCCACTAACCGTGCTAGTGAGGTCGTGGAGGAGTGGACTTTGAGTTTCTAGGGACTAGGCATAGTTGGAACTGTTGATCATAATTAATCCAACGGGGGAATACGTAGGCTCGAATAGTGGCCAACGATGACTCGTGTATATATATAGGAGTACTTTTACCGTTCAAAGACACACATCAATCAATACACAAGTCATTTACTTATTTTATCTTCACTTTCGCTTTCTCTTTATGTTTACTTAGTTTCGTAGATAGTGGAAGCCACACGTCCCTCTCACACCTAACCTAACACTCTTTAGAGGAGTTAGGGAACCCATAGTCGAGGAACAGAGTTCCTTCCTCGACGTAATCGCATGAAGAAAGAGGAATCACAGACTGTCCAAACCTCTGGCCGAATCCACACGGCTAGGATCCAAGTGTTTGACGACAATAGATATGGCATGCCTGGAAGGACAAAAACAGGCAAACAAACCTTCGAGTTTAGTTCGCCAAGCCTAGATTATCATTGGCGTATGTACTTACGTTCTGGTCGAAGCCTGAGCATGGAACCAAACTCTACGTCCAAAAAGACGGGTTCGGCGAAGGCCCAAAACATAAAAACGGCAGGTACGTCGGGATCCTCGACTCAACTAGTTGATGTGGAACCTCATGATCAATCGCAGCCGATTGACAAAGAACCCGTAGTGATGACTACGTAGTTTATTCGGCAGCAGATAGACATAGGGATACATGATATCATGTACCAAGTATCCCAACAATCGGCTGACATAGTTAAACCTATGGTGCACAACGAAGTGCAACAGGCCAAGGAACAGAAGCAAAGGCACGCTGCGCAGGCCAGCAGTGCAACGAGTCTTGGTGTTCCCAGCCAAACGCAGGGAGTACTACACAACCCAATGGGGAGCGTGCAACAGACTCCACCATATGCCATGATGGTCGAACCTCAACAAGCACCTTCTCATATTGTCATGGGAAGCATGCATCAGGTCCCGCCGTATGGCACTCTGGTCGAGCCTCAGCATGCACATTCTCATCAGGTAACTCCTAACCCTACACATCCTCAGCCTTGTAATTTTGCCAACACCAACACTGGGGGGCAGTTTATGGCGATAGTTACTAACACGGATAATCTTCGGCAGGGACAAGTGCAAATGGCCAGAAGGCCGCCCGAGGCTAGGTGGTCGATTGCTTTACCGCATGGATCATCATATGGATGCCCCTCGAAGGCTAGCCCCCACGCAGGGGGGAAGCCTTCATCCCAGAGTTGGGGCGTGGCAGGCCTGACAGTTACTATCCTAACAAGTAGCCATAGGTATCACACCCACCTTGTTCGACTAGTTTTCTACCTAGTCAGCCGTATCCAGAGGCACTTGTACCATATCCGGTGGGTTCACACCCATACCCACAAATGATTGGAGTCTCTACCGAGCAGCCATGGAACCAGATTCCACCTTGTCAGAGTAACCAGGCATCTGCCCAAGGAACTGGCTCTGCAAATTTCAGCCAGGGGATGCCCGGGCAGCAATGGGCTAATAGCCCACCTCAGGCATCACTGCGACCAGGAATGGAGGGTCCCCCTGAAGTAATGTGGCGACCAACTGTTACAACCGAGCTCAAACCCTCGGGGTCCCAACTCTTGGACCCAAACACGATAGCTGACACCATCAAGAAATTCTTTGGTGTGCAGTTAAATCCGCTCGATAGGTCGATATACAGGAAGCCTTACCCCGAGTGGGTTGACGGGTTGGTGCCTCTGTCAGAGGATATAAGACACCTGACTTTTCCACTTGGCAAGTCGACCATGGAACACATAGGCCGATTCACCACCCAATGTGGAGAGGGTAACCAAAACGAATACCACAAACTACAGCTCTTCCCGTTGTCTTTGACAGGGACTGTATTTACCTAGTACTCTTCCCTTCTAGCCAATTCTATACAGACTTGGGCAAACATGAAAAGGTGCTTCCCTGGCAGATTTTATTGGCAGCAACTAGAAGTCGAGGACCACATCTCGTGACCGTAGTCAACGCCGAGAAAGACTCACACTATGATGATTCAGTCGAACCCACGACAGACATCATGGTAGCCGAGATAGGCAAAGGGAAAACCATGTCCAGCTTTGAAACCTGCTAAGGGCAAGGAGAAGGATGAGTCAATTAACAGAACTGAATTTTCTTTTCTCAATTATAAGGCTGATCAAATATTTGACTACCTACTCAAGGACAAGCAGATTCGGCTACTTGATGGCGATAAGATTCCTTCCCACGAATAGTTAAATGGGAAAAAATATTACAAGTGGCATAATTCTTACAACCATGCTACTGCCAATTGCATCGATATCCGTCGAGCCATCCAAAAGGCAATTACTAAGGGGAGATTCTAATTGGCCAAGAAAGGTGTGATCGAGATGACTGTCGACATCGATCCTTTCCCCGCGATGGGCGTAAATATGATCTCTTTTACGGGGGGCCTATAAGCGGAAGGGCAAGAAAAAGAACTTATGGGTGCCCAAAGGAGGAAGACTTCCTAAGAAGACGTTATCGGTCTTTGACTGGTTGGGAACTACGGTTGGGGGGTCTACCGTGGAGGATCGCATGGCTTACTTGCACCATCGATTGGAGGTAGGAGAGTTGAGTGAACCTAGGAAACCCGTAAAAAGTTGCCCGAGCATGGCAGACTCACTCGGGAGTTGAGGGAGTTTCATTTGTCCAAGCTAAACTCGGGAAAATCAAAAGCTCAGGCAAAAGGGGAAGTCATGGCCCACACACCTCCTGCCTAGGAGGCCGCATTCGCCCGTCGATGATAATATCGGGCAGGCGAGCGAAACCCCTAAGTGAGAAAAGAAGGTGGCAAGAATAATGGCGGAGCAAGGTTTGGTCTCCGTGGTCATTACTGTCATGAGTGACAAGGAGCTCAAGGCCACCAGAATTGTGAAACCACCTTCAGAGGTACCCTAAGACTAGTGAATGACAGAGAGGGTGTCTAGAGAATTGCTCCCCAAAGTAGCTACTCAGACATGCTCGCAGAAGAGAAGGGCGCAGAGGACGAGGGCCATCCAGAAGATGAAGGGTATGCTGCAAATGCTAACTGTGGCTCAGGGAACGGACGCGCAGGAGATTCTTGAAGCTTCTGCAGCCAATGCATTGGATCAGGCTTTTCCTAAAACCATCGAGAATAACACAAGTGAAACCCCCGTCGAGGCACCTATCCTTGACATTGTTCTTGAAGGGGCAACTGAGGTGAACAACATGATTGGAGTAGTGGAGATAGTTGGTAGCCCAATAACGGATGTTGTAATAGAGTGTTTGTTTGCCCCCCATATCTCAAGGAAGCCCATGGCACTAAAGGTTGACACTGAGGAGTTCTCTTCCAAGGAAGACCCAAGGTCGTTGGCCGAGAAAGCTGTGGACGTAGAAATGGATGATGCGGAAGATCCATTCAGGCCACTCGTATTTGAAGAACAACAGATGGATGACTCCATTTTAGATGACATACTGGATGAGGAAGAAGGAAGTTTCCTTGCAGGAATAGCAATGGTAGGGTTACTACTATTAGAGTTATGTGGAACCAAAGGACAACCCAAGGAATTCGAAGGTGATGTTTTCGTCGAAGAAGCCGAATGGGGTGCCTTGGCAGAATCAGACAACCAAGTGACCAAAGGAATGCTGTTTGAGAATCCTACAGCAGATATGGTGAAACACTGAAAGCCGTTGTATATCAAGGCTCACCTGAACAAGAAGCTCTTCAATAGGGTATTCGAGGATGATGGGGATGTAATGAATATAATGCCTTTGGCTACCATGAAGAAGCTCAGCAAGAATGCTGAAAATCTCATCCCTACCACCATGACCATGACCAGCTTCATGGGCCACCCCTCTCATGCCTTGGGCGTGTTGGTGGCCGATGTGATTGTGGGATCGAAGGTAACACGGTTGACTTTCTTCGTTATAAAAGGAAAGCCATCGTTTCTTGTGATCCTGGGGAGGGAATGGATTCACACAAGTGAATGTGTTCCCTTAACGTTACATCAGAAGTTGATGACATGGATTGGTGATAAGGTGGAGATTGTGGAAGCTGATCCCAATCATTTCCCCGCCGAAGTAAATATGTTCGAAGCAGTGTTCTATTCCCCTCTATTAGATAATAAGCTAGGTCTTAATCAAGTCTGTTAATAACCTGTAACTGTTTCTGTTAGCTTCAGTCAGTTAGGATTAGTTGGAGTTTGTTACTCCAAGTCTCTATCTAATTGATCCCTACATAATCCTTTGTATCTAGCTTATTTGATCAATGAAGAAACATTTCAATTCAATCAAATTCTCATAATATTATGAATGCAATAAATCTATCACCGTTGATTCTGATTTTCATCTTCACCGGTGTAAAATCCCTCTTTTCTTTTCTCTTTCCTCTCGCAATTCAATTGCGATTCACCCTTTGTTCTTCAATTTTCTTTTCATCAACAAATTTTAGGTCAGTTTGTCTTCCAGAAATTTAGGGTTTTTCCGGTTGTTTTCAAGAAATTTTGGGGTTTTTTGCCTGGGACGCTTTCTTTCGCCTCACATGCGCCCTATTGCTATTCCTATCTACAAGGAACTAAGGAGTATTTCACATATAGAAGACCCAAGCATTTAGAAGTGATTGGATATTCAGACTCAAATTTTGGTGAATGTATTGACACTAGGAAGTCCACTTTTGGCTACTTATTCCTTCTTGGAGAAGCAACCGTATCAAGGAAAAGTGCTAACTGCTAAGCAAACAGTTGTTACTTCTTCCACCATGGAAGTTGAATTCATGGCATGTTTTGAAGTTACAATTCCGGCACTATGGCTGCGAAATTTTGTGAAAGGGCTTGAGGTAGTTCACCTGTTGATAGTTAAAGAATTATTGTGACAATTCTGCAATCGTATTTTTCTCCAAGAATGATAACTACTCAAAAGGTGCAAAGCAAATGGAGTTAAAGTATTTCTCTGTTAAGGACGAAGTTCAGAAACAAACAGTATCTATAGAGCACGTTAGAACAGACCTTATGATAGCTGACCCATTAACTAAGGGGTTACAACCAAAGACATTTAAGGAACATGTACATAGATCGGGTCTTGGTTGTCCTTTTGAATGATGTATTTGATACTCTGAACTCTTTATGATTATGTATTTCTGAACCTTAATAATTGTTTCTAGTTATTGTGCACGTAGTTTTATTTATGAGTTATAACATGAATGTCCTAGAAACACTTACAGAATCATAACGAAATTTTATGTGGTGCTTAAGGTACTTTGTATAGTAGGGCACTAGTGTTTGTAGTATATGGAAGGAAGTGTGTCTTGGAAAGGAATACATGACCGTCATAACTCACAATTAGTGTTTTATTATATTAAAGTAATTATGAATTCATGTGGATGAGGTTTGATACATTAGTATTTATGTATCACACTTATGAGGTGGTTTACTCAAATTTTAGGCCAAGTGGGAGAATGTAAGAAGTTACAAGGTTAATGCAAAAAACTGTAAAGTTGTAACATCATATTATTAATTTTGTAACTTTCTAAATTTATGGCCTAAAATAAATTGAGGTAATAAACTCATATTAGTGGCTCTTAATTATTGGATTTTAGTGACACTTTAGTGACATTTAAAATCTAACTATTGGATTGCTTAGTCTATAACCACTAGAATGTGAAAGGAATCAACTCAACCGTTGATTCTGATACTTGATGGACGCATAAGATTAAATGGCACTATCTATAAATTGGTTCTCTCTATACCCACAAAAGACACCTTTATTTTATGCTTATGTTCACATAATAATTTTCATCTTTACACGTGTCTTAGAAAAGGGGTTAAGGAAGAGAAACCAATTTCAGCTGTGTTATGGCTTCATCAACAAATCCGGGTATGTGAAAATTATAAGGTTTTAAGATCCTTGTGTTGTCGAATGCATCTGCTAAAAGTTGATTTTGACAATTAAATTTTACACTTTTGTCCTGAAGTTCTATTGCCTATTAAGAAAAGGAAGCTTGAAATTGAATTGAATCCTAATGCAGTGTCGTTTAATGCTTTGATTTCAGGATATCATAATAAGGGTTTACTTGGTTTGGGGTTAAAGGTTAAATCTTTGATGATTGGAAATAATGGGGTGTGTCCAAATGTGGTTACTTTTAATATGGGTTTTGTAAGGAAGGGAATTGAATGAAGCTAATAGGGATTTGGCAGAGAATGAGTAAGCTACTCCATTGCTTGTTTTCTCTGTGAAGAGAGCAAGTGGAAGGGGATGATCTGTTTTTTGTTTTTTTTTTTTTTAAATATAGTTTTTTCAAATGAAGGTGAAATAAATATAAGTAATAAAAAATACGAGTCAGCATGCCACGTGGACGTCACATCAATTAAAATGTCCACGTGGAGTGTGCAGCCATGATTTCCATTAGCCCAATCAACAATAATTAGCAGTAGAGACTAATAATGGAAACAGCAAAATAAGATGGGGAACAAAACGCCTATTTCGTTAATATAAGGGGACTAAACTTAGAAAGACCCAATTTTGTAAGGACGAAAAACATATTTTACCCAAATAGTAAATAAAAAATTTGTTGTGGCTTACTTTATAAATTTGGTAAAATTTTTACAATACCATTTTTGCAAATAACTAAATAATAGTTAAATACCACCTACACATGTTAAATACCATCTTTAACTTGTGCATTATAGACAAATGTTTAACTTGTGCATTATACACAAATGTTTAACTTGTGCATATAAATCCTCAGCCATTTGAGTATCGTGTAAAAGTTGAAAGCTAAAGAAAGAGTGAAGACTGAAGATAAAGACGGCGCTAGGTCCTCGGTTGGTAAGTTTATCCGTAAAACCTCTTTCTTTATTTGCAACGTTGACTCGTTTCAAATTTCAATGCCATTAATATTGTTACCTGCATTTGATAATCTCGGGATTTTCGTGGTAACCTTCTCTTTCCGTATTTTATATTGGGTTTTTTTTTTATTGAAAAATGGAGGTGTTCTGCATTCTTATTTATATAGATACATGAGTTTGACTTGAATTTTGAATTACTTGTGTTTCTTTTTTTCCATTTTCATGCTGATATATGCTACTTTGTTCCATTGATGGCGGTTTGATTTTGAATTTTAGGAATGGACCTGACCAGTTCTTCAGATGCTAGAAGAACAGATGATGATCTAATGAATGAAATGTCTGAGCGTAACAAAGAGAAGAACGAATTGATCAGACACTTTACCGCCCTTAACGAGAAGCTTAATGCTGAGATCGAAGAACATAAGAGTATCGAAGCAGATTTGAATTCACAAATAAGTACATTGCAGGAACAACTCGAAGCTGCCCTCTCCAACTCTGCTGATGGTTCATTGGTGGTGGAGCGCCTCTGGAATGATTTGAGTGTTTTGAATGCTAAGTACCAAGAGAAGGGGATGAATTTCCTGAAGCTGACCAGGGAAAACAGGGAGCTTAAAGCAACAATCAAGGAAAAGGATTTAGAGGTGAACCGTATTCTGAATGAAAACCAAAATCGTGACACAAAACTCAAGCGAACAGTTAGTATTCTCGAATCACAGTTGAACAATGCTGAAGCAGATAGGGAAAACCTTCAGGCAACTAAGACAAAACTGACGTTGAAGGGGGTAATGTTGGGAGTGTCTGCTACGATCCTATTAGTTGGTTTCCTAATTGGAAAGAAAAAGCCAATGCTGCAGCAAAAGTCTTTTGTAGAAAGGTAACTAAGTTTACTATTTAGTTTTCCATTGATAAGAATGTTACATTAAGTTATAATCCTATGTTCAATGTTATGGTTGTTCTTAAAATTTGTCGTGTGTATACCTAAGACAATTTTGTTTATCTTATTTCTAAAACCGCAACAGCATCATGATAAAGCACCATCATGCACTGAACATTATTAGCTTAGTGGAATCACTCAAAAAAAAAATAGCAAAGGGTTATAGGTGAGTTTTTGATGATACAAAGACCTTGGGCTAGTATTACGATATGAATTCTAATCTTATTGAAAGCAAACTTGCACTGGTTTTATGTTCATTGTTTGCTTACGAAATTACTAACTACTGCAATGGTTTATTCAATTAATGCAATACGCATACTTCACCGAAGTCCTTTCAATGATCATTAAGTAACAACTTGTTGGAGAAGAGAAATCTTTTTTCAATTGATTAATGCAGTTTGCTATGTGTTTGTTTAAGAAAACAGATGCAACTATCTGTGCTGCAAGCCTTGTCAATTTAGTCCAAGTTGCATGCGCTAGAAACAAGCATCAGCTAGTTTTTTATTCCTTATTGTCAAACCTTTTAATTTCTTACTGTTGAATTTGATTGTCTCCTGTGTCAACATATCTATTTATAATAAAATAGGAATAGAAATCAATTACATTTAAGACTCAATAAACCTAATTGATACTAATAAATACTAATTGATATGGAAAATCATATCAGATATTCTAACATAATATATAGATATTATGAGATATTATTTTATATTCTAACACTAACAATGTCTTTGAATATTCCTTTTTTTTTATCAAATACAGAGAGAAAATTGTTGGGAAAAGTGATCAAGTTCGATGAAGGCGAGAATCTTCCCAAGTCCAAGGCATCGACAGTCTCGTAGAAATCAAAATGTCTGGAATTTTTAGAACTTCAAATTCCTCCAAATCTATGGAAGTTTATTTTGGGTGTTCAACAAGAGGTTCTCTAATGAATTTGTTTAGTATATTTTAAGAATTATGTGTTTAATGTTTAAGACGAGTATTCTTTCTTGTCCAGTGTTTAAACAAATTTCTATGACATCGTTGTTCTTAAAATTTGTCGTGTATACCTAAGACAATTTTTGTTTACATATCGCTTTAGAATAAGTAAGATCTAGTTGATTGCATACATAATACATACTCTCTCCGTTTTAGAATATAAACAAATACTCCCATAAAGTCTTGTTACTAAATATAAGCAAGTCAAAACTTTTTTCACTTAATTTACCAAATTTACCCTTACTTTTACTCTTACCAATACAAACAACTTTTTAGTATTCCAATTTCTTTCCTTTCTTAAAATGGCAATATTGGAAGCTTAGATCAATTTTTTAACTTTACTAAAAACTTGTGCATAGCTGATTTTTGCTCATAAATGGTAACAGAGGGAGTAATTTGTAAGACACACTTTAGAATTTGGATTAGATGTGTGATGAGAACTCTTGAAAATATAAGAACAAAATGAACAATTTCCTTGTATTAAATCAACAATTATGAGAAAGTGATGTTAGGGATTAAGAGTTGAAAAAAGAATTGATTTGTGGTGGCGGTGGTGGTGGTGGTGGCTTGTCGGAAATCCTGGTTGCTCGTCGGAGAAGGTGAAGATGGAGATGGTGTTTGGAGGAAGAAGATGAAGATGGAAGCTATTGTGTTTATGTCAATTTGGTCCTTTATGTTTTTTTAGTTTCAATTTGGTCCCCCATTTGCCACATCACTTAATCAATTCCAAGTCAGCCCTAACACTTAAGACGCCACGTCAGCAGTTAACTACCAGTGTGGCGTCTGTTAATTTAATGGACGGAAAATGCCAAAAAAGGATCAAAATGCCACCGAAACGGAAGATGAGGAACCAAAACTAGAAGAAAAAAAATAAAGGACCAAAGTGAAACAAAAGTCAAAGATAAAGGCCATGAGCCCAATCCAAACCAACCCATTTAATCTCAGGTTGGTTTGGTTTGGATTTTATAGAAAAAACTAAAGGCCCATGATTTTGCCAAGCCCCCCCCCCCTTCCTACTCACCACACACCCCATAATCTCCTAAATCTCAAAACTACTCCTACCTTCATAACACTTTATCTCCCACTCTCCCTCCCTAACCCCTTCGCACCCCCTATTCCCCCACAACCAAACCCTAACCCAAGGTTGACAGGAGCGCGCTCCGGAGCGTAGGAGCGGCCGCTCCTACGAACCTATGGGTGCCCAGCGCTCTCGTTCCAGCGTAAAAGGGCCATCTGCATAGGAGCGGCAGTAGCGGTCTCAGGAGCGATGGGGAGTGGTGGGTCGGAGGGGAGCGGTCCGCTCCTCTCCGCGGGTTTTTTTTTCACGAACGGCACACAAAATCGCACGAAATCACGCGCCAGATCGTTCTGTTTCACACAAAAAAATGTTGCAGAAAGAAAGAAATGCAACGATGAAAGAAATGCGCCAGATCGCACGGGTTGCACACAAAAAACAAATGCAACGATGAAAGAAAGAAGGGAAAAGACGAAGGTAGCCAAAGATTTAAACAGTGATGTTTTGTATGCGGGGAATAAAAAGCCAAAATCACTGAGAATTAGGGTTAGATTGGGTTATGGGCTTGGCCCAATCTTTTTGAATGTGACTCTTGGTTGTGACAAAAAGAAAATCGTGACTCTCAGACAAGTTTTCTATCTACAAAAATCACCCTTTAACAATTGTACAAACATAAAAATATAACTTCAGTATTTGTGGTGTTTTTGTGATTTTTTTTCCACTTATTTATGATTTTTATCTCTATTCATATGTTTTAATATGCATATATATACTAGTTGAACAATTTCATAGGAACTACGTTTCGTGCTACGAACCTATGACCCCTCACCGTTCCTACCTAGGATTACGAACTTGTCTACCTTACCCTAACCTCTCTAATTTCCTCTACCGCCGAACCCTATCTCACTCTCACCCACCATTGTATCTCTCACTCTCACTCACCATATTTCACTCTCACCCACCATCACATCTCTCACTCACCATCTCCCGCTTTTCTCACCATCTCTCACGTTTCTCACTTTTATTCATCGGGTATGTCTCGCTCTCACTCTCCTTTCTCTTCGTTGCGTTTATTTTTTTCCTGTAAAATTGCTCGGTTCGGTGCATAGGCACCTATTAACACCCAAAAATAATCAAGTCGTGGGCCGATGGCTGAGAGAAAAGAGAAAAGGGAGTAGGGTGCCGAGGCAACCCATTAGACAAAATCACATGAGATGTTTGCTGAGAGAATGGACTCAAGAAAGGGCCTCGGGGACAAATCACAATGTAGATTCCCCTAGGAAGGGGCAAGCCCGAGGGATAGTAAACAAGGCCGAGGGAGAGTAGTCTCAGTCTATAGAGTACCACGGCCATGATGGCTCGGGTGCCTAGGTTCATGGCTGCAGATCGAGGACAAGGGTTAGCCGATGAACTAAATGGCCGAGGTAAGGCAGGCTTAATTGGAAGGCAAGAGAGAGGTAGCGCGTGGATAGAACGTGGGACCTAATGAAGATCAACTGAAGGAGATGTGGATATCTTGTGTTGTAGGTTAAGTTTTGATGATGAAGCAATCTGAAATAAAGTGACAAACGGAACTCCAAGGCACAACCAACTCAAGAAGAAAGTCTGTGTCAAGGATAGTCGTTAGGAAGTCCAGTCGTGTCTTAGGAATGAAATGTAAACCGCTTTTGAGGATCGACTCAAATCACTTAACACACTAGCACTCACATAATTAACCTAACATAGCCTTCAATTGATAAAAACATGCTAAATAGGTTAGGCACAAATGATTATAAGTACATAATCGATTACAATAAGGAAGATAATCAATCATGACCATAGGTAGGCTCAAAATAGATTACAACAAGGTGATAATCGATTATGAAGTTGTTTTTAAAAAACACGCTCGTGTGTGTGATAATCGATTATCCACTTAACTGATAATCGATTATCAGTGTCAAAAAATTGTCCCAACGGTCATAGTTTTACAGGATCTATAAATAGGGACTTAGGGTTTCACAAACAAAAATAACCTACGAATCACCGAGCTAAAAGCGAACCCTATTGCACTATCACACTTGTTCTTCACGTTTTCCATCATTTTGAGCTGATCTCTCTCAAGGGTTAGGTTGGAAGTTGTTGTATTCACCTTCTTAGAGGTATTTTTTTCTTGTAATTTGTTTAAAATTGTTATTGGGTTATACTAGAGAGTGGGGAATCTCTCTACGGTTTTTGATTGTAACAAGGGTGGGGTATCTCTTGTTTGTCAATTGTATTTGAGGGCTCTTGCACAAAGGTGGGGTATCCTAAGTGCAGAGTGTCTGAGTTTTGTAAGGGTTTGAAAGCACCCGTTTTCAATCTCACAAGCGTTTGTGAGGATCAGAGTAGGTCACTAGGAGGTGGCTGAACCAGTATAAATCTGCTGTGTTATTTACTACTTTCGTTTTTCTAATTCGTTCATTCCATAAACCAGCGCGAAAACTAATCTAAGTCGTTGAAAAGGAGAAAAGGTTTTAAAATCTAAATTCACCCCCCTCTTGAGACTGAAGTCATTTGGTAACAAGTGGTATCAAAGCTAGACTCTTGTTTAAAGGGCCTAGCAGCTTCAAGTTGGTCTACGCAAGAGGGTGCATCTCTTACCCGTCCTCTGGGATTCAACGGGAAAGACTATGCATATTGGAAAGTAAGAATGAGAGTATTCATAGAAGGGGTAGATATAGATGTATGGGATGCTGTGGAAAATGGACCTTTTGTTCCCACGCACATGGTAAACGGTATTCTCACTATCAAAGAAAGGGCTGAATGGACCGATGATGATAAGAAAAAGGTTCAACACAATCGCCGGGCTAAAAATATCATTACTTCAGCACTAAGCTCCGATGAGTTCTTCAGGGTGTCAAACTGTAAAACTGCCCAAGAAATGTGGGACAACCTTCAAGTTACTCATGAAGGTACTAGTGAGGTAAAAAGAGCAATAACAAACACTCTTATCCTAGAATATAAATTATTCAGAATGAATCATGGAGAAACCATACAAAAAATGCAAAAGAGGTTCACTCACATAGTGAATCAATTGGGTTCATTAGGAAAATCATTTCCTACCACTACAAGAATAATGGGATTTTCCGGCGGATTTTAGGACTTTCCGGCGGATTTTATTCGCTGCAAACTTTTCCGGCGGATTTTGGGGTATTTCCGGCGGATTTTTTAAAAAAAAAAATTTAAATTTTTTTTTTTTTTTTTAAAAAAATTTTAAAAAATCCGCCGCAAAAGCCAAAATTTTTTTTTTTTTAAAAAAAATCCGCCGCAAATGCCAAAAAATCCGCCGCAAAACCAAATTTTTTTTTTTTAAAAAAAATCCGCCGCAAATGTCAAAAATTCCGCCGCAAAAGTCAAAAAAAATTTCAAAAAATCCGCCGGTAATTTCAAAAATCCGCCGGAAAATTCGGAGGGAAAAAATTCGCCTATAAATACAAATTTCTCCTACACTCCTCTCATTCTCTCATTTCACTCTTTATTTCATTCTCATTCTCTTCTATATTTCTCTACATATCTCTCTTCTATATTTCTTATACTCTCATCTCCATAAATTTCTCTACATATCTCTCTTCTATATTTCTCATTCCTTCTTCATTCTTTTTCATTCACTCCTTAATTCTTATTTCTTCTTACTTCTTTATTCACATTCTCTCCTATATCATTCTCTTCTAATATTCTCTTTCATTCTTATTCCTTCCTACTTCTACATTCTCATTCATTTATTTATTTTCATTCTTTTCTATATCATTTTTTCTCATATTCTACTTCATTTTTTACCGAAGACTTGATCAACAAAGTACTAAGGTGCCTGTATAGAGAATGGTAGCCAAAGGTAACTGCTTGATATGATTTTCCATATCAATTAGTATTTATTAGTATTTTCAAAGACATACTATCTATATATTATTCAATTGTTAGTGTTATGAATAGAGTTATTAGTATTTTCAAAGACATACTATCTATATATTTTCAAAGACATACTATCTATATATTATTCAATTGTTAGTGTTTTTTACGGTAGGAAATAAAAGGAATATTCAAAGACATTGTTAGTGTTAGAATATAAAATAATATCTCATAATATCTATATATTATGTTAGAATATCTGATATGATTTTCCATATCAATTAGTTTTTATTAGTATTAATTAGGTTTATTGAGTCTTAAATGTAATTGATTCCTATTCCTATTTTATTATAAATAGATATGTTGATCACACAGGAGACAATCAAATTCAACAGTAAGAAATTAAAAGGTTTGACAATAAGGAATAAAAAACTAGCTGATGCTTGTTTCTAGCGCATGCAACTTGGACTAATTTGACAAGCCTTGCAGCACAGATAGTTGCATCTGTTTTCTTAAACAAACACATAGCAAACTGCATTAATCAATTGAAAAAAAAATTCTCTTCTCCAACAAGTTGTTACTTAATGATCATTGAAAGGACTTCGGTGAAGGATGCGTATTGCATTAACTGAATAAACCATTGCAGTAGTTAGTAATTTCGTAAGCAAACAATGAACATAAAACCAGTGCAAGTTTGCTTTCAATAAGATTAGAATTCATATGGTAATACTAGCCCAAGGTCTTTGTATCATCAAAAACTCACCTATAACCCTTTGCTATTTTTTTTTGAGTGATTCCACTAAGCTAATAATGTTCAGTGCATGATGGTGCTTTATCATGATGCTGTTGCGGTTTTAGAAATAAGATAAACAAAATTGTCTTAGGTATACACACGACAAATTTTAAGAACAACCATAACATTGAACATAGGATTATAACTTAATGTAACATTCTTATCAATGGAAAACTAAATAGTAAACTTAGTTACCTTTCTACAAAAGACTTTCCTCCAAAAAAATTCTCAAGCAAGGAAAACTCATCTAGTCCTCCAACTTGCTACAAATGTGGCAAACCCGGGCATATTAAGATGGAGTGCCCAAGCTTACAGAAAAAGGCATCTAAATTTGAGAAAAAGGGATTCAAAGAAAACAAAGGTAGAAAAACCTACATAGCATGGGAAGACAATGACATGGATTCATCAGATGATTCAGAAAATGAAGAAGCTCAAGTTGCTCTCATGGCCGACCATGACAGTGAAAGTGAAAACGAAAATGAGGTAGATTCTACCTCTGAAACTTCACTTAATGCATATGATGAATTACATGAAGCATTTATTGAATTGCATAATGATTCTTTGAAACTAGCTAAAGCATTAACTCAATCTAAGAAAGCAGTTGCTCATCTTCAAAATCAAGTTATCACTTTGACTAAGGAAAGATTAGAACTTAGTAAAGAAAATTATAGTCTTGGTTGCTTTAAAGCTAATTATGTATGTGATAAGTGTGCTGAATATGAAAAGAAAATTCATGAGCTTGAATGGACAATAGGAAAAATGTCTAACATACAACATGTGCATCCTAGGTCTCTAAGAAACAATTTCATCAAAAGACATGTGCGTCATAGACCTAAGTTCACTACTACTCCATATATCAAATGTTACTATTGTGCTAAACCAGGACATACTGCATCTGTTTGCATGGCTAGAGGTAGACAAGTTGTGAAAAAGGTGTGGGTTCCCAAAAGGACCCTACCAAGTACTAACCCACAAGGACCCAAAGAGATTTGGGTACCTAAAACCTTGTTTTGAACCCATTGTAGGTATGCTTCAAGGTACGGGGGTCGGATTGGTACCTTGACAACGGATGCTCAAAGCACATGACTGGAGATATAACAAAATTCTTAACTCTTACCCCCAGATCAAGTGGTCATGTGGCTTATGGTGATAGCAATAGAGGAAGAATCCTCAGTGAAGGTAAAGTTGGTAAAGATTTATCTACTGCTATTGATAATGTGCTTTATGTTGAAGGTCTTAAACATAACTTACTAAGTATTAGTCAACTATGTTATAAAGGAAATAGGGTAATATTTGATTCAGGATCATGCATCATTGAAGATAAAAAGAGGAAACAAGTCAGAATGATAGGAAATAGAGTAGAAAATATATACATGATTAATCTTGATGAAGTTTCATCTCATAATGCA
Source organism: Astragalus membranaceus (assembly GCA_039519185.1). Lineage (NCBI taxonomy): Eukaryota > Viridiplantae > Streptophyta > Magnoliopsida > Fabales > Fabaceae > Astragalus > Astragalus membranaceus. The sequence continues at coordinate 150,105,441 of CM076848.1, forward strand.
TGTTGTCTCGTTAGTAAGGAAGAAAACTCTTGGCTATGGCATCGTAGAGCAGTTCATATTCATATGGATCATCTTAACGAATTAGTCACTAAGGAACTAGTTAGTGGTCTTCCTAAAATCAAGTTTGAAAAGGATAAATTATGTGATGCATGCCAAAAAGGTAAACAGGTAAAAGTATCTTTTAAATCAAAAATGTTGTGTCTGCTAACAAACCATTGCAACTTTTACACATGGATTTATTTGGTCCCTCACGGACGAAAAGCTTTGGTGGTAATTACTATGCACTCGTCATAGTAGATGACTATTCAAGATACACCTGAACACTATTTATCGCAAATAAAAGCGATGCATTTGAAGCTTTTAAGAAACTTGCTCCTAGCATTCAAAACGAGAAAGAGCTGAAAATTGTCTCCATCCGAACCGATCACGGTGGAGAATTTCAGAATGAAAAGTTTGAAAATTTTTGTGAAGAATTTGGTATTGATCATAACTTCTCAGAACCTCGAACTCCCCAACAAAATGGAGTCGTTGAGAGGAAAAATCGATCCTTCGAAGAGCTTGCCAGAACAATGTTGAATGATCATGACATCCCAAAATACTTTTGGGCTGATGCTGTAAGTACTGCTTGTTATGTTATGAATAGAGTTTTGATTAGGCCTATTTTAAAGAATACCCCTTATGAACTTTACAAAGGGAGAAAACCAAACATTGCACACTTACACACTTTTGGATGCAAATGTTTTGTCTTAAACAATGGAAAGGATAACCTAGGAAAATTCGATGCTAAAACAGAGGAAGGAATTTTTCTTGGTTACTCTTTATCTAGCAAAGCCTTTAGAATTTTCAACAAAAGAAATAAAGTAATTGAGGAATTGTACATGTTACATTTGAAGAAACTAACCCCAAAATGTTGGGAAAGGTTATTAATGATGTTGCAGATGTGCTTGAAGCATTACAACTAGGTGAAGAGAACAAAAATGAAAATAAAGAGAAGGGGATGTTGCGCCCGAAAAAGTCCCCGAGGGAGAACCTTCCTCGTTCACAACTTTTCCTAAGACAATGAAGCCGCCACCAATATTTATTAAGGAAAATATTAGGAAAACCTTTTTTGGAAAGCGATTGGTCTTGCGAAACTAGAGAATAGGGTTCGGGGGTCGGTTACGCGCAGGGAAGGTGTTAGCACCCCACACGTCCTCTCTACTGAGAGGGAACCTTTAATTAAATGTGTGGTTTTAGTGTGTTGACTTGAAAATACTTAATTTTGCCTCTCTACTTCTTATTGAAAAATTCTCAATGAAAATCTTTATTTATTATGAAAAAGAAAAGGGGGAAGAATGGGTTTTTAGAAAAAAAACGCTTGACGGGACATGGCCCGCTCCTACGTATCTCCCGGTGCGATGGAGAACTCAAAGCTACGTAGTTCTTCTTTATCCTGAAAAAGGTTTTTGTCTTTTATCTTTTTAGTGAGTTTTCGAAATAGGACGAGCATTTAGAGAATGATTAAACTAACCAAGGTTATGGCTAATCACCGCTAAGTACTCTTGGAAATGAGAGTCACCACCGCCAGTCAGACGAACAAATGTTCTGATTGACTATTAGTAGCAACTCATTTTTATTTACTTTTTGAAAGTGGTTTTCGAAAGAGATTGATTGGCACGAATGATCAAACTAACAAAGGTTATGAGTGATCATCGCTTGTTGTTCTTTGGGGAAAAATACATCGCCACCAATGGCTAGACGAACAAAGGTTCTGGTTAACCACTAGCGACGATGGGTTGAAAATGTTTTTAGAAAGGAAAAGGTTTTCGTTCTGAAAATGATCTTGGTTTGCAAAAGTGATTCTTTTTTGTTATGAAAATAACTCTTTTCTTTTTGTTATGCAAATGCTAAACTTTTTATGATTGCGCTTGACGAGAACGTGACTCGCTCCTACGTATCCCAAATGGAAATCAAAGCGACGTAGTTCTAACGAGCCTTAAAAATGAAAATCTTTTTGATGAGGTTTTAGAAAATGAAGAGCGTTCATAATGATCAAACTAACAAAGGTTATGATGGATCATTACTAGTAACTCTCTTTGAAAATGCCTTTTGTAAATGCAAGCTTTCATGGTGATCAAACTAACAAAGGTTATGATGGATCACCGCTAATAACTTGTTTTGATTCTTTGATACTTAGAAAAATGCTTTTTGAAATTGGACGCGTTCATGATAATCAAACCAACAAAGGTTGTGATGGATTATCACTAGTAGCTTGCTTTATGCTTGCGAAAATTCTTTTGAAATTGAGGCTTTCATGACAATCAAACCAACAAAGGTTGTGATGGATTGCCACTAGTAACCATTTTTATGCCAGGTTGTTTAGAAATGAAAACAATCCAGCATAACACAATCAGTGGAATCAAATCATTAAGCAACAATATTTGAATTCGCAAAGAAAAATCAAGTCTAAACTACACATATTAGATCACAACGCATAGATAGGCAAGGAAGGAACTTGAATTGGGCATTAAGCAAAAATACAAGAGTAGGCAAGATTGAACCTAAATCCACATCTAGTGGAAGATGCTAGGCGAGAACCATACTCAAATATTTCTACAAAACGCAAGGGAATCTAAATGCACATCTAGTGGAAGATGTAAGGAAGGAAATGGAGTCGTCTAAGCATTGATGATATTCTATATGAGAGTAGACAATGAAACTGTAAGCTTAAGCAAAAGAGTTGTCTCAATCATGATCATTGGCAAGCATAAGCAAGCAAATTATTTAGCAACCAAAGTATCAAAGAATGTTGAATCACTTTGGTCAATCCTCACACTTAAGATTAATGTGCTCAAGTGCACAAGTGTGAATCTTCTTTCCAATCATCAACTTAAACGACATATGAACTAAAAGGGTTGAATCATATAGATCAAACCTCATCACTTTAAGCAAGGTGCACTAGGCACAAGTGAGAATCATATTGCCTATCATCAACTTGAGACAATAAGCAAACATATAAAAACTCTATTTACTCACAACATGCTACCCAAATACATAACCCAAAAACCCATTTATTTTTGAAAGCAAACTAGATTACAATTTTTGGTAAAAGGTTCATGTGATTAGGCAAAGAAATGCACAAAACTAACATAAACCCTATTTTTATACAAACATGCGAAACATAATATGCCATGAGACAACATTTTATTTCATGAAATGCAAGAGTCAAGATCCAAATCAACACAAATCAACAATCATTCAAGGGTGAGAAACACCATAAGCACCAAAGCCTCCCTAAGTGCTTGTCAAAACGCTTGAGATGCATTTTTCCTTCAACAACAACATTTATACTAACATATTTACATAAGATGTAACTCTAAATGTAATGAAATGCTTAGTATGCAAAAACATTGACGATCTATATTTTTGATGCTAAAACTTTGATGATGATGCTAAGATTCAAGAATATACCTTAACTCCAAGCTAAATAAGCAAGAAATAATATGAATGAGTGCTAAACCATTTGAATTTACTCTTTAACCTTCAACCTTGAGCTTGATTCTAGAGATTTGGAGATGAATCTTTGAGAAGAATGCAAGAATGATGAGGGGGATGTTGAAGTAAAACAAAGGGTGTAAATAGCACTATGGGCTTTTAAGAAAATAAAATAAAAAAAAGCAAAATGGGGTTGTATGTGAGTAAAACAGGGGGTGCAATTAGCTGTACGGGTTGTATCATGAAAAGAGGGGTGGTGTGAAAAGCAAACAGCCCAGTTTGTTTGTTGTTTTTTTTGGACAGCTAGCCCACGAAATGAAAGGCCTATGCTGAGGGGTTGTGTTTATTAAAAACAAGGGTGAAACTAACAATCTGATCTTAGAACTTAAAAAAACAAAATAAATAACTAAAGATATAACACAGTGATATATAAGGCAACAACATGACCAAAGAACCCTAATTTCATCTTTCCATCTCAGGCGCCGTTTTCATCCCTTACAGAGGAGAGAGAGAAAAAATTTGAGAGGAGAGAGAGGAAGAGAAAACGAGATGAGAGAGATCCATGGAGAGAGAGAGAGAGAATGAAAAGAGGAGAGAGTGGGCGGTGGTTGTTTCGTGAGGTGGTGGTTGTTGGAGGTGGCGGTAGGTGGTGGTTACGGTGGTGGTGGTGCGCGAAGAGAGAGAGAGAGAGAGTTTGGTAGTTGTTTGGCCATGAGAGAGGGCGTTTGGTGGTGGTGACCGGCGGAGGAGAGGGTGGCGACGGTGAGAAGGAAGAGAGGAGAGAGAGGGATGGCGGGCGGTGGAGAGAGAGAGGGAGAACCGAAGGGAGAGAGAGGGAACCGAATGGAGAGAGAGAGAACCGAAGGGAGAGAGAGAGAAAAGGGGATGCGCGGTGGTGGATGGGTGGTTCGGCCGGAGGTTGTCGGAACTGGTGGTGGTTGGCGGCGACCGACGGAGGAGGGTGGTGTACGCTTTGGTTGTGAGGGGTGGTTGTTGGTGGTGCTTTCCCTCCTCTTCTTTTTTTTTATTCTCCCTCTTGTTTTTTCCCCCCCCTTTTGTTTCTCTTTTTCTCCTCACTGTGTGTGTTGTTGTTCCCTCTTTTTTTCTTTCTGTGTGCGTGTGTTATGTCTGTTAATTAACTTCCTTTCTTTTTTTTTGTTCCCGTGGCTCTCACCGTTCCCCCTCTCCTTAATTCTGAGTTGTATTTATAGATGAACTTGTATAGGGTTATGTGTTTGTGGAGTCAATTTCATCTCAGCAACTCTGATTGTATTTGTCCAAGTTTTCATGCTTTGATGTATAAAGTGCTATGAGCACAATTTTCTTCTCCCAAGCTTCTGCCTCATTCACGATTTAGGCATATGAGCTGTCTTATTTGACTTTCTCTGCTGTGTAACAGGCTGGAGGCTGGATGCTAGACATGAGATTGAGAGTAGAGAGATGGAGATGTTGTAGATGTGCAGAGCAACTTAGTAAAAAAAAAGGCAAGCTAGAGATTTAGAAAGAAAAGGGAATCTTGACCACACACTAGAATAGCACACTATTATTTTTATAATTCTTTGTATCTTTTATTTTTATTTAATTTTTCGTTTTTAATTTTTTATTATTTTTTTATTTTTAATGTGTAAAAAAAGATTAATAATAATAATAATATTTAATTCTAACACAGATTTTTTTTATAAAGTTTTTTTTTCTTAAAAAGGTTCTACTAATGATAATAAAAATGTGTACATTATTAGGAATAAACATACGCACGCGACGAGACGAGAACACGCGTTTGCAATGAGAATACGCGAGCTCGTGCACCGAAATAAATGCTTGTACACAACGAGATGTGGATCCGTGAAAAATGTGTACATTATTAAAAATCGCACGCGCGCACAAATGAGAGGTAACACGCCTATACACAACTGGGAATGACACGCATACACGAGAAAAACAATATTTTGGATTTTCTAGTAAACTTTAAATTAGCCGGACAAAATTAGGGTATGACAGGGGACTGAATCCACTTGATCAGTGTATTTTAATGCACTAGTTATAGCTTTTCACTTGGTGATTTTAGTTGTGCGTTGTGCCTAATATTTAAGTCTTAGCACGTTTCTAGACTTTGGGTCTTAATTGAGCAATATAGCAATTTCTTGATTAATTCTTGTTTTTATTGCATATTGACCCCTGTCTACTCTGTAGGCCATAACTTTGGCTGTGCTTATCTAATTTAGGCGTGCGAGCATGCGTTGGAAAGCTAAGAAACAAAGCTACAATTATTCTGTTGAGCTCAAAACCCAATTCTGAAGTCGTGAAGGTGAAAACTGCGAAATACCGAAGAAGTACTGTGTAAAACGGGTTTTGGGCCGAATTTTAGTTTGTTAACGGGCTTTTATCTAGTTACCCATTTAGGGATTTAGGTTTTCGTTTTTAGTCTTATAAAATACACTTTTCAGATCCGTCTTGGCTCTCTTACCCATTCCTACTTTCAGATTTACGTTAACCTCCATGGAAGCATAAGGCCCTAGATCAATCTATTGGTGAAGGGTGTTGCTGCAAGGATTTTGAGGTTCTGTGCTTAATATTTATTTTATTTTTATGGTTTTAATTCTTTCTCTATCAATTTCATCTCCGTAATTCTTGCTACAAATTTGGTTTGTGTTTTGCTTAATTACTCAAACTTTGTGATTATGTGATTCGTTTTATGATTCAGTTTTGCTTAATCACTTAATCATGATTATGCTTTGCAACTTTCATTATACAAACTATTTTATCGCTTGTTTAATTTAGTTTGGATAGGAATTGATAGAGTCTATGACGCTTGTTTATAGGATTGATAGAATTCAGTTATGATGTTAATTGTGATACTGGCACTTGTTCGCTATCACGATTGATTGAACACACTGTTTTGACGCTTGCTTTAAAACGCAGTGAATTCGTATAAACTGACTGGTCCTTGTTCACTTAGTTTATGATCAATCTATAATTATCAAACCTTGCACAAATCTTTATTTTAGAACCAATGAGAAATCCAATAAACGCACCTGAAACCAATGGATTGATTGTCTATCTTTAATTGTTTTTCTTCATTAAACATCAAACTCTCTCCTAAAAAACCCCCTTTTATTGTTTATTTTGGTTCCTAATTTTGGTAAGTTCTGTATTTAGAGGTCTTCGAGAGACGACCAAGGTCTCTTACCTTGATACTATATTTACCTTTTTTTAATTATTTTGACCCGCGTACGACCGCTGATCAAATTGGCGCCGTTGCCGGGGACCTCTAATTAGGGATTTCCAACTTCAAGAACCCCACTAACCACTAACCTTTGTTTTTTTAGTTTTACTTCTTTGATGGTTCTGTTGATTTCGGCTTCGTTCAGTTCTAACTCAAATTAGTTAAAAAAACGGTTTTTCGGTTGACCATGTCAGATTGCTCCAAAAATTGGTCAGTAAATCAAAAAAATATCAAGGAGTAGGACTCCCTTAAAGGAGCTGACGCCCAAAAATCAGAAATTACGTCTTTTACATTTTCGTTTTATTTATTTTTTAAATTTTTCGTATTGGCAAAAAAAATCCAAAAAAATTTGCATAATCTTATTTTGATTTTATTAGATTTTTAGTATAGTTTTTATATTTTTTAGATTAGGTTTGATTCATTTTTTATTTTCTTCCTTAATCTTGATTCTGTTGACTATAACATGACTGCTATTTATGAACCTTCACTAGAGCACCTCATTAAACAGATGGTTATTCAAAATGTCCAATTCCAACAAACAACGGATTCCACACTTAAGAAATTGGAGATAATAGTTGGACAGTTAACCTCTACAGTTAATCAGATACAGGCTCAGAGATCAAACCAACTGCCTGCCCAAGAAGTAATGAATCATAATGTCCTAAGTACTCCAATTGTCAGTGCTGTTACTCTTGTTGAAACTCCAGAGGTTGATACACTTTCTGTAGCTGATATTGTGGATGAAGCTATGGTTGCCATTGAGCAGCCACATGTTGTAGAGCTAAAACCACTCCCTGAAAACTTGAAATATGCACATTTAGAGGGAAGTGAAAATTTTTCTACGATTATTTCATCTAACCTTGAATCTGAACAGGAAAAGCTGCCTCCAATTCTAAGGGAACATAAGAAAGGTATTAGATGGACCTTGGTGGACATTCTTGGCAAGAAAGTATGGCAAACACATCAACAAATTAATCCCCTAATTCTGGATGTGTGGAAGAAGAAACTGACCAAACATGTGTCGAATAACTGTAAAAGAGCATTCTTTGGCGAATACCATTCAGTCAGAAGCTTCAAGTTCTCCACCTTTAAGAGGGAGATTTCTTTCCTTATCCTTAAGATATACTTGTTGCTTACATTGGGGACATTTTGTTATTTAAGTATGGGGGTGTGTGTTTTTGTTTTTATGTTTTTAATTTTTAACTATAAAAAAAGAAAAAAAATTGTTATTTTTGTATGTTTTTCCAAGAGTTTTTGGTTTGTATAAGTTGTGAGTGATTTCACTATTTTAGGACCATAGGTGTTGTGACATGATTTGATTGATTTCTTGTTGCTCTTGGTTTAATAAGTTGGATATGAGCACTAGCTTTTGCATCATTTGTGATACTCAATGTCCCGCGTGAGAATTGAGCCTTATAATGGATGGACTACATTTTGTCATTCTCTCATTTCTTGTGTGTGACTCACTCATGTTTGTTAGTTACTCTAGAACTTGACTTGATTATTGTTGAAACACTTGTTGACATGCATGTTTGAAATGATCTAGGCAATTCTGTTATTTTTTTAGCTACCAGCCAAATAAGCCTACCCTGAATTTATCCCTTTGTGTAAGCCCATTTGAGCCTTTTTATCCCATTCTTTGTTTTATATCTCATTACAGACCCAAAAGTGAAAAACAATGTTATTACCCAATGTTAGAGGGTGAAGGAGCTTTGATTTGAAAATTGTCAATCCATAAGTGTGGGGGTGTCCAAATTGTTGCAATTGTGGTTCTCACTTGCGTTAGTTCTTGGGTTCTCAATGAAAAGTTTGGCAAGTACATTTGTATAGAAAAATATTCCCCAAAAAAAAAATAGAAAAAAAAATGAAAAAAAAGAAGAAAAAAAGTCAAAAAAAATTTGAATATGTGTATATATTTTTATTTTTGTTTCAAGAAGAGTGAAAGTTGTGTTGAAAGAGTTATGTGGAGGAGTATATCAACATAGAGAAATTCATCATACCTTGTTGAAGTTGGACCCTCTCATGCTCATTTTACAATGTATTTTCATTGTTTCTTTATCCTCTTTGATTCTTTTTAGCTTAGTTCCATCTTAGGATTATCCCACCTTGACCTTGGCCCCATTACAACCCTTATAAAGACCTTTTGATCTTATGTACATGTGTTCTTAAGTGTGGATGTTAAAAGTTTGTCAAGCATATGGTAGTACTAACTTTCATTGATGTGCTTATTATATATATGAGAGTAAACACAAGCCTAGACACTTGAGTGATTGAGAGCATTACTTATACATATCCTGTGAGGACTCATCACTTATGATTCACTCTCTAGTGCTCTATCCTCTTGTTTTCCTTGATTGTAATTAAGTGCTATCTTTGATTGTCATTCTCCTTAAAGCCTAGGAAAAGTATTTCTCTTATGACTTTGTATTCTTTGGGTTCACTGGAAACTCAAGCATTATTTTCGTGTCTTGTTTTGTGTGTTTTACCTGGAGTGCAAAAGCTTAAGTGTGGGGGAATTTGATTAGTGTATTTTAATGCACTATTTATAGCTTTTCACTTGGTGATTTTAATTGTGCTTTGTGCCTAATATTTATGTCTTCACACGTTTCTAGACTTTGGGTCTTAATTGAGCAATATAACAATTTCTTGATTAATTCTTGTTTTTATTGCATATTGACCCCTGTCTACTCTGTAGGTCATAACTTTGGCTGTGCTTATCTGATTGAGGCGTGCGAGCATGCGTTAGAAAGCTAAGGAACAGAGCTACAATTCTTCTAATGAACTCGAAACCCAATTCTGAAGTCTTGAAAGTGAAAACTGCGAAATACCGAAACAGTACTGTGTAAAACGGGTTTTGGGCCGAATTTTAGTTTGTTAATGGGCTTTTATCTAGTTACCCATTTAGGGATTTATGTTTTCGTTTTTAGTCTTATAAAATACACTTTTCAGAGCCTTCTTGGCTCTCTTACGCATTCCTACTTTCAATTTTACGTTAACCTCCATGGAAGCATAATGCCCTAGATCAATCTATTGGTGAAGGGTGTTGCTGTAAGGATTTTGAGGTTCAGTGCTTAATGTTTATTTTCTTTTTATGGTTTTAATTCTTTCTCTATCAATTTCATCTCCGTAATTCTTGCTGCAAATTCGGTTTGTGTTTTGCTTAATTACTCAAACTCTGTGATTTGCTTATGTGATTCGTTTTATGATTCAGTTTTGCTTAATCACTTAATCATGATTCTGTTTTGCAACTTTCATTATACAAACTATTTTAGCGCTTGTTTAATTTAGTTTGGATAGGAATTGATAGAGTCTATGACGCTTGTTTATAGGATTGATAGAATTCAGTTATGATGTTAATTGTGATACTGGCACTTGTTCGCTATCACGATTGATTGAACACACTGTTTTGACGCTTGCTTTAAAACGCTGTGAATTCGTATAAACTGACTGAACCTTGTTCACTTAGTTTATGATCAATCAAGAATTATCAAATCTTGCACAAATTTTTATTTTAGAACCGATGAGAAATCCAAGAAACGCACCTGAAACCAATGGATTGATTGTCTATCTTTAATTGTTTTTCTTCATTAAACATCAAACTCTCTCCTAAAAAACCCCCTTTTATTGTTTATTTTGGTTCCTAATTTTGGTAATTTCTGTATTTAGCGGTCCTCGAGAGATGACCAAGGTCTCTTACCTTGATACTATATTTACCTTTTTTTAATGATTTTGACCCGCGTACGACTGCTGATCACCACTCCTCAACAAGGAACTGAAGAAGAATCAAGAAGTGAGTTACCAAAGGAATGGAGAATCCCAAGGCACCACTCGCTTGAAAATATTATCGGTGATGTATCAAAAGGGGTAACTACTCGAAACTCTCTTAGAAATGCATGTAATCATATAGCTTTTCTATCTCAAATTGAACCTAGAAATCTAGATGAGGCTATAGTAGATGAACTTTGGACTTTTTCTATGCAAGAAGAGTTAAATCAGTTTGAAAGAAGTGAAGTGTGGGATCTTGTCCCTAGGCCTGATAATCATCAAACAATTGGCACAAAATGGGTGTTTAGAAACAAACTAGATGAGTCGGGCATAATTGTTAGAAACAAAGCTAGACTAGTAGCTAAGAGTTATAATCAAGAAGAAGGAATAGACTATGATAAAACATATGCACCCATAGCTAGATTAGAGGCTATTCGCTTGCTCCTTGCATTTACATCAATTATGGATTTTAAATTCTATCAAATGGATGTCAAAAGTGTGTTTCTAAATGGCTTTATTCAAGAAGAAGTGTATGTTGAACAACCACCTGGCTTTGAAAATTAGGAAAAACCAGATCATGTTTTCAAACTCAAAAAGGATCTTTATGGTCTGAAGCAAGCTCCGAGAGCTTGGTATGAATGATTGAGCAAGTTCCTTCTCAATCATGATTTTCAAAGAGGGAAAGTTGACACTACACTATTCATAAAGAAATCAAAAGATTACATCTTGTACAAATCTATGTGGATGACATTATTTTTGGTGCTACTAATGAACTGCTTTGCAAAGAATTTTCTAGTATTATGCAGAATGAGTTTGAAATGTCGATGATGGGAGAACTCAACTTCTTTCTTGGGCTTCGAATAAAACAAACCAAGAACGACATCTTCATCTCTCAATCAAAATATTGAAAAGAGTTGCTCAAGAGATTTGAAATGGATAAAGCGAAAGAAATGACCACTCCGATGAGCACCTCATGCTACCTAGGCAAGGATGAAGAAGGTAAACCGGTAGAATTAAGCAAATATCGAGGAATGATTGGCTCACTTCGCTATTTAATTGCTAGTAGGCCGGATATCATGTTTAGTGTTTGCATGTGTGCTAGATATCAAGAAAATCCAAAAGAGTCACATCTAGTAGCAGTCAAGAGAATCATGAGATATCTCGTAGGAACACAAAATGTTGGTCTGTGGTATCCCAAGGGCGCCACATGTAGTATTGTCGGATACCCCGACTCTGATTTTGCAGGTTGCAAACAAGATAGGAAATGAACTAGTGGAACATGTCACATCTTAGGCAGTGCATTAGTTTCATGGCATAGTAAGAAACAAGTCAGTGTGGCACTGCCAACTGCTAAAGTACAATATGTTGCAGCAGGAAGTTGCTGCGCACAAATCCTTTGGATGAAGCAACAACTTCTTGACTATGGCGCAGAGATAGATCATATTCTGATTAAATGCGACAACACAAGTGCAATTAATCTTACAAAGAACCCTGTTCAACACTCTAGGACTAAGCTTATAGAGATTAGACATCATTTTCTTAGAGATCATGTTCAAAAAGGCGATTGTGTGATTGAGTTCGTTGAGTCATCAAAACAGCTAGCTGATATTTTCACAAAACCATTGCAAAAAGAAAGTTTCTTTTTCATTCGAAGAGAACTTGGAATCATTGATTCATCATCCATTTGAATGAAATATTAGTTGTTAAGTGTTTCTCAAATGATTTAACCCAAAGAAATGTGAATTTAAGTGAATTTTAAGTGAATTTTGTGTGTTTCGTTTCTTTTCTTTTCGTAATCGATTAAGCACCTGTCATAATCGATTATACAGGAGCCACAATCGATTATCAACTCCGTCTTAGTAGTTATAATCGATTATCAACAGTCTACAATCAATTATCAACTATGCATTACCGAACCTTAAATGACAACACACACAAGGACCAATACAGCCTACCAGGAATCAACACTATCCTGAAGAAGATTGGAAACAGCAAAATTTATTCCAAATTTGACCTCAAGTCAGGATTTCACCAGGTGGCCATGGAGGAAGAATCGATCCCTTGGACAGCCTTCATCGTCCCAGGAGGACTATACGAATGGCTCGTTATGCCTTTTGGACTGAAGAACGCGCCAGCAGTATTTCAAAGAAAAATGGATGAATGTTTTAAGGGAACAGAAAACTTCATAGCAGTCTACATAGACGATATCCTGGTATTCTCAGAATCCGAAGAGGAACATGCCAAGCACTTGGCAGAACTCCTAAGGATTGTAAAGAAAAATGGGCTGGTACTATCCCCAACAAAGATGAAGATCGCAACACCAGAAATCGAATTTTTAGGGGCGATACTACACAAAGGGAAAATAAAACTCCAACCCCATATCATCAGTAGGATATTGGAATTCAAAGAAGAGAAGCTCAAGGACTTGGTTCTCCAAGCGTGTCCCAGTTACCTTCTTCCTCCCATAGTACTGCTGCTATTTCTTCTTCTGCATTGTCCACGGTTTCTTCATCAAATTCGTTTACTGAATATGATTGCCGTGGTGGTAACTGATTATACTGGCCAAACCTCAGTAATGTAGATCCGTCAGATCTGGGATCTATCTTGACATCAGTTGGCGCCTTGATACCTTGCTGCTGTGGTGGCCTGAGTACCCACCTTTTTCCTTGTAACTCCTGGGCTGTAGTCCTTTTTCCTGGGGTTGCTTTTACGCCTTTGCTTGCGAGGTAGTCAGATACATTTTGGACATTGTATCTGAATGCTGCGTAGCTTGTATTTGTTAGCCTCCCGATCAAGGATCTAGTGATCAGAAGATTAATCTCTACACCTTGCCAGTTTTCGTACCCATGTGTTTGGATAGAGAGCTGTATGTGGTTAGCAAAGTCGTGGATACTAACCATCATTTCACTTTGAAATCATTCATGTACCTGATGACATCCTTCATGTTATCACATGATAACCTTTCTAGGTCTCTGTAGGCCCTGTTTTGCTCTTCAGTGGAACCCTGGTATGGGTCTTCTAGCAAGAACACCCTTCTGATTTGAGAGATGATGTTTTGGGGGTCATCTGCTATGTTTTCCAGTGTTTCAAATTCCGAGGGGTAGGCCATTCTCCACTGCATCCAAACTTTCTTTTCCACTTCTCCTAGCAGATTTTCAATGAAGGCAACTTTGCTTTTGTTGCTTTCAAAATGTTTCTCATTCACTATGTTCAGAGTGATGGATTCCCATCTGGCTATAACATCTTCATATATCCCAATGTTTTCTGGGAGTACCAGCATCGCACCATTGTTTTGCTGTGCTGTTGGGAGATTCCACTGCTCATTATTATGTCCTCCCCTGAATCTTGCTATAGTGGGTTTTAGGCAATCGAACCTGGGTTGGGATGTGCCGGTGTGTGGGAGTCATGAGGCTTTCCTTTGTATGTTGTTGCTTTTCTCAGACCGTACTTTTTTCGAGGGCTGTTGTAGTACCCTGGAATAGGTATCTGGTTACAAAAGGTTAAGTCCTTCAGGCTCCTTTGAACTGCAGCCTTTTTGCAGAGTTCTGCCAGGTATTGGTAAGTGAAGTGTATTCTTGGTAATACACCTATTGTTGCACCTGGATATTTGGCTTCGTATGCTGCTTTTACTTCCTCTCCGATTAGGGGGGGCAACTTTCTGGAGAACTTTTCTGAAAGTTCCTCAGAGACGTATAACCTTCCTGATTTTGCTGAAAGGACTTTGAAATCATTCATGTACCTGATGACATCCTTCATGTTATCACATGATAACCTTTCTAGGTCTCTGTAGGCCCTGTTTTGCTCTTCAGTGGAACCCTGGTATGGGTCTTCTAGCAAGAACACCCTTCTGATTTGAGAGATGATGTTTTGGGGGTCATCTGCTATGTTTTCCAGTGTTTCATATTTCGACCCAAAAAAAAACCTCAGCGCTGCGTCTCCTTCCCCCCACCTCTTTGCTGCGCCTCCTTCCCAAACCTCTCTCAGCGCCTCCTACCTCCATCTCCCCTCAATCTTCCTCCTCTCCTCTCCTCTCCTCTCCTCTGCGTCTTCCTCAGCTATTTCCCCTCTCCCATTAACCAATTTCATCCCCATTCATCAATTTATCCCCTTTCAAAACCCTAAACTTTCAATTGTCCAATTTCCTCACTGTTTTGTGCAAACCTCCCATCAACTCACATCTAACCTCCATTTCTAACCTCAATGTCGTAACAATTCCACCAAGAACAAAGAACGTGTGTGTCAAAAGGAGAAGATGAATGATGGTGAAGCTGGCAATTCCTCTCAATCCTTTCATTCCGGGTATTTTACTACATATGCTCTGGATTTACCCTGGTTTCGTAGTCAGATAGGATTTGAATTTATTGACTGGCTGGATAATTACAAGTTACTAAATTTCCTGACCACAACAGGTCTTGTTGCTCAGGACTTAGTTAGGGCTTTCTACACCACACTAACTTATGATGCTGAAACCGAAAATCTTATAGCTGAATTGAAGGGAACTATGATTCACCTCACCCTAGCTCAGTTTAGTAGTATCACTCATCTACCATCTGAGGGGTGAGAAATTAATCAAATGTGCCCTCCAGATTCTTTGACCGAGTTCAACCTTGAGGATGCATGTGTCTCAATTCGTCACGCATTGACGACAGTTGGAAAAAGGCCTATCTTAGCTAACACCCTTTACCAGCCAAATTAGGCTTCTCCACTACACCATTTCCCGGATCATCCTTCCTAAACATTCAAATATCGCTCAGTTAAGCTATGATGAAGTGACATTTCTTTGGGGTAATAAGAACCGAAAAAGCATAAACTTGGCGCCTATGATAATTAACCCTCTGCTATATGATCCTAATGATGCGGAACCCATGACACCTGGCCCTAACCCTAACCCACTGCACCTGCCAGCTCCTCCTCCTCCTTAGAGCAGATTCTTGCTACACTCAATTTTTTCAAAATTGAGCAGCGTGAGATGTATGAAGATACTCGTCGGAAAATCCTACTTTCCAGGGAAATACATAGCAGAGGGTTTGCTTCACTAAACACTCGTCTGACAGCTTTGGAGACTCGTCTTCAAGACCATGACCTTGCTGTGGATCATCCAGCTAGAGACTCTCTCTAGTGCATTTTGCTTCTATCTTTCCATCTCTTTTGCCAAACCTTTTACTTATCTTCATGTGTGTTATCTTTATGTTTTGGATATTATTTATTATTTATACATGGTTATGACTGTTGCACTTTTGATGTGATATGTTTGAAACACTTTGACTATTATCTGTATTTGGATGTTTTTACTACACTTCTGATGTGATCTTGCTTGGATATCTATACTGAGTTGTTTATGCCACATCCAGTCGAATTACATTTGCCTTATCTCTTCTATCCTATGTTGTGCTAGCATTATGTTTTCCATTGTACTGATCTATTTTTTCTTAGCTGTCCTCTTTCGGCTCGACAATCCCATCTCTTAGTCACCCGTACTCCGGAGCACTCAATACCAACCCGACAGGTTCCTATTTACAGACACAGATGAATGTAGCCCGGTCGAGTAGCCATAGGACTTGTTTCCACCTCACCGAGGTACCCAGGCACCTGTACCAGGAACTGGCCTTGTTAACTTGGCCCAAGTAGTGCCTGGGTATCCATGGACAGATGCTCCACCTCAGGTACCACCGCAGCCAGGGGAGTAGGGTCCCCCAAATATAATGTGGCGACCAACGCCTCTGCCTGAAAGACAATCAGGGCCCCAACTCCTAGACCCTAATTTGATAGCTGACACCATCAAGAAATTCTTCGGTGTGAGGCTGTGATTGACTTCATTGAAAGATTCAGGAATATGGCCGGAAAGTGTACAGTACCTTTCCAAGAGTCTCAACTTATTTCCATGGCCATCTCTGAAATGCACCCTCAATTGAAGGAGAAGCTTGTGGGACAAGGTTGTAGTGACCTCAGTGGCCTATCCTCAAGAGCAGTTCAGATCGAGCAGTTCATACAAGAGAAAGAGAGCAAAAGGGCCACTAGGGATCGAGGACCTCAGTTAGTATTAGTGGTTGATGCTGCTGAAGATTCAGACTATGATGAATCAGCCGATTACACGGCAGACATCTTGGTGGCTGAGATAGTCAAATGAAAGGCTTACATCTGTCCTGCTTTTAAACCCGCCAAAAGAAAAAAGGAAAAGTACGAGGCTGAGAACAAGGTTGAGTATTCCTTTGATATATCTAAGGCCGATCAGATCTTTGATTATCTATTGAACGAAAAACAGATCAAGCTCCTCGACGGCCAAACGGTACCCCCACCCGAGGAAATAGAGGGGAAAAATATTGTAAGTGGCACAACTCATTCAATCATGCCACCTATAACTGTATTATCTTCCGCCGAGCCATTTAGGAGGCCATCAGGAAGGGAAGATTCAAGATGGTCGATAAGGGGGCGTCAGAGATGACTGTTGACACTGACCCTTTCCCCAATATGAACATCAGTATGGTCTCCTTCTCAAGGAGCGACCGAGGGAAAGGAAAGAAGAAGTACATGTGGGTCCCTAAATAGGAGGTTCCTCCAGAAAAGAAAGTGTCAGTCTTTGACCGATTGGGGTCACCCCCTAAGGGATCTACGGTGGCAGAATGTATGGCTCTCTTGCAAGAAAAACTGCAGGTAGGAGGGCCGAGTCAGCATCGAGAACCCTAGAAGTGTTGCCAAGTGGCTTCAGTCTCAAGAGGGGGGGGTGAATTGAGATTTAAAAACGTTTGAAAACTTTTTCCCCTTTTCAATGACTTAGATTAATTTTCGCGCAGGTTAAGTGGAAGCGAAGGAATTTAGAAAATAAAGCAATAAATTAAGCACACAGAGATTTATCCTGGTTCGGTCACCTCCTAGTGACCTACGTCCAGTCCTCATACCCTTGTGAGATTTTCCACTATCACAAAACAAGGCTTACAGGTGCCTTAGAAAACCTTTACAGACTCAGGCACTCTTCACCTAGAATACCCCACCTATTGAAGAGCCCTCAAATCTAACCACAATACAACAAGAGATACCCCACCCTTGTTACAACAAGCTGTCCCAGAAAGATACCCCACTTCCTAGTACAAACAACTACCCTAGAGAGATACCCCACTCCCTAGTACAAAATACAACAAATAAACAATTACAAACTTAATGACCGAAATATCTCTAATGTAGGCAGATAATACAACTTGAAGAATGCAACCCCAACTAACTCTTGCGAGAGATCAGCTCTGACGGACCAGCGGTGCGAGAAGAGCAAAAATAAAATATGAAGAGTTTTTCTAAAATGAACTTTGAATTCGTGAAATGGGTTGTTGTGAATTGTGAAGAATGAAGCCTCTTTTTATAGGCCATGAGAAAAATATTACCGTTGAAACATTTATGGAAATGTCAGAATCGATTGTTTGCCTGAATGAACTAAAAATGACAATCGATTATATGCTTGAGAATGAATAAGATGCAAATCGATTATGTGCTTAAAACAAGGCATATGCAAATCGATTATGTGCTTATTTAAAACATGAGGGAATCGATTATGTGCTTAAAACAAGGGATGTGCAAATCGATTATGTGCTTATTTAAAACATGAGGGAATCGATTAGTTGCTTCCTTAAAAGAAAGAGGAAATCGATTATGTGCTTCCTTTACACATAGGAATCGTTTATGTACTCCATAGCAAGAATCGATTATGTGCCTGAATCTTTATGGGTTAAAGGTATGTTTCGTCCCTGCAAATATCACAATAATCCAGTTTCGTCCCTGTAAAAAAAAAAGTTTTAAAACAGCCCTTGCAATTACCAAACGCTTCTAGTTTCGTCCCTGCTGTTAACTTTCCATCCAAAAAACTAACGGTTGCCACGTCATCAACCCTTGCCCAAAAAAAAGTTTTAAAACAACCCTTGCAATTACCAAACGCTTCTAGTTTCGTCCCTGCTATTAACTATTCATCATCTTCAACCTCTTGATTGTCTTCTTCAAACCCAAATCCCATCAAATCTCCTTATTTCCTTACACAAAATCTCATTCTCACCACAAACACCAAATAATGACACAAATTCTCATTCTCACCCCAACAGCAACATCAACAACAATAGCAACGCTGAGGATCATTACAGGAATGAGGGTGGAGTAACTGTTCGTGCTAATGGGTCATCATCTTCTTCTTGATATTTAATGAAAGAGAGGAAAAATAATATCTTGTTAGATAGGTTGAGACTTGAGTATCTATGGTATGCTACCGGTTAATTAATTAGTTACTTTTTTTTAATTTGTTTAGTTTTTATATTATCAGCTATCGATCGATGAGATGATGTTGATGTTAATGATGAACATGATCACCTTTGTTAACATGAGGGAATTTATTTTCTTTTAATTTTCTGAGTTGTTTGTTTAATTTGCTGCTATATGACTAGAGATTAAAATGGGTTTTATTCAAAATTCAAAATTAATTGGTGTTATGTTATGGGCAAGGGTTGTTTTAAGGAGATTTGATGGGATTTGGGTTTGAAGAAGACAATCAAGAGGTTGAAGATGATGAATAGTTAATAGCAAGGACGAAACTAGAAGCGTTTGGTAATTGCAAGGGTTGTTTTAAAACAAAATTTTGGGCAAGGGTTGATGACGTGGCAACCGTTAGTTTTTTGGATGGAAAGTTAACAGCAGGGACGAAACTAGAAGCGTTTGGTAATTGCAAAGGCTGTTTTAAAACTTTTTTTTACAGGGACGAAACTGGATTATTGTGATATTTGCAGAGACGAAACATACCTTTAACCCATCATTCTAAAGTGATAATCGATTCCTTGCTTTGTGAAAATAGGTGAAAATCGATTATGTACTTAATGAAAACACAATGAATTGATTCTTTGCTTTGAAAAAGAGTTTATGAATCGATTATATACTTAGTAAAAATAATATGAATCGATTGTATGCTTTCATATTGAGTTGAAAATCGATTTTGATATTTAGTTAAAAGTAGTGTGAGTCGATTTTATAGTTTCTCAAAAACCTTTTTATGTTTACGTGTGCATGCATGCATTTTGAAAAACGTGGGACTTTGATAGATGAGTCGACCTTCGTAAGAGCTTACACTTTTTCCTAAGACACACCCAATCCCTAAGGACTACCCTTATTTATAAGGACTACCCTTATATCTTGAAACTTCAATTCTTTAAGCTTGATTGTCTTGGATTGTGACTTTGATACTTTGTCACTTTCATCAACTTTGGCTTTGGTCAACTTTTACTCTTATCACCTTTAGCTCTGGTCTTTTTCATCATCAAAACCTCTTAACCACTTCATCATCAAAACTTAGCCTGCAACACAAGATATCTACATTCTCCCCCTTTTTGATGATAACAAAACTTTTGATTCGTCTCAGGTGGGAGGTTAGTTCAAACAAATAATTGCATATATGTGATACTCCCCCTATCATGATGCTCCCCCTGTTTTATTGACTAAATGCAAAGTGACGATGCTATGACTATATGGTCATTTTATATGCTTTGTGGAATCCTATGTTTCTCCCCCTTTTTGTCATGATCAAAAGGGTCGAAGTAAGATAGAATTTGCAAATCGAATGACACCGCTATTTGACAAGGTAAAAGAACCATTGCAGATTTATAAGTGATCATCAAAACCAGAAGAAAATCATATTTGAAACCATGAAGAGAGTATTTCATCAAAACAGGTAAAATCATGAGTCTCAAACACTATGAAGTAGTTGTTTTAAGCTTTATACATTTCATGCTGCTTAGTTTGAAAGTTGGTGATGGCAGCCAGAATATGGGAGAAAAATTATTTTAGGTAAACAACGATTGTGAGCATGTATTCTGAAAATTACTAGCAATTGATTGTGACAGGAGAAAATAGATTTCAAAAAAAATAGCGCTTCAACTACTTTAGAAAACGATTTTTGAGCACGCAGAAATTCACAAGTCACAATTTCACTTGAATTCACATTTCTTTATAAAATAACTTGAGAAACAAAAACTCATTTGAAGAACCAGATTTTCTTTTGCAATGGATTCGTGAAAATATCAACTAGCTGTTTGTGACGACTTAACTAGCTCAATCACACTATCGCCTTTCTAACCATAGCCTCTAAGAAGGTGATGTATAATTTCTATATGATCAGTCCTAGAGGGTTGACCAGAATACTTTGTTGATTCCTGTTATTCTAATCATGGCTTATAAATATCGTTCTTAATGATGCATGAAATCAGTCTCTGTTTCACTAGTCACATATTTGACTTAATAAACTATTCTTAAGCACATTTTCAATAGAGGTGAATAATGCTTTACCAATCTAACCTTTACCAGTGATTCTTCCTCTATTTATCACAAGTCACATGCCGGCTTTTTCCGGGGGTGAGTGTTAGGAACTTTGTTGCGTCTCCGGTCATGCGCTTTGAGTCTTTGTTGTCAAGGTATCAATCTGCCCCCATACCTTGAAGCATACCTGCAATGATCTAAAACAAGGTTCTAGGTAACCAAATCTCTTTGGGTCCTTGTGGGTTAGTGCTTGGTATGGTTCTTTTGGGAACCCATACCTTTCTCATAGTTTGATTACCTCTTGCTCTGCAAACGGAAGCAGTATGTCCAGGTTTACCACAGTAATAACATGTAATATAAGGTCTAGTGGAAAATTTTGGTTTATAATGAACATGCCTTTCTATGGGTTTGTTTCTAGGGAATCTATGATGCACATTTTGTAAACTAGACAATTTCCCAACAGTCCATTCCAGTTCATGAATTTTCTTTTCAGATTCAACACATTTATCACAAGTATAATTTTCTTTAAAGCATGCAAGGCTATCATTTTCTTTTCTAAGCTCTGACTTTTCTTTAGTTAAAGCAGTAACATCATTTTCAAGATGAGTGATAACTTTCTTAGATTTATCTAATGCTTTAGCTAGTTTTAAGGATTTATCATGCAATTCAGTAAATGCTTCATACAGTTCATCATAATCATCTTGCAAAGTTTCAGAGTTAGAAGATACCTCAGTTTCACTTTTGTTGTCGTGGTCGGCCATGAGAGCAATTTGATCTTTTTCACTTTCTGATTTATCTGATGAGTTCATGTCATTGTTTTCCCATGCTGTGTAGGCTTTTCTACTTCTGTTTCTCTTGGATCCCTTTGATAGTTTTCTTTGTAATTTTGGGCATTCCATCTTCATGTGTCCGGAATTGCCACATTCGTAGCAAGTTTGTGGGCTTGAGAAGTTTTCTTTGCATGAGACTCTTTTGGTTGGAGAATTCTTTTTGAGATATTTTTTATGAACTTTTTCAATTGTCTTACCATTAGATCCACATTCTCATCCTCTTCATCATTCTCATTTTGCGAATCATCACTGTCATCGGATGAACTTGAACTTGAAGCCTTGAAAGCTAGGATTTTCCTTTTCCTTCATGCTCTGCTAGACGAGTGAGCTCTAACTCGTGCTCTAGTAGTTTCCCAAATAGAGTGGCAAGTGACATGGTAGCTAAATTTCTCGATTCAGTTATAGCAGTTACTTTTGGTTGCCATTCTCTGTTTAGGCATCTCAGTACTTTGTTGATCAAGTCTTCGAGAGGAAATGATTTTCCTAATGAACCCAATTTGTTTAATATGTGAGTGAACCTCTTTTGCATTTCTTGTATGGATTCTCCTTGATCCAATCTGAACAATTCATATTCCCGGATGAGAGTATTTGTTCTTGCTCTTTTTACCTCACTGGTACCTTCATGAGTGACTTGAAGGTTGTGCCACATTTCTTTAGCAGTTTTACAATTTGACACTCTAAAGAATTCATCGGGACTAAGTGCGGAAGTGATAATGTTCTTGGCTCGGAAATTAAGTTGAACTTTCCTTTTCTCATTGTCTGTCCATTCGTCCTTTTCTTTTACCGTGAGTGTGCCATTTACCATGTGCGTGGGAACAAAAGGACCATTTTCCACAGTATCCCATATATCTATATCTACCCCTTCTATAAATATTATTATTCTTTCTTTCCAATATGCATAGTCTTCTTCGTTAAATCCCGGAGGACGGAAAAGAGATGCACCCTCTTGCGTATACCAACCCGAAGCCATTTCTCTTAAAGCTGCTAGGCCCTTTATACAAGAGTCTAGCTCTGATACCACTTGTTGCCAAGTGGCTTCAGTCTCAAGAGGGGCAGTGAATTGAGATTTAAAAACTTTTGAAAACTTTTTCCCCTTTTCAATGACTTAGATTAATTTTCGCACAGGTTAAGTGGAAGCGAAGGAATTTAGAAAATAAAGCAATAAAGCACACAGAGATTTATCCTAGTTCGGTCACCTCCTAGTGACCTACGTCCAGTCCTCACACTCTTGTGAGATTTTCCACTATCACAAAACAAGGCTTACAGGTGCCTTGGAAAACCTTTACAGACTCAGGCACTCTTCACCTAGGATACCCCACCTATTGAGGAGCCCTCATATCTAACCACAATACAACAAGAGATACCCCACCCTTGTTACAACAAGCTGTCCCAGAAAGATACCCCACTTCCTAGTACAAACAGCTACCCTAGAGAGATAGCCCACTCCCTAGTACAAAATACAACAAATAAACAATTACAAACTTAAAGACTGAAATACCTCTAATGTAGGCAGGTAATACAACTTGAAGAATGCAACCCCAACTAACTCTTGCGAGAGATCAGCTCTGACGGACCAGCGGTGCGAGAAGAGCAAAATTAAAATATGAAGAGTTTTTCTAAAATGAACTTTGAATTCGTGAAATGGGTTGTTGTGAATTGTGAAGAATGAAGCCTCTTTTTATAGGCTATGAGAAAAATATTACCGTTGAAACATTTATGGAAATGTCAGAATCGATTGTTTGCCTGAATGAACTAAAATTGACAATCGATTATATGCTTGAGAATGAATAAGATGCAAATCGATTATGTGCTTAAAACAAGGCATATGCAAATCGATTATGTGCTTATTTAAAACATGAGGGAATCGATTATGTGCTTAAAAAAAGGGATGTGCAAATCGATTATGTGCTTATTTAAAACATGAGGGAATCGATTAGTTGCTTCCTTAAAAGAAAGAGGAAATCGATTATGTGCTTCCTTTACACATAGGAATCGTTTATGTACTCCATAGCAAGAATCGATTATGTGCCTGAATCATTCTAAAGTGATAATCGATTCCTTGCTTTGTGAAAATAGGTGAAAATCGATTATGTACTTAATGAAAACAATATGAATTGATTCTTTGCTTTGAAAAAGAGTTTATGAATCGATTATATACTTAGTAAAAATAATATGAATCGATTGTATGCTTTCATATTGAGTTGAAAATCGATTTTGATATTTAGTTAAAAGTAGTGTGAGTCGATTTTATAGTTTCTTAAAAACCTTTTTATGTTTACGTGTTCATGCATGCATTTTGAAAAACGTGGGACTTTGAGAGATGAGCCGACCTTCGTAAGAGCTTACACTTTTTCCTAAGACACACCCAATCCCTAAGGACTACCCTTATATCTTGAAACTTCAATTCTTTGAGCTTGATTGTGTTGGATTGTGACTTTGATACTTTGTCACTTTCATCAACTTTGGCTTTGGTCAACTTTTACTCTTATCACCTTTAGCTCTGGTCTTTTTCATCATCAAAACCTCTTAACCACTTAATCATCAAAACTTAGCCTGCAACACAAGATATCTACAAGAAGATGCTCCCAAAGCCAGGGAAGCTTGTCCATGACCTCAGGGAGTTACATTTGTCCAAGCTTAACCCTGAAAGGCATGCACCTCGACCCAAAGAGCTGAGGGAAAGGCTCCAACACCTGCCGCCCTGGGGGCATGGTCGGTCCGCTGATGAACCCATCGGACAAGCCACCATGTCAAGCCCAGGAGAGAAGATTCATCCTAGGGAGGAAAGAAGGGTTGCACAGGTCACTACAGCACAAGACGTAACGTCAGTATATATCACTTTCTTGAATGATCGTGAGTTGAGAGCTACTAGGACCATGAGACCACCCTCGGAAGTGCCACAAGGTTAGTGGATGACCCAAACAGCAACAGAGGCACCAGCCCCCAGAGTGACCTCTAAATCAGACTCACAGAATAGGAGGCTGCAGTGGGCAAGGGATTTCCATAGAATGAGGGAGACGCTCCACATGCTCACCTCAGCCAGAGAAGGGAATACACAGACCATCCCTGTAGCTTCGGTGGCCACGGCGTTGGAAAAGGCCTTCCCAGAACCGGCCGAGGACACAACGTTGGAGCCTTAAACGGCTACAGTAGTCGTGCCTGAGGCACCCATTGATAAAGAGGAAGAGCCCGACACCATGATAGGGGTGGTAGATGCAATCAACAGCCCTCTCACCAAAGCAGTGATAGAGTGTCTGTATGCACCCCCCGTCGAGGAAACTATGACTGAAGAAGAGATTGCGGAAGACTACCTCTTGGGGGAAGAAGAAGAAAACCCCTTCGGTCCATTAAATTTTGACAGGGATTCCGTAACGGGATCGATACTGGATGACATAATGGACAAAGAAAATGGGGAATTTTATGCTGACATAGAAATGGTGGGTCTCCTACCACCCGAATTCTGGGGAAGTAAAAACCAGCCAAGAGCCCTCGAGGGAGATGTCTTTGCTAAGGAAACCGAGTGGGCTGCCTTGACAGAGCCCGAGGGACCAGTAACGGAAGGAATGCTGTTTGAGAAGCCCACGACAGACATGACTAGACATTTGAAGCCTCTCTACATCAAAGCCCATTTGAATGGGAAACTATTCAATCGGGTCTTTGTGGATAGCGGAGCTGTGCTGAATATCATGCCATTAGCAACAATGGAGAAATTGGGAAAGAATGCAAAAGATCTCATTCCTACCACCATGACTATGACCAGTTTTATGGGCCACCCCTCTCACGCCTTGGGGGTGTTACTGGCAGATGTGGCGGTTGGGTCTAAAGTGACCCGTTCGACATTCTTCGTCATAGAAGGGAAACCCTCATATGGTGTGATTTTGGGAAGAGATTGGATCCATATCAGTGAATGTGTTCCTTCCCCTCTTCACCAAAAGATGATGATATCGATAGGTGACAAGGTGGAGATAGTAGAGGCTGATCCCAATCCATTCTCTACTGAGGTGAAGATGTTTGAAGTTGTCTTCTACTCCCCTCATTTGCGCCCCATCTCCATCCCAGGGAATTACGAGGAGGGGGGTATAAAATCATGCGAGTGGACTACGAAAGGATTTGAATTCAAAATGTTGGCCGACCCATGGCCTAGCAATGAGAATAATGATTAGTCTCCCAACAGAGGTACAAAGCATGCTGGATCGGCTGCACCTGTTCCAAATCGAGTCCAACATTGAAGAGGCTATGTTCGGTGCAATATGTGAAGAAGACGGGCTCTCATAACACTCCTGCCAAGAGGCTTCGGATGACCCCGATAACGAGATGTTAGCCGAGCCTCCCCACATAGAACCCATCCAGAGGAGGATACCCACATTTGAAGCTCAAGGTCCTCAGGTAGAGGTGAACTTAGGGAGTGAAAGTGAGCCAAGAATGACTAAGGTCAGTGGCAAGTTACAACCTCAACAGCAAGATCAGGTGGTAGCTTTGATAAAGGAGTACCACGACTACTTTGCATGGGACTACCATGAGATGCCAGGGCCTTGATAGAGCCTTGGTAGAACATACGCTACCCATCAAGGAAGGTTCCAAACCTTACAAGCAGCCGTTGAGGAGGTTCAACCCACAACTGATGCCACAGATCAAGGCTAAGGTGGGGAGATTACTGAAAGCAGGGTTCATAAGAACTGCCAAGTACGTAAAGTGGCTGTCTAACATCGTCCCTGTGATAAAAAAGAATGGCCATGTTCGAGTCTGTATTGATTACAGGGATCTGAACTTGGCCACTCCGAAAGATGAGTATGGTATGCCTATGCCCGACATGTTGGTCGATGTCGCGGCCAACAATGCCATATTGAATTTTATGGACAGCTATTCTGGTTACAACCAGATATACGTGGCTGAGGCTGACAACCCATAAGACTGCCTTTAGGTGCCCCGGCGTCTTTGGTATCTATGAGTGGTTGGTACTGGCTTTTGGCCTAAAATATGCGGAGGGCCGCGTACCAAAGAGCCATGAATGCTTTTTTCCATGACCTCATTGGTAAAAGCATGGAAGTGTATATTGACGATGTGGTAGTCAAATCCAAGAGCTTCGAGGCCTACCATGTTGACCTTGAACAAGCTCTAAAACGGACGAGACTTCACAATCTCAAGATGAACCCCACTAAATGTGCTTTTGGCGTATCTGTAGGCAATTTTCTAGCACTACAACATTTGGATCCTATGGCAACGCCTAAAATTGCAATGCCAAAAAAAACCGCTGCCTTAGCCAACAATGACAACGGTTTTTTGAACCCGTTGTTGATTCATTTTTTATTTATTTATTTTTATTGGCAACGGCTCAAAACCGTTCCCATAAGGTCTACGGCAACGGTTTTTTGTTTAAGCTTTAGCCAACGTTTCTAAAACGTTGCCATATGGACAATTATTAAAAAATTAAAAAATTGGGCGCTAAATCCTAGCGCGTTTTCTGTTTCAAATTTTTCGGTACCAAACCAAAAAAATTTCAACCCAAAAATAAACTTAAAACAAGAAAATTAAAAACCAAAAAAACAAAAACTCACTCAGCGATCACAAAAAACCTCACAGTATCGTGAAACACAAAGACCTTCACTCAGCAAACTCAGCGAACACGAACACACACTCAGCAAACACAAACACTCACGTTCTCAGCGATTTCCACGTTCTCAGCGATTACCAGTATCGTGAAACACAAACACTCACAACCCTCAACCCTCACGTTCTCAGCGATTTCCCCAATCAGTGTTCACGATTTCCCCAAAACCAGTATCGTGAAAACCCTAACCAAGGCAGCATTCATGATTTCCCTAATCAGTGTTTCAGCGATTACCCTAAGCAAGGTTTCAGCGATTGTGGGTTTCACGATTTCCCCAAGCAAGAGGCAGCAAGGTTCCAACGATTTCCCCCAAATCAGATCTCTCTCTCTCTCTCTCTCTCTCCAACGATTTCCTAATCAATTGGAAATTGCTTCATTGACCAACGAGTTCCTAATAAATGATACGATTTTGGTTTATATATGTAATTTTTGGCTCTAGGTTTTATTTGTTATTTCGGAAGAATCCCAAATGATATGACACAGAAGACACCGTCTAGTTTCGAGCCCTTTATTGATTATGTGGTTATAAGGGTAAGCAACTTACAATAGTCATTTGATAATGTTATGTTATCATTTGTTTTATTAGCTGAATCTTTCTGCTTTACTCTTTTCTTTTCTTTTATGTTTTTTATGGTAATATGCTAATAAGGCATTCCTGTTATCTGGTTTTATTATAATCTAATAAATGAACTAATGGTTGCTATGAAGTTGCAAAACATGACAATATTGTTATAGAGAGTCAGAGTAGGTGACAATGTCTGATTCATTATCTGTTTGCTATTTTTAAATCCAAACTTGGTTCTTACTTTTTGTTTACATCTGTTGACATTGCATATTCTGTGGTTTGCCTTTGAAAAATTTCATGGCTCAGAGAAGTGTTTATGCTCGGAGAAGTTGTGGATTTTCTCGAATTCTTTCAAGTCCAGATTGAAGAAGTTCAAAACTTATCTGACGTACAAACGGGAGATGGTTACAACGGACGCTGGAGTCTTGGCGTCGAAGCCTCATTCTCCGGTGCAGCGTGGAAGCCTCATTCTCAGCTCCGGCGTCATTTATCATTCACATCTCCACCGCTCTCTTCCATCAAGTAGTGATTTATGTTTCTGTTTGATTTTCTTTGATGCATCTGTTTTGTTTCTTGGCTACAACTATTGCATCTGTTTCCAAGAAATTTTTTGTTACTATTTATCATGGTGGTTGTGTGGAGGGCACATACTCTATTTTATTTTGCACATTGCAATATGTCATTGTCCTTGATCTTGATTTCTCACTAGATCTTATGTAGAATTACAATTTTTATTATCCTTGCACCTTTTTACTTATTATTTTGCCTCAGTCAAATTATTTTACAATGGTTTGCTTCAGTGTATGAAAACATCTTGTTTTGTCAATTCTTAGTCAAATAAGGCTATTACTTATTCATTAACTGTGAAGATTTTTTGTTGTTAGAAATGAAGGGATGCATAGTTATAAATCTTTGGAAAATCCAAGGTGCTGAGATCTGCTGATGGTTGCCATTAATTGTGAAATGGTTCTTTGTGAGGATGGGACTGAATCTTTAGTCAAACTCTATGTTGTAGACCACAATTTAGAGGTAATTTATGCTGGTTCTTCCTTTTAGTTGGTGACTCTCCACATCTTCATCTAGTCCCCCATATATTGAACTTATGCAGAATTAGTTTTTAAATGACTTCTTTTTGGGCTGTAGATAGATAGTTTTCAAAACTTTTCATGTACTACATGAACTTGTAAGACAAAGCAATCATAGACTACGAACATAGATTACTGGTGTACGTATCTTGACTCTCTTCTCATAATCTAGAGGCAGTGACTCCCCTCATTAGCTGATATACAGGTATTTTGTGTTTCGCTTAATGGTATTCCTGTATCATCCATTTCAAGTCTTTGATGAAGAAATGTAATGTACTTTCATAGAAATCAGTGAAGTTGGTATCAAATGGAACCATATTAGTGGGACACCGTTAGTTTGAGTATATGAAAGGAGTGACTTAAGTTGAATTGTTTTTCTGTGTGCTATGTTATTTAATAAGTTGAATAACTTTTTTGCCTGAACTGATCTTCCATCACAGTTTATTTAACAATTTTTGCACCTGATCTGTTAGCAGTTTTCTTAAATTAACTACTAAAATTGCATTGTTTTTGAACTGTATGCAAGTGTTTGTTAAATTAACTACAGTTCAGTTTCGGTGATTGGTTATGGCTGACTTCAGTTTGTGAACGGTTCCTTACAGTTTAGTTTTGGTGATTGGTTATGGCTAACTTCAGTTTGTGAACTGTTCCTTACAGTTCCGTGTTTTTAGTTCAATTTGGTGACTACAGTTCAGGTGTTTAGTGGCTATTCACGTGTAAAAAGTTCAGTTCAGGTGTTTAGTGCCTACAGTTTGTGAAATGTTGTTGGCATATATACTAAATATAAAAGCTTGCAATTTGAGTTCCATTTTCTGCTTATGTTGTTTCATGATTGAACATATGCATATCTGGCTTCCATGATTGGGTTTATTTTGTTTATACTTTATGCTAAAAAGTATATGCATTACTTGGTTCCATTGGTTCCTTTCCTGGCTTGCAGCTTGCATCTTCTATGTACTGGCATGGAAAATGCATTGTATATATTGCATTAATTGGGGTGTTACTTTTGTAGGAAAATCATCAAGGTATAGATGAAGGTCTTGATGGGTTGGATGAAGAAGAATATGATGAAGACATGTGTTGAATACTCGTGAAGTTTATTTTGGAAACCGAACAATATGCATGTTTTTTGCAATATAAGGATAAACTTTTGTTGTACTTAGATACGTTAAATACAAGTAGCAAAATACTTGATGGTTTTGTTACTTATGTAGTTTAAGTAGCAAATTAAGTATGAAAACATTTGTATGTTTTGGTAAAGAATTAATGACTCATACATGGTTATCAGCGTTTCTTTCTTTTGTATGCTTTGTAAGTAGCAAATTAAGTAGCAAATTAAGTTGTATACTTTCTAAGTAGCAAATTAAGTATGAAAACAGTTATATGGCATATTGTTGTTGACACATTCTTAAAATTGAAAGAGAACGGCTTCTACGTGTTGCCAATAGTAGCGACGGTTTACTCTATCAACGACAACGGTTTTACAGCGTATTTTTTGGAACTTTAAGGCAATGGTTTCCCAGTGTTGCCATATAAGACAACGGTTTCTACGGGTTACTATAGGTGGCAACGGTTTCTAAGTGTTGCCATAAAGGGCAACGGTTTCTAAGTGTTGCCATAAAGGGCAACGCTTTCTGGCCGTTGCCATAGAGTGGAAATAAAAACCGTTGTGTTTCATTTATCAGTGGCAACGGTTTTAAGAATTTGTTGTCGTTGGGTGAAAAAAACCGTTGCCTTTAGTATAGGCAACTCCCGCATAAACAACGGTTTCAAAACCGTTGCCTAAAGTTAAGGCAACGGTTTTTTTGCTTTTTGCAATGCTTTTAGAGCATTGTCTTTTAGTCAAAATGTTGTAGTGTAGGCTTCTTGGTGCACAACCAGGGCATTGAAGTAGACAATAACAGAGCTCGAGCCATCTTTGAGGCAAGGCCTCCCAGAACAAAGGAGCTGCAGAGTTTACTAGGCAAGATCAACTTTTTGAGGAGGTTTATTGCTAACTCGGCTGGAAAGATGAAGGCTTTCTCACCCTTGTTGAGGATAAAGAACGCCGAGGAGATGGTGTGGGGAATCAAGCAACAGGAGGCCTTTGACCAAATCAAGGCTTCCTTGACTAATCCCCCTGTCTTGGTACCTCCACAGCCAGGGAAGCCCTTAAAGCTATACATTGCGGCTGAGGACCAAGCTATCGGCTGCTTGTTAGCCAAAGATGAAGATAATGGTGCCGAACGTGCTATATATTATCTTAGTAGGATTCTCAAGTATGCTGAAACCAGATATTTTCCTATTGAAAAGCTCTGTTTGTCTTTGTTTAATGCCTGTACTAAACTTGAATATTACCTTTTACCTAAGGAAGTTTTGGTTGTGTGCAAAATGGATATTATTAGATATCTTCTTAATAGGCCCGTCTAGGAAGGAAGACTTGTAAAGTGGGCCATTAAGTTAAACGCGTTTGCCTTAACATACATGCCGCTAAGAGCCGTTAAAGGACTAGCACTGGCTAATTTCTTGGCTCAGCATCCTTGTGTGGAGGTACACAATTCACCAGCCGAGCCTGTCAATTATTTAGGGTTGAAGCCTTGGCGTGGTAATCACCAGCCCCTGCGGCCAAACATGGAGGTTCATGTGCAGGATAGGAGATCATGCTTCCAACAATCAGGCCGAATATGAAGCCATGATCATGAGACTTGATATCCTGGCCGCCATGAATTCCCGATACGTAGAGGTCAAAGGTGACTCCCAATTGGTGATTAAGCAGATTACTGGGGAATACAAGTGTTACAACACGAAGCTCAAGCGGTTAAAGGTCTCAGCGCATAACTTGTTAAACAAAGACGGCGAATGACTTGGACCAGCAAGCCTCGGGGTACAAGAAGTCGGCGATCGAGGTAATGCAACAAGATGTGTTGACTCGAACCGAAGGGGATCCTGCCAATGCCTGGATTGGGGTATTGACAGATTACCTCGGTAACCCAACGGCCAACACTGACTTTAAGGTCAAAAAGAGGGCACTTAAGTGTATCTTGATAGGGGACGACCTTTATAAAAGAAGCGCCAATGGGGTATTATTTCGGTGCCTGAAGAGGAATGATGCTTATATGGTGATGGCACAAATCCACGCAGGGATGTGTGGCGCGCACAGGTCTGGCCCCATCATGAAGTGGCTCATCTATAGACATGGATACTATTAGCCGACAACCACGACCGATTGCTTCCAGTTTGCGAAGGGTTGTGAAGTTTGCCAGTTACATGGACCGATCTAGAGAGTGCCTGTGGACGGACTTCACCCCATCGTTAAGCCTTGGCCATTCAGAGGGTGGGCCATGGATATAATCGGCAAGATATACCCTTCAAGTTCAAAGGGCCATAATTTTATTATTGTAGCCACCGATTACTTCACCAAATGGGTGGAAGCCGTGCCATTAGGCAGTGTCAATCAGGGTGCGGTGATTAAACTCATAGAGAACCAAATCATATACAGATTTGGTATCCCTAAAACCATCACGGCCGATCAAGGCACAATGTTCACCGGGGAACAAGTGGTGGCCTTTGCCCAAGAGTATGGCATCAAGATGAGACACTCGTCTCCTTATTATGCTCAAGCTAACGAATAGGCTGAGGCTACCAACAAAATCATCATCGAACTTATCAACAAAAACATAGAGGACAAGCCTTGACGGTTGATGAACCCGCATCACATGATGTGTTTCATTGGTTTAATGAGAGTTTCTAAGTGGAAATGGTGATGAATGAATTAAAAGTGTGATGAAAAGTACCAAATTGTGCTATTTGAAATTGCTTTGCTATACAGTGTTTATGTTGGGTTTTGTCGTGTTTTTGTGCCCAGGGACTAGGTGGAAATGAAGAACGAAGCAGTGCAGGCAAATGGACTCAAGGGCGCAAGATCTAGGAGCTTTCAGCCAAATGGCGCGCAACTGGCGCGCAGGTGGCGCTGCAGCGCGCAAACTGACAGAAGCCTCAGCCAAATGGCGTGCCACTGGCGCGTGGCGCGCAAGTGGCGCGCAGATTCACAGCGAGCAAGTTCCTTCTCGCGCGTAAGTGACGCGCCGCGCGCAACTGGCGCGCGAAACTCCAGAATGCGCGTTAAATCTTGTCCAGAACGCGTTTTTGAGGACTTTTGCACTATTTTGGAACCCTAGCATGCGTGAGAGCTGATCCCTTGGATTGGAGTTGAAGATTCGAGACTTGGGAACAAGGATTGAAGATTCACATGCGTTCTTCATCATCTCCTATGTGTAAAAATCCCTTTTCTTTCTCTTTGATCATGTGTAACTAAACCCTAATGTTAGGGATGGATGAATTTTGATGTACAACTATTGTTGCTGGTTTATGTTAATGTTCTTCATGTTTTCTCTCTTCATTTGTGAATTGAATTTCAGTGCTTAACATTTCTATGATTGGAAAATTATAGAACAAATCTTTATTCAATGATCAAATGGGAATTTTATTATTGGAATGTTTGAATTTCAATTCCTTCAATTCGTAGCTTAGGAATATTCTTCGAATTGATGTATGTTGCGAATCCTCGTTGTTAATGCTTGTTGTTAGTAGATGCGCCTAAGGAATTAGGGCTTCAACAAAGGACTAATCACCTAAGGGATTAGGGCTTGGTTAGAATTGTGGATTCGATAGCAAATGAGAGAGAGATTATCTTTTAAAAATAAATCAGTGACAATAGTGTGAAATCAAAAGGCATTCATCCCTAGCGTCTTCTCATCCATATTTTCTCCTAAGCATTTCCGTTTTCTCTCGTCGAAAACACCAAAAATATTTAACTGTTTTAAATTAGCGTTAGTAAAACAATCATACCCTTTTCAAGTTATTTCCATTTGGTTCTTTTAGCTGTTGTTAACGTGTTGGTAGATTAAATTCGATCCTCGAGGACGATACCCGGTCTTACCGGTTTTTATTACTTGAACAATTCGGTACATTTGCCGAAATCCTCAACAACGGTGGCACGAGACCCTCAATGAGGTTCTTTGGGCTATGAGAAATTCTAAGTCCATGGCCACAGGGGCGATTCCCTATCGTTTGCCACTTGAAATTAGTGTAGCATCATTAAGAGTGGCTCGACAACACTCTCTTAACATGGAGGAGTACCAACAGGCCATGTTGATGGAGTTGGACTCGGTGGACGACGATAGACTGGCTGCCCTCAACAGGATTGAAATGAACAAGGCCAAAACGGCCCGGGCCTACAACAAACACGTCAAGCCAAAAAAATTTGTTGAAGGTGACCTTGTTTTTTAAGGCTATTCTGCCACTCGGGAAGAAAGACCCCCAGTTTGGCAAGTGGTCTCATAATTGGGACAGACTATACATCGTGAGTGAAGTGTTCAATAGTGGGGCATACCGTTTGATTACACTAGACAGAGAAGACTTCGAAACAAAAATCAACGACAAATATCTGAAAGCCTATTTTCCTACTCTATGAGAAAATATGCAAGGAAAAGAAAATTGGTGATTAAGGAGTGAAAATGTCAAGATGGCACGCCACACACCGGCGACCTGGTGAAAAAAGTATAACACTACTCGACCTTTTCCTCACTGATGATAATAGGAACTGCTGGAGTATCAACATTGGCCTCGGTCTCCACTATGGTCTCGCCTGCCATAACCTCCGCCCCTTAGCCTCAAATGCATCTGTCACAATGTCCACCACCGCAGCAGAAATCTCATTTGCTTCGGCTTCATCCGTCTCAGCAGCTGCGGCCTCACCCAACATCTCCAAACCCTCAGATGGGAGATTCATCGATGGACATGTTTCTGATACTGGCGCCCCCACTTCATTGGCAACGTTGTCCTTAGGGTTTGTAATTACCTCAGCAGTAGGGGCGTTGCTAGGGTTTCAAGGATCAAGAGAGAGTCGTTGCTCACCTGTCACGGCTTCAGTAGTGGCATAGGCTTCGGCAGTCTCTTGAACTACCTGGACGAGGGCTTGCTCATAAGATGCCCTCAAGGCTCCCCATCCCTCCACGGCTTGCATTAGAGCAGCACGGCTTTTATCGAGGTCCGCCTCCAGGCCAGGTCGTTAGGGGAGGAGGTGTGTAAGAGGAGGGTCCAGTGCAGAACTACGGTGGAAGAGTTGAACGATAGAACAAGAAACGACAGTAAGCTTATCTGCGGCTGCCGAGTGTTGAGGAGTTAGGGAAGCAAACTCGGCTTGAAGGGAAGCTATCCGTCTCTCAACCGTCTTGATCCTACAAGCAATTGTTTCATGTTCAGACAGCGTTGCTTGTTTGGTTTGACTGAGGGAAACAAAAGTAGCCCGATAACCTCCTTTCTCACCACGGAGGGAGTCCAGTCGTTGCAAAGAAGCTTGGGCCCGATCTTGGGTGGCTTTGGCTCGACCGTACAAGCTGGAGATATCCCCGACTTTAGAGCCATCTCCTGTAAGACATCCTTTTTGATGAAGGGAACATTAGGAGAGTTGGAGACCCGGAATAATGTAGCTCTGAGGGCTGCCACTTGATCAGGATCAGTTGGGATTTCCCCGGCCAGGGCTGCCTCCACTTGGGCAAGATCAGTCTCTGTGGAGGAGGCAGCCAACTCTGGAGCCTCGAGGCTCAAGAAGTAGCGCTGCAGTTCCTCATCGGTGATTGTCGTAGAGGTGATCCCTTTGGGTTGATGATCAATGGAAGGAATGGTCTCCTCAAAAGTGGGAGGATCGGCTGCCACAGTGTCACAAGCACGCTCCTACAAAGAGGAAAATGGTGACAAGAAAGGGCGATCGCAGTAAAGACATTGAATGGGCTAAGGGAAATAACTTACAAAGATCGGAATTGGACTGCTGCGTACTTGAGGTTAGGAAGATTGAGGTGTGTTAGTTGGAGTGCGAAGCCTCTGCGGAAGTTTCCAAAGGTCAGATGAGAAAAACAAACAAACGGCAGAGCACCCGAGGTGCATTAAAGGAAACTTACCCATAGCCGCTTGTGTGGGGGAGTGGTACCTCAGTAGTTTGAGTTGCAGGAGGGGATGAGTTGACCAAGTCTCGGGGTCCTTTTACGGTAGAGGATGGGGAGGTCATCATCTTCATCATCATCGTCATCGTCATCCAAGATAATTGTGGCAGGAGGTTGAGCTGTGCAAGAACATCGGCCGATAAGTTTGCTCCAACAACACAAATGAGTAGACAAAGGTCAGAAACTTACCATTCGTAGAAGAGGGTTTTCCCATGGATTTCAAGCGAGGGGAAGAGCGTGGAGGAAGATCAGAAATCAACTGCTTTTTCTTCTGCTTCTTCTCTGCTGACTTACCCGTCGAGTGGACAGTCGTGTGGGGTGATGGACTCACTCGGGTGGCAACCGAAGTGGGCTGGACAAGAAATCCCTCGACTGAGCCCAAATAACGTTCAAGATAATCCATGGTAGGGAGAGGAAAGACATGCTCCCGAACCTGCGACCACCAGGAACTGTGGCTGCTGGTTTCGCTGACTTGGTTGCCATAAACGCCCCAAGAAAAGGAGAGGAACTTCGCATTCTGGTCTGCAAGGAGCTTGTTGAGATCGGAAGGGAGAATCCTCGCTCGACGATGCCCCACGGTCACGGAGTCATAGGGATCAGGCACATGCTGACCAACGCCAAACTGACGAGCAACAAAATTTGGATGACAGGGCTCAACGGTGAGAGGATTGGTATTATAAGAAAGCCTGGCTCCAGCGACCAAGTCACGAGAAACGAGCACACGGCTCCAGTGGACGATCATGTCATAATTGTCACGAGAGGAGGGGTACAAATCCGCACGTGTATGAATCCACCGAGGACCAAGGCCTTTCTCCAAGGTTGTACACCAACAGAAGTGTTCGGAAGGTTCCAAATCTAGGAATACTCGGAGCACTTCTGCACACTCCACAGGCAGAGTGGGGGTGACAGCAAGAGCACACCCTAGGACCTCGGTGGCCTCTATGGACAGATCAGGAGAGAAATTGGGGAAATAGAGTTGTGCCCAAAGTTGTAGAAACCAGATAGGGCCATAAGCCTTGGAGTAGGAACCTTTTTCTTTAACTTGTGTTATAAAGTTTTCCATGCTTTTTGTAGAGGAGAGCAAGGAAGAAAGGACCCCAATCATACTTTTGGCCTGTCTCCAGCAGTTGAATGAACACAGAGAGCTCCTTGACGACACCAAAGGACTTGGTGCTGAAGAAAAATTTGTTGAAAAACTACACCAAAAATGCATGGTGTTCCCCATCAGTGACAGGCCCGGTAGACTTGGCATTCTTGAATAGGAGATTGGGGAAAGCCGAGGTGAAAGTGAAAGGGGGGTCCTCGCCTACGAAATCAGGGGTTGGCATGAACCTCGAGGCCACCAGTAGGATGCCCCACAATGGCAGCCACGTCCAACAGAATAGGGGTTAGAATACCCCAGGGGAAGACGAAGGCGTTGAGGGTGGTTGATCAAAAGGACATCAAAGGAAATAGAAGGTTAGCGGTGTGAGGAATCTCTTGGGTCGACACAATAACCATGTCATAAATACCCCATTCCTTCCAGGTAGCGCATTTGTGATCAACCAATCAGTTCTCCCAGGCGTTGTATTTGGCGTTGCTCTTCGGCCATCCCCGGATATCGACGAATTTCTCCTCGGCGTTGTACCAGGCAGATTTGAGAGGGAGGTCACAGGAGCCAAACCTCTGTTGGAAGAGCGTGAAGTCGTGGTCAGCATTGGCGGCAGTGGGGCATAAAACAGAAAAGGAACCGATGGAGGAGAAAATGGACGGAACGACACTCTGAGAAGAAGAAGCTTGGGCGTGGGCAGCCATGGTTAGTAGAAGGAAAATGGTTAGGGAAACGCTGGAGTTTTCGGTTGGGAGACAAGGAAGTAAGAGGGTGCAAGGAACCTTGCGAAATAGGCATCATTGCTATTTATAGTCGTAAGGCGTAACCAGCGTGTCCTTGGAAATCGTCGCGCAACCTTTTCGATTAGCGCGAAGTTCCAAGTGTCACATAAGACAAGTCTCTTCAAACTGTCACATTAAGTCATATCAAGGGTTTTTGTACCATCTGTCACGACCTCGCGGCCATACGACAGCACAAAAAAGGGGTAATTGTTAACCCCCAAAAATAATCAAGTCGTGGGCCGAGGACTGAGAGAAAAGGGAGCAGGGTGCCAAGGCAACCCATTGGACAAAATCACATGAGATGTTTGCTGAGAGAATGGACTCAAGAGAGGGCCTCGGGGGAAAATCACAATGTAAATTCCCCAAGGAAGGTGCAAGCCCGAGGGATAGCCTCAGCCTATAGAGTACCACGGCCATGATGGCTCGGGTGCCTAGGTTCATGGCTGCAGTCCGAGGACAAGGGTCAACCGAGTAACTAAATGGCCAAGGTAAGGCAGACTTACTTGGAAGGCAAGAGAGAGGTAGCACGTGGATAGAACGTGGGAGCAGTTGAAGATCAAGCGAAGGAGCGAAGCTTTGAAAAGCAGAGCAAGGGAGTTTTACCCCACTAACCGTGCTAGTGGGATCATGGGTAGTTACTCCGCCTCTTTAGGGCTTAGGACCGTTGATAGGCGTTGATCCTTAATTGATCCAACGGTAGACAAGTGTTGGCTCGGATAGTGGCTGATGAGGGCCTATGAATATATAGGAAGAGAAACAATTGTAAAGACACACATCAATACAATCAAACTCTATTTTTTATCCGTTTTATCTTCTTTTACCGCACTTTACTTTTATCATAATGCATTAAGACTGTAGATAATCCAACCCTCGCGTCCCATTCACTCAACCTGACCCTTTCTAGAGGAGTCAGGAAACCCACAGTTGAGGAGCAGAGTTCCCTCCTCGGTGCAATTGCTTGAAGAATAGAGGAATAAAAGGCTTTGGATCATGGTGCTTTTGTCTTAGCTAGCTTTTCTTTCTTTCCTCATTTTTTTACATATCCTTGGCATGTTGTCTTTTCCTTGATGGTCACATTTGCTGTTCCTTTCTAGGATCCCTTCTAGCTATCTCTCTCTTGGTGGTTGGCTTGCAAGCCTAAAATTCTCATTTTGATGTATCCTCCCGTTTGGGGAATGTTTTTTTTTGATAAGCAATGTTAGTGGGGGTGGGGGACTGTTAGTTTCCGGGGTTTGAACCCGGGACATCCTTCTTGCACTCTTTTGGTGCACTCCTTCGATATCCTTTAGCTCGCCAACTGAGCTACCTACTTGGTGTACTCATTTCTAGCTTTTGTAGCAAATGATAGCGTGTCCTCTACAACCCTTCATAGAAGGTGGGTAGAGCGGTTGCACGGTGATGCTCAAGCTAGTGTTTCTTTAATGAAATTACTAATTATCGGAAAAAAAGGATTGTCAAAACCTCTGGCCGATCCCACGGCTAGGACCTAAGAGTTTGACGACAACAAAGATTGGCACGCCCAGTGGGGGTGACCATACCCTATGGGAATATAAAGGCGTTGATGTCTAAAGTGCTACCTTAACAAAACCTGGCTTATTATGGCACAGTTCCTATTGATATAGGCATGCGGTTGGAGATGTTTCTCCGAGCTGAACAAGTCGTTAACTTGCCGAGAACAGATTGGGTCGAACCAGATCGCACCTTTGAAAGTTCGAACAAAAGTGTAATGGCGCCAATTTTGAATCTGGCCAAGAATAGTGAGTCTGGAATTTGTGAATCTTTTCCTCGTCATGGCCTAGCTCGCATTAGTGTGGAAAACCAACATCAGTGAATCGTGCTTGAGGTCTGAACTGAGTGAGTCCGAAGTTGAGGTAGCATCAAGTTCGGCTGGAAAGAGTTCAGTAAACATAAGATTGGTGCTAAACAAGGAGCTCGAGTGTTCCTTTGATCTCAAAGTTACCGAAGTTGAGTATAACTAGATTGGTGTCGTTGAGAATTTAGGCTCTCAGACATCCCTTCCCATTTCAACATAGTAACCCAAAACGACCCTAATAATTTTGCGGAAATTTAATCAACCTTTAATACGTATAACTGCATACAATTCGCACAACGGTATATATATATATATATATATATATAGGGACGACTCGCGTATGAACACTTGGTTATTGTGAGAACATTAAATAATAATCGTTAGATTAAAATAAACGGTTCAGATAACGTCATTAATTACAAGATGTTGTATGATTGTTTCCTCATTAATTAAAGATCACAAAAGATATTGTAATTAATTACATAATCTGAACCGTTCATTTTAATCTAATGGTTATTATATAATGTTCTCATGTTCTCCCAATAACCAAGTGTTCTCACACGAGTCGTCCCCTATCACTAGTGCATAAAAGACATTTAGCATCGGATATTTTGGACATTTAGCGTCGGTTATCGCCCGACGCTAAATGTCGCGATGCTAAAATTGGGACATTTAGCATCGGTTAAATAACCGTCGCTAAATGTCACTTTTAACATCGGGTGCTCAAATAACCGATGCTAAATGTCTATTTTTTTTTAAAACTTAGACATTTAGCATCGGTTATGTAACATCCCCAGTTTTAGCTAATTTAGTTAATAGAAATTAGCAAGAGGTTACGTTTGATTAATTAGCTAAGTTGAGCAATTTAACTTAATTAATTATTTATGAGGTGATTGTCATGGATTTGATCGATTGATTGAATAATTAGTTGCTAAATGATATAAATTATTGTGTGTTTGAGTGAGTAGAATTGAGTTAAGTTAGAATTAGGATAAAAAGGGCAATTTGGTAATTATATCCTTCATTAAATACTCAGCTGAAACAGCAACCCAACATAACACACACACCCATGTTTCAGAATTTCAAAAAGAACCAAAACTGAAATTGAGGGTTGAGAAAGAGAGAGAGACTCGAGAGTGAGTGAGGAAGAGAAAGCTTGAGTTGACCAACCACCTTACTCTTCACTCATTCTCCTTCCCACAACCTTCGTCTATGTCATCTTCTCTACACCTATTTCAGTCAAAACAGAAGTAAACCAACTACAAAACACAGTACAAACCCATTTCTTTAAAACTTTCGAATTTGCCTTGCATGTCTTAAATTTAGGCTAATTGGGAGTTGTGGGTTAAAGAAGGGCTAGAAAAACATAGAAGCTGGAAGATGGGAACAGGAATGGAAGGAATGGATTTCATTTTCGTGGTCATTAGATGGCTAGGAACTAGGAGGGAGTTGCTGCAAAAATTTATGCAGAAACAGTTTTTCCTTTGGTCTTCAAAGTGGTTCTTGAAGTTGCATAAGGTCATGTTAGGGAAGGGAGATTCAGAGAATTGTGATGCATGCTCAAACAAGGACCCCCATTCTTCTCCATTTCTCCTCCTCTACACATTGATACTAAGTTCAGGACCATCACCCTCCTCCATCCCAAAATCACCATTTATGAAATCCCAAGCTCAAATAGTGAAAAAGGTGTCTACTAGCATTTCATGTTGTAACTGAAGCTTAAAACTCAGTACTAGAACGTAGTTCAAGCATTAGGAGGAAGAGTTGTAGCTGAGTTCGAAGTTGTGGGAGCCAAGTTCGATCGGGTCAGATTTAGAAGCGGTTCGGATAGCGTATAGCCGTTACGGGGATCGTTCGTGAGGTTACTCGATCGTGTCAACTCGTGGATTTGTTGTTTGAGCGATTTTCATCGCAATCGGTGAGTTCTATACTCACTAGGGAATTATTTTTATGATTTATGGTCATGTGTTCTGATTTTGTTTTCGCGATAACTTTTGATCTGGTAGTCCGATTTGAGTGTTCTCAGGTACGTTGAAAAGCTTATGAAAAGGCCTAACTGAATATGTAATCAAAGTTGTATAATGCTCTGTTTTGGAAATAATCATGATTGGATTAAATTGTAATTGTCTATATGTTAGGATAACGAATTTAGTAACTCCGAGTGAGATCACGTTAAATTAAGATAAGATGGACTAGAGACGCTAATGTTAAGTATAAGATTATGTTAAGTAAGAGATCATGTCATGTATAAGCTCATTGTTATGTTCAAGATCATTGTTATGTTTGTAACATCCTGGGCCCTTTTCTTACTTAGTAGGCTACCCAGCGATGCACTCATGATCTTCTCTACCCCCCATGTAGAGTTTTTGCCTTCTGTGGGAATCGAACCATGTACCCTGAGGTTTAGGTACATGCTCAATGCATTCCCATTACCAATGACATTTAGCATCGGTTGTTTCAAATAACCGATGCTAAATGTCTAATTTTTTTTTAAAAAATAGACATTTAGCATCGGTTGTTTAAAACAGCCGATGCTAAATATCTATTTTTTAAAAAACATTGGTTCTCAATTCACATCTTACCACACACTACTATCCCTTTCCCTCAAGATAGTCCAAATGAGCTTAGTTCATCTAAATAGCAACACATTCCCCAGTGGTTCAATTGGAACGACAAAGCTAAATTCCATACCATAGAAGAATAACTAAAATTCCAATCCAACTAGAGCATCTGTACAAGCATTTACCTTACTAAAAATGTGATTAATTTGTACCTATCATCCTGTATCATTTTTATTTCCAAAAATAACATAATCACAAAACTCACTGTCATAGATGATTTTGGCCATCATCTAATATATGTAACATATGTTTACCTTATTTCCTTATTAATACAGAAACAATTTCAAACATAAATTTTCCTAGAAAAATAAACCCAAATATAGACACGTCCAAGTTTGGACAACTAGAAATAATACTAATGTTCCATGGCTCCAACTATAAACAGCAGGCACTATCTTTAAGCCTTAATGCTGCTGTCAAGCCACTATCTATGGCACCTTCAACATCAAGACTAACTCAAAAGTCTCCACAGATGACTAGTCTCTTGGTTCTATTCCAAAGGCATTTTTCCTCTTGGGCAATAATAGCAGCTGGAAATGCACCCCCCCTACACAACCAACCAATTTTACAAAATAGGCTTAATTGCAGTTTTGGTCCCCCTATTATGACCAATCCACGATTTTGGTCCCTAAACTTTTAATTTGGCGATTTTGGTCCCCCTATTTTCCCAATTTGAAAAATCAAGGTCCCCCACCCCAATTTTGACTCAGTTGACTGACTTATCCTACGTGGCAGCCCACGTGGACTGCCACGTAGGCACACCGCCCCACCCCACCCCCCCCCACCCACCCCCCCACCCCACCCCCCCCACCCCCCCACCCCCACCCCCCCACCCCCACCCCCCACCCCCACCCTTCTTCTTCCTCGCTCCCCTCCCCGTCGCTCTCGCTCCCCCTCCCCCCACCCCACCGTGACCCCTCCCCCTCCCCCCACCCCACCGTGACCCCTCCCCCACCCCCACTGTTCCTCTCCACCTCCCCCCATCGCATCTCCCCACCCCTCATCGATCTCCACCTCCCTCTCTCTCTCGCTCACCGTGACCCCTCCCCCACCCCCCATCGATTTCCCTCTCTCTCTCGCTCACCGTCGCTCTCTCTGCTCACCGTCGCTCTCTCTCTCCTTCGCATCTCACCGATCGCTCTCGCTCGCTCTCTCGCTCGCTCTCTCTCGCTCACCGTCGCTCCCTCTCTCGCTCGCTCACCGTCGCTCTCTCTCGCTCGCTCTGCGTCTCTCTCTCAATCTCTGGATCGGTGGTGGGGGGGGGGGGGGGGGGGTTAATTGGGGTGGGGTGGGTGGGTCGGTGGTGGGGGGGTGGGGTGGGGATCGGTGGTGGGGGGGTTGGGGTGGGGTGGGTGGATCGGTGGTGGGGGGGTTGGGGTGGGGTTGGTGGGTCGGTGGTGGGGGGGGGGGGGGGGTTGGGGTGGGGAAGACAAATAGTGGTGGGGTGGGGGGGGGTGGGGTGGGGGGGGGTGGGTGGGGGGGGGTGGGGTGGGGGGGTGTGCCTACGTGGCAGTCCACGTGGGCTGCCACGTAGGATAAGTCAGTCAACTGAGTCAAAATTGGGGTGGGGGACCTTGATTTTTCAAATTGGGAAAATAGGGGGACCAAAATCGCCAAATTAAAAGTTTAGGGACCAAAATCGTGGATTGGTCATAATAGGGGGACCAAAACTGCAATTAAGCCTACAAAATACTTCTCAACTTCTTATAATAATAATAGTTATAATAATAATAGAAGAATGTTAGGGACACACACAAGTCACAAGTGTAATGCTAGCAATAGTATATATCTCCTCCATGGCATGAGAAATAGCAGACAAGACAACTCAGAGCTCCTATAATCCACATAGTTACTTACCATCTATGAGCTCTCTTGAAAAAGGGCTGTGATATGTTAAGCTCTGTCCTCCAAAATTCTTGGAAAAGCTCTTCAGCAACTTTATTTAGTGTAATGTCTAAGGGCTTCTTGAGTCCAGTTTGGGCTATTATATCCTCTGCGTATTCTGTGGTTGAATGAAGAACCCATCTTTCCCTATATGATAAAGATGGCACTGTGTAAGCAAATAAAACTGAACTAAACATATATATGTTCCACTAATGCAACATTAAACATATACCTTGTACTAGAACGATCTGGCTTGCTGCTATCACAATGAGCCCAGCTTAAGACTTTAGAATTTTTGAAAGAGAAACCTTTAACTGGAATCTGAACATATAATTAGTTCATTTAGATTAATAGTTAGTTATACAAGCATATCCTAACAA
Organism: Astragalus membranaceus; assembly: GCA_039519185.1. NCBI lineage: Eukaryota > Viridiplantae > Streptophyta > Magnoliopsida > Fabales > Fabaceae > Astragalus > Astragalus membranaceus. The sequence continues at coordinate 150,149,816 of CM076848.1, forward strand.
AGTTGAACACAACAGAACTGGATAAATGCTCCCCCTCAACACTAGATTCCAGAGAACAGCGACAAACAATTTGGCCAATGTTTTTACACCCCAAGTCAAGAAAACAATCATTTTCCTCCAAAAGTCATATACTAATGCATAAAAAAGAAGTGCATTCCAATAGTTAGTCTTATTATTAGTTAGAATGTATAATGTTGACCAAAAACTTGCAAATAATCAATCAGGAAACTTGCAAATAATGAATGATAACACATGCAGTTAAACCAAAAAGAAATGAAATGAACAAGTTGAAGCAAGTGAATGATGCTATAAGAGGGGAAGATTTAGCACTGCTACAGGAGTAAAGTAGCAACAGTATATGTGTCATGCGTCCTAACTACTTAGGTACATTTGAAGATGGATCAGATGCATTCTGATTTGATTATTATAATAGAAATTTAAGAAAGGGTACCAATTAGGAAACAACACACAGCTAGAAAGAGGCTTTTAATGTTGCAAACCATGACTGTTATAAAGAATAAGATGAAGAACTGAAAGAAAAAAAGCTGCAGGAAATGGTAATAAAAGACAATCGATTATGAACCTTTTACAATGGCTTAGAGCATATATCATGTGAGTTCTACATAAAAAGTCAGATGTACTCCCTTGTTCTAATGAGGCTCATGATATTGACCCAATAATACAAACAATGTATCAGAAAGTGTGAAAACTTTGTAAAAATACCTCCTTGAGGATAGATGGAGTTGTAATGCACTTCTGCCCAAAAACTCACAAAAATCACTGCAATGAAAACACATTGTGCAAATAGTTATATGATGAAAAATAAATAAAAATTCCTAAAGCAATCAATATCACAAAAAAAGAAAATCGATGATGAAATTACAGTTTCATACTCATTAGCATTTTATGAAGGCACTATGCTTATAGAAGAATATTAAATTGTGTCCAAGGTTCAGAAAGATTTCAAGAAACAATGTACTGTGATGTGAACAGAGTTAACCGAGTGATAAAAATATTTAATAAAAGACCAATTTAGAACATGAGGAATACTAGCAGACGTAAAATCAACTTCCACTAGATCCAAGCTTGAGGCGAAAACTAGATAGCATCAACGGATACGCTAAATCCTTTACTTGAGGCCTAACTACTGAGAAACTCTTACCTCCTTTTGGCTTCTCAAAACTAGGAAGGATCTCTATGCAACAGGTATCCTTGAAAGAAGTCATCACAAAAATATTCCCACACCATACTGGAGGAAAAGAAGGAAAAATATTCAGAGTATTACTCACATATAAAAATGCATATAATTCCTTTACATTGCCAATTTCAAATATTATTATAAACTTGAAAATGGCATCATTCATAGAAACAGTCAGCGGTTAAAAATGTAATCCCAGCACAAGTAAAAGGGGAAAGAGAATTAATAAACGTAAACCAAGCAAAAAAACATATTCAAATAAAATTTCTGTCAAAGAGAAATGATAAGTTTTATAGAAGCCTTATAGTGAATGGAAAAATAATAGAACATGTTTGATCAAAGTTTCATAGAAGAAATGTTAAGTTGCAAAACTCATACCGAATCTACAGCTGCTTGAAGAGTGACATGATCACCCCATTCACCACTCCTAATTTCATTTACAATGAAAGTAAAAAGAGCAATTCGTTTGCTCGTAAGAAATATTTTATATAGGTAGATAGATAGAGAAAAGAGTGCAAATTATTACTTAGACATCTTCTCCAAATATTCACTATATTCCATGGGAACATATCCTTCATAAATATCTGGATGAGACTTCAACTGTTTAAAAAGACCATTCAACAAACAGAGTCCAAGAATAATGCACCAAAAGAAATAGCACACATCAAAATTCAGGTAAGGGTCATAAAAAGCACAACCAACTAGACAACAAACCTGGTTCACAACTTTTCGTCTTACAAACTTGTGGTGATCAGGTGTGTTATACAACTGATCAGATAATGCACGGAACTGGTGAGAAATAAAGAGAAAAAGAATTATCAATTCATACTATATCACTGATGCACAAACCACATATGCCTACTTATGCAGAATTAGATGACAGTGACTTTCATGGTCTATTTGCTAAAAATGTTCAATTTGAAAAAGCTGCTGATGCTTTTGTAAGGTGATATTCCAAAGCTAGTAGCAGCTTCCTATATTTTTTGCTCACTAAGGAACACTGAATTTAACATATTACACTTGAATGCAAACAATGATCACCAACAAAGAGATGCTCACCTCTCAGAACCAACAAAGCGCTTAAGATAGCCTACCAACAAACCGATTCCTAGTCATATAGCTGTCACACGAAAACGCACTTTAGGTGAAACCTTCTATAAAGTGAATGAGCTTCCTTACGGTGTTTACACATTCTCACTGCACAATCTACACAAAACATTCTTCTCACTAGTTCGAAGGTCTTGGTGATCAACACAATAACCAGAGCTACTATTCATAAGAACTCTAATCCAATTCCTATTCCTTTCCTTTGGTAACAGATTTTGCCCCACCTGCAAAATCCATTATTAGTTCAAGAACCCTTCAACAACAAAAAAAACCTAAAAGCAAAAACACAGTTCAGCAATCAATGAGGAAAATAGTAAACTTTTCAAAACAAAAAATCAAAACCTAGTACCTCAAAATAACATCCCGAATCTCAAATATTCATGATACAATGATAAACCAACCTAATCTACACATGCAATTTGCAAATTCGATATAATCTTCATCTTAACTTACCTCAAGGCCAAGAAGCTTTGGACAGTAGAGGAAGCTCTCGCTTAAGAAGCTCTGAACAGAGCCAAAAACGCACCTCAAGGCCAAGAAGCTCTGGACAGAGCCGCAAAACTTAGGGTTTCAAGCGAGAGCGGAGAAAACGAAAACGAAGGGAGAGGATTAGGGTTTCAAGCGAGATTGGTGAAAACGAAAACGAAGGAAGAGGAAGAGAGAGCGAAGATGTTTACCACTCTCACAATGATTTCTGGGCAGATACTTGAAGATTTCTGGACAGATACTTGAAGATTTCACGAAAACGAAGATGGATTCTGAACAATGTTTTGAAGATTTCTGGAGGAAGATTTCTGAACAGTGTGTGACATATGCTTGAAGACGGATTCTGGAGCGAATATTGTTACAGATCTTTCGTTTCAATGGCAAAATGCTGAGAGGAGGAAGGGTTTGTGCGAAGGAAGGAAGGTTGGGTGGGTTTGTGCGAGGAAGAGAAAGAGGTTCGCAACATATTTGTGCGAGAAATTAAAATTGGGTTTTGACATTTACCATCGGGTGTTAGAAGACCCGATGCTAAAAGTCTAACGTGAGCTTAAACTTTTACTCGTAATTTCAAAAATGCCACCGGTTACACATTTAGCATCGGGTGTTCAAATAACCGATGCTAAATGGTGTTTTTTAATGTCAAATTTGCACTAGTGTGTGTGTGTATATATATATATATGAGTTAAGATATATTGACACCAGATGTCAAACTTAGCGACTTACACCAATTAATATATTCACGTATAAAATAAAATTAATCAATCCGACCGTTGAATAGCATCATATCATCCTTGGGATCATGTATATCAAATTTCAAAAAAATTGGATACTCATAGGTGTGTTATCTAACAACACACATTTACTTATCTTTTAAATAACATATTAGTCATCGAAACTGAGTAGTGCGATGGACCGTCAAATAGTTTCGGATTTTTATGAAATTTGATATATATGATCTCAAAGATAATATGACGCTATTCAACGGTCGGATTGATAAATTTCATTTTATACGCAAAGATATTAATTGGTGTAAGTCGCTAAATTTGACACCTGGTGTCAATATATCCTCTATATATATATATATATATATATATATATATATATATATATATATTCTTTCAAAATATATATATATATATATTCTTTCAAAAGCTTCTACTTCAAGTATTATTAGTTTTCAAAAGATGATATAGAGTAGCAGACAGGATTTCATAAAAAAAACACGTGACATCCTTTATCAGCTTTTCATAAGGATCCCAACATATCAGCCTCACATGATCTCTGACAAAATATAACATACACAAACCTCCCTACACTAATTGACAAACAGACTGATTAACTGATTGACATATGGCATAAATGTACATAAAGACACCATGGCTCCAACTCTCCCGAACTCTAGAAGTCTACCGGCTCATAGGAACTCGAAGTGTTCCTCCCACTATCTAATGTAACATCACTAGACTCAGGGGTGACGATACTTCTGGAGTCTGAGAGGCTCTAGTGTTCCTAGGGGTGACAATACTTCTGGTGTCAATACGCCCTAGTGTTCCTAACTTGAAGTCTGAGAGGCTCCGCTTGAATGTAGTCGTGGTGTGCTACTACATGTGCTTCCCATATATGTTGTAAATGTAACCAGTGTATTACACGTACATCCCCTATGCATCTCATCTAAGAAAACCCTAGAGAACCATAGACAAATGCCACCCTCCCTCTGTAAATCTTCATGCCCAACTTAGCGTCAATCTCCCAGCTAGTGTTGTACTGGTCTTCATGCTGAATCTGCAGTTCATATCCACTACAAGAATAATTAGTTTTACCGGCCAGGTCTTTCCGGCGGATTTGTATCCGCCGAAAACTTATCGGCGGATTCTAGGGGTTACCGGCGGATTGTATCCGCCGCAAACTTACCGGCGCGAATAGGAACATTCCGACGGATTTATCCGCCGCAAACATTTCCGACGGATTTTCGAGGTATTTTCGGCGGATCTGGTTTACGAAGATTTTTTTTTTTTTGAAAAAAAATCGAAATCCGCCGGAAATGCCTCTCAATCCGCCGGAAACACTTGCGGTGGATAAATCCGCCGGAATGTCCCTAAAGTCCGCCGGTAAGTTTGCGGCGGATAAAAAATCCGCCAGAAAATCCTGGAAGCGCCAATTTTGAATTTCTAAAATCCGCTGGAAACACCCTAAATCCACCGGAAATTACATTTCCGGCAGATTCGCCTTTTGACCGTTGATTTTCGTTTCCTCTATATAAATCTCTTCTCCGCTTCTTTTTCTTCACACCTCTACCGATACTCTCATTCTCTTCAAAGAAACAGAGACATATGCCACTCTCTTGAGCATTGTCGGCAGCGGGTCCAAGTGAGTGGCGTATGTCTCCATTTCTTTGTAAAGAATCTTCCACCTTGTCATTAACATCCCCTTCATCTTTTTCGTTAAAAGTAACATTGTCATGAACCTCCGCTACGAATTCCCCTCTTGTTAAGTTAGGGGATGATACAGAGCGTTTGATGAGTGTAGACATTTACACACATCAAACGCTCCGTATCATCCTCCAACTTAACAAGAGGTCCTTGGAGTTCCTCAAACTTTCTATTTAGAGCAAGGTAATCAAAATTGGACCGGACATTGAACCGGAAGAGGTAGCGGTTCTTGGGTTCATCCGGTTGAATCGGGGGTTCAACCAGAATTAGCGTCGAAACTAATTAACTGATAGTGAATAGTGCAGCGTGATTATTGAATAGTCAATGGTGATTAGTGTCATGAGTTAGACCAGCAGCCACCCCAGTAGCTTTGGATTATTTTATTTTGTTGTATGGATATTTTTTTAATTGTATGGATATTTTTTTTTGTTGTATGGATATTTATTTAAATTAATCATTAATTTTCATTTCTAATTTTTATTTTTTTTTATCAATTATCAAATTTTTAAATAAAATAATCAATTAAAGTTTTTAATAAAATAATATTATTTTTTTAAATAAAATGATTTTTAAAAAATAATATTTATTTTTTAAAAATAATTAAATTTTTTAAAAAAAAAACGGTTTTTCCGGCGGATAAACCATACAGTGTTCCGGCGGTTTGTGGACTTTCTGGCGGATACCCCCGCCGGAACTTTCTTGCGGATTTGCGAGCTTTCCGGCGGATAAAAAGATGCGAATTCCCTTGGGGTTTTCCGGCGGATATTCCGCCGGAAACTTCGGGCGGATTTTTCAGCGCCACGAAATCCGCCGGAAATTTCCGGCGGATAATCCACCGAAAACCTTTTGCCACGAGCTGTCTACCGGCGCCAAAAATCCGCCAGAAAGTCCAACAAATCCGCCGAAAAGCCCACATTTTCGGCGGATTTGCGGATTTTCCGGCGAATTTGGTCCGCTGAAGAGTCCAACTTTTCTTGTAGTGATCATTTGCAGCTCTAAACAACATCTACAAATGCTATGCAATACAATCAATCACATATTTTCCTAACAAACTCACTATGCATACTCGTACTTTCCTTTTTCCTCTTAGACTCCTCACTTCCTGAACTATGCTCTATATCCCAATCACATTCTCTGATGATCAACTTGTGTCTTTTCTAGCTAATGCTTCCCCTATCATGCGTATGCTTCTAGACTCTAGACTCTACCATAATCCTACTGCTCCAAACATTCCATAGAACACCCCATTAGATGATCCCCGAAGGGGTCATGTTATACAATAATACAATGTTTAATTAGAAACAATGTGGGGTTGACCTCGTATGCACATACATGAGGTTGTTAACCTTACAAAACAATGCAACCTATTTGGATCATTTTCTTGATAATATCATATCCTTAGACCAATATACTATCACATCTGTTGTCAAACTTTGGTTTACACCGAGGAAGGAACTTTGTTCCTCAGATATGAGTTCCCTAACTACTCCAAAGAGTGAAAGGCTAGGTGTGAGGAATGTGTAGGACTATCTAAAAGGTAAGCATAAACGGGTAAAGTTCAAGTAAAGAAAAGTAAAAGTCTTGAAAAAAATGTTTAATTGATTGGTCGTATTTTTGACAAGTGTACAAGCTACGTATATTTAGACACACACACGGTCTCCGTTGGCCACTAACACAAGCCTACAGCTAACCACATTGGATCAGCTAGGATCAACGTACATTAATGTTTTACTTGACGAGCATTATGTTTAGCTTATTAAGACATGGGAGGAGAGATTAGGAGGCAAGGAGGAAGAGGGCGAACAACACATGTGGGGCGACTGAGCATAACACCGTCATGTGGCTTCTCTTACTAGAACAAGTATGTATAATTTCATTTGTCTACAAGAAACAAAAAGGGAGATGCTTGATAAGAATAATATTGGTTTGTTGTGGGGGAACCGACTATTTGATTGTGTTGTAATACCTTCTCAAGGACTGTTTGGAGATATTTTATCGTCTTAGCTTGTAGGTTCTTGTTCACTTAGTTTTTCATTTACGGGGTCAGGCTTTGAATGGGGAGGACTATATTTTATATATTGTTAATATCTATGCTCCTTGTTCTCTTATTGATAAACGTAGAGGTTGGGAAGAGTTGATAGGGTTGAAGGGGAGTTATGCGGAGGGTGAATGGTGTTTGGTGGGTGACTTTAACGGTGTTACAAGGTTGGAGGACATGAAGGGGATTCATGGAGGGGTATTATCGCAAGAGATCATGAATTTTAATAACTTTATTGTGGATATGAAGTTGACTGATGTATCGGTGGCCGATAAAAAGTTCTCTTGGTTTTGTTCGGATAGATTATCTATGAGCAGACTAGATAGATTCTTATTATCCGAGGGTCTTATTGATAGATGGAATATTACAGATCAATGGATGGGGAACAAACATATTTCTGATCACTGTCCCATTTTGCTACTTCGCTCTTCTGTTAATTGGGGACCAAAGCCCTTCCGATGTATTAGTGGCTGGTTTGATCACAAAGATTTTAATTCTTTTGTGAATAAGTGCTAGGCTGATTTTGTTGTTACAAGTAATAAGGCGTTCATTGTAAAAGAGAAGTTTAATTTGTTGAAAGGCAGATTGCGGGTTTGGAACAAAGACGTGTTCGTGATGATGGATTTAAATATTGAAAAGGAGGTTAAGGAGCTGAATGTTTTGGATAACTTGTTATTCGAAAGTTGGGATTCGTCTGCTATTCTTAAGAGGAAATAGGTTTCGTCTCAGTTTTGGAAAAGTATTCGACTGAAGGAGAGTTTAGGGTTGTCAACACTTGGCAGTGAAGAAAAAAAAAGGGCCCAATTGGTACTTGGAGGGAGAATGTACTATAAATAGGTACTTCACCCTAGAAGTGCGAAAAAATTCAGCCTCCACGAATCCCTAGGTCTGAAAGTACACCTTCCACCTTCCATACATTGTTCGATCATCTTCCCCAACCATCTTTCCACCATTTTTAGTGTTGAAGCTCATTTCTGAAGCTGGAAACTAGCAATCTGCGGCACAGTTCTTCATTTCAACAGCACAAAGCCTCTGTAGCAAATCTGCAGCAATAGAAACTTACTTTCAGCTTCTCATTGTTTGTAATTTCTGTATTCTGGTGTATCTTGGATCTCAGCTGTAATTGTTATTTTCATGACTTCTATAACGCCCCGAATATTTAATTAATTATTTAATTGATTTATTTAATGATTAAGTGTGTGAATTGTTGAAGTTTGGAATTATTAGTATAGTTGCTACGTTGACTTTTATTTAATTAATAGGTTAATTAAGTGTGGAAAATAATATTAGAGTAGTAATAATATTATTATGTTGTATGGGCTTATTTTTATGTTGGAAGTAGTAATATGAGGGGTGTAAGGAGAGGCCCATAAAACTAATCAGAAAAATAAAGAGAAGTATAAAATGATTAGAATTAGGTTAAGTTGTCATAAGCTGAAAAAGAAAAAAATAAGGATTTGAGAGAGAGCCAAGGAGGGGGGCTGCGCATCTTGGTGAGGAATAAAGAGGGGGCTGCGCATTCTTGCATCCAAGAAGGGAGGTGACTACGAAATCTTCAAAACCCAGGTAAGGGTGGGGTTCCAACTCTATAATAGGGTACATGAAGGGCTTTATGTGGGTTCTACGAATTTGCTTCTGTTTTCAGTTTAAAAACATGTGTATCTCTGAATTGGGTTGACGATGTGTTTGATTATTGAAATTTGATGAATGTTTGATGCCAATTTTGTTGCTAAACTCATTGTTTGGGGTGATCTGGGTATAGGTTCGGTTATACAATAATTGGGAACAATCTAGTGGTCCAAAAATTATGTGGTTTACCTTTTCAGAAACTAGACTTAATTCTTGTTAATTTGGCACTAGTTTGGTTGCATTTGGAGTTGTATAGCTCGAGTTATAGGTGTCACAAGTTAGGTTTCAAATTCTGGAAACAATCTGGATATAGGTTCGGTATTTCGTGTATAACGTTTTCGTTTGAACTCCTTTTTGAATGATTCTTGATTCATTGAAAACTACACTCAATTTGTTTCGGATTAGGCTCAAGTCCCATGTCATTTTCCTGAGTTTTGATAATGTTAGAGGTGTCACAAGCTAGGTCATGGTGGCTGTCCTATTTTCTGTACCTTGTTGCTTACTTACTGAAACTGTACGAATTGGACCATTATTTTGCAAAATAACAATTATAGTCAGGAACTAGACATTCTTAGCTTTCCATAGAGGGGTCCTTTGCTAAGTTTTGATACCGTTTGATAGGTTAATTAATTCACCGAAGTAGAGGTATGTTTGATGGAAATTTGTCTGTTGTTGTTGCTGGGCGCCAAGTGTGGCTGCTCCTGATGTTGCTGGGCGCCATGTCCGGCTGACCGTTGCTCGTTGCTGATGTTGCTGGGCGCCATGGGCGCCAAGGGTGCCAAGTCTGGCTGCCCGTTGCTTGTGTTGCTGATGTTGCTGGGTGCACTGGGCGCCATGGGCGCCATATGTGGCTGCCTGTTGCTTGTTGTCTGCTGGTTGCTGGGCGCCATGAGCGCCATGTGTGGCTGCCTCGTTCGGTTGCTGGGCGCATTTGGGCGCCGTCTTGTGGGTTGTTGGGTACTTTAGGCGCATTAGGCCCACAGTTGGCTAATTGTTGGTTAAGTCGTTAAATTGTTAATCGTTAATTTGTTGAGTTGTTAACTGTTGGTTGAGTTGCGAAACTGTTAACTTGTTAAGTTGCTAAATTGTTGGCTCAGTTGTTGATTTGTTGATGATGTTGCGCCTAGTTGTGATTACCATTGTGTGAAGTTGGCGACGTGTATCTGGTTGGATTGCCTCTATTTATTGGCAAGATATTATGTTGTAGGCCTATGGCCAATGTTGAATTCCGTTGTTGGTGTGTGTTGCTATGTAATCATTGATGATTGTTTGTGCATTCACATCGCGTCGCATACATAGAATTTTTATGTTGGAGCTATGCTCAAAACACGTTGGCCTGGACTGGCAAATTATGTTGAAGGCTTATACCTTGTTGATGCCACTATTTACTGGCAGATTTTTACGACGACGGGAGTTCTGCTCCAATGGTACCACATGCATGTGCATAGTATTGAGTCGCATTCATAGTGCATACTTGAGTGGCTATGTTGATGACTTGTGATTGATTGAAGTTGTTGATGACGGTGAAGCGGTGAACTTATGGTTCGATATCTCACCCCTTCTGTTTGAATGTTACCCTCCTGTTGGTAACATGCATGTAATCACGAATGAAGGCTGCTTACCTTCGTTTGATCGAGTCGGTGTCGTCGCTTTGATACGTAGCACTCGGGGGGATGACCGCTTATTTTTCTATTACTTATGGCATTTTATTTGTTGGATTTCGAGTTTATTGCTGTTATGAATCTTGCTTAGATGCCACGGTTAATTAAGTTGAACCTTTTGAATTTCCGCTGCGTAGTAAATGAAATTTGACTTGTTTTGAAAATTGAAAATGTTGTGTGTCAGTTCATCCAAGTTAGGGTGTTATGTATCCGCTTTTCGGAAATGACCTTATTATGTTTGTTCATGGTTTTAAGTCGAAAAATGTAGCATCTGTTTGTTTGTGAAAACTCTGATTTTACTATATTTTACCGGGTAGAAATGGGTGTTACAACTTCATTTATGATGTTTTTTTACGCTTTTGTCATGTTTAAGCTCGTTATGAGCTAATTTTCCTTTTTAGTCAAGACTATGGTGATGTAATTATGGATCTGTGATAAATGATGTGATTAGTTCTTGATGCTTCATTAACTCATGCGATTTATTGTTATATACTCTTTTTGAACTTGATCACTTTAATTAGGGTAACATGTTTTAACTTCTGGAAAGAATTAAAGTGTTGATTTCATGAGTTAACTAGTATTTTACCCGTGCATACGCACGAGCGATACTGTACGTGGATATAATTTGCTATGAACCCATATAGACGTTGAAAGTTGCAAAATGTAATAAAAGAAAAACGAAAAACTAAATTTCAAATTTATTAAAATAGTTGTGTGGCAAAAAGTTACAAAAGTCAGTATCTTCTTATAATATTAATAATAGAGTAAAAATGAGGAAAACGGAAAATGAGATTGAATATAAAATATGCGTCCCCGTTGAGCCCCTATTGGCGCTTGTTGGGCAAAAACGTGTGCAAGTATACACAGTCAAACAAGTAATAAAGTGATAAGAAAAGATCGTTCCCATGAGGATTATGTAGTTCAAGTTCTAGATCTATACACTAGTACTCGAATTAGTAAGGGAAAAATAAAAGATAAAGCATGGTAAAATCAGTAATTAAATTGCAAATAGTAATAAAATCAGGAACAAGATGTGTTAAATTAGAGAGAGGTATTAGTCAAGACCAGGATCTGTAATTACTTCACTATGTAACGGTACTGTGGTCAGTGATGTGATATCATTTAGTGCGCAGAATTGAAATTAAACTTTCCAATTTTATGATCAGAATATTGCAAAGGTTCCCTTATTCCTAAGCTGCCATTTGTTCTATTCTGAAGTGTGTAAAGCATGTTTTAGATCACACTATGGCCCTAGCTTCATATTCTTATTCTTCACTATGAAATGCAATATTCCTATTAACTTTTTAACCATATTAACTCATGAAATCAACACTTTAATTCCTTCTGGATATTAAAACACGTTACTCTAATTAAAGTGATAAAAGCATACGAAAACAACATAAATAAAGTCATGAAAATAGCAACTAAACCTGAAATCAAAGAATCACAAAGGAATATAGAAATTACAAACAATGATAAGCTTAAAATGAGCTCCCAGTGCTGCAGATCTGCTACAGAGCCTCAATGTTGCTGAGATGAAGAACTATGCTGCAGAATTGTGAGATCCAGCTTCAGAAATGAGCTTCAGCACTAAAAATGGTGGAAAGATGGTTAGGGAAGCTGATGGAATAGTGTATGGTAGGTGGAAGTTGAACTTTCTGACCTAGGGATTCGTGGAGGCTGAATTGTGTGAACTTCTAGGGTTAAATACCTATTTATAGTACATTCTCTCTCCAAGTACAAATTGGGCCCTTTTTTCTTTGCAGCCAGGTGCTGACAACCCTAAAATATAGGACGCTTTGTCTTTTTGCAGCCCAATAAATGCGCAGATTGAAATATGCCATTGCCACTAAAGACAAAACACCTATTTCCTTATTATACCACCTTCGAAGACTTTACTTCATTTCCTCGCGCCTGGCAGCTACCCAGATGCTACCACGTTGCTTCCACAGCACTGAACACAGCATTAACTACCCAATTCCTGCACAACTAGCACCCAGGTGAAATCCCACAAAATGGCACCTAAAGCACCCAAAACAAAATTGTCAACACACAACCTAACCATTCTTAATTATGTACTAATTTCAGTCTTATTTACACTAATTACTCTCAAACAAGTTTAATTATTGTTTAATTTTAGCGTAGATAACTCTCATTTCTAAAAGTTATCACACCCCCAAACTTGAACAGTTGCTTGTCCTCAAGTAATGACAACTAAGTAGCACAAAAAAAAACATAGAGTATAGCATAGGAGTGATTCACAACATTAAAACAGATTACAACACAACTCTTTTTTTCTCAAGGTTTTCCCCTCAGACTTAACACTTTAACTCCCATTGCAATTTCTGAAATTATAACTTTTGCCTCCTATCTTAAATGTTTGTGTGCTCTTTTGCACTCTTTCAATAGATTTCAGCACTTACTAGATTTGGTTTTGGATTCTACACAATTCCCTACACTGCCCTTCCTTCTCAATAGCTACAAGAAAAGTTTTACAAAGGTTCGTACAAAGGTAACCTAGCTAAATTTACACATTGAATACAATAGGCCTTATAACTTGATTGCAATTGGTAACTAGAGTAGTGCACACTTTTTATTTGAATAAAATCTTAAATATATGTTCAGCCCCTGCAAATATGGCCAAAATCCATTTAAACCCCTGTAAAAAAAAATTAAAATGACCCTTGTAAATATTAAATGTTTGCGGTTAAGCCCCTCGGTCAATTTTCCATATTTGCAAAGGGTAAAAATATTTCTTCAGTCCCTGCATATATGGCCATAATCTATTTAAGCCCCCTGTAAATATTAAAAATTTTAAAATCTTCAGTCCTTGTAAATATGGCAATAATCCATTTAAGCCCCCATAAATATTAAAAAGTTTAAAATGACACTTATAAATATTATATGTTCAGTTTTTTTTGATGAAAAATTGACCGAGGGGCTTAACCGTAAACATTTAATATATACAAGGGTCATTTTAATTTTTTTTTACAGGGCTTAAATGGATTTTGGCCATATTTGCAGGGGCCGAACATATTTAAGCCTCGAATAAATAAAAAGATTAGAATAATAAAATATAGATTTTAAAATTTTAGTTTCTAAATACCTTAATGTTGGTTTTTTTTACTAAACTTTAATGTTTGTTTAATTACCATGAACTTATAACAATAAGATTTTATAAACATTTTTTCATATTTTATAATGATTAAATAATTTAATCATAAACTTTTATGTCATTCTACATTTATCAGTTAATTTAGCTGTTAGTTTTACCACACACATCATTTGTTATCAGCTATAGTTTATCCTCTATCTTGTATATGCTAGTTTATCCGCTATCCACTATTTAAAAATTATCCGGTATATATATATATATATATATATATATATATATATATCCGCTATTTTTTTTATCAAATAAAGCTTTAATCTATTTCTATCTCTAGGTGCCGCTAGATTTTGCATCATGGGATCTTTTATTCTGTTTTTTCTTTTTCTTTTGATGTAAAGCATTGTAAACAGGTCCTTATTAAAAAAATTAATAGAATTTATGATTTCTTTTTTTAAAAAATTATGATGATTTTACTAACGTAGAATTCTTTCCTATTCGGTTACAAGAAAAAATTTAAAATTTTAGTCAAAATTATAGGTTTTCGTAATTTATCTTATTTAATAAGATTAAATAATGTGGATGCTTTGATTACAACCAAGAAGCAAAATATGGTATTGAAATATGCATTAAAAATAATAAGGGTGAGATTTAAAACCAAAACAATGAATATTATCGCACTATCTCTCCCTCAAGAAGCAGAAGTTATGGGGCTCAAGTGTGTACTATTGGTTGAGAGAATTGGATTTTCATTCAGTTACCAAGTTACCATTGAACTCGACGATTTACAAGTGGTAAATGGACACTACGCCAAAAGCATAAAAAAAGAGCGCATCCATCAGTAGCGCTTATTTGAAAAGCGCTCCTTATTTAAAATCTCGCTACCACATCAGGAGCGCTTTTTAAAAAGCGCTCCTCATTGCCAAATCTCGCATACCCCATCAGGAGCGCTTTTTAAAAAGCGCTCCTCATTTCCAATCTCGCATACCCCATCAGGAACGCTTTTTAAAAAGCGCTCCTTATTGCCAATCTCGCATACACCCATCAGGAACGCTTTTTAAAAAGCGCTCCTTATTACCAATCTCGCATACCCCATCAGGGGCGCTTTTTAAAAAGCGCTCCCTATGCCCAATTTTCGAAAATTTTTTCCTCCGCGTTGTATCTCCTCACGTCAGATTACGTGATGTCAGGACTGTGTACAGAAAATCATCATCTTCTACAAAATGGATAGCAATAAGGGTAAGTTTATAATCAATATTCTTATGCATATGTAATTAATTAAATTTAATAACTAAGTGATCTTTTGTTTTATAGGGTCCCAAACAACCAAACGGCTATGATTGCGGGTACTATGTGTCATACCACAATTTTGTCCAGCTTAGATCAAAACCCTAATTTTCCACAAAAATAAATAAGTTGAGGAGTGAGAAGCATCATGCATTGCATTTTGAGTCCTAAAAGTCATTCCAAAGTTTCTAAAATCATTTTTAGAGTTGAAATGCACTTTTTGGGTAAATCAGGTTTTTTTGAGTCCAAAAGGGTATTTTGGTCATTTCACAATAAAAATGATAATTCCTCATGAAGGTCATTGAGCATGCATTCTAAGATTCTAGAGGTCATTTCTAGGGTTATAGATTCATTTTTGAAGTGGAAACGCATTTTTCGGGCAAATTAGGGTTTTAGCGTCAAAAAGGGTATTTTGGTCAATTGTAACGGTTTTTTTCAAAAGGCTCAAAAAATATATATAATTAAAAATATGAAATCTGAAATCAAAAATGAAAAATGAATAATAAAATAATATTGGATGTTTATTGTATTTTTAGAATTAGGGCTAATTCCTTTTAGGTGCTTTTTGCTTTTATCCATTTTTGGCCAAAGTAAGTACCAATTTCACAAGCAAACCATCTCCCTCACTCCACCCTCAAGCTCCACGCCTCCCATCACCTTCAGCCCACATCAAGTTCACATCAAGCCTTTCATCAAGCACACCTTTGAATACACAACATGTTTTTACCTTCCTTCTCTCTACACCACAAAATACACACTAATTCCTTTACTTCCCTCTCACAACCCTTAACCCATGAGAGCTTGAGGCTACTCTGATTTTCAGACCCTAGCACACAATACTCTCCTCTCCTCTCTCTCAAAAAACGAAAACCCTCTCCTCCATCTTCTCTACACAATTTCTTCAACCATAAAATAAAAAAGCTTGATAATCCTTCATCATTTTCAATAACTCTCCTTCCAAGCTTCCATAATCATCCAAGTTTCATCAAAATCCACCCAAGGAAGAGGATTTGCGTGAGGATCTAGATTGTTGGAGGTGTTCTTCAAGTGTTCTTGCTCCTATTTTACATCTTTATTCCTTTTCTAGTTATTTCTTGAGGTAAGCCTATTATCTCTTGCATTTTAATTATTAACATGTAAATCTTTCTTCTACTCCTATTTCCTTTCTCAAAAGGCTTAGAGGACTTGTTTCCAACATTATGACAAGGACATTGGGAGCCTTGGGTGTTGGCAATGAGTCATTGGCCTTGAGGGGAATTTTCTTGTGTTTTAACCATGTAGTTTGTATTTTCACACTCATTTTCTCACTTTTCCATAAATAGAGGGCTTTCACATATTATATGCATCTTCTTGTTCATATCATAACTTGCAAGTTGAATTTTGGCTTGATTTATGGGTGTAGGGGTTTCGGTTTTGAGCCTTAGAATTTAGAGTTTTTGTTGCTTTCTTTTCACTCCTTGATTTATGTAAATAAAATGCATGATGTGCTTGATTTGCATGATTTGTTCTATGTGTTGATTATGAGTTTTGGCATGAAAAATTTGGTGTTTATGCTCATATAGGGGTTCGGCCATAGAGCCCATTTTTGTGCATAGTTTAGTGCTCAAAATGTGTTGTTTGATCTTGTGTAGATAAGTGTAATTGTGTTAGTGTGTTTTTGACTTTTAACCACCTTTTTACATTTTTACTTTACCATTTCATTAAGTAATTACCATTCACCTTTTTACATTTTTACTTTACCATTTCATTAAGTAATTACCATTCACCTTTTTACATTTTTACTTTACCATTTCATTAAGTAATTACCATTCACCTTTTTACATTTTTACTTTACCATTTCATTAAGTAATTACCATTTACCTTTTTTACATTTTTACTTTACAATTTCATTAAGTAATTACCATTTACTTTCTTTTACATTTTTACTTTACCCTTTCATTAAGTAAATACCATTTGCCTCATGCATTTTTACTTTACCATTCACTAACTTTTTACTAAAAGTTTTACTACTTGTCAATTTGCAAAAATACCCAAAACATTTTCACACTTTGCATTTCATCACTTGTGTGACACATTCTTATGTTTGCACATTAATACTTGCATACTTTCATATGCTTACATGTTCATGCATTCATATATGCTTATGCCTCTTGCATTCTCATACTCTCTTACATGTTCATGCATCCATTAATATCATGTCTTGTATTCATTATCATTTGATCATGCATTCATTAACATGATATCTCGCATTCATTTTCACATGTTCATTCACCTAACCTAGAATACTCTATGCCTATGATTAATTGTATTTCTTTGTTCTTGATGCCATTTGAATGTCTCGACTTAATTGTGCACAAACCCTTTTGCACAATCATGTGCCCTTATAAGACTACCAACATGTGTAGCATAGAGATATATGTGCCCCTCTTGAGATTGCTCCCAACTTGTGTAGCAATTCCCCTTCACACATAAACACAATTGTTTTGAGAACTTTGTCTCGCATCTTTGACAATTAAATCTCTTGATTATATCGGCATGCTTAATCTTAGTTGATGGTCAACATGTTTATGATTGCTTGATTAGTTGAATATGTTTGAACTTCATTCATTCATTTTGCATTTGGTTTTGGACATAGAATTCGATTGAAAATGATTTATTTATTTTCTAAAAAACTCTTTTCCAAACCCATTAATTTTCGAAGCATTTTCAATAAACAAAAATAAGCAAGTAGTGGAGGTCACCCATAACCTTTGTTAGTTTGATCTCTATGAACGGTCTTCAATTTCGCATGAGTACTTAGCGATGATTACCCATAACCTTAGTTAGTTTAATCATTCGCTAATGCTCGTCCTACTTCGAAAACCATTTCAAAACCAAAGAGTTAGAACTACGTCGCTTTGATTCCCATTTGGGATACGTAGGAGCGAGCCACGTTCTCGTCAAGCACAACAAACCAAAATTAATTCGATTGCGAAAGTCCTTTTTGATCATCTAAAATAAAAACCGATTATCATTAATGATCACTCGCGCCGTTGCCGTTTGGTTGTTAATGATAATTTCATTTTCAAAAGAGTTAGTAGCGCGGCCACTCTAAACCGTTGTTGTTTGGTCATCGCGAACACTCGAATCAAAAGCAAAACCGATTATCGTTAATGATCACTCGCGCCATTGCCGTTTGGTTGTTAATGATAATTTCATTTTCAAAAGAGTTAGTAGCGCGGCCACTCTAAACCGTTGTTGTTTGGTCATCGCGAATCCTCACTCCTACTGCGAAAACTCATCTAAACAGACTAAAAAACAAAAACCTTTTTAGGACAACCAAGAACTACGTAGCTTTGAATTCTCCATCGCACCAGGAGATACGTAGGAGCGAGAGGCCAACTCTCGTCAAGCGCCAAAAATAAAAATTTTCATTAAGTCTTCTCACTCCCTTTTCAATAAAGAGGCAAAATAAAAGCATTTTCAAATCAACACTTCAAACCACACATTTAATTAAAGGTTCCCTTTCGGTAGAAAGGAGGTACGGGGTGCTAATACCTTCCCCATGCCTAACCGACCCCCGAACCCATATCTCTAGTTTTCGAAAGACCATCCGCCTTGTCTAAAAGACCTTTTTTCAATGTTTTGGTCTTAAAATTAAAATATTGGTGGCGGCTCCATACCTTTTCCACGTTGTACAATGAGAAGTCCGAACCGGATTTTTTTGGGTGCAACAGCTGGCGACTCCGCTGGGGACCTTTTTTTTTTTAAAAAAAATGAGGGTCAAGCCTTACTAATTAAGATGTGTGGTTTAATGTATTGTTGATTTGACCGATACCTTGTTTGCCTTCATTCTTTTTCCTTTCTTTCTTATCATTAATTGTAGGCATACGCATTTGTCTTCTTCTATGTTTGTTCCCTATCTCCTTTTCTTTTATTGCTTATGCTCATGCATTTCTCCCCAATTCTATCTGGATCCCCCTTCTTGGCTCCCTTTCTTGAGGTAAGCAATGTACCTGATTGTTGTTGAAACCCCAGGCTAGCTTATTTGATATTGAACCCTAGTGTAGACGACATGTTGTTACCTTGCTTTTTCTGGACTGTTCTGGCGTCTCACTTGCAGGTGGGGTAATATGTGTCGGGTAGTTTTAAGTGGTACGCCCTTACCACACACACTCACACCCTTATGATTATGTGCTTTGAGAGAGGCCTAAAACCCAAGGTTTGACAAGACTTAGGGGAGTGGAAACGAGTAGTGACTGGCAATTGGACTGTTGTCCTTCCGACTCTCACGAAAGTTTCAGCCAGAGTATGCTCTTTCATGATGCCTCACACCAGATGGCGTTCCATCGTTGTGGGTGCTACTGTGAAAGAGAATTAGCTTTGGTAACCTGGTGAGGAAGTGACTAGAACCCACATGGGAGGAACACTTGAGTTGTCCTAGAACTTAGGTCCCCACCTTCGTAGGACACAAGGGGCATACCAAATTGTGTGTTGCATCGTAATATAGACATGTTTTCAAAAAAGAGCAGGAGGTTTTTCAAATAAAAAGTAGAGAAAGAGCTGCCGTTGTAGCCTTTCTTCTGCCGGTCCGTACGAAGTGACATATGGCCCACTCTTTTCAAAAAAAGAGAGAACGAGCTGCCGTTGTAGCCTTTCTCTTACTAGGGCCATATGAAACCACGTATAGCCCGCATTTTTCAAAAAAAAACAAAAAGAAGTATCTTGCATCCTGCATCATTGCATCATTACATCATTACGTCATTTGCATTAAATAAAGTTCCCATTTTGAAAAGAATCATTCATCTTGCATTCCCTTTCATTACATAAAGATAAAACAAAAAAACAATTATCATCTGCATAGCATAAGCATTTCATTTATCATCATGCAAAAAATCCTCGTCGAGTTCATCCAAAACATGGCATTCATGCATAAGCATTATTTCAAAAAAAAAAGACCCAGTAGAACTACGCAAGCTTTGATTCCTCATTACAATGGGGATACGTAGGAGCGGGTCATACCCCGTCAAGCACATTTTTCTAAAACCTTTTTTCCAATAAATCATTTGCATCTCCAAATAATTTTCAAAATCATGTTCCAAAACTAAAAAACAAAAAAGAAAATCAATGCGAGTATCATGCATTTCATTGCACAAAAATGAAAACAAGAAAGCATCTCATTCATAATCATGAATAAAAATCATCATCAAATTTATTCAAAATGTAGCATTCATGCACCATTTCATTAACCTCATCGCTTTGGTTCAAATACATCATTCCTCCATACATGCATCTTTCAAAAAGGAAGGGGCATTGGCATTTCATACTTTGCCTTGCCTATAAAAAAAAATCATCATTTAGAAAAAAGCATCATTCCTGCATCTTTCATCATTCAAAAGAAAAAGGGGGCATCGGCATTTCATATCTTATCTTGCCTCTATAAAAATCATTTTGAGAAGAAGCATCATTCTTGCATCATTCGCATTGGCATTCCATATTTTGTCTTGCATTAAAAATTACAAAATTATTTAGAATAAGCCACACTCTTCGAGTGGTCATTCTCCACGCATTTTCATCATACTTGCATATCATAATTTGTTCATTCATTCATTGCATAAAATAAGAGTTGTGATGAGAAGCGAGACGTTCTTGCGAAACAATCATCCTTTCTGAAAAAGTTTATCCTTACTTGGTTGCAAACTCAAGGTGTTCCAAGGCACTCAATTTTTTAAATCAATAGCTCATTTGCATTTCTTTCAAAAGCACTGCATCCCATCCATTCTATGACAAAAGACTGAAATAGTGTATCAAAGAAAAAAAACAAATTTTTAACTGATGTTAACTCTCTGTGAAGCATTCTTCTAATGAGCGTGCATGCTATGAGTACATTCTCTTGTTTGAGTCCGTTGGTTTTCCTCCCTTACCACAGTTTCCCGTCCAAGTCTAGTCCCGCCCCGTCCACCCATAAAGTGCATATTCTCCCCATCAGTGCGTATTTGACTTTTGGTTCAAGTCCTCCATGCTGGGGCAAGTCTGTGATCATTAATTCCCCTTGATTAATATCATATTCCTTCAGTGCAAGTCTCTCAAAAAAAAAACAATAATAATAATAATAATATAATAAACAAGAAAACAAGCTCGCTAGGTTGAAAACCCGCAAAGGGCGGCCTAGGCAAAAAGGAGCGCCCGGTGGACTGAAAACTCGCAAAGAGCGGTCCAGGCAAAAATTAGGGCACAAAAAAAGAAAAAAAGAGCAAACACATGAAGATAGATAAATTATTGTTCTAAAGTTAAGTCTTATAGAAATAAGCAATCGGGATTTGAAATGAAGTTTGGCCATCTCCTCAAAAACCCCAAAATCCCAGAAAGTCCCTTTCCTACCCACCTTGAGCCAAGAAAAACCAAAATCCAAAAATCACCCTAGACAAGGATCACCCCAATTAAAAAAGTGCATCACTTTTTATCAGCTCACCCGAGTCAAAGAAGGAAAAGAATCATAAAACAAAAAAAAGAAAAAAAAGAGGAAAAAGAGAAAATCAAAAAAAAGGGGGATTCAAAAATGAAAATCCCAAAACAAAAGAAAATACAAAAGAAATGTAAGTGGTGAGCTGGTACATGTTACCACAAAATACAAGAGATCCTTGTCTAAATAAACTTTCAAACACTTCATCATTCCAACACCTGATTCCATAAACCTTCAAACACTCCCGTTGGCCTCAACATCAAACCCCTTAGTCATTCTACCATGAGACACGAATTTGCTTTAACAGAGCCCAAACAAGCCCAATAACCATCTTCCTCATAGACCATTAACCGTCAATCAACGCCGAACAAAACTCATCCTCCCATTAGCCTCAAACACTTCATTAAGCATAACTCTCCTTCCTCCACAAAACACCACAATCCTGAAAAGTCCATTCCGATCAATGACCGATTGCTTTTGTTCTCTCAGATTCTAATCTTAGGACGAACAAGCTTATCTATGTACAATGTGCTTGCTCAAAAGAAAAAACAAACGATCAGAAAAAAGAAAGCTGATCAAGAAAGAATAAACCCTCAGAAAAAAGAGAACTGAGGAAACAAAAACGAACAGTCAGAAAAAAGAAAGCTGACAATAAAAAAAAAAAAAGAGGGACTTGCACTCCAAAACACACTCAAGTTGCATTAAAACAAGGTTTAGTGATCACCAAGTAAGGTTTCTTTCATGCCAAAAGTTGAGACATTCACAGAGAACCAATGATTTGCACTGAGAACACCACTCGGATCTAAAAGTTGGGGTATTCTCTTCACCACCTGCCCACCCTAGTCCGGGGAGAGTCTGTTCAGTGTCCATCCATGGCCATTCATCCTTTCACCCGGTGTCAGCCATGGCACTAGTTCCTGCGTATTCGCTCTTTCACTCCGCTTCCTTTCACACTCCGGACAGGGGCAAGCCATTCATTCACAGTCGCCGAAGGCCCGAATTGGGGGCAGTTTGGCATTCATCCTAAACACTCACCTGGCGTCTGCATGTTCATGTGTGTTCACTTGGCAATGTTTCATAGAGAAAGCACAAGATTGTTATTGAAGGTTCAGTTATCATGGAATGGAGGAAAACATAAATGGGTTTGCTTGTAAATAATAACCTTGAGAACACCACGGTTTAAATCAAAACTAGTTTTTCCAAAGAAGAAGGATGATCAAATTCACCCCCACTTTTGCATCCAAAGTCTCGCGTCTCATCATTATGAAAGTATTCACAAAAAAAGTATTTGAATACCCCAAAAATTTTGTCATATCATGCATCAAAATACTGCATTTGCATCCTCACATAGCAAAAAGACAAATAGGAAAAATTCTTTAACCAGCTACCTCAGCACATGAGGGGGTCGCCTAAAGTTGGCCGCTTGTAGGGCTTTAGTGCTCGCCTTAACCCTTAGGGATTAGGTTGTTATCTTGTAGGGCTTTAGTGCTCGCCTTAACCCTTAGGGATTAGGTTGTTATCTTGTAGGGCTTCAGTGCTCGCCTTAACCCTTAGGGATTAGGTTGTTATCTTGTAGGGCTTTAGTGCTCGCCTTAACCCTTAGGGATTAGGTTGTTATCTTGTAGGGCTTCAGTGCTCGCCTGGATCCTTAGGGATTAGGTTGTTATCTTGTAGGGCTTCAGTGCTCGCCTGGATCCTTAGGGATTAGGTTGTTATCTTGTAGGGCTTCAGTGCTCGCCTGGATCCTTAGGGATTAGGTTGTTATCTTGTAGGGCTTCAGTGCTCGCCTGGACCCTTAGGGATTAGGTTGTTATCTTGTAGGGTTTTAGGGCTCACCTTAATCCTTGGGGATCAGGATGTTTACCTTGTAGGCACTTGAAGTGTTGATCCTTAACCAAAATAAAAAGGAAGAAAATCAAAAATAGCATCTCATAGTATCCATCATTCCATTGAAATCATCACATCACATACACTTTGCATAACATACATTCACACTCCATTTACATAGATATCTGCATTCCATAGAAAAAAAGAGCAAATAAGAAAGGAGAGAAGAAAATCACAGAAGACGAAACATAAAAGAACACAACATTTTCATGTCATTCATCATTCTCATATCATCCATACCAGTCATCACTCCATGGCATCAAACAGTACATTACGCCTTCAAATTCGCATCTCAGAAGAGCGAAAGAATAACAAAAGGAAAAGAAGAGAAAAATCAAACAGAAAAGGCATCCCACCAAAGTCAATCATTGCATTCATGTGCACCCCAAACATCCAAGTGCACGCATTTCATGCACCATCCAAGAGAAAAGTTACTTCGGACCAGAGAATCCCAAAAATCTCATTTTTAGAAAATCATCAACCCCGAGTTAGTAAACTCCATCAACCCTGAGTTAGTAAACTCCCTCAACACAGAGTTAGTGAACTCCCATAGAGTTAGTGAACTCCCACCGAGTTAGTGAACTCCTTCCACAGATCACAACATTGTGTACGAGCACGCAATGGATCAATCAGACTTCGTCAAGTCCTTCGGATTAGTTGTGTCAGCCTAAGGCATAGCGTAAATCCATTGATCAAATCAGTTCCGGACCTGATGTTGATCGGTCGCTCGAAAAGGCCACCCCCCCCCAGAGCTCGGACTCGACAAGAGTCCGTTAGAAGGTTTTAGGCAGCCTCCGAATTCCCAATTTACCGCTTTCTGCACGCCAAGTGCCCGTTTTACTTTTCTGTCTGCACGCCAAGTGCCCGTTTTACTTTTCTGTATGCACGCAAGTGCCCATTTTACCTTTTCTGTCAGCACGTTAGTGTTCATTTACTGTTTTCGCATCGACACGAAAGTGTCTATCTTTCCAAAAAAAGAGGGAGAAAATTCGGGTTTCTCCAAATGGACAAAATTGGTATAATTTCTGAATTCTTTATTTCTATTTTACCTTCGAAATATGTCTCTCGCAATTCATATTTCTTGGTAAAATCCAAATAAAGAGGGGCAGCTGTCATACCACAATTTTGTCCAGCTTAGATCAAAACCCTAATTTTCCACAAAAATAAATAAGTTGAGGAGTGAGAAGCATCATGCATTGCATTTTGAGTCCTAAAAGTCATTCCAAAGTTTCTAAAATCATTTTTAGAGTTGAAATGCACTTTTTGGGTAAATCAGGTTTTTTTGAGTCCAAAAGGGTATTTTGGTCATTTCACAATAAAAATGATAATTCCTCATGAAGGTCATTGAGCATGCATTCTAAGATTCTAGAGGTCATTTCTAGGGTTATAGATTCATTTTTGAAGTGGAAACGCATTTTTCGGGCAAATTAGGGTTTTAGCGTCAAAAAGGGTATTTTGGTCAATTGTAACGGTTTTTTTCAAAAGGCTCAAAAAATATATATAATTAAAAATATGAAATCTGAAATTAAAAATGAAAAATCAAAAATCTGAAATCAAATGAATAATAAAATACAATAAACATCCAATATTATTTTATTATTCATTTTTAGAATTAGGGCTAATTCCTTTTAGGTGCTTTTTGCTTTTATCCATTTTTGGCCAAAGTAAGTACCAATTTCACAAGCAAACCATCTCCCTCACTCCACCCTCAAGCTCCACGCCTCCCATCACCTTCAGCCCACATCAAGTTCACATCAAGCCTTTCATCAAGCACACCTTTGAATACACAACATGTTTTTACCTTCCTTCTCTCTACACCACAAAATACACACTAATTCCTTTACTTCCCTCTCACAACCCTTAACCCATGAGAGCTTGAGGCTACTCTGATTTTCAGACCCTAGCACACAATACTCTCCTCTCCTCTCTCTCAAAAAACGAAAACCCTCTCCTCCATCTTCTCTACACAATTTCTTCAACCATAAAATAAAAAAGCTTGATAATCCTTCATCATTTTCAATAACTCTCCTTCCAAGCTTCCATAATCATCCAAGTTTCATCAAAATCCACCCAAGGAAGAGGATTTGCGTGAGGATCTAGATTGTTGGAGGTGTTCTTCAAGTGTTCTTGCTCCTATTTTACATCTTTATTCCTTTTCTAGTTATTTCTTGAGGTAAGCCTATTATCTCTTGCATTTTAATTATTAACATGTAAATCTTTCTTCTACTCCTCTTTCCTTTCTCAAAAGGCTTAGAGGACTTGTTTCCAACATTATGACAAGGACATTGGGAGCCTTGGGTGTTGGCAATGAGTCCTTGGCCTTGAGGGGAATTTTCTTGTGTTTTAACCATGTAGTTTGTATTTTCACACTCATTTTCTCACTTTTCCATAAATAGAGGGCTTTCACATATTATATGCATCTTCTTGTTCATATCATAACTTGCAAGTTGAATTTTGGCTTGATTTATGGGTGTAGGGGTTTCGGTTTTGAGCCTTAGAATTTAGGGTTTTTGTTGCTTTCTTTTCACTCCTTGATTTATGTAAATAAAATGCATGATGTGCTTGATTTGCATGATTTGTTCTATGTGTTGATTATGAGTTTTGGCATGAAAAATTTGGTGTTTATGCTCATATAGGGGTTCGGCCATAGAGCCCATTTTTGTGCATAGTTTAGTGCTCAAAATGTGTTGTTTGATCTTGTGTAGATAAGTGTAATTGTGTTAGTGTGTTTTTGACTTTTAACCACCTTTTTACATTTTTACTTTACCATTTCATTAAGTAATTACCATTCACCTTTTTACATTTTTACTTTACCATTTCATTAAGTAATTACCATTCACCTTTTTACATTTTTACTTTACCATTTCATTAAGTAATTACCATTCACCTTTTTACATTTTTACTTTACCATTTCATTAAGTAATTACCATTTACCTTTTTTACATTTTTACTTTACAATTTCATTAAGTAATTACCATTTACTTTCTTTTACATTTTTACTTTACCCTTTCATTAAGTAAATACCATTTGCCTCATGCATTTTTACTTTACCATTCACTAACTTTTTACTAAAAGTTTTACTACTTGTCAATTTGCAAAAATACCCAAAACATTTTCACACTTTGCATTTCATCACTTGTGTGACACATTCTTATGTTTGCACATTAATACTTGCATACTTTCATATGCTTACATGTTCATGCATTCATATATGCTTATGCCTCTTGCATTCTCATACTCTCTTACATGTTCATGCATCCATTAATATCATGTCTTGTATTCATTATCATATGATCATGCATTCATTAACATGATATCTCGCATTCATTTTCACATGTTCATTCACCTAACCTAGAATACTCTATGCCTATGATTAATTGTATTTCTTTGTTCTTGATGCCATTTGAATGTCTCGACTTAATTGTGCACAAACCCTTTTGCACAATCATGTGCCCTTATAAGACTACCAACATGTGTAGCATAGAGATATATGTGCCCCTCTTGAGATTTCTCCCAACTTGTGTAGCAATTCCCCTTCACACATAAACACAATTGTTTTGAGAACTTTGTCTCGCATCTTTGACAATTAAATCTCCTGATTATATCGGCATGCTTAATCTTAGTTGATGGTCAACATGTTTATGATTGCTTGATTAGTTGAATATGTTTGAACTTCATTCATTCATTTTGCATTTGGTTTTGGACATAGAATTCGATTGAAAATGATTTATTTATTTTCTAAAAAACTCTTTTCCAAACCCATTAATTTTCGAAGCATTTTCAATAAACAAAAATAAGCAAGTAGTGGAGGTCACCCATAACCTTTGTTAGTTTGATCTCTATGAACGGTCTTCAATTTCGCATGAGTACTTAGCGATGATTACCCATAACCTTAGTTAGTTTAATCATTCGCTAATGCTCGTCCTACTTCGAAAACCTTTTCAAAACCAAAGAGTTAGAACTACGTCGCTTTGATTCCCATTTGGGATACGTAGGAGCGAGCCACGTTCTCGTCAAGCACAACAAACCAAAATTAATTCGATTGCGAAAGTCCTTTTTGATCATCTAAAATAAAAACCGATTATCATTAATGATCACTCGCGCCGTTGCCGTTTGGTTGTTAATGATAATTTCATTTTCAAAAGAGTTAGTAGCGCGGCCACTCTAAACCGTTGTTGTTTGGTCATCGCGAACACTCGAATCAAAAGCAAAACCGATTATCGTTAATGATCACTCGCGCCGTTGCCGTTTGGTTGTTAATGATAATTTCATTTTCAAAAGAGTTAGTAGCGCGGCCACTCTAAACCGTTGTTGTTTGGTCATCGCGAATCCTCACTCCTACTGCGAAAACTCATCTAAACAGACTAAAAAACAAAAACCTTTTTAGGACAACCAAGAACTACGTAGCTTTGAATTCTCCATCGCACCAGGAGATACGTAGGAGCGAGAGGCCAACTCTCGTCAAGCGCCAAAAATAAAAATTTTCATTAAGTCTTCTCACTCCCTTTTCAATAAAGAGGCAAAATAAAAGCATTTTCAAATCAACACTTCAAACCACACATTTAATTAAAGGTTCCCTTTCGGTAGAAAGGAGGTACGGGGTGCTAATACCTTCCCCATGCCTAACCGACCCCCGAACCCATATCTCTAGTTTTCGAAAGACCATCCGCCTTGTCTAAAAGACCTTTTTTCAATGTTTTGGTCTTAAAATTAAAATATTGGTGGCGGCTCCATACCTTTTCCACGTTGTACAATGAGAAGTCCGAACCGGATTTTTTTGGGTGCAACACTATGTAATGAAGTTTATGAAGGACATCATCACTCACAACCAAATGGAAATCCCAATCCATGTATGTAATTTGATAGTTTGTTTTTTGACAAGTAATTCAATATCTAATTGATATTGATATAATTCTAAGTTGATTTTATTTTATTTTTTTAGTATTTTCCCGAGTGTGGAGCTCAATTTTCTGATGAGGAATTTACTGAGCTCAAAGGAGAGTGGTGTCGTCATATTGCCGGTTTGATTAATGCAAATCGAAATTGATGTAATTTTTTTTGGATATCCTAATATTGTAGTATCTCATATTGGATGATATGTTGTCATTTTTGTTGATCTTTTTGTACATGAGCATTTATGTAATTTTTGTTGGCACATATGTTTATTGTGATGTGTATATATATATATATATATATATATATATATATATATATATATATATATATATATATATATATATATATATATATTGGATTTATAAATTAGTTGGAATTTGATTTGAAATTGGTTTTTGATTTGGAATTTTATTTGGAAGTTTGTTGTTGGTTGCTGGTTGTTGTTGCTGGGTTGTTGGTTTCTGGTTGCAGGAAGCTTCGAATTGGTAATAGAGAAGAAACAGACAATTTTTTTTTACAAACGATTAGGCATAGGTAGCGCTTTCTGTACAAAGTGCTACTTATTTTCTTAGCGCACCTAGGCATAAGGAGCGCTTTCTAGTACAAGCGCTCCTTATGGTCTTAGCGCACCTAGGCATAAGGAGCGTTTTTAGTACAAGCGCTCCTTATTCCTAGGTGCGCTAAGACCATAAGGAGCGCTTGTACTAAAAAGCGCTCCTCTTGCCTGTTTATTGGTAGCGCTTTGCGAGCGCTACCTTTGGGGGATTGGCAACAGGAGCGCAAGCTTTACGAGCGCCCGAAAGTGCCACTTATGGCCTAAAAAAAGCGCTCCCAATCCTCAAATCTGTTGTAGTGGGAGAAAATGGACCAAAAAATCTCAACAATAATTTAGGGGCTATTATTCTTTCTTATTGTAAAATTCTTTTAATCAATTCTCAAAGCTATAAGGTTGGTTTTATTAGGAGACAAACAAACATCACTGATCATACTATTGAAAGGACGTCGAGCTTTTATGCTAGCTAGTTTCCAAGTCTTTGATTTTAGACCAACTTGTATTGAGATCATTATCATGAATGAAATGCACTAAACTTTCTTTGAGTCAAAAAAAAGAATAACATTAACCCAAAATTATATACCCGTTAAGTTATTTTAAATTTTAATTTCTTATGTCTTATTTTACTCCAAATTAAATAAATAATCTCCATTTCACTAAATTTTATAAGAGAACAAAAATGTCAATTACAATATTTAACAGAAATTTTTAAGTGTAAATTTAGGTGAATTTATTTAAGTTCTAGAGTCCTAACCGATCTGTACTTGTCCGTCCAAGTATAGGTCGATGTGCTGCTTGATCGCTCTGCCGGTCTGTGAGGTCGCGAGCAGAGCTCAGGTCGGGTTTACCTGCAAAGACACTACGACGCTCAAGTCAGGGAAAGAAGTCAAAACAGAAATGAGAACAGTGTCAGAAAGTGTACCTGGAAGCGGGGGTTGACCAGTATTTATAGAGCTCGGCGACGTTCCTGAGCCGTAGGATCGGCCGCGTTGATCCTAGCCGTTGATCGCGTTCCCTGTGCGTTAGGTGTGTTCAGCGCTACGGTGCCCTTGACTGGTTTGGGCCTGCCTCGAAGTCCAAAACATTACCAAAAAGAAAAATATGAGTTCTAGAGTGAGTAATCATTATCTTTTAGAAAGAATATGTTACTGTTATATATGGCATCCTCTCATTGGCTGATGTGGCTTTTATTGGTGACGTGTCAAGCTCGGATTGGTTATTCCTTTCTTAGTGAAAGTCAAAGTTGGTTGTTAGTTGCTCCGCGCGCAATTTTTCGGTTTGAAAGCGTTTTAATCGTTGTAGCTCAATTCACCTGATATAAAGGTGCAATTGACGTAGATTAGATGCATGATCTCATCTGGGTATTGTGTGAGTGGAATCAAACAGGGGAACTAAGGGATTTGGGAAGTGAGGGGGATTGTTCAATCGGGTCGTCACTTTGTAATCGGGTTCTCAAATTCATAATCAATACAAGAATGGACTCAAGCATTTGCTTGATCCCGCAGATGTAGGTTACCATTTTGGTGCTGAACTGCGTAACCAAATCGTTCGCGTTCTTTAATTTTTCTGTTAATTTCTGTTCTTGCATTTTTAGGGTTCTCGCTTCGATTAATTGTCAAATTCGTTCTATCCATTGTGTCTTGATTCTCAACAACTGGTATCAGTAGCAATCTTGAGGAAAGATCGGCATAGATGGAAATGACGAAGTTCAACATTGAAAGATTCAACGGGAAGAATGACTTTGGTCTATGGCGCATGAAGATGAGGGCGATTCTTGTTCAACAGGGTCTCGAGGAAGCACTGGAAGGAGAAAGCAAACTTCCTCAGAATCTCACTGAGAAGGAGAAGAAAGACATTATGAACAAGGCTCACAGTGCAATCATTTTATGCTTGGGAGACAAAGTACTTAGGGAAATCTCTAAAGAAAAATCCGCTGCTGCTATATGGTTAAAATTAGAGAATCTCTATATGACCAAGACTCTAGCCAATAGACTGTATCTGAAACAGAAACTGTACACCTTCAAGATGAGCAGTGATACTTCGATAAGTGACCACATTGATGAATTTAATAGATTGATTCTTGATCTTGAAAACATAGACATCAAGGTAGATGATGAGGATCAAGCCCTTCTATTAATTAGATCATTGTCAAGCTCATATGACACATTAGAAGATACACTAGTGTATGGAAGAGAGTCATTGAGCTTAGAGGAAGTGCAGAGTGCCCTACTGTCAAAGGAACTGTCAAAGAAGGCAACCCAAAGAGACAATGATCAAGGGGAAAACTTGATGGTTAGAGGCAGATCTGAAAAGAAAGAAAAAGGTAAGGGAAAGAACAAAAGTAGATCCAAATCTAGGCCTAAACACAATAGGTGCTATATTTGTGATAAAGAGGGACATTTTAAAGCAAATTGTCCTGAGAAAAACAACAAGAAAAAGAACCATAACAAGGAAGATACTGGTAGTGCTTCTGTAGCATCGGATGGATATGATAGCTGTGAGCTATTATTGATGAATGGTGAAGATAACTGCAATGACAGGTTTGACACTGTTGTTTCTGATGAGGTTTTGAATCATGAGAGTGACTGTGAAATTCTTGGAGAATACGATGAATTTCAGTGCACAAGTCATGAGGATAGCTGTGAAACTCTTGGAGGATATGATGAATTTCAGTGCACGGGTCATGAAAATGACTGTGAAGTTCTGGTTGCTGCAGATGATGAAAGGATTGAATCCAATTCTACTGCAACAACCTCTGGTGATGATGAATGGGTGTTAGATTCAGGATGCTCATATCACATGTGCCCTAAAAGAGAATGGTTTGTGGAGTACAAGTCATACCATGGTGGCCAAGTCATCATGGGAAACAATAAGGCATGTAAAGTGATAGGTATTGGGACTGTGAAGATATTGCTAGCTGATGGCACAGTCAAGAAACTTACGAATGTAAGGCATGTACCTGATCTAAAAAGAGCCCTTATATCACTAGGTTCCTTGGAGGTTGCTGGTTTCAGTTTCAAAGGAGAAGATGGCATGGTGAAAGTCATGAAAGGGTCAAGGGTAGTTCTAAAGGGTGAGAGGAGAAAGAACAACCTGTATGTGCTAATTGGCAGCACTGTCACAGGTGAAGCAAATGTGACCAAATCCTCAGATAACAAGACACTCATGTGGCACCAAAGGCTTGGACACATGAGTGAAAAAGGGTTAAAGGAATTAGAGAAACAAGGGCTTCTATGTGGAGACAAAATCAGTGAATTGGGATTTTGTGAACACTGTGTGATAGGCAAGCAAACAAGAGTCAAGTTTGCTACTGCTATACACAAGACAGTGGAGAAGTTGGGCTACAATCACTCAGATCTATGGGGACCATCTCAGACACCAACACATGGAGGTAAAAGGTATTTCATAACCTTTACTGATGATTTTAGTAGAAAGGTTTGGATTTACCTAATAAAGACCAAAGATGGGGCTTTTAAGACTTTTGTAGAGTGGAAAAAGAGAGTTGAAAACCAAAGTGGACTGAGAGTTAAGACACTTAGAACAGACAATGGTCTAGAGTTTTGCAATGAGGAATTTAACAACTTTTGTAAGGAACATGGTATATATAGAAATCTAACAGTGAGAGGCACCCCACAGCAGAATGGTTTAGCTGAAAGGTTAAATAGAACATTGTTAGAGAAGGTGAGATGCATGCTGTCATGTGCTAAGCTTACAAAAACTTTCTGGGGTGAAGCAGTGCATACATCATGCTACCTCATTAATGGGAGTCCCTCTACAGCTCTGAATTACAAAACACCACAGGAAATATGGACTGGTAAGGCACCTGATTTTAAAAACCTGAGAATCTTTGGTTGCCCAGCATACTTCCATGTCAGTGAAGGTAAATTGGAACCTAGATCAAAGAAAGGATTGTTTATGGGATATCCTGAGGGAGTGAAAGGCTATAGGATCTGGTCTAGTGATGAAAGGAAATGCATAATCAGTAGAGATGTCATATTCCAAGAATCCAAGTTGACTGAGACTGATAGCATCCAGGAAGCTCTGGAAAAACAAGACAAAGGTGAAGAATTTCAACTTGAGGTGGAGCCAAAGAAGGCTCAAACAGAAACTGTCACTGAGGTAACTGACCAAGAGGATCAGTTGAATAATGATGATCAAAGTACATCAGAAACAGAAGAAGATGAAGAACCAAATGATGAGTATTTGTTGTGTAGAGACAGAGAAAGAAGAAATCACAGACCCCCAAGAAGGTTTGGATATGAATCAAACACTGCATATGCACTAAATACTGTTGAAAGCTTGATGAATGATGAACCAGAAAGTTACTATGAAGCAATGAAAAGTAATCAACACAAAGAGTGGCATACTGCTATGACAGAAGAAATGAATGCTCTGCACAAGAACAAAACTTGGTCATTGGTGAAGAAACCAGCTGGTGTAAAACTAGTTGGATGCAAATGGATATTCAAGAAAAAGGAAGGTAACAGTGACACAGATCCACCTAGGTTTAAAGCAAGGCTCGTGGCTAAAGGTTACACTCAAAGGGAAGGGGTGGACTACAATGAGATTTTCTCTCCTGTGGTCAAACACACCTCAATAAGGATTCTGTTTGCTCTTGTTGCACATCATCAAATGCACCTCGAGCAAATGGATGTTAAAACAGCTTTTCTACATGGTGTCTTAGAAGAGAAAATCTATATGACTCAACCAAAAGGGTTTGAAGAAAAGGGAAAGGAGAACCTAGTGTGTCTGTTGCAAAGATCCTTGTATGGATTAAAACAATCTCCAAGGCAATGGTACAAGAGGTTTGATGCTTATATGTTGAATATCAAATACAAGAGAAGTAATTATGATAGCTGTGTTTACTACAAACAGCTAAAGGATCACAGTTACGTATACTTGCTCTTGTATGTTGATGATATGCTAATAGCTAGCAAGAGTAAATTTGAGATTTCTAAACTCAAGGAATTATTGAAACAAGAGTTTGAAATGAAGGACATGGGAAGAGCCAAGAAAATTCTTGGAATGGAGATCAAATTCAGGTCTGATGATCAAGGATTCTGTGTGAATCAGGAAGGATACTTCAGAAAGGTCATAGACAAGTTTAATATGAATGAGGCTAAACCTGCAAACATACCTATTGGTACTCAGTTTAAACTGTCAATCAGTGACTGTCCTAGCACTGAAGAAGAACAGAGGCAAATGGACAAAATTCCATATGCAAGTGCAGTTGGCAGCCTCATGTACGCTATGGTCTGCACCAGACCAGACCTTGCTTATGCTTTAAGTTTGGTGAGCAGGTATTTGGCAAAACCAGGACAGCAACATTGGCTTGCTGTCAAACACATTTTGAGATATTTGAAAGGGAGTGTGAAGATGGGATTGAACTACAACAAAGGGGATGCAAACTCAGGTGGAGTAATTAGGTTTGTTGATTCTGATTTTGCTGGTGATAGGGATAAGAGAAGATCTCTCACGGGCTATGTCTTCACTCTCCATGGGAATACTGTCAGCTGGAAAGCAAATCTGCAACATGTTGTAGCATTATCTACAACAGAAGCAGAATACATTGGCATAACTGAAGCTATGAAAGAAGCCTTATGGTTAAGGGGAATTGTGAATGAACTAGGTGAAAGACAAGACCATGTCAAGCTGCTATGTGACAACCAAAGTGCAATACATCTTTGTAGAAATCAATCTTTCCATGAAAGAACCAAACACATAGACACACGATTGCATTGGATCAAGGACATCGTAGCTGAAGGAAAGGTGGAAGTTCACAAAGTTCATACGGCTCACAATGCTGCTGATTTCATCACTAAGGTAGTGCCATTATCCAAATTCAAGCATTGCTTGAATTTGCTTAATGTTGGTGAAGGCTAGTTATGGAGTGTTTGGATCAGGCTGCTGCCTGGGTCTCATTGGTATTGGTTTTTGGATTCGTGTATGCCAAGGTGGAGAATTGTTAGATATGGCATCCTCTCATTGGCTGATGTGGCTTTTATTGGTGACGTGTCAAGCTCGGATTGGTTATTCCTTTCTCAGTCAAAGTCAAAGTTGGTTGTTAGTTGCTCCGCGCGCAATTTTTCGGTTTGAAAGCGTTTTAATCGTTGTAGCTCAATTCACCTGATATAAAGGTGCAATTGACGTAGATTAGATGCATGAATTCATCTGGGTATTGTGTGAGTGGAATCAAACACGGGAACTAAGGGATTTGGGAAGTGAGGGGGATTGTTCAATCGGGTCGTCACTTTGTAATCGGGTTCTCAAATTCATAATCAATACAAGAATGGACTCAAGCATTTGCTTGATCCCGCAAATGTAGGTTACCATTTTGGTGCTGAACTGCGTAACCAAATCGTTCGCGTTCTTTAATTTTTCTGTTAATTTCTGTTCTTGTGTTTTTAGGGTTCTCGCTTTGATTAATTGTCAAATTCGTTCTATCCATTGTGTCTTGATTCTCAACAGTTACGAAGTTACATTTTCAAAATGTTTGACTATATTCCATTTTGCCAAGATTAATATATTATTTTTAAAAATGAGTATTATTGTGTTAGTAGAGAACACTTAATTATTGAAAGATAAACTTTGGGTCAGATTGTTGAAAGATAAGTATTTTAAGTGCTTTTCCATTCTTGGTGCACCCAAGGTTACCGGATCAAGTACTTGAAATTCTTTGCAAAAAGCTCGAGATAGTTTACTCACGGGCTTCAAATTCAAGTTTGGTAATGGTCAATCAAGCTTTTGGTCTGATAGCTGGATCACTGCTACTCCTTTAGGCTCGCAGCTGCCATATGTTGACATCCATGATTCTCACCTAAAGTTGAAAGACATATATGTTGATGGCACTTGGAACCTGGATGCTCTATATACAAATATCCCAAGTGAGATTAGAGAAGCTATTTTAAACTTGAATCCAACCTTGGTTCCTGATGTTGCAGATGCATGGACCTGGTCCGGCAATTTCTCTGGTGTCTACACCACTAAGTCAGCTTACCACATGCTCCTTTCAGGTAATATAACTGACCACAATAGTCCATAATGGTCTTGGTTATGGAAATTGAAGATTCCAGCAAATATACAGTTTTTTCTTTGGCAGTTTTCTCAAAATTCTCTGCCAACTAAAGCTACTCTTTTGAGGCGCCATGTACTCCAAAATGGAAGTTGTACTTTGTGTAATATTCATGAAGAATCCATTCTTCATTGTTTATTTTACCGTGATCGTGCTCAAGAGGTTTGGAGGATTTGTTTTGATGGGAATTTTGTGTTTCCACCCAGTGATTTTATCCCTTTGGAGTGGCTTCATGATATTGTTAATTATCTTGGATCTTTACCTGTAATTGTTTTGTGGAAAATTTGGTGTGCTAGAAACTTGTTTATATGAGGATAAAAAACTCACACCCTATGACATTGTTGCTCAAGCTCAAGGTTTGCACGCAGATACTATTTCTGCTTTTGGTCTGACAGTGACAACTAGAAGAATCAGTTCTGGCACTGAGGTTTTCTGGACACCTCCTCCTGAAGGATTTGTTGCTATTAAGGTAGATGGAAGTGCCCTACATAATCCTATTGTGGCCAGTTTTGGTGGCTTGATTCGGGATAAGAATGGTCGGTTTCTTAAAGGGTTTCATGGTTACTTGGGGAGTTCCACCATTATGCATGCTGAGTTAAGTGCTATATTGCATGGGCTGAGTTTATGTTGGGATCTGGGCTATAGAAAACTTGTTTGTTACTCGGATTCTTTGAATACTTTGAAGCTCATTGAGTGTGCTGATACTATTTATCACAAGCTCGGGAACGACATCTCTCTTATTCGTGGCCTTTTATCACGTTCGTGGGAGGTGCAGATTCATCATGTGTTTAGGGAAGCAAACTTCTGTGCAGATTTTCTCGCCAAGCTTGGCAGCTCAGATTCTCGCTCTCATGTTATTGTAGAGGTTCCACCTGCTGATTTGTTACAGTTTCTTAATGCTGATGCTCTAAGACTTACTATTGTCAGGCCTTAGATTCTTTTGTTTTTTCTCTTTTGTAACCAAAAAAAGAGAACACTTAATTATAATTGTAGATTAAATTTAACAGTTTAAACCTTTGTGGGAAACAAAAATATTTAATTATAACTATTCAATATAAATTAACAGTTTAAGTGGTGTCATTCAATAAAAAATTTTGAATAATTATTTTATTTTCAATTAAAATACAAATCACATGAGATTTTATAATTAATGATATAATATAAATCGTTAATTTTAATTTAATGATTATAATCGGAGCAATGCTATATTGGCGAACTTTCTTATCGACTACAGCCCGAACAAAGAGTCAGCGATGGTTTTCACTTATAATAACAATTGTTCTATTAAAGACCAGTTTGGGATCAATTCGACGCTATAAATTGGGACATATAGCATTAACCTTGTAATTAAATGTTTTTATTTCTCACAAGTATTCTTACTTGAGTCACTCTATAAATATATGCTAGTAAGCTATATTTGCACACGTATTTTACAAATTTTTAGCTATAATTTACCTCTTGCATGTTGCTTGTTCACGAATATATATGCAGAGGATTACAAGTCACCAACACATTTTAAAAGGTTAGAGTGTTCATGAAGACAGTTTTTCCCGGTATTTTGTCGTATACATTCCTTCATTTAGACTGTTTGTTATACATTCCTTGTTTTGCCGATCGGTGTGCATGGTTTCTCTTTAATAGACTTTTTGTCACACTCAAAAATCAAATTTGAAACTTTAGAATGAGATCCAAACCTAGTTACCGCTTTGATCAATCCTTCACTATGTCAAAAGCTAAAAAAAAGAGCGCACCCTTTAGTAGCACTTTTAAAAAAACGCTACTTATATAGCAACATCAGTAGCGCTTTTCTGAAAAGCGCTCCCAATCCTCAAATCTGTTGTAGTGTTTGATATTTACGTAAAAGTCATATTGAAAGATGTTTTTATAGAAAAAGAAAATTCATCTCATTTCACTAGTAAAAAATAGTCTCAATACAAAAGCTGGTAAACAATCAAACTCATGTATCTAAGTGAGATTTAGTCTTACTTGTTAAGATATATATGAATCACACATTTGCTCTTCTCCTACTAAACTCCAATGAGTAATTTAAATTGGAAGGTAATACATTCCAACGATATGGTATGGTGATATCAAGTTCAGGCAGGGCTAAACTAGGCTTGCTGATCAATTGCATTCCCCACCAATTGATAGCCCATCTCAAAAATCACTTATTCCAAATATAATTTTTGGACCAAACCCACTGCCGCTAGCAAGGCCATAGCCTCACCAATCTTGACATCCAATACAGGTCTGGTCCACCTAGTTCTTGCCGGAGGCATAAAGCTGGTCGAGTCAATCTTGAGACAAGAGAGATCTGATAAATGTAGAGGCCTAAAACAAGTTTGAAGCGAACACATAAAATTCAAGCTAACCCATACAAAAACCGCGAACTAATCCAAACCAAATCAAAAGCCACAAAAAACTGCTTCGGTTTGGATGTGTTTGGGTCACTTTTTCAATCAATCGATCGGTTCGGTTCGAATGATGGTTTTTACCCACAATCAAACCAAAGCAAACCAAACCGCGCATACTTTTATATTATTGTATATTATTAAAAAAAAACAACTTAATCTAGTCAAACCAACACACACGTCGACTTAGGCTCACAGACTCTTACGACTTACCTAAACACACACGAAGACACAAAAAGTCACCCATACCAAAAATTGAAATTACAAAATAAAACTGCGGTTCAGTTTTGTTTTTAATTCAACTAGTAAGATACTCGTGCATCCGCACAGGTGCTGTCGTGTTATTTTTATGAATGAACCTAGACAGTATTTAAATAGTCTGAACATTACCCCGTGAAAATAAAGACAAATTTAACGTAGATAAAAAACGAGTTTCAAATCAATAATAGATAAATATTAAAATCTAAAATGTAAAAGTATCATTTAAAAACAACCTGTGCATTTTTCCAGTGTGTTTTTTATATATCTATGCAGTGTTTTTTTATATATCAATTTTGTTATCCCGTGTTTTTTAATATATCAGTGCAGCTATCCCGTGTTTTTATATATATCATTGCAGTTATCCCCGTATTTTTTTATATCAGTGCTGTTATCTCGTGTTTTTATGCATCAGTGCAGTTATCTCATTGTTTCAATTAATTATTTGAGTTGATTAGTAGATTATAGTAAATAGTAAAAGATAGATAGTAGATTATCAATAAGAAATATTTATCCCGTGTTTATTTATATATCAGTGACAATTATTAGTCCTTTTTTAGGTATTAGTGACAAATATTTGTCACGTGTGTTTTAAATATGAATCAGTTTAAATAGTCATTAAGCCTTCTTGTTTCTTTAGATAGTAGGTTTATAGTAGTCTTCAAAAATTATAATTATCAATAACAAATATTAATCCCGTGTTTTTATATATATCACTGCAATTATCCCGTTTTTTTTTATATATCAGTGCAGTTATCCCGTAGTTTCAATTGATTATTTTTGTTGATTAGTAGATTATAATAGATAGTGAAAGTTAGATAGTAGATTATAGTAGATAGTAAAAGTTAGATAGTAGATTATCAATAAGAAATATTTGTTTTAAATATTAATTAGTAGTTTAAGTATTCATTAATTAAGTCTTCTTATTTTTTAGATAGTAAAGTTTGTAGTAGTAGTCTTCAAAAATTATAATTATCAATGACAAATATTAATCTCGTGTTTTTTTATATATCAGTGCAGTTATCCCGTATTTTTTGTAACATCCTCAAAATAATTAGTAGAATTATTTGAGAAGATTGGATGTGGATCTCTAGAAACCCGTGCGACGGGTTGGTCTTCATAGGGCGCCCTAGCGCTGCGGCGGTGGCCGCCATGGCTGGATCCCCCACCGATCTGCTCCAGATGGTTGCGAGGCAGCCCGCGGTTCACGACTGGGACGTGGCTCGCGACGCGGTGCTGTTCCCGGAGGCGGCGGTGTTCGACGCTACGTTGGTGGATCCGGCTCGCGACGAGTGGCTTTTCCCCGAGATGGCTGTCGTCGCCCCTGCGAAGGTGGATCCGGCTCGGTCAGTTGCGTCCCCCGCGTTTGCTCCTTCGCGAGTGGTGGTCGTCCCTGCGAAGATCGTGGGTTGGGTGGTTCTGTTAGCCGTGGCTGGTGAAGCTACCTGGTTCGGATCTGTTTCCTATCGGAGTCGGATCTATTGGGTGCTGTGGATCTCTCCCCCTGCGGTGGTTGCTCCTGTCCCACCACCGCCTGAGCCTCCTCCCTGCGCCCGTCTGCTGCGAATCTGGCGCTGAATCTGGGTGTCGTTCGGGTTCGGGTTGCTGGTTGCGTTCGGGTCCTGGGTTGCTGGATTGGGCTTGGTTGCTGTTCAGATTGCTTATTGCTGACTGTTTCTGATTACTTAATTGGTTGCTGTTCAGATTGCTTCTTGCTGACTGTTTATGGTTTGCCTCGTTCGTGGATGCTGACTGTTCCTGGTTTGGCATCGGTGGCGGTCGTCATGAAATTTGGACCCGCAGTCTCGCCTCCCCCCATTTCGGTGTGGGCCCTTTTCCCTG
This sequence comes from Astragalus membranaceus, assembly GCA_039519185.1. NCBI lineage: Eukaryota > Viridiplantae > Streptophyta > Magnoliopsida > Fabales > Fabaceae > Astragalus > Astragalus membranaceus. The sequence continues at coordinate 150,190,121 of CM076848.1, forward strand.
TCGCTCGCGGTTCTGCTTGATTGTGCCTCGGTGTTGGCTGAGGGCGCAATACCGCGGTGGTGGTTGGTGGCTCGACCTCCTCGATCAAGCTAGGTGCTGTCTCGGTGTTGGCCGGTGGCACGACTTCGCGATGTTGGCTAGGGTCCTGCCGCCGGTGGTCTGGAGTGTGGTGACTCGAATGTGGTCTAAGTTTGTTTAGTTTAGAGGTCTTTGTTAGACTCTCTTTATTGTCCTTATTTCCAAGGGTTTTGGCATAGTCCCCCCTTGTGCTTTTTGTACTGTTTTTATTTTTTAATAAATTCGGGCCTAATGCCTGAAAAAAAAAAATTAGTAGAATTATTTGGGTGTTAACCCAATTAAATTAATTTAGTACTTGACTGATAAATTTATTGAGTGCTAAAATTAGTTATTGGTTGACATTGGATCGTTAACCGGATAATACGGGTCAAGGACATTTTGGAATCGAAATAAGAGATTTAGATCAATATGGTAATTTGACCATGTTACCACTTATATATTAAATAAATATATGTGTATGCGTGTATGTGTGTGTGTGAGTGAGAAAAAGAAAGAATTAAAAAGAATAGAAAGAAAAGAAAGAAAGGAAAACGAGAGAAACAGAGAGGAGAAGAGGAAAGGAAAAGAAGAAGAGAAAGAATGGGTGTGGAAGAAGAAGAGGAAAAAGGGGATACTTCGGTTCATCAAAACGACTTCCTTCCGACACAAAAAAAGTTCAGCGTTACTTCCTCTTCTATTTGGTACCAAAATCATCATCATCAACTCACTCTCTCTCACTTTACCATTTTCGAATTTAAGAGGAAAATGGATGTTTATGTTGTTCAAGCTCAAAGGAAAGCTTTGGATGGTGTTTGGGAGCGAGCTCAAGGTGGATTGCGCAAATATTGAAGTCCAATTTGGGGTTTGTGAAGAATCAAGAGGTTAGGGTTCAAATTGGGGTTATGTGTGAATAGTGAATTGAAGCATGAAGACGATGAATAGTAATTTCATGGAGGTTTTGTGATTTATTGTAGGTTCAAAGGTTGGGAGCGGATTCGATTGTTGTCGGAGCATAAAGTTTATACGGGGAACGTTCGTGTGGTTATGTCGGAAAAGCGATTTCGTGGAAAGTCTCGGCTATTTGTGATTTTCATCACAATCGGTGAGTTTTACTCACGCTTAGGATTATTTCGTTTTACAATGAATTTTATGTGAATTGGTTTCGAAAGATTTTGAGTCGAAGACGTTATTTTGGAATATATTGCGTTTTGACGAAAATCGTATATTTTGAGTTTTGATTGGATTGATTGATCGAGTGATGTTATTGGATATGTTTTTGAACTGTTTTTATGTTGGGACTGGACTGGAACAGGTATCAGAATTGATCGGAACGACGAAAAATGCGAAAATGGGGTAAAATTCAGTGCTTTCAAAAGCGCACGACCCGTGCGTCCCAGGCGCACGAACCGTGCGCCCTTTTCGGTTTGTGTTTTGCAATGATGACTTACAGGGCGCACGACCCGTGCGTGTGGGAGCACAGACCGTGCGCTGTGTTCTGTCCAAATTTTCCAAACTTGCCCGAAACGATCCCGATCGATTCCAATCCTCTTCTAATCATTTCCTAACCCTTCTATAATGATATTAGGCTTATAATGCCATGATTTTGGGTATGTTTCCAAAGGGTTTTATAAAATACTTTTGAAGTTGAAATTGTTTCGAAAAGCCGAACAATAGTACACGTGTGCGGATATGTTTTATTAATAATAAAGCGGACTATGAGTCCTACGTGGTATGGTTTAACTGACGCGGGATGATTATTGTTTATTAGTCTAAACCGGTCAATAATTCACGATATATAAATTATATCGATTATAGGAGTCGTCCCAATGTGGGTGGTTATATATGATTGTAGATATATGTTTATATATATCGAGTTGGGTGACGACCCATGTTACTAACATACTAGGAGGGGCAGTCATGATCCCCTACCCTAGGCTCTGAGGCCAATAGTGGAACTATTATTGGTAAAGGGTTCACCGGGTTCTGCATTAGTGCGGTCGGGGGTGTGTTAAAAAGTATTGTGTGACGTTCACCGGGTTCTGCATTAGTGTAGTCGGTGGTACGGTACCATGGTTATGTAGGTTCCGAGGCCAATAGTGGAACTATTATTGATAAGGGGTTTGCCGGGTTCTCCATTGGTGCAGTCGGTTTCTACTGAGTATAAAAGAATTCATAAATGAACCGAGAGTACTAGTAGGGGTCTCGGTAGATCTCACTGAGATTGTATCTCATTGTTTATATGTTGTTATTTTACAGAGAAACAGGAAAAGTGGAAATCCAGGAGGCATGTGTAGGTGGCACTCGGATGGTGGCTGAAGACTTAGCTTTATGCTTGAGTTTATGTTTTCCCTTGTTATCTATGTATCACAACATTATGTTTTTAGTGTTATATCTTTCTTCCGCTTTCTTGTATGATACTGAATACTATAGATGCTGATGGTTTATGGTTTGAGAACCGTATTGTCTTGGTTGTAAATGAGACTGTTTGGTTTATATTCAGCGAAAAATTATAGTGATATTCAATGTCTAAGCAGGAAATATATCTCTGATGTTCTAGGGATGGTACACTTGGGTATTTTTTGCTATATAAAAATATCGGGGTGTTACAGTTGGTATCAGAGCAGTTCGACTTAGTCGGACTTAGTTTAAGGTTGAGTCGATTTCTTGTTTGTCCTTGTTGTAATTATACTTGTGATGCTAAGAGACATTGAGCCTGATCAACTTAATACTTAGTGCATCATAAGCGGAATTATGGCAGGATGATCAAGACGCAATCCTCAACCAAGACCGGAATCTCCGACCGGTGGATCCTCAGGAAAGGTGACATGGAGGTGGAAGAATACATCGATAAGTTTGAGAGGTTGTCTCAGTTTTACCAAGTGGTAAAGTATGCTCCGAAAGGGGAATGGAAGATGCAGATGTATAGGAGGTGCCTTCGTACTTATATGACTCAGGGTCTCAGTTCTTATACTCTTACTAATCATGCTGCATTAGTGCAACCAGCCTATGTCACCGAGGATGATCTCATAGGGAATATGGGAAAGGAAAGAAGGTAGTTGAATTACCAATTCGGAATGCAAAGTCCTAAGATAATTTCATCAAAGGAAAAGCAGGTGCAATTCTTTGATTCTTCAATGGTCAGAAGATGTTCTAACTGTGGAAAGCCTCACAGTGGTGATTGCAAGCGAAGATCTAATCGGTGCTATTATAGTAATGTTGAGGGTCACTATGGTAAAGAGTGCCCTGTAAGGAAGAGTTCCAAGGAGTTACAAGCAGCTCTAAGGCAAGGACAAGTCAACATTTTGGATGTTTAGACAGTTACAACTGCAGACAATCTACTGAGGGGTATGAGATCAGTTTTCAATAACTTCGTTAGTATATTATACGATTCGGGTGCAACCCATTGTATAATATCTTAATCGTGAGTGGATCGGTTGGGATTAACCTTATCTCCGCTATCCGAGCCGATAACCATCTTAACTGTTGCAAAGGGTCGTGTCCAGACCCAATCATTGTGTGAAAATTGTCTACTTGTCATAGGATACAGAAACTTTGTGGTAGAAATTATTTGTTTGCCTATGAGAAGTATGGACATCGTCTTGGGTGTGAATTGGATGACTGCAAATCACGTACAATCGACTGTGCCAATTGGACCATCAGTCTTGCCTCTGAATCTGTTGAATTGACAAAGACAAATTCTGAAGCAGTTATCTCTTTCACCTCAGCAAGCCAGCCATTATTCCAAGGTGCAGAAGCTTATGTTATTATGTTATCTGCATCCATTGAAACTGGTTTAGAGTTGTCATCTGTTCTAGTTGTGAAAGAATTTCTAGATATTTTTCCGGATGGAGTTTCTTCTATACCTCCTGACCGAGAGGTAGAGTTTTCTATAGGATTGGCTCATGGCACGGCATCAATATCTATTGCTCCTTATCGAATGTCTCCTTTAGAATTAAAGGAATTGAAGTATCAACTTGAAAAGTTGATCTCGAAGAGGTTCATTCGACCAAGCGCCTCTCCATGGGGTGCTCCGGTGTTACTTGTCAAGAAGAAAGATGGAAGTATGAGAGTGTGTATTGACTACAGACAACTCAACAAAGTGACGATCAAGAACAAATATCCTTTGCCAAGGATATACGAATTGCTGGATCAACTTCGAGGTGCCGTGGTGTTTTCAAAAATTGACCTGAGGTCGGGCTATCATCAAATCAAAGTTAGAGCCTTAGATATTCCGAAGACTGCTTTCCGTACGAGGTATTGACATTACGAGTTTGTAGTGATGCCCTTCGGCTTGACTAATGCACAAGCGATATTCATGGACTACATGAACCGAGTTTTCCACACGTACCTGGATCAAATTGTAGTTGTTTTCATTGATGATGTCGTGGTGTACTCGAAGACCATTGAGGAGCATGTTCAACATCTCCGAATTGTTCTGAATGTACTCTGAGAAAAGAAGTTGTACGCGAAACCTTCGAAGTGTGATTTCTGGATGCCAGAGGTAAAGTATTTGGAACATGTGATTTCCCAATCGGGAATTGCTGTAGATCCCAGTAAGGTGGAAGCGGTGTTGAACTGGGAACGACCAACATCAGTCACTGAAATAAGAAGTTTCTTGGGTCTAGCTGGTTACTACAGGAGGTTTATTCAAGGATTTTCACAATTGGTTCTTCCACTTACTCAGTTAACTCACAAGGGTCAACCGTTTACATGGAATGCTAATTGTGAAGAATGTTTTCAAGAATTGAAAGTTAGGTTGACTTCTGCCCCAATCCTGATCCTTTCGGATCCGTCTTTGGAATTCCAAATTTACAGCGATGCTTCTGGGAAGGATTAAGGATGTGTTCTCATGCAGAATCAACAAGTGGTAGCTTGTCCATCCAAGCAGTTGAAGATTCATGAGGAGAATTATCCAACTCACGATTTGGAATTGGCAGCTATTGTGTATGCACTGAAGATTTGGAGACATTACCTGTATGGGTCTCGTTTCGAAGTCTTTAGTGATCACAAAAGTTTGAAATATCTGTTTGATCAGAAGGAACTGAATAACAGACAGAGAAGATGGGTGGAGTTTCTGAAGGATTATGACTTCGAATTGAAGTATCATCCGGGAAAGGCTAATGTTGTAGCTGATGCACTACGTTGAGAATAACCATCAAAGGATTAATTGATGGATCTGCTTGCAAATGACAGAAATTTCCAGAGTGAAGCTTGGTGCGCGGTATGATAGTTTTGAAAAATCATTTTGTGAAAGCCCGCATGCTAAAGTTAATTTTGGGAACGAATCAAGAGGCTAAAATTTGATTGAAGAAAATGCAAACAAGCGAAACCAAATTTCAAACAAGTATCTGTAAATTATTGAAATTAAAAGCAATGAAAGCTAAAACAGAAACTCAACTGCTGATTAATTTTATACCTAAATAGTATAATGCATCAACCTAGTCTCTTATTCTTACAACACAGACAAACAATTCAAACAACGAATAAAACGATAGCTTCCTAATTTCTAACTGAACTCAGTCATCAACATTATCTACAACAACGAGAACATATTTAAAAAAGATAATGAGAAAGCAATCTCAACAAGCAAGGAACAAGGGGCATTACCATGTTTTTGGAAAGGACCGAAACAGAAAACGAATCAAAATGCAATGAAATCAGAAGAGCATGTTCCTGAAAGCACATGAAGTGAAGGTAAATCAGTCTCGGAATCTTGAGACGAAATGGACTTCTAGATCAACATTTGAGAATGAAAAAAATGAAGAGGAAAAACATCTAAACCTGTAAATTGGATTTGAATACTCACCAAATATGCACAAAGATAAAGCGGCGTCGCAAAAATCTAGCAACAACGCATGGCTTGGGGTTTTCACCTGCAAAGAAAAGCAACGGAGCTAGGTTAGAGGGAGCGATAGAGAACACAGATGTGAAACAATCTCACCTACTGGTGCGAAAGTGAAACAATCTCAGGTGAAACAACTATTTCTGGTGCGGCTCAACACCACCGCCTATGATGATTTTCCGAAAGCAATTGGGGGAGAGAGAAAGAAATGAAGGGAGCAATTAGGGATTCAGGGGAGCGAGCGATTACGGGAGGCAAGGGAGAAAATCTGAACCATGAAAATACAGTTAGCTCTCACCTGGTTAGCGATGGATGATTTTTGAGAAGGGAGAAGGGATAGAGCAGAATGAAGGGGGAAATCTAAAAACCCTGGGTTGGAGGGAGAAAGAAACAAGAAACAGAGGTGAGGGGGGAATAAATTTGGAACGAATAAAAAATAGAAGGAGAATGAAACTTTTATTTGGGAATTTTCCGGTTGCTTTGCCACGGTCGAGGGGTAGCTAACTGTGAAATTGTTATTGGGAATAACCGTGGCTAAAAGCCGCTTTTCTGGTAGTGTTAGGGGTTTTACTTAACAGATTTTAGGGTGCTTTAGTGATTTTAGGGTGCTTTAGTGATTGGGAATAACCGTGGCTAAAAGCCGCTAACTGTGAAATTGTTATTAGCACAGATTTTTTAAACTAACTAATTGAATTTCATGGCTACCTAAATGAATTTCTTTCATATTTTGTTGACCTGAAACCTAGGACAATGTTGGCGGAATGATTTTATATGAGACTATGCTTGTGTGGAAGTGGCAGGGAATGATTCATTTGGTAGGAGAAAGTGTGATTTTGGAGTTAATACATAGATGAGAACCAAATTGCTGCATAATTAGTTAAACATAGTCCACTTGCAAGTAACTCCCCTTAACTAAACAATCTTGACTTGGTCTTCTCCAAATCTATGTATTTACTAATTTCAACCTCACCTTTTTTCTGAAATTTTGAGTTGTTTATGCTAGCTTCTAACTTTCAAATGTTTTCTCAAGGTGGGTACCTCCATCTATTTACAAGGAAGAGGGATAAAAGATATCCAGCTATCAAGATTCTAAATTGGGTGAGTGTCTGTTGGTTTGATATTCACTAGATACTGACATACAATAGTTTTCCTTTTTCAGCATCTTATGCTAGAACTTAGAAGAGGTGTAGGGGGAACAAGTTCTATTCTTTGACTTTATAATTTATTCTATTTGTTTCAACAAGTAACATTATAGTAGAGAGGTTTTTTATTAGTAGTTAGTAATGACTTACTACTATTTGTTTTACTGAATCTGGACTCTTATCCAGATATTGGCATGCCTTCTCACTTCTCTATTAAGTTTTAATTTTTTTGCCTAGAATTTATTTTGTTTTCAGCTTTTTTTTGTTGGCAAATGTTGGGTTGTAAGGGTTGAATGAATGAATATTTTTTTCTTCCATCGATAGTGATAGTAATGTGCTTAAAATGATTAGTTTTTAATGTACACATTTATAAGGAGATACAAATATCATCTTGCCTAACTTCACTATTGTTGTGCTTGATAGGGATTCTGTTCTGGACTGGGCCGCAGCCCATGAAGAATACTGGGCCGGATCGAGCGGCCCAATCATCAGCCAGCGTCACCCGTCGATTTGGATCGGGTTGCAACCCGTAAAAAACGTAGAGCCGGTGCAAGCGGCCCAATAGCGACCTGGTGCAATTGAATGCCAGCTATGGGAAGATCAACGGCAGGGAGGGAATCTCGATAGATCTGTCGGTCGCCTGCGGCACCCCTGGCGCTATATAAACAATCCATGACATCACATGAGAGGTACGCTTTTTACACATACTGTTACTATACTCGAATATCACCCCACTGACTTGGGCGTTGGAGTGCCATCGCAGGTACACCCCGGGTGTGTTTATGGAGTACATGAATTGTATATTCCATACTTACTTAGATCGGTTCGTGGTTGTGTTCATTGACGACATCCTGATTTATTCGAAGTCGGAGGAAGAGCATGCAGAGCATTTGAGATTAGTATTGGAGGTCCTGAGAGAGAAGAGGTTGTATGCAAAGTTATCTAAGTGTGAATTCTGGTTGTCAGCAGTGAGTTTTCTGGGTCATATCATTTCTGGTAGTGGTATTGCTGTAGATCCGTCTAAGGTTGATGCCGTGATGCAGTGGGAGAGTCCGAAGTCGGCTACGGAGATTAGAAGCTTTTTAGGATTGGCTGGTTACTACAGAAGGTTCATCGAAGGTTTTTCTAAGTTGGCCCTTCCGTTGACGCAGTTGACTTGTAAGGGTAAGGCTTTTGTGTGGGATGCTCGTTGTGAGGAAAGTTTCCTTGAGTTGAAGAAGAGACTGACGACGTCTCCTGTTTTGACGTTGCCAAATCCTGGAGAGCCGTTCGTGGTGTATTGTGATGCTTCGAAGATGGGTCTAGGTGGTGTGCTTATGCAGAATGGGAAGGTGATTGCTTATGCGTCGAGGCAGTTAAGAATTCATGAGAAGAATTACCCAACGCATGATTTGGAGTTGGCTGCAGTAGTCTTTGTGTTGAAGATTTGGAGGCACTATTTGTATGGTTCCAGATTCGAAGTGTTCAGCGATCACAAGAGTTTAAAATATTTGTTTGGCCAGAAGGAGCTGAATATGAGGCAGCGAAGGTGGTTGGAATTGTTGAAAGACTATGATTTCGGTTTGAACTATCATCCGGGCAAAGCTAATGTCGTGGCAGATGCTTTAGGTCGAAAGTCCTTGCATATGTCGGCAATGATGGCTAAGGAGTTAGAGTTGATTGAGGAATTCAAGGATTTGAGTTTGGTTTGTGAAGTGTCGCTTCAGAGTGTTAAATTGGGCATGTTGAAGATTAATAATGAGTTCCTGGATAGTATCAGAGAAGCCCAGAAGCTAGATATCAAGTTAGTGGATTTGATGGTCGGGGATGATCAACTTGAGGGTAGTGACTTTAAGTTGGATGCGCATGGTGTTTTGAGATTTCGTGATAGGATTTGTATTCCTGAAGGCGCAGAGCTGAAGAGAGCAATTTTAGAAGAGGGTCATCGAAGTAAGTTAAGTATTCATCCGGGAGCTACGGAGATGTATCAAGACCTGAAGAAGTTGTTTTGGTGGCCTGGTATGAAGAGGGATGTAGCACAATTTGTGTATGCATGTTTGACTTGCCAGAAGGCAAAGGTGGAGCATCAGAAGCCTGCTGAACTGATGCAACCGTTAGAAATTCCGGAGTGGAAGTGGGATAGCATTTCGATGGACTTTGTAACGGGATTGCCTAATACTGCGAAAGGGTATGATGCAATTTGGGTGATTGCTGAAAGGTTAACGAAATCGTCTCATTTTGTTCCTATCAGCATCACGTATCCGGTGTCGAAGTTGGCAGAGATTTATATCCAGGAGATTGTGAAGCTTCATGGAGTTCCTAAGAGTATTGTTTCGGATAGAGATCCGAGGTTCACTTCAGATTTCTCGAAGAGTTTGCAAGAAAAGTTGGGGTCTCAGTTGAGGTTGAGTTCGGCATATCATCCTCAGACAGATGGTCAGTCAGAGAGGACAATTCAGTCATTAGAAGATTTGTTGAGGGCTTGTGTTTTGGAACAGGGAGGTTCTTGGGATTCTTACCTTTCGTTGATTGAGTTCACGTATAACAATAGTTACCATTCTAGTATCGGGATGGCACCTTTTGAAGCATTGTATCGTCGGAAGTGTAGAACCCCGTTGTATTGGTATGAGTCTGGAGAGAGCGTGGTGCTTGGACCAGAAATTGTTCGGGAGACGACAGAGAAGATAAAGTTGATCCGTGAGAAGATGAAGGCTTCACAGAGTCGTCAGAAGAGTTATCACGACAAGAGGAGAAAATATTTAGAGTTCCAAGAAGGTGAGCATGTATTTTTGAGAGTCACTCCAGTGACTGGTGTTTGCCGTGCTTTGAAGTCAAAGAAGCTCACTCCTAGATTCATTGGTTCTTATCAGATTTCCGGGAGAGTTGGGAATGTGGCGTATAGAGTGGCTTTACCGCCAAATCTTTCGAATTTGCATGACGTGTTTCATGTGTCGCAACTTCGGAAGTATGTTTCGGATCCATCTCATGTGATCCACATGGATGAGGTGGAGGTGCGGGATAATCTCACGGTGGAGACTATTCCTGTGAGGATTGAAGATCATGAAGTGAAGGTGTTGAGAGGCAAGGAAATTGTATTGGTGAAGGTGGTCTGGCTAGGAGCTGCCGGTGAAAGCATGACTTGGGAGTTGGAGAGTAAGATGCGGGAGTCCTATCCAGAGCTGTTTGATTCAGCTGAGTTTTCGAGGACGAAAACATTCTAAGTGGGGGAGAGTTGTAACGCCCAAATATTTAATTAAATTATTTAATTAAATATTTAGGTATTCAATTATTTATTTTATTTATTTTATTTATTTTAGTTGGTGTAATTATATTAACGATGGATTGAGAGGTGCGTAATTGGATTTTAGGTGATGGCGTTAGTGATCGGGCTTAAGCTGGAGGAAAGCCCGTGATCCAAGTCCACTAGCTAGGCGCATAGGAGAAGCGCCTAGGCTAGGGTTTGGTGTCATATGCAAATTGTTGAGAAAGAAAGAGAGGAGAGTTGCGAATAGAGAGAGGAGAGGAGAGGAAGGGTACGGCGCGCATATCCAAGGGAGAGGGAGAAGAGGAATTTGCGAATCCAAGGGAGCAGAGAGGAGCTGTGTTGCTGAGGTTCTGTTGACTTGGTTCAAGGGATTCGGTGCTCTCCTACTATAAGGTAAGGGTGGGGTTCTTCCTTATAATAGGGTTTTATGATGGGGTTATGTGGGAATAGATTCTATGATGCATAGGGTTTGATTTTGATGTGTAGTTGGTGTTAGTTGAATTGTATATAGGTTGAATTGAAAATTTGACATCATTGGTAATTGTTGTGACGTTAGAACTTGGTGCTCATTGTTGTTATAACTAATTGCATGCTAGGTGTTCGATAAATTGTTAATTGGTGTGATGATTGATAATTCATGGTGATTGGTATTGGTGATTAAGAATTGGTGACGTAAATTGGTGAAATAACGAAGTTGTAGACCCTAGGGCGCCATGGGCGCCATTGTCCTTGAAACTGTTTTTGGCGCCATGTGCCTGGGCGCCGTGCCTGTCCATGTTGCCTGGTGTTTCTGTTGCTGTTTCTGGCGCCCAGTGCATGGGCGCCATGTCTGTGTGTGTCTCGTGTGCCAGGATGGTTGTTGCTGGTTGTGTTCTGAGTCATGGGCGCCATGGGCGCCAGAGTTGTGTTGTTGTGTTCCCTGTGGGTGTTGCAGTTTTTGGCGCCCAGTGCCTGGGCACCGTGTCTAGGTGTGTTCCTGATGGTGTTCTGTTGAGTTCCCTGCTGTCTGGGCGCCAAGGGCGCCAAATCCTGCTGTGCTGCCTGCTGGGCGCCTCCCTGGGCGCCAGTTCCTGCGTTGTGCTGCCTATGGGCGCCATGGGCGCCAAATCCTGTGTCTTGTTGCGTTTTGTGTTGCCTGGGCGCCAAGGGTTCCTGTTGCTGGCCAGTTTCCAGCATGTTGCCTGCTCGGCGCCCGGTGCCTGGGCGCCATTTTCAGGATGTTCCTCAATTTTTCCCCGGTTTTGTTTTTGACATATCTTTTGACTCGGGAGTCCGATTTAGACGTTTCAAAATGTTTTGGAAAGCTTATTCAGAGGCCTAACTGAATATTCTAATTTGAGGCAAAGAGGTCCATTTTTCTGGAAAAACTGTTAACCGTTGGTGTAGTCGTTGAATGGTGATGTTTTAAAAAGAAAGTTGTCATGTCTCAAAATACTTTGGAAAAAAACTGTCGTTGTCCCAATATTTTGGAAAATTGTTGTTGTCCCAATATTTTGGAAAATTGTTATTGTCCCAATATTTTGGAAAATTGTCGTTGACACGATATTTTAGAAACTTGTTGTTATCTTGGTGTCTTGGTGTTGTTTGAGCTAGGCGTGAAGGCTCAAACCTTGGTGTTGTTGGAACTAGGTGTGAAGGTTCCAAGTCTTGGTGTTGTTGGAACTAGGTGTGAAGGTTCCAAGTCTTGGTGTTCTGTTGTGTCGGTAAATTTGGTGTTTCGGTGTCGTTGGGCTAGGTGTGAAAGCCTCACTTTGGTGATATTTGGTGATTGTTGTTGGTGTGTCACATTGTGACTAATTTGGTGATTGTCTGTGTGCATTCATGGTGTCGCATACATCATGTGCATTTATTTTGGTGAAGGCCTTTGGTCTTGGAGCTAGGTGTGAAAGCTCAAATTTTCCTAAAACTGGTGAGCCTGGTGTGTAAGCTCAATTTTGGTGAATTGGTGAGCCTGGTGTGAAAGCTCTCAATTTTGGTGACGCCTCTATTTACAGGCACAATTTTTGGTGATTTTGGTACCACATGCATATGCCCGTTGGTGTGGGTTGCATTCATGCATAGTCATGACATTTGATGATTGGTTGTAATGTTGATAATTTGACGTATGATTGTGATTAGTTGTGTGTAGTGAAGTGGTAGATATAGTTGACATATTCTAGCATATTCCTTATCATTTTATGCTATTATATTGAAGATATCTCACCCCTTCTGTTTGAATGTTACCCCTATGCGGTAACGCGAGTGAAGGCTTAGGTACCTTCGCTATTTTGAGTCGGTGTCGTCGGTGTCCTTTGCTTTGATGTGTAACACTCAAGGGGGGGATAAACGCTAAACTTTGGTTGTTATAATTTATTTGTTGGAGTCCATTCAGGACGTTATGATTTCATGTGTTTTGAAACTTGTTTTTATTTCCGCTGCGTGGTGATGTATTTAACTAAACAGGTGTTATGGGCTTAGTCCCTTTTTGATAAAGTATTTATATCGTATGAGACGTTTTATTTAACGATGAATATGTGTGACATCTCTTTTCGAAGCATGAAATAAATTTTTGTAAACTCTGATTTTATTGAATAATTCTCGGGTAGAAAAGGGGTGTTACACCGGACGAGTCCCTTCGTGAGTATGTTGAGCGCTTTAACAAAGAGGCCGCCAACGTACGAGGGCTGGAGGACGATATACGCTTGTTGTTTGAGATAGAAGTTGGCGTGAATGAGCCTCCGGATCTCGAAACTTTCTTGCGACGATCGCAGAGGTTCTTGAACTACGAGGAAAGAGCGATGGCCACCCAAGTCGTCGCAGGACTTGCAAAGGAACTCCGCGCGAACCGAGTCCATGACCCCAGGAGGGATAGGGGAGACAGGGAAGGACCGTCCAGGGAATTCAGGCAGAAAAAATTCTCCGATCGGACCAAACTCAACACCTCATACTCCCAGATCCTGGCCGAGTGCGCAAACGCGGAGTTTAAAGATATAAAGAGCCCTGATCCACTCGTCCTTAAAGAAGGGCAGCGCCCATCTTGCAGGTACTGCCGTTATCATAAAAGCAACGGGCATGACACCAACAATTGCATGGCCCTAAAAGACGACATCGAAGAGCTGATTAGAAAGGGAAAGCTGACCCAGTATGCCAAGAAAGGGCAAACAGATAAACGAGAAGAGAAGGACAGAGATCGATCCCCTCGAAAGGGCAAGTCCATCGTAAATGAAGTCGGCAGAGGTACGAACGAGGACGAGGATGAGGACAGCGAGGAAAGGAAAGACCAAAGGAGGTCAAGGGGATGCACTGTTGCGATGGTAATTACTGGAGGGTGCCCCACGAAAGGGGGAGAAACGAATAAGTCATTGAAAAGGCGGTGGAAAGAGATAATGAATGTCGCCTCGACCTCCGCGCCTAGACTCCCCTCAAATAGGCCGCCTTTGGCATTTGGCGACAACGACTCGCTCGACGGGAAACCAAACAAGTACGTCCCGCTCATCGTCACCGTGGTAATGGCTAATGTCGAGGTCAGAAGAATCATGGTCGACTAGGGAAGCCCAGATGATATCATCTTCGAAGACCTTCTCGACGTTTTGAGAATACCCAGGAGCGAGCTGACGGCCTATCGGGGATCCGACCTGATAGGTTTCAACGGATCATCCACCACACCCCTTGGGATGATGGAATTTATGGTAACCTTTGGGGACGACAGCGGGGAGAAACCCAAATGCAGAACCGTGAAAGTAAACTTCCTGGTGTTACCATGTAAGTCGGTATACCAATGCATCATCGGTTGTACCACTTTGGGAAAGCTAGAGGCCGTAACCTCGACTGTCCATTTGAAAATGAAATTTTATTCAGACAGCAATGACGTGGTCACCGTTTCGGCGGATCTGCAAGCCGCTAGACGATGCCATTTCATGAGCATGAAGGAGCAAGGAGAGCATGAAGCGAGAAAGACGATCGCCATGAATAAGGGCGGGAGTCTAGTCAATGTAGCCGATCTAGATGCCCGCTACGACCCGGACAATGACACAAAAGAAGGAGATGATGATCTAACTCGAGAACTCAATAAGAGAATTAAAAGACCAGAGCCGGACGGCGAACTCGTCCAAATACAACTAGGGAACGACCCAGAGAAGACAGTAGCGGTGGGAAGCGACCTTCCCTCAGAAGTACGAGATCAGCTGATCCAGTGCTTGAGAGAGCACGCTGATGTATTCGCTTGGAGTGCTGCTGACATGCCAGGCGTTCCACCAGAGGTGGCTTGTCACCACCTGGCCGTTAATCCCACTGCAAAATGGGTCGCCCAAAGAAGAAGGGTGCAGAGTGAGGAGAAAGGGCAAGCGGCCAGCAAAGCGGTCGATGATTTGCTGGAAGCCGGGTTCATCAAAGAAATCAAGTATACAACATGGCTATCCAACGTCGTCCTGGTCAAGAAGGCTAATGGGAAATGGCGCATGTGCGTCGACTATACTGATCTTAACCAGGCATGCCCTAAAGACGCGTTTCTGGTGCCTAGTGTAGACCGGTTGGTAGACAGCGCAAGCGGGTTTCGATTACTCTCATTTTTAGATGCTTACTCGAGTTACACCCAGATCGCAATGCACCCACCCGATCAGGAAAAGACGGCCTTCATGACAGCAAGAGGGAACTACTGTTACCTAGTCATGCCCTCCGGATAGAAGATTGCGGGGGCCACTTACCAGAGAATGATGAGTAGGGTATTTCGAGCACAGATCGGCAGGACGGTCGAAGTATACTTAGACGACATGATCATTAAGAGCAAACAAGACATTGATCATGTGGCCGATCTCAAAGAAGTATTTATGGAAGCCCGCAAGAACTCATTGAAGCTAAATCCTAAAAAGTGCACATTCGGAGTCAGGGCGGGCAAGTTTTTGGGGTTCTATTTGACAGAGCGGAGGATTGAGGCGAATCCAGATAAATGCAGGGCAGTGACAGAAATGAAGTCGCCCACTAGTAAAAAAGAGATCCAGAAGCTGAACGAAATGATAGCCGCACCAAATCGTCCTCAGAACGGACCAGCCCATTCGACAGATCTTGCATCGACCTGACCTAGCAGGAAGAATGATTAAGTGGGCGGTGGAGCTCTCAGAGTTCGACGTCAAATATGAAACAAGAACGGCCACGAAAGCACAAATCCTGGAAGACTTCATAGCAGAGATGACCCCGATCCAGAAAGAGGGGCCTGAACCGACCTGGATGTTGTATGTGGACCGCTCCTCAAACAGTAAAGGGAGCGGGGCTGGTTTGATCCTAGAGAGCCCAGAAGGGACGACGGTAGAGGTCTCGTTAACATTTTCCTTTTCCATTTCAAATAACTAGGCAGAGTACGAAGCGTGTATCGCAGGACTTATGCTCGCTAGAGAATTCAAAGCACAACGGGTCGAGCTTCGCTGACTCTCTGCTAGTAGTGTCCCAGATTGGAGAGGCATATGATGCCAAACATGAAGTTTTGCAGAGGTACCTCGCTAAGGTACGAGAACTGCTCGAGCAGTTTGAGCGCGCAGAGGTCCGACACATCCCTAGATCAGAAAATGCAAGGGTGGACGTGCTCTCGAAACTGGTGAGCACAAAGACCCCAGGAAACCACAGGAGCGTAATCCATAAAATACTCCCTCAACCCAGCGTCCGATTAGAAACAATCCCAATCACAAATGTCTGCACAATAGATCAGAGCGAGACTTGGATCGATCCCATCCTAAAGTACATCGTGCTGGGGGAGGAGCAGGACGACCCAAAGAAGTCGGCTCTCACACATAGGCGGGCATCGTCCTACTCAGTAATTGAAGGCAAATTGTTTCGCAGAGGATTCTCGACACCATTACTGAAGTGTCTGACGCCACATGAGGCCGATTACGTGTTGAAAGAGATCCACGAAGGAATATGTGGAAATCACCTGGGGGCACGAGCACTAGCTAAGAAGGCGCCTAGAGCTAGATACTATTGGCCCATGATGGAGGGAGATGCAAGCGAGCTAGTTAAAAGATTTGATAAGTGCTAGAGACACGCAGATGTGCACATCACCCCTCCGGTCGAACTAAACTCAATGACCGCTCCATGGGCCGTTCGCATGGTGGGGAATTGACCTTTTGGGCCCGTTCTCAGTAGCCCCGGGACAGCTGAAGTACTTAATCGTGGAAGTGGACTATTTCACCAAGTGGGTAGAAGTCGAGCCCTTAGCGACTATCACCTCCAGAAACGGCTTGAAGTTTTTTAAGAAGAATATACTAGTTCGAAATATACTAGTTCGATTCGGAGTCCCTGAGGTCGTGGTCTCGGACAACGACACCCAGTTCACGGAGAGGAACTTCCAAGAGTACATGTCAGAGCTGGGAATCAATCAGCGCTTTACCTCGATCGAGCACCCACAGACCAACGGGCAAGAAGAGGCCGCCAACCGAGTGATCCTACGCGGGCTGAAAAGAAGGCTGGATGAATCCAAAGGCAAGTGAGCAGAAGAACTTCCTTTCGTGTTATGGGCTTATCGGACTACCCCGCACTCCACCACGAGCGAAACCCCGTTCAAGATGGTATACGGGGTAGAAGCACTCATCCCGATAGAAATTGGAGAGCTCAGTTGGAGAACCGCAAATCCCAAGACCCCTGACGAGAACGATCAAGGACTCGGGGAAGAGCTCGACTTGGTTGAAGAGCTCCGCACCAAAGCATCATTGAAAGAAGCACTTCTGAAACAAGGGATGGCGACAAAATACAACTCGAAGGTCGTCCCTAGAGAATTCACCATCGACCAGCTCGTCCTCAAAAGAGCGACGATAGGATAGAAGGTCGCAACTCAAGGAAAACTCGCCCCGAACTGGGAAGGGCCCTACCGAGTCGTCTCAAGGACGGGTAAGGGCGCCTACCAGCTTCAAACCATGGGAGGCGGAGCAGTGCCAAGGACATGGAATGCGGCCAACCTCAGGCGATATTTCATTTAAATTTTGTGCCTAAACTCAAATTGTAACACTGACAAGTACTCTATCGTTGACACTTTTTTGAAACTCGAATAAAGCAAGCACACCGGGCGGGACACTCTTTTCCCACTGGGTTTTTATTGAGGCCTGCCCGACCATCAGCGTAGATAGAATACTTTTATACGTTGTCTCATCCTTTTACGTTTTCCTGACAGATTCATCAACCGCCAGGCGGGTTAAATTCAAATCGAGTTTGATAAACCACTGAGCGGCTTCGAACGTGCTTAGTCCACCTAAGTCACACGCGAAGCGACCATGATCAATAGTCGCACCCCCTAGGGCGAGTTAAATCTGGGCACGAAGCCAGGTAAACTGCTCGAAGGCTAAAACACGAGTTAAACGAAAAGAAGCGACCACGATCAATAGTCCCACCCCCTAGGGCGAGTTAAATCTGGGCACGAAGTCTAGTAAACTGCCCGAAGGCTAAAATACGAATTAAACAAGACGAGCAAAATAACGATTTCAAAGCCAAGCATTGGCAAAGTACATATTACAAAAACGGGGCGACTCAAAGGCTGCCCTAATACAAATGTCTCAGGAAAATACTTGGAACATATTACAAATTTCAAGATCAATGAGGACGGTCAAATACAACAATCTCTTCCACCACGATGTTTCCCAGCTCGTCCTCCTTGGCGGGTTGAATGATCCGACTGTTTACGTGGGAGTGGGAGAAGTTGATAATGTTGGGGTCGAGCTCCAGGTCCGGGTAGACACACCGCACCTGAGCCAGAGCCTCATCGAACTGCCCCCGGCAAATTGTAACAGTTGATTGGATGAGCTGATTATATTCCGCAGCGGCCTCTTCTCGCTCTTTCCGCAATGCCTCAATGGTCTTTCTCATCTCAGGTTCCTCATCGTTCAACCCGCCAACCTCACCAGACAGCTCCTTAACCCTGTCCGCTTCAAGCTGTACCCTCTTCTTGGCTTCAGCTAAAGCGGCCAAGGCATCATCCCGCTCTTGGGTGGTGGTGGAGAGCGTCTTCTTGATTTCAGCAAGGGCATCGGCAGTGGGTTGGAGAGCGGCCTCTGACTCTTGCAGTTTCTTCTTGGTGGACTCCAACTCCTCCCGTACCTCTGAGATGTAAGCATAAGAACGACTTAGCTTATCAGTTTTGTCTAAGTTATCACTCTCCAACCATAAGTTTTGGGCGAGGATAATATTACCTTTGGTCCGCTCCACTTCTCCCTGCTTCAACTTGGCAATCATGCGAGACCCAGCCTTGGCCACCTCGGCCACAAACAGAAGGGGGTCTTCACGAAAACCACTGACGATGTCCGCCTCAGACACCTCTTCCAGATCGAACCCCGAGACGGGACTCTTTTGAGGTCCTTTGTGGGCCCTGGACTTCTTAGGGGCAGGGTCTTCCATGGTTAGATCGACGATGGGGCGACCTCTCTTCGTCCCAGCAAGGGGCGTGCTGTTCTCCCCTCCTCCAGCAGCCACGGTGTCCTCAGGAACCGGGGAAAGGGTAACAACAGGGGAGGACGGGCCGGGCTAGGGCTTTCTTCCCTTCTTAGCTTTCTTCATCAACTCAGCAAACCCTAGATCATCCATTTCACCTGCGAAGAAGGAAAGAATACGATATGCAAAAAAAAAATTGGGCCGACCACCCATACCAAGAGCGACTTTGAACTCAGCATCGTTGGTCGTTTTCACCAACTGGTAACACTTGATCAGGCCGTCCTCCATCCACGAAGCCAAGTTCTCAAGCAACCTCAAAGTCTCAATATTTTCCTCCCTGAGCTGACATCGGGTCCTATAGGTGGCAGGCATGCGGCGAAAGTGGGCATACATCCATGCTATGGGATATTTCATGCTGGTTACTCGCCCCCGAGCATCCATCGACCCGACCATCTTCTGGGATTCTTCGCAAAGGGGGACGGCCCATAGGAAAGAGGACTTCTAGGGTTTGAGCGAGTCAGAAAAAGGCTTGAATATCTTGTAGTCCAACTGGGCTTTAAGACTCAGATGCTCCCACCGGTTTCGGTTACTGCCCGGCTTGGGTCGCCTGCTCATTTTAAAAATCTTGAAGAACGCCTGGCAAGTGCACTCTCGCCCCATCACCCTCCACAACTGCTCGAACACCTTGACAAAGGCCCACGAGTTCGGGTGCAGCTGCGAAGGCGCAATCCCAAGATAGCGGAGGATATTGCGTTGAAAGTAGGTAAACGGCGGGCGAATCCTGACGTCGCAAAGGACGGTCACGTACATGGTGAATTTTAGAGTGGGCGGGATCGTAGCCACGTGTTCAGCTGAAGAGGGACCTTCAACCGCCCATTCCTGACCCGGGTCGCCCACAAACTTGGCGAAAAACGGTAACATCTCGTCCCCAGGTTTGAAGAGCGAAGGTACCCGGCCTAGCACGACCGATGAAATCCAGGAACGGTCTTCCCCTATCACGCCTCTCCAGTCGGGTTCCCCTCTTCCGACAACCGGCTGGACAACCCGCTTCGAATGAGCCGAGGTAGAGGAAGGTGGATCATGACTTTCCTCTTCTCTAGAAGGACCTTCAGCGTCCTCGGACACCCGGGAGGGCGACTCCTGGAAAGAGGCCGGGCGAATGGTCGCTGCAGGGTCGTCCCCCTCCGCCGGGGGTGTAGAGGCGAATCCGCTCTCAGAGACCGTCCTATCCGTAGACGCGCGAGAGCTGGAGGATGGATCCGTAGAAGAAGGCGGCGGGCTACCGGGTACGCGAGCGGTTAGCTTCATCCGCGCCATGACGAAAGATAACCTGCAGGAAGGGAGCATGAAAGTCAGACCATCGAAGATGACCCATGGAAAGGGGCGACTTGATCGACCCCGGGTCTGACACCCCCTCCTCGCCCGTGTTAAAAAGTAAAGAAGTGCGATTTAAATCATGAGTTAAAGAAGGAACTAAGTACCTGGAGCGGGAAACAAGTTGGTCGCATTAGCTATCACCAAAATAAGGCGATCGGAAGTTAGGTCACGCCGGAGTTGGAAGTCGCCGATCGGAAAACACCTTGCCAGAATAGCCGGAAAATTGGTCGCTCGCCGGAGAAAGTAAGTCGCCCTCAGAGCACGATTTTCGGAAAGGAAACAAGGAAATAGAAGGGGGTGCCCCATATTTATAGGAAGCTTGAGCCAGGATCCGAAGAGCCACGACTCTTCCCCTTCAGAATTAATGCCATTCCTCGAAAAATGAACCAACATCATTACGCGCTGTTGTGCGAAAAGGTGATGTGCAAGTATACACAATCGCAACAAGTAATATATTGATAAGTAAAGTTCGTTCCCACAGGGATTGGAATTAATCTAAGAAGTTTAAGTGATTAGAATCTTATTGAAAAGAATTAAGTAACAAGTAAAGGTAAAGAGTTGTAAACATCATAAGTTGTGATAAAACAGTATTAAGTTTGAAGTGATTAAAGGTGAGTTGGATAGCTCAGTAGTTGTGTAAATTCCCAAGAGTAATGTTCAGATAATATTAGACGCTGTAGCGTTAAGCGCTGTAGCGCTTCAGAATCAGTAGACGCTGTAGCGCCTTGGTGGCGTGCCTTTCAGTCACTTTCGTCAGGGCTATGTTACAAGACTCCTATGTCTAGGCTCTAAATAAGTTTTACCCTGTATATTAAGCTCTTACAACATTTGCCTTATGAACTATTACTCCCCTATGTCTAGAGTTAAGTAGTGCTTCCTTTAAATGTCTTTAAAGGGTTTTCATTCATATTATTCCTTGTTTTAGTCATATTATTCCTTGCTTTGTGAACCATGTCTGTACCCACAAAGTTACCTTGTTTTAGTTGATCATTCCCAAACCAAGATTGAAAGTATTATGGCACAAGGAATAAAACACAAACATCATAATATTATACAAAAGTTACTCAAGGTTCATTACATACTAAGAACAATCCAACTACAACAAAGTTAGCTCATCACAAGTTCCATCAACATAATACAACTAGAGAGTATGGATTACCGTATGAAGACAAGAGAAAAGTGGTTGCAAAAGATACACTCCAATGATCCCATGTCGCATACAAGAGATGAAGTTGAGGCGTGAGCAAAACCTTGAATGAAGACTAGAAAAACTATGTTAAGAAAAATAAAAGCTTAAAGGTAGTGTGTCTATGGAGAAAATAGCTACTACGTATATTATATGGTTTTCTTCTCCAACTACCACTACTTGTCTACGTAAGTTACCTCCTAGAGAAGCAATCTTAATTAAATTAATTATTAACTAAGTCTTAATAGAATAATAATATTACATGATGATCATAAGACTTAGATATTATCCTTAAAGTACTTTACAAAAAGTGCTAATGATGGAATACAACAACTATCACATGGGTTCCATTTAGGAGGCGCCAAGTGTAATTTAGCATCCACTTGAAAGTCAAAATATCCAGCTGAGAGGAAGAGATAAGGGTGGTGACTCATCATGTCCTCAAGTGGCCATACAAATATCTCAATGGTCAGCCGTCATATAACGCTGTAGCGTCTCCTAGGTAGCATACCGCTGCAGCGCTAAAGCAAAACATCAAACATATTCACAAAGGCATTGACTATGCCCAAGGTTTAGGGAATTAACTTATAACCTGTATTTATTCTAATATTCATATATTCACATATTTAAGCACTAGAATTACTTGAGAAATGAGCTTTGACTTAAGTATTAGGAGCATAAATAACCTATATAAAATAAGGTCATCACACCCCCAAACTTAAACCATTGCTTGTCCCCAAGTAATGACACTTGAACAAGACAAAATGCTCATATAACTAGCTGCAACTTTTAAATTAAACAGGATTTATGCATAAGCTAATTCTTATCATTTTCACACACCATAGTGGTCCACAATTCAAATAGAATCATTACTGCTCAATTGTGAGTGTGTGATATCAAAGCTTAACTTAGTTCCTAGTTAATTTCAGAATTTCTCCAAGGTTTGGGAAGAATGGATTTCTTTTGGGTTAGGCAAAGAATGTTTTCAAAAAGAAGAGTGGAATAACAATTTCACACAAGATCTGAGGGGCTTCAAAGCACAGCAAAGGGCTTTAATTAGGCATTTTTCAGAATATTGGCCAGTGCATAAATTTTTGGTCGGGTGATCAAACGCTGTAGCGCTTCAAAGTCCGTAGACGCTGTAGCGCTAGATTTTAATGATTAAAACTAGATGCTATCTTCATTACTGAGCTCCTTATTTGCATTTTCTTTTTATGCTTTTTGGAACAGCTCAGCAATTTATTTAAGATATTTTGCAACTTTTTTTTTTCAAGACCATATTCATTTTTATTCTTCATTTTGCAAAGACCAATTTATCATCTTTTGTTCCTAGCCTTAACATAACCGATGCACCCCCAAACTTAGCTTCAAAACAACTCTCAATTTTTAATGGAAACTTGACTAACCCTTGGTTATCCAAAACTTAACTTTATCCTTAGATTACTCCTAGCTAACTAGGTTCTTCACTAAGCTTGGATTTTGTGTAAAAGCAGCAATAAGATCATTTCATTGTTTACACAATGCTGCCTTACTCAAAAAATTCTTATTTAAATTTGGCTATATGAATTAGCTTTTTGCTTACTAAGAAATTTAAAACATGCAGCTAATCATACTTTCTATTTAAGCATACAAAATATTCAAAAACATGCAACACATGCAAAACATGGCATAATTATACTAAATATTTAAAAAAAAACATCATTGTACTTAATTTAAAACACTATTAACCATAAGGTCCTCCCCCAGAAATTAAATTTGGCAGTTTCCTCACTGCTTGGTTGACAAGAAAGGAAGAGGCCTTAGAAGAACAACAAAATAAAGTTCAAAGTACATAACCGGCATAAGAAACCAAAAATTCTTGCCTTATTAGGCCTTCTTGAGCCTCTTACTGGCTCTTGAAGGGGCTGGGGCCCCTTTTGTTGCCTTCTTCTTCTTTGGCTGAGGTGGAGTAGTCTTTTCAGCCGCTACAGTGGTTGGTGGCGCTGTAGCGCTTGCTTCCTGTACTTCTGCCACTGCAGCGTCTGATTCCTGCACTTCTTCTTCCTCTTCTGTTTTCTCTTGCTCCTGCTCTGGCTCTTTTTCTTCCAGCTCTGGCTCTGTTTCATCCTGCATATTCACTAGCTCCTCAGCAGCCTCCTTTTCAGTTTCCTCCTCTGTCAGAATTGCCTCAGGCATTGTGTCACTAGGTACTGCAGACATAGTTGCTGCAGCACCTACTGGCTGAACACCTTCTTCTGGGTACTCAGCAAGTTTGACACTTGGGTTTCTTCTAGGCTTTGTGTATGACTGATAAATTTTCTTGAGCTGCTCAGTGTGTTTTTCTTTTGTTGCTGGTTGTTTTGGTTCAGGCTTCTTTGGTGTTACTTGCTTGGCAGGTATTTTCTTGGGTGTTAATTTGGTTGGTTCAGGGATGGAGGTGGGGGTTGATGGTGGATTGGCTGTTTTGGCAGGGGGTTTTTGGTTTCTTTGGGCTTGGGGTTGGGTCACACTGTATTTCTTCTTCTTGCTCATCTTCTTCAGTCTCAGATTCTTCTTCAGTATCACCCTCTTCTCCTGATGATTCTTCATCATCCTGCTTTTCCATCTCTTTCATCACTGCAATAGTTTCTTCTTCATCTTCCTCACTTATGTTTTCAATGTCATCAGAGTCCAAACTTTCCTCCTCTACTACAGCTTTTTGTACCTTCCTGGCTGGGCTAGGCTTTGCTTTCTTTGATGGACTAGCCACAGCCTTTTTCTTTTCTGCCCTAACTCCCTTTTTCTCTTGTTTTTTAATTGGCTCTTCTTCCAGTAGCCAATCAGGGAATTGAGGAGGGGGAATTGATGTTTTTCCTTTGGATATCTGGGCATACATTGATTTTTCCCAGTCAAATTTTTCTTTCACAAATTTGCAGAGGACCTGCTGCTTCAGCTCTAAGCGTTGTAGCGCTGCAGAGTCAGTAGACGCTGCAGCGGCAGGTCTCTGCTTAACTTTGAAAATGCAAGGAAATGCCCCAAGAGGAGATCTTCTTTCTTCTTTCATTTCTACTTCTACATCAGCTTCCAAACACAACTCAGTAATTAAACAAGGAAAATATAAATTACCTCCCTTTTTAACTCTGCACTTCTCTATCTCCCTTGCTATCAATCTTCCTACGTCTATCTTTTCTCCAGCCATTATAGCATCAATGACGATGAGTCTTTCTTTTTCCACAAATGTTGTGTGAGATGTAGGCAGCAGGGAGTGTTTGATGAAACTACACCACAGATTTGCTTCTTCACACAGATATGCTTTTTTAATTTTGTATTCAGCTCCAAATTTATCCCAAGTTGCTCCTTCCACACAAATCCTTCTTCTAACAGCCTCCATCTCTTCATCCCCCCAGTTCAGAACCTTTGTTTCCAGCGCTTTTCCATGATAGCCCAGATAGAAAATATCATTGATTGTTCTGAAGTTGAAGTTTACAGTTTCTCCTCTTACCAGTGAATGGGTTTGAGGTTTTCCCTCCTTAGGCTCTTCAATGCCAGAGTAGAACTCCCGTACCAAAGACGTCATGTAGTCTTTGCGATGTTTAATGAAGTTCTCCCATCCCAACGCTGTGACAGGGGTTGAGAAAGCTTCAGGAGCACTTTCTGTCTTGAATCCCCTTTCAGCTATGAAATCCATCTTCCAAAACCTCTGAGGATCTTGAGTTGCCTTAGCCATGGTGTTTTTGACAGGGTTAGAGGATTCTGGTTTCCTAGTGGCTCCCTTGCCAGATCGTTTTAGGGCAGCTTGCTTTTTAGTCATGGTTGGTTAAAAGCTTACGTGTTTGTTTTTGGGTTCTGGGAAATGTTGGTGTGTTGGGACGAAGGAAGAAGAAAGAATGAAGGTTATGAGTGGTGGGTTGGTAACGGTTGAGGGGAGTTTCAGAGAGCAAGGAAAGAGAAAGAGAGAGAATGGTAGCGTGGGAAGTTGTGGATATTAAAGTTACGGTTTTGTGAGTGAAGTGGGAGAGAGAAAAAGAAACTGTTGATTTGACAATTGCAGGTGAATAGGTGCACGTGCTGGTCAGGATAGGGATGAGGTCATAGTGCCAGCTCACCCTGAGCAAGATCTTTTTATTTTTTTGTTTGACCACACCCAGCCTTTATTTACACAACCGCTACAGCGCTCTTGTGATAAGCAACCGCTACAGCGTTTATCCTAATTTCCTGCAGAGAAAATAAACATAAAAATTTTGTTAGAATCCTTGGGGTGCCTCCCAAGAGCGCTTGCTTTAAAGTCTGCAGCCAGACTTTCTCTTTCAATTTAAAGGTCTTTAAGTTGAATTGTGGTTTTGTCCCTTACCACATTTTCACCAAAATATTGTTTAACCCTTTGGCCATTCACTTTGAAGGTGGTATTGGTTGTTATATCATAGAGGTCCACAGCCCCATGGCTGTATATTTTTATCAATTGAAAGGGGCCTGACCACCTAGATTTTAACTTTCCAGGAAACAATCTTAATCTGGAGTTGTAAAGCAGTACCTGTCCTCCTTCAGTGAGATCTCTTTTTATCAGTTTTTGATCATGCCAATTTTTGGTTTTTTCTTTATAAATTGCTGCATTCTCATAGGCAAAATGCCTAAGTTCTTCCAATTCATTTAGTTGCAGCAATCTAGCATCTCCTGCTTTCTTGTAGTCAAAATTGAGTTTTTTTAGAGCCCAATGGGCCTTGTGCTGAAGTTCAATTGGTAGGTGACAGGACTTTCCATAAACCAACTTATAGGGAGACATCCCCAAAGGTGTTTTATAAGCTGTTCTGTAGGCCCATAAAGCATCATCTAGATGTATTGACCAGTCTTTCCTTGAAGGCCCTACCATCTTTTCCAACATTCTTTTTATTTCTCTGTTTGACAATTCAGTTTGACCACTAGTTTGTGGATGATAAGCAGTTGCTATTTTATGCTTGACTCCATATTTAGCCAATAGGGTCTCAATTAATTTATTACAAAAATGAGATCCCTCATCACTTATGATGGCTCTAGGAGTTCCAAAACGAGTGAAAATGTTTTTTAATAAAAATTTGCTCACAGACCTTGCATCATTGTTGGGTAAAGCAACAGCTTCAACCCATTTTGAAACATAGTCTACAGCCACTAAAATGTATAGGTTTCCATGAGAAGGAGGAAAAGGTCCCATGAAATCCATTCCCCAAACATCAAAGAGTTCAACCTCTAGAATGTTTGTTAAAGGCATTTCATGTTTGTTTGAAATGTTCCCTGTTCTTTGGCACCTATCACATTTTTTTACAAAGTCTTGAGCATCTTTAAAAAGTGAAGGCCAAAAGTAGCCAGATTCTAATACCTTTGCAGCAGTTCTAACACCACCAAAATGCCCTCCACACGGTGCAGAATGGCAGTGTTGTAGCACTTGAATTTGTTCTTCCTCTGCTAGGCATCTCCTCATTAACTGGTCTTGACACTTCTTGTATAGAAAAGGTTCATCCCAATAATATTGCTTCATTGTGTGGAAGAACCTTCTCCTTTGCTGATAAGTCATCTCAGCAGGTACCACCTTGCTAACCAGAAAGTTCACTATGTCAGCATACCAAGGTGTTGCAGACTCAGCCGCTACAGCGTCAAGTGTTTTTACACTGGCCGCTACAGCGGTTGATGATTCAGCATTCATTGTTAATAGCTGTTCATCTGGAAAGTATTCCTTGATCTCCCCACCTGCTGTACCTGCAATGTCTCTTTCCAATCTAGAGAGATGATCAGCAACTTGGTTCTCCACTCCCTTTTTATCCCTTATTTCTAAATCAAATTCTTGGAGTAGGAGAACCCACCTAATTAGCCTAGGCTTTGCATCTTTCTTTGTTATCAAATATTTAATGGCTGAATGGTCTGTGAAGACAATTACCTTGGTGCCAACCAAATATGATCTAAATTTATCAAATGCAAAGACTATAGCTAATAGTTCTTTTTCAGTGACTGTGTAATTCAATTGAGCTTCTACAAGTGTTTTGCTAGCATAATATATAGAGTGGAAAATTTTATCATACCTTTGCCCAAGCACAGCTCCAATGGCAAAGTCACTAGCATCACACATAAGCTCAAAAGGCTTACTCCAGTCAGGAGCTATAATAACTGGTGCTGTTATTAAAGCTCTCTTCAATTTATCAAAGGCTAACATGCATGGCTCATCAAATATGAAGGGGTTATCATGTTGTAACAGTTGGCACAAAGGTTTGGAGATTTTTGAAAAAACTTTTATGAATCTCCTATAGAATCCAGCATGCCCCAAAAAGCTTCTAATACCTCTGATGTTGGTTGGAGGAGATAGCTTCTCAATGACCTCTATTTTAGCCTTGTCCACTTCCAATCCTTTTTTAGATATCTTATGCCCCAAAACTATACCTTTTTGCACCATAAAATGGCATTTCTTCCAGTTTAGCACAAGGTTAGTCTCTTCACATCTAATCAAGATTTCTTCCAAGTTGGATAGGCATAGATGGAATGTTTCTCCAAACACAGAGAAATCATCCATGAAGACTTCCATGGATCTTTCAATGTAATCAGAGAAAATTGCCATCATACACCTTTGAAAAGTGGCAGGTGCATTACACAGGCCAAATGGCATCCTTCTAAAAGCAAAGGTGCCATATGGACAAGTGAATGTAGTCTTTTGCTGATCTTCAGGCAATATTGCAATCTGGTTATAACCTGAATAACCATCAAGAAAGCAATAAAATTCTTTACCTGCTAGCCTGTCCAGCATCTAGTCAATGAAAGGCAATGGAAAATGGTCCTTTCTTGTTGCATTATTCAACCTTCTGTAATCCATGCATATTCTCCAGCCTGTTATTTTTCTGGTTGGAAGCAGCTCATTCATCTCATTAGTTATTACTGTTACCCCTCCTTTCTTGGGCACACACTGCACAGGACTGACCCATGCACTGTCAGAAATGGGGTATACAATACCTGCATCCAACCACTTGATGATTTCCTTCTTCACCACCTCTTTCATAATTGGATTCAACCTCCTCTACCCTTCAATGCAATTTTTAGAGCCTTCTTCTAACACTATTCTGTGCATACAAATGGTTGGGCTGATACCCTTTATATCTGACATTTGCCAACCAATTGCCTTTTTATGCCGCTGTAGCGTCTGAATTAGATCCTGTTCCTGCTTTTCAGAAAGGTCAGAAGCAATTATAACAGGTAAAGTACTATTGTTACCTAGATAAGCATATTTGAGGTGTGAAGGCAACTCTTTAAGTTTCAGAGTTGGTGGTTGTTCAGTGGAGGGGAGATCCTTTCTCATATCTGAATTCTCCTGCTCCAAAGACTCATATTTCTTAGCCCAAATTTCTTTGACTGTCTGCTCCTCTTCTTCTGCAGCTTCTGCATCAGAACCTGTATCTTCACTGATGTCCAGTAATTGCCTCAGATGATCTGTACTTTTCTGGAAGTGATCCTGAACTACTTTGTCAATAACAGACACAAAGGAGCACTCTTCAATATTGGGACCTGGAAATTTCATAGCATTCAGGATGTTGAACTTGACTTCTTGGTCATTGACCCTCATGATCAATTCTCCTCTTTGCACATCTATCAAAGTTCTTCCAGTGGCCAAGAATGGTCTTCCCAATATGATGGGTACTTCTTTGTCTGCATCAAAGTCCAAGATTACAAAATCAACAGGAAATACAAATTTGTCTACCTTTATTAGAACATCTTCCAAGATTCCTTCTGGATATGCAAGAGTTCTATCAGCTAGCTGTAGTGTAAGTGAGGTAGGTCTGGCAGTTCCCACTCCTAGCTGTGTGTATATGGACTTAGGCATAAGATTTATGCTGGCTCCCAAATCACATAGAGCACGACCAGTGTAAAAATTTCCAATTGAGCATGGTATAGTAAAACTGCCAGGATCTTTTGATTTGGGTGGGAGCTTGTTCTGCATCAACATGCTGCATTCCCCAATCATTGCCACAGTTTCAAACTCCCCTAGTCTCCTCCTCTTAGTAAGCACATCCTTCATAAACTTTGCATAGTTAGGCATTTGTTGGAGAGCTTCCACCAAAGGAACATTAATGTGCAACTGTTTAAGGACTTCTAGGAATTTGTTAAATTGCTTGTCTTCATGAGCCTTTCGAAGTATTTGAGGATATGAAGGATCTAGGTATGTTGGAATGATTTTGAGTAGTGGTGGTGTTTTCTCAACAACAGGCGCTGCAGCGGTAGGTTCAGGCGCTGTAGCGCTTGTTATAGGTTCTTTTTGTTTTTCAAAATTTTTGTTTTTTTCATCGTCTGAAATAGTTGATGATCCTATCAAATCTCTCCCACTCCTTAAAGTTATAGCTTTTACATGCTCCTTCCCTGTAGTACTTGAAGTTGAAGCTTCTGTAGTGGATGGTAATGATCCACTAATTCTTTGGGAAAGGACATTAGCCAATTGCCCCATCTGTACTTCTAGATTTTTAATGGAAGCTTCATGAGTTTTCAGTGCTGTCTTGCAATCACTCATAAAACCTTTCATCAATCCTTCCAATGAATTATCTATGACAGGGGCATTCTGTCTTTGGTAGTTCTGAGCAGGGAATCCTGGTGGATTTGCTGGAGCACTATAATTAGGTGCTGTTGCATTGTTAGCTCCCCATCTGAAATTGGGGTGGTTCTTCCAACCAGGATTATATGTATTTGAATAGGGATTATTGTTTTTATTGAAACCCACAAAGTTCACAGAGACAGGATTACCAGGACATTCTTCATACAAATGCTCTCCTCCACAGTATACACAGCTTACTGACCCTGGAGAGGCTTGCTCAATAACAGCTACTGTAGGTTCATGTACCGCTGCAGCGGTAACCGCTACAGCGTTTGATGTACTCATAGATTTTATCATGTTAGTAAGAGAGGCAACCTGTGCAGATAAAGCAGAAACTTTACTTATTTCATGCACACCAGCTACCTTCTTTTGCTGAGCTAACCTTTCTGTAGGCCATTGATAGCTATTTGTGGCAATATCATCAATCAGATCACATGCCTCATTATAGGAGGTTTTCAACAACACACCCCCTGAAGAGGCATCTAACATTTGTCTGGTTGTTGGATCTAGTCCATTGTAGAAGGTTTCCATTTGGATAATCACAGGTATACCATGATGAGGGCACTTTCTCAACAGCTCCTTCCATCTCTCCCATGCCTCAAACAGTGTTTCAGCATCTCTTTGTCTGAATGCAGTAACCTCATTCCTCATTCTTGCATTCTTACTTGGAGGAAAATATTTTACTAAGAATTTCTCAGTCATTTCATTCCAAGTATGGATAGAGTTAGGCTCTAGAGAAGTTAATCAGGCCTTTGCTCTATCCTTCAAGGAATAAGGAAAAAGTTTTAATCTGAATGCATCATCACTTACCCCTGGAATGATGAAGTTACTGCAGACTTCCAAAAATTGCTTTAAGTGTAAATATGGGTTGTAACGCCCTAAAATAATTTAATTTATTAATTAAATTAAGTTATTGGAGGGATACAATATTTAATTAAGCGGGATGATTTATGTGTAATTGTTTTATTGTAGGAGGCGAAAAGAATTAAAAAGAGTGGTGTGAAAAATGGGCCCAAGCCACTTAAGTGACCCAAGCCCATTCCAATTATCTCAAAAACCTAAAAACTAAATTCATTCCACCAAAGAAAGAAATCAGCGCATCTGAGAGAGAAAGAGAGAGGTGAGGTGCGACTTCAAGCTTAGAGGAGGAGAGGAACTTGTCTTCATCTTGGCTTAGGTAAGCCTTCATTAATCCTTTTCCCTTCCATTTATTTTCCTCTTCCAAGTGGTGATCTCAAACCTTTCCTCTCCATGTTTCGATTTTGCCCCATGAATTGTGGTGATGGATGCGAATTGGTTAGAAGAGAAGAATGGGGCTGCTGCGAATTTTTGGTGACTTTGGCTCGTCGTGTTGCGGAGTTTTGTACGTGTTGCATTCATCGTTGTTTCGGGGCCTACAAAATTCGAGGTAAGGGTGAGAGTCTTCAATTTAATATAATTGAGTATATAGAGGGTTTGTGGGTATGTATTAGGGATTGAATTAGAAACCCTATAGGTGAAGAGGAATGGTGGATTGAATTTATTATGCTAATATGCGAATTGCATTATGATGTGAGGAGATGAATTGTTGCTGTTAGTCAGAATTTTAATTGTGCTGTTGCTGTTAAATAAGTATTGCTGTTGCAGAATTTTTAATTGTGCTGTTGTTGTTAAATAAGTATTGCTGTTGCAGAATTTTTAATTGTGCTGTTGCTGTTAAATAAGTATTGCTGTTGCAGAATTTTAATTGTGCTGTTGCTGTTAAATAAGTATTGCTGTTGCAGAATTTTAATTGTGCTGTTGCTGTTAAATGAGTATTGCTGTTGCAGAATTTTAATTGTGCTGTTGCTGTTAAATATGTATTGCTGTTGCAGAAATTTCTTTTTGGTGCTGTTGCTGTCAATAATGTGTTGCTGTTACTGTATTTTAATTTTGCTGTTTTCACAATAAAATGTGCTGTTTTTACCAATTAAAATACTGCTGTGTTGCAAATCAAAGTTGCTGTTTTTGCTGCTGTTTCAGCCTTAAAAATATGCCACTGTTGTTGCGCAATTATTACCACTGTTTTTCAGCTTCAATTTGATGTCAAGATGTCACTGTTTTTGCGCATAATTGCCACTGTTTTTCAGCTTCAATTTGATGTCAATATGCCACTGTTTTTGCGCATAATTACCACTGTTTTTCAGCTTCAATTTGATGTCAAGATGCCACCGTTTTTGCGCATAAAATGCCACTGTTTATTCCCAAATTTAATTGTGGCGCTCCCTAAGTATGAAAGTGAAATGTTTATTCCATAATTTTAAAATGTAAAGTGAAATGTTTATTCCCTAATTTTAAAGATGTTGTTACATTATTTTTTTTATGTGATTGTTATGAAGAGTGGTGATAATACTATGGTGACTATGATGAATACACTCTATGAGTGTCTTATGGTGATGATGATGAGTACTCCGGGTGAGCAAATTTTGGTGATTGCACATGTGTCCATAGTGTCTCATAGCATGTGCATCTTATGACGAATAGGCTTCGGCCTCTTAGTGACGGTATGCCCATAGTGGCTTATTTATGACGAGAAAACAGTGACGGTGTGCCCATAGTGGCTTATTATGACGAGTATGGTACCATCATGCATATGCCCAGGTGTGGGTTGCATCTTCATGCGCATTCATTTTTTTATGACGGGTGACGTGAATTGTGATTTTGTTTGGTGTTGTGTGTAACGACGATGAAGTTGATATTAGTGACGATGTTGTGTGATGGTTTGCTCATATTACTCTGCTGTATGTTTAATTATATTTTGTTGAAAGTTCTCACCCCTTCTGCTTGGAATGTTGCTCTATTGTGGCAACGCTGCAGGTGACTCCGATTGAAGGACATGCTGCCTTCCTTTTTAGCTGTTGAGATGTTCGAGTCGCTCTCTGATATTGTAACACCTAGGGGCGGGGTTAAAGTTGATGACTTATTTAATTAACTGTTTTAATAATTTTATTGATGTGTGAGACGTGTTTGAGCGATTTTGGTGAGCTATTATTTCCGCTGTGATGAGATTTAATTTTGAAGTTCGACTTTTATGACGAATGCGTTTTTACACGAATGTTAATGGTGTAGTCGATGAGTTTTATCAATGAAGATGTGACATTCTTTTCTACTAATTAAATTATTATTTTTGAAAATGAAAGCACTCTGATAATGACGTACAAATTAAAGGGGTAGAAACGGGGTGTTACATTAGTGGTATCAGAGCAGTTCGGTCTGTCCGGCCGGTGGTCGAGTTGTCAAGTTGAGTAACATTTGAATTTTGTTACTCGTATCTAAATTTTGTTCTCTGTTGCAGTACTAGAATGGCAGGACGGAACGATGCTGCACTTGCTGCTGCTTTGCAGGCTATAGCCGGAGTTGTGGGTAACATACCCAATGCTATTGGTGATGGGACGCGTAGTTTGGCTACGTTCCAGCGTAAGAGCCCTCCTGCTTTTGAAGGCGGGTATAATCCTGATGGTGCCCTGGAGTGGCTAAGTGAGATGGAGCGGATCTTCCGCGTTATGGATTGCACCGATGCTCAGAAGGTTCGCTATGGCACACATATGTTGAAGAAAGAGGCTTATGATTGGTGGAGGACTACTAGTCAAGGGTTGACGGCTGCCAATGAGGGGATTACCTGGGCTGTGTTTGAGAGAGAATTCAAGAGGAAGTACTACCCGGAGGATGTCCGCGGGAAGAAGGAGGTTGAGTTTCTAAGACTTGAACAAGGCAACATGACTGTAACCGAGTATGCTGCAAAATTTACTGAGCTGTCTAAGTTTTACCCTCATTATGATAGAGAGGGTGCGGAGTTCTCCAAATGCATCAAATTTGAAAATGGATTGCGTGCTGATATTAAGAGGGCCATAGGGTACCAGCAGATTCGTGTGTTTCCGTTGTTGGTTAATAGCGCCAGGATTTTTGAGGAGGACAATAATGCCTTCTCCAGAGTCATGAAAGAAAAACAAAAGAATTTCGCAAGTCGTGGTAAGCCATATGAGGCGCCTGCTGGTAAGGGCAAGGGTAAGTTTGTTGGTGGACCTAAGCGAAGTGGGGGAGATGCTGCAGCCAGTGTTACTTGTTACTCGTGCGGGAAAGTGGGTCATAAAAGTCCAGATTGCCCAGTCGGGGATAAGAAGAGATGTTATCGGTGTGGAAAAGAGGGGCATATATCTTCCGGATGTGATAAGAAAGAAGTGGTATGTTTCAACTGCGGGGAGAGTGGTCATGTTAGTACACAATGTTCGAAACCCAAGAAGGAGAAGTCCTTTGGAAAGGTGTTCGCTCTGGCTGAGTCTGATGTAGTGAACGAGATTCGAGGTACGTGCTATATCAATAATTTTCCTCTTGTTGTTATTGTTGATACTGGTGCTACCCATAGTTTTATTGCTGCTGCATGTGTTGAGAAGTTAAGCCTTGTTTTATCTGATATGTTGAGGGAGATGGTCATCGACACTCCAGCTAAGGGTTCGGTGACTACCTCCGTTGTTTGTGCCAAATGTCCTGTATCTGTATATGGTAGAGAATTCTTAATTGATTCGATCTGTTTGCCGCTGAGTGGAATGGATGTCATTCTGGGTATGGACTGGTTAGTTGATAACCATGTCCATATCAACTGTCGAGAGAGGTCCGTGAGTTTTGAGTCGCCTGAAGGGGAGTCTGGTCTGTTATCTGCGGGTCAGCTGCATCGAGTGATGAGAGAAGAGGTTCAGCTGTTTTCTCTGTTGGCGTCGTTGTCTGCTGAGAGCCAAGCGAAGATCGATGTGTTGCCGGTAGTGCGTGAGTTTTCTGAGGTGTTCCCTGACGAGATTCCGGATGTACCACCAGAGAGAGAGGTGGAGTTTGCTATTGACCTGGTTCCCGGCACTAAGCCTGTGTCTATGGCGCCATATAGAATGTCTGCATCTGAGTTAGCAGAATTGAAAAAGCAACTTGAAGATTTATTAGAAAAGAAGTTTGTAAGACCGAGTGTGTCACCTTGGGGAGCCCCAGTGTTGCTAGTGAAAAAGAAAGACGGTAGTATGAGGTTGTGCGTAGACTATCGGCAGTTAAATAAAGTTACAATCAAGAACAAGTATCCGTTGCCAAGAATTGATGACTTGATGGATCAGTTAGTGGGTGCTAAAGTATTTAGCAAGATTGACTTAAGGTCTGGTTATCATCAGATCAAGGTCAAGGATGAAGATGTCCAGAAGACGGCATTTAGAACAAGATATGGCACTATGAGTATTCCGTTATGCCTTTCGGTGTGACTAATGCGCCGGGGGTATTTATGGGGTACATGAACCAAATCTTCCGTGAGTACTTGGATAAGTTTGTCGTAGTCTTCATTGATGACATTCTGATTTACTCTAGGTCAGAAGGGGAGCATGCGGAACATCTGAGGCTGGTGTTAGAAATTCTGAAGGATCGAAAGTTGTATGCGAAGCTGTCCAAGTGCGAGTTTTGGTTGAAAGAAGTCAGTTTCCTCGGTCACGTGATTTCTAGTGAGGGAATTGCGGTGGACCCTTCCAAAGTTGATGCAGTGTTGCAATGGGAGTCTCCAAAGTCAGTTACTGAAATCAGGAGTTTTCTGGGGTTGGCTGGCTATTATAGAAGGTTTATTGAGGGGTTCTCGAAGTTGGCTCTGCCATTGACTCAATTGACCTGCAAGGGTAGGGCTTTTGTTTGGAATGACCGATGTGAAGAAAGTTTCAATGAGCTGAAGAAGAGGTTGACTACGTCTCCAGTGTTGACCCTGCCTAATCCGGTTGAACCGTTTGTGGTTTATTGTGATGCGTCTAAGTTGGGATTGGGTGGTGTACTTATGCAGAATGGGAAAGTGATCGCTTATGCGTCTAGGCAATTGAGAATTCATGAAAAGAATTACCCTACTCACGACTTAGAACTTGCTGCTGTGGTATTCGCATTAAAAATTTGGAGGCATTACTTGTATGGATCGAAATTTGAGGTGTTCAGTGATCACAAGAGTCTACGGTATCTGTTCGACCAGAAAGAATTGAATATGAGGCAGCGCCGGTGGTTAGAACTATTGAAGGATTATGATTTTGAATTGAGTTATCACCCGGGAAAAGCGAATGTGGTTGCTGATGCGCTGAGTCGGAAGACTTTGCACATGTCGGCATTGATGGCTAGAGAGCTTGAGTTAATCGAGCAATTCAGGGACATGAGTTTAGTGTGTGAAGTTACGCCTCAGAGTGTCAGGTTGGGTATGTTGAAAATTGGCAATGATTTTATGGCTGGTATCCGAGAGGCGCAGAAATTGGATGTGAAATTAGTTGATCTGATGAGTGGGATCGGTCAGTCCGAGAATGAAGACTTTGTGATAGATGCGCAAAATGTATTGAGGTATCGTGGAAGAATTTGTGTTCCCGAAGATGGGGAAATGAGAAAGGCAATTCTTGAGGAAGGGCATAAGAGTAAGTTAAGTATCCATCCTGGAGCGACGAAGATGTACCAAGATCTGAAGAAGATATTCTGGTGGCCTGGGTTGAAGCGCGATGTGGCGCAGTTTGTGTATTCGTGTTTGACCTGTCAGAAATCGAAGGTCGAGCATCAGAAGCCTGCGGGAATGATGCAACCGTTGAATGTTCCAGAGTGGAAGTGGGATAGTATCTCCATGGATTTTGTGACCGGGTTACCCAATACGGTGAGAGGGCATGATTCAATTTGGGTGGTTGTAGATAGATTGACGAAATCGGCTCATTTTATTCCTATCGGTATTAAGTATCCAGTGTCGAGATTGGCTGAAATCTACATTCAGGTGGTTGTGAAGCTGCATGGGGTTCCTTTGTGCATTGTGTCTGATAGGGACCCAAGGTTCACCTCGGAATTTTGGGGTAGTTTACAGAAAGAGTTGGGGTCGAAATTGAGGTTGAGTTCAGCTTATCATCCTCAGACTGATGGGCAGACAGAAAGGACAATCCAATCATTGGAAGACCTGTTGAGGGCATGTGTTCTAGAGCAAGGAGGTGCGTGGGATACTCATCTCCCGTTAATTGAGTTCACCTACAACAACAGTTATCATTCCAGTATCGGAATGGCGCCGTTTGAGGCGTTGTATGGCCGGAGGTGTAGGACTCCGGTGTGTTGGTACGAAACTGGGGAAAGTTTAGTACTTGGACCTGAGTTAGTCAGAGAGACTACGGAGAAGGTAAAGATGATCAGGGAGAAAATGAAAGCGTCGCAGAGTCGGCAGAAGAGTTACCATGACAAGAGAAGGAAAGATTTAGAATTTGAAGCCGGTGACCACGTGTTCTTGAGGGTCACGCCTATGACTGGTGTTGGGCGAGCGCTGAAATCAAAGAAGTTGACTCCTCGATTCATCGGGCCGTATCAGATTACGGAGAGAGTTGGAAATGTTGCATATCGGGTGGCCTTACCACCTAACCTTTCAAACTTGCACGACGTGTTTCACGTGTCGCAGCTTCGGAAGTATGTTGCGGATCCGTCTCATGTGATTCAACTAGATGATGTGGAGGTGCGGGACAATCTCACCGTGGAGACTATGCCAGTCAGAATTGATGACCGTGAAGTAAAAGTGTTACGAGGCAAAGAGATTAATTTAGTGAAAGTGGTTTGGTTGGGAGCCGTAGGCGAGAGCATGACGTGGGAATTGGAAAGTAAGATGAAAGAAGCCTATCCAGAGTTATTTGATTCAGGTAATTTCGAGGACGAAATTCTCTAAGTGGGGGAGAGTTGTAACGCCCTAAAATAATTTAATTTATTAATTAAATTAAGTTATTGGAGGGATACAATATTTAATTAAGCGGGATGATTTATGTGTAATTGTTTTATTGTAGGAGGCGAAAAGAATTAAAAAGAGTGGTGTGAAAAATGGGCCCAAGCCACTTAAGTGACCCAAGCCCATTCCAATTATCTCAAAAACCTAAAAACTAAATTCATTCCACCAAAGAAAGAAATCAGCGCATCTGAGAGAGAAAGAGAGAGGTGAGGCGCGACTTCAAGCTTAGAGGAGGAGAGGAACTTGTCTTCATCTTGGCTTAGGTAAGCCTTCATTAATCCTTTTCCCTTCCATTTATTTTCCTCTTCCAAGTGGTGATCTCAAACCTTTCCTCTCCATGTTTCGATTTTGCCCCATGAATTGTGGTGATGGATGCGAATTGGTTAGAAGAGAAGAAGGGGGCTGCTGCGAATTTTTGGTGACTTTGGCTCGTCGTGTTGCGGAGTTTTGTACGTGTTGCATTCATCGTTGTTTCGGGGCCTACAAAATTCGAGGTAAGGGTGAGAGTCTTCAATTTAATATAATTGAGTATATAGAGGGTTTGTGGGTATGTATTAGGGATTGAATTAGAAACCCTATAGGTGAAGAGGAATGGTGGATTGAATTTATTATGCTAATATGCGAATTGCATTATGATGTGAGGAGATGAATTGTTGCTGTTAGTCAGAATTTTAATTGTGCTGTTGCTGTTAAATAAGTATTGCTGTTGCAGAATTTTTAATTGTGCTGTTGCTGTTAAATAAGTATTGCTGTTGCAGAATTTTTAATTGTGCTGTTGCTGTTAAATAAGTATTGCTGTTGCAGAATTTTAATTGTGCTGTTGCTGTTAAATAAGTATTGCTGTTGCAGAATTTTAATTGTGCTGTTGCTGTTAAATGAGTATTGCTGTTGCAGAATTTTAATTGTGCTGTTGCTGTTAAATATGTATTGCTGTTGCAGAAATTTCTTTTTGGTGCTGTTGCTGTCAATAATGTGTTGCTGTTACTGTATTTTAATTTTGCTGTTTTCACAATAAAATGTGCTGTTTTTACCAATTAAAATACTGCTGTGTTGCAAATCAAAGTTGCTGTTTTTGCTGCTGTTTCAGCCTTAAAAATATGCCACTGTTGTTGCGCAATTATTACCACTGTTTTTCAGCTTCAATTTGATGTCAAGATGTCACTGTTTTTGCGCATAATTGCCACTGTTTTTCAGCTTCAATTTGATGTCAATATGCCACTGTTTTTGCGCATAATTACCACTGTTTTTCAGCTTCAATTTGATGTCAAGATGCCACCGTTTTTGCGCATAAAATGCCACTGTTTATTCCCAAATTTAATTGTGGCGCTCCCTAAGTATGAAAGTGAAATGTTTATTCCATAATTTTAAAATGTAAAGTGAAATGTTTATTCCCTAATTTTAAAGATGTTGTTACATTATTTTTTTTATGTGATTGTTATGAAGAGTGGTGATAATACTATGGTGACTATGATGAATACACTCTATGAGTGTCTTATGGTGATGATGATGAGTACTCCGGGTGAGCAAATTTTGGTGATTGCACATGTGTCCATAGTGTCTCATAGCATGTGCATCTTATGACGAATAGGCTTCGGCCTCTTAGTGACGGTATGCCCATAGTGGCTTATTTATGACGAGAAAACAGTGACGGTGTGCCCATAGTGGCTTATTATGACGAGTATGGTACCATCATGCATATGCCCAGGTGTGGGTTGCATCTTCATGCGCATTCATTTTTTTATGACGGGTGACGTGAATTGTGATTTTGTTTGGTGTTGTGTGTAACGACGATGAAGTTGATATTAGTGACGATGTTGTGTGATGGTTTGCTCATATTACTCTGCTGTATGTTTAATTATATTTTGTTGAAAGTTCTCACCCCTTCTGCTTGGAATGTTGCTCTATTGTGGCAACGCTGCAGGTGACTCCGATTGAAGGACATGCTGCCTTCCTTTTTAGCTGTTGAGATGTTCGAGTCGCTCTCTGATATTGTAACACCTAGGGGGCGGGGTTAAAGTTGATGACTTATTTAATTAACTGTTTTAATAATTTTATTGATGTGTGAGACGTGTTTGAGCGATTTTGGTGAGCTATTATTTCCGCTGTGATGAGATTTAATTTTGAAGTTCGACTTTTATGACGAATGCGTTTTTACACGAATGTTAATGGCGTAGTCGATGAGTTTATCAATGAAGATGTGACATTCTTTTCTACTAATTAAATTATTATTTTTGAAAACGAAAGCACTCTGATAATGACGTACAAATTAAAGGGGTAGAAACGGGGTGTTACATGGGTCCTCTTGAGGGGCACCACCAAACTGTCTCACTGTTTGCAACATTTGGAACATCATAGGTTTGAATTCAAACTGAGCTGTGTTGAGAGTAGGTCTTGCTATGCTTGTCTCCATGGTTTGTGGATCAAACACAGCATAGTCCTTCATTGGTCTATCTCTGTCATTTACCATTTGAGCAGGTCCTTCATTTATGAATTGATGTCTGTACCAGTCCTCTTGGTCATGTAAGGTTGGAGTGGGTGGCTGCTGATGTCTACCTCTACCCCTTCCACCTGGTTCAGTTCCTCCTCTACCAGAGCTAGTTCTGCCATGTAGAGTGTTAGCTCTACCAGAATTGGTCCTATGACTGTGTTCTGACATGGTAGGTCTGAGCCTGTGAAGATGTCTTAGTTTCCTGAACCTTCTCTCTGGTTCTGAGTATGGTTCAAATTCTGGTGGTTGAGACCTGGGCATACGCTGTAGCGCTTACTGCTGCAGCAACAAGAAACAACACACCAGTATAAAATAGGAACTAAGTTTACTAAAAACTTAAACAATGAAAAATAAATGCAATCCCCGGCAACGGCGCCAAAAACTTGTTGTGCGTAAAGGTGATGTGCAAGTATACACAATCGCAACAAGTAATATATTGATAAGTAAAGTTCGTTCCCACAGGGATTGGAATTAATCTAAGAAGTTTAAGTGATTAGAATCTTAGTGAAAAGAATTAAGTAACAAGTAAAGGTAAAGAGTTGTAAACATCATAAGTTGTGATAAAACAGTATTAAGTTTGAAGTGATTAAAGGTGAGTTGGATAGCTCAGTAGTTGTGTAAATTCCCAAGAGTAATGTTCAGATAATATTAGACGCTGTAGCGTTAAGCGCTGTAGCGCTTCAGAATCAGTAGACGCTGTAGCGCCTTGGTGGCGTGCCTTTCAGTCACTTTCGTCAGGGCTATGTTACAAGACTCCTATGTCTAGGCTCTAAATAAGTTTTACCCCTGTATATTAAGCTCTTACAACATTTGCCTTATGAACTATTACTCCCCTATGTCTAGAGTTAAGTAGTGCTTCCTTTAAATGTCTTTAAAGGGTTTTCATTCATATTATTCCTTGAGTTCTCTTTGTGAACCATGTCTGTACCCACAAAGTTACCTTGTTTTAGTTGATCATTCCCAAACCAAGATTGAAAGTATTATGACACAAGGAATAAAACACAAACATCATAATATTATACAAAAGTTACTCAAGGTTCATTACATACTAAGAACAATCCAACTACAACAAAGTTAGCTCATCACAAGTTCCATCAACATAATACAACTAGAGAGTATGTATTACCGTATGAAGACAAGAGAAAAGTGGTTGCAAAAGATACACTCCAATGATCCCACGTCGCATACAAGAGATGAAGTTGAGGCGTGAGCAAAACCTTGAATGAAGACTAGAAAAACTATGTTAAGAAAAATAAAAGCTTAAAGGTAGTGTGTCTATGGAGAAAATAGCTACTACGTATATTATATGGTTTTCT
Organism: Astragalus membranaceus; assembly: GCA_039519185.1. Classification (NCBI taxonomy): domain Eukaryota; kingdom Viridiplantae; phylum Streptophyta; class Magnoliopsida; order Fabales; family Fabaceae; genus Astragalus; species Astragalus membranaceus. The sequence continues at coordinate 150,231,450 of CM076848.1, forward strand.
TCTCCAACTACCACTACTTGTCTACGTAAGTTACCTCCTAGAGAAGCAATCTTAATTAAATTAATTATTAACTAAGTCTTAATAGAATAATAATATTACATGATGATCATAAGACTTAGATATTATCCTTAAAGTACTTTACAAAAAGTGCTAATGATGGAATACAACAACTATCACATGGGTTCCATTTAGGAGGCGCCAAGTGTAATTTAGCATCCACTTGAAAGTCAAAATATCCAGCTGAGAGGAAGAGATAAGGGTGGTGACTCATCATGTCCTCAAGTGGCCATACAAATATCTCAATGGTCAGCCGTCATATAATGCTGTAGCGTCTCCTAGGTAGCATACCGCTGCAGCGCTAAAGCAAAACATCAAACATATTCACAAAGGCATTGACTGTGCCCAAGGTTCAGGGAATTAACTTATAACCTGTATTTATTCTAATATTCATATATTCACATATTTAAGCACTAGAATTACTTGAGAAATGAGCTTTGACTTAAGTATTAGGAGCATAAATAACCTATATAAAATAAGTTTATCACGCCCCCCCCCCCCCTTGGGAAGCGTGAAACATTATGTCAGTCCCATCAAAACGTCACGCCTGTCCCTTCAGAGTATCACGTCTATCAGAACGCCACACCACCGGAAGGCACGAGCATGTCCCACTGAAAGGGCATGCGCTTAGGTCTCCTCAGCACAGGCAACCAAAGGAGAAAGGTAAAATCTTAGGCCTGAACCCGTCCCACCGAACGACTTCAGCCTGGGGGGAAACTGCTCTAGACTGGGCTGCAGCCCATGAAGAATACTGGGCCGGATCGAGCGGCCCAATCATCAGCCAGCGTCACACGTTGATTTGGATCGGGTCGCAACCCGTAAAGAACGTAGAGCCGGTGCGAGCGGCCCAATAGCGTCCCGGCGCCATTGAATGCTTACGATGGGAAGATCAACGGTAGGGAGGGAATCTCGATAGATCTGACGGTCGCCTGCGGCACCCCTGGCGCTATATAAACAATCCATGACATCACTTGAGAGGTACGCTTTTTACACATACTGTTACTATACTCGAAAATCACCCCACTGACTTGGGCGTTGGAGTGCCATCGCAGGTACACCCCACGGGAGCTCTGAACGCGACCAGCCTTCACATAGGAGCGACTTCAGCACCTCACCCGAGTCTCCAGAACAACATCGGCACAGATATACTTACTGCATCATGGGGGACCGATCACTCAGCGAAGAGTCCGGTTCAAATTCTCTTACAACGTGGGTGGTGACGGGCCAATGGGGGCAGTGCTTGCGGTGGTTTGTAAGGAAGTTTACTGATTTGTCAAGTTAATTATGGATTAGATGAGTAAGACTGATTATTTCACTAATAGCTAATACAAGATGTTTCTTATAGTACTATAAAGTATATTAGACTGAGGATAGGTTCGGTTGGGTCGACTACAGACCTTTTGGGGGCACTTGTGTTTCAAACTCCTACCAATAGTCGGTGATAGCATCTCTGGCTGGAGGAAATTGTATTACCCAACCCAGTGAGGGTGAGCCGGACTGTGCATGACTATTTATAATAAGATGCAGCGCTCGGGCCAGAATGATTGGAGTATAGATTGTATACGTTCTCATTGCAAACAATCATGTTATCGCAATTGAAAGAACCTTATGCTCATGATGATAGAGAGATCTCCATGGAGTAGGTTAAGTATACAATTATTCAGTTAGTAGACTAACTTTGTTGATGGATTTCTCAGAACGTGTGATATCTAGTTTATTTGAGTAACAATCGATGATTGATTACGCTATAATATGATTCTTGTTTTGTAGGATTTTATGATTTTGTGTGATTGATTGTATTAACTTTGATTTGATGTGAATCACTTGAAACAAACTATGCTTGTATATTATTTAGTAAATTATTGCATGTGCTTGTATCATATTATCTGTAACTTGTGAAACCATCGTATTGCAAACTTGTGTACAAGTATTTCACGCCTTACATTACGGATGATGTTGGGAGAAGTGCTGAGCCACTTTGGACACAACAGGATTGAATTCCTGAAAGAGGAGTGTGAAATTGTCTAGGATTAATTCTGACTACTTCGGATTTAATCTGACTTAAGATATGGTTAATCTTAGTAATACGTACTAGTATTGGGAACTCTCGTAAGATATTTCAGTGCACTTTGTATGTCTATGGTTGTAAGCCTATGGGCATGGTCATCACTCATGGATGATGACTTTTCTATATATATATATATATATATATATATATATATATATATATATATATATATATATTATGTTTGTATATCTCTATTTTCTCAAAATTTAGAAAATTCATACTGTAAGTAAAGCAATGTGTTTTCAAAAGAAAATTAGAAAAAGGATTATTTAAGTGTGGCACCACTTTTCAGGGTTAAGGAAAATAGGGTGTTACAGTAGTGGTATCAAAGCAGATCGAGTCTTTTAGGTAAATTCTGGGTTGCAGGTCTGTTATGTTTTTGTTTTGTGAACTCTGAATTATTTCAATTGATTTCTATGTATTTTTATTGTGTGAACTCTGAATTATCTGGATTGTTTCCTTCTTAGGTTCTGCCATATAGGAATTCAATGGCTCATAGAAATGCACAATTAGATACTGAGAACACTAAAGGTGGAAAAAACAATGTTGGGAATAACATGGATAGAGTTATTCAAGTTATGGCAGACATGGCGGCATCCATTGCACAATAAACTACTTAGGGGTGTTCAAAACTGAACCAAACCAATAGAAAACCGCAAAGCGAACCAAACCGAAAACTGCAAAAACCGCTTCTTACTAGCCCAAATGCAACTAAAACCCAACTCTCACTATCTTACTAGCCCAAATCCAATTAATTCTTTGACTCATTACAAACAATCCATATTGTTATGCTATATTTAAAAATTACAATAAAATATCTAATTCAAATTCTTTTAAACATTGTCTTAGCTATCTTAAAAGAAGTAAAAGAGAGTAATTTATATACTACATATATTTGAGTAAATTTTTTCTTAAAGACTTATGAGCAAGCTGATGAGTCTAAAGGTTTGAATGAATGAATCCCTATTTTTAGTAAAAATAAATAAATAACAAGTTTTGGGAATTTAAAAGATAATGAATGAAACTTCGGAAAGAATCAAACGCAATAAATGAGAATCAGAATAAGGCTATCATAATTTAATCAATTTTATCGTATGAAGAAACACATAGTAACACCGGATAAGAATCACATATTTTATGAGGAAGATGCGATTAGGGTTTACCTGGTTTTCTTTTCCTGAAACAATCACAAATTTTGGGGGTTAAATTATGGGGGTTAAACTTTGGGTAAAATATGTTTTTGGTAAAATATAATAAAGTATGTTTAAAATAATAAGGGTAAAATATGTTTTTAGTCCTTACAAAATTGGGTTATTCTAAATTTAGTCACTACATTAACGAAATAGGTATTTTGGTCATCATCTTATTTTGTTGTTCCCATTATTAGTCTCTACCATTAATTATTGTTGATTGGCTAATGGAAATCATAACTGGACACGCTACGTGGACATTTTAATTGATGTGGCGTTGACGAGGCATGGTGACTCATATTTTTTATTACCTAAAGGAACAAAAGGGGATGAAAAAACAAACTAAAAAACTTTAATTAATAAAACCAAAAACAGATCTTCCCCTTCCTCTCGCTCTCTTCATGAGAAAACAACCCCAAGACCTTATATTCCATTCTCAGAAAAATCATTCTCATATTCTTGAACAGTGGCGGACCTGGCATGTATCCAGGGGGTTCAGTTGAAAAAACACCCTATATAAATAGCCTAAATCTCCTGAAATTTTAATTTTGACACCCCTGAAAATTTGAAATTGTACTAGTAGACCAAGTTTTGCACCCATTTGACACCGGCCTTAAAAAATTTGACACCCCTAACTCCAGGGTCCTGGGTCCGCCACTGTTCTTGAAGCTTTAAAGAAGAAGTCAATGGACCCATTTCTCCAATTTTTCCAAACAAGGTACTATTAATATTGTTGTAGAAAATATAAACAACAAATCCGATCATTGTCAAAAAATTCCCTTACCCAAATGGCAAAATAAAAATAAAAGAGTGAAAAGATGCGATGCAAGGTATAAAGATGCGGTGCAAGGTATACGACTGCTTCAATTCTTATGACAATGGCAGAAGATAAGAACTTTTGTCATGAAGTTCTATTGCCTATTAAGAAAAGGAAGCTTGAAATTGATTTGAATCCCAATGCAGTATCGTTTAATGCTTTGATTTCAGGGTATCGTAATAAGGGTTTACTTGGTTTGGGGTTAAAGGGGTGTAAGGGGTGTGGCCAAAGGTGGTTACTTTTAATATGGGTTTTGTAAGGAAGGGAAATTGCATGAAGCTAATAGGGATTTCGCAGAGAATGAGTAAGCTGCTCCATTGCTTGTTTTCTCTATGAAGAGAGCAAGACGAAGGGGCTGATCTGTTTTTTGGTTTTTTTTTTAGTTTTAGTTTTTTCAAATGAAACTGAAATAAATATAAGAAAAAAAAATGAGTGTGGATATCTTGTGTTGCAGGTTAAGTTTTGATGATGAGGTAATCTAAGACAAAGTGACAAGGGGAACTCCGAGACACAACAAACTCAAGTAGTAAGTCTGTGTCAAGAGTAGTCACTAGGAAGTTGGGTTGTGTCTTAGGAATGAAATGTAAACCGCTTTTGAGGATCGGCTCAAATCACTATACACACTAGCACTCACACAATTAACCTAACTTATGCCTATATTGAAAAAAGCATGCTAAATAGGTTAGGCAGAAATGTTTACAAGCATAAAATCGATTATGCACTTTGTTTACAAACATAAAATCGATTATGCACTTGGTTTTAAAGTGAATGGAAGCAAGAAATCGATTATGCACTTATGCTTTTAAAAGAACATGTTTTTGGAAGAAAACAATCGATTCTTGACTTGTTTTGTAAAGCACAAAATTGATTATGAGCTTCATTTTGGAAGCACACAATCGATTGATTTCTTAAAGGTCTTATTTTCTTAAAGCAAGCAATCGATTGTCATACTATGGTTTTTAAAGCAAACAATCGATTGTCAAACTCAGTTTTAAAAGCAATCAATCGATCATTCACTTATGAAGTTGTTCTTATTTTAAAGCAAAGAATCGACTGTCATGCTAAGTGGTTTTAAGCAAACAATCGATTTTTCACTTACTGAGACAGTGTTAGAAATTGTCTCAACGGTCATATTTTTCCTAAGTCTATAAATAGAGACATAGGGCTGCACAGAACGTACAACCCTAGAATTCACTGAAAAAAATCGCAAAACCCTATTACACTTTTGTTCTTCACGTTCTTCATCATTTTGAGATGATCTCTCTCAAGGGTTAGATTGGGTTGGGAATCTTCAAGTTGTTGTATCCACCTTCATAGAGGTATTTGTTATTTGTTTGTAATCTGTTTTAACGTTGTAATTGGTTTATACTAGAGAGTGGGGTATCTCTCTAGGGTTCTTGTTTATACTAGAGAGTGGGGTATCTCTCTAGGGTTTGTGGTTGTAACAAGGGTGGGGTATCTTTTGTTGGTTATAGATCTTGAGGGCTCTTGCAATAGGTGGAGTATCCTAGGTGAAGAGTACCTGAGTCTGTAAAGGTTTTAAAGCACCTGGTTAAGCTTTGTTTTGATAGTGGAAAATCTCACAAGGGTTGTGAGGACTGGACGTAGGTCACTGGGAGGTGACTGAACCAGTATAAAATCTCCTGTGTTCTTTACTGTTTTTATTTCTTTTTCATCCATTCCATAAACCTGCGCGAAAAATTGATCTAAGTCGTTAAAAGGGGAAAAGTTTTTAAAGTCTCAATTCACCCCCCCTCTTGAGACTGAAGCCACTTGGTAACAATGAGTTAGCATGCCACGTGGACACCACATCAATTAAAATGTCCACGTGGAGTGTGCAGCCATGATTTCCATTAGAGACTTATAATTGAAACGGCAAAATAAGATGGGGACCAAAACGCCTATTTCGTTAATTAGAAAAGAAAGTGAAAGTTGTAAGATCAGATAGAGGTGGTGAATTTTATGGAAAACATGGTGAAACGGGACAATGTCCAGGGCCATTTAAAAAACTTCTTGAAAGGCACGGTATACGTGCACAATACACAATGCCATACACACCACAACAAAATGGTGTGGCAGAAAGGAGTGATAAGACACGAATGGATATGGTTAGGAGTATGATGAGCAATTCTTCATTGCCCAGATTTTTGTGGATGTATGCATTAAAAACTGCTATGTATTTATTAAACAGTGTTCCTAGCACGACAGTCCCTAAAACTCCTTTTGAGTTGTGGGCAAATAGGAAACCAAGTTTAAGGCACCTGCATGTTTGGGGTTTCCCAGCAGAAGCAAGAGTATATAATCCACATGAAAAGAAGTTAGACTCGCGAGCAGTAAGTGGTTACTTTATAGGTTATCCAGAGAAGTCTAAAGGGTATATTTTTTACTGTCCTATTCATAATCAAAGAATTGTAGAAACTGGCAATGCAAAATTCCTTGAAAATGGCGAAGTTAGTGGGAGTGAGGAACAACGGGATGTTGACATAAAGGAAGTTAAAGTGAATGTTTCTTTGCCTATAAGTATTCCTTCATCAATAGTTGTTCCAAATATTGTTCCAGTTGTTGTAGAACGACCTTACAACAATGAACAAAATTTGAATGATAACACTACCAATGAAGAAATTAATTCACAAAGGTCTGAACTAAATGAGTCTCAAGAAGTGCCTTTGAGAAAGTCTCAAAGAGAAATAAAACGAGCAATTCCAAGCTACTATGAGACTTATTTGCTAGAGCCAGACATTGGAATCAATGAAGATCTAGTTTCATTTTCAAAAGCCATGGAAAGTGTTGAGTTAGAGAAATGGATCAATGCCATGAAAGATGAGTTAAAATCAATGCAAGAAAATAAAGTTTGGGAAGTTGAATTGCCAGAAGGTGCCAAACGAGTTGGCTGTAAGTGGGTCTTTAAGACCAAGCGTGACTCAAAATGGCAATATTGAATGATATAAAGCCCGACTTGTTGCTAAAGGGTATACTCAAAAGGATGGTGTTGATTATAAAGAAACATTCTCCCGTGTCTCAAAGAAAGACTCATTACGCATTATCATGGCTTTGGTTCCTCATTATGATTTAGAGTTACACCAGATGGATGTGAAAACAGCCTTTCTGAATGGTAATCTTGAAGAAGAAGTTTATATGGACCAACCTAAAGGTTTTTCAATTGAAGGAAAACATCATATGGTGTGTAAGCTAAAGAAATTCATATATGGACTAAAACAAGCCTCAAGGCAATGGTATATCAAGTTGAATGATACCATTACCTCCTTCGGTTTTGAAGAAAATCAAGTTGATAAATGTGTATACCAAAAGGTCAGTGGGAGTAAGTTTTTGTTTTTTGTCCTTGTTGATGATATCTTGCTTGCAACTAATAGTTTGAGTATGTTGCATGAGATCAAGGAATATCTCTCTAAGAATTTTGAAATTAAAGATTTAGGAGAGGCGTCCTATGTGATAGGAATTGAAATATTTCGTGATAGATCCAAGGATTGTTGGGATTGTCTCAAAAAGCCTAAATCAAGAAAATTCTTGAGAGATTTAACATAGAAAATTGTTCTGCCGGAATTGTACAAATTCAGAAAGGGGACAAATTCAGTCTTATGCAATGTCCAAAGAATGACATAGAGCGGAAACATATGCAATCAATTACATAAGGTTCTGTAGTGGGTAGTCTGATGTATGTGCAAACCTGCACGAGACCAGACATTAGTTTTGCAGTTGGAATGTTGGGAAGGTACCAAAGTAATCCTGGAATTGATCATTGGAAAGCTACGAAGAAAGTTTTGAGGTATCTACAAGGAACAAAGGAGTATATGTTGACGTATAGAAGAACCACGCATTTAGAAGTGATTGGATATTTAGGCTCAAATTTTGGTGGATGTATTGACACTAGGAAGTCCACTTTCAGCTACTTATTCCTTCTTGGAGAAGCAGCTGTATCATGGAAAAGTGTTAAGCAAACAATTGTTACTCTTCGACCATGGAAGCTGAATTCATAGCATGTTTTGAAGTTGCAATTCAGGCACTATGGCTGCGAAATTTTGTGAAAGGGTTTGGGGTAGTTGACACTATTGACAAGCCGTTAAAGATTTATTGTGACAATTCTACAGCCGTATTTTTCTCCAAGAATGATAAATACTCAAAAGGTGCAAAGCAAATGGAGTTAAAGTATTTCTCTGTTAAGGACGAAGTTCTGATACAAACAGTATTTATAGAGCACGTTAGAACAGACCTTATGATAGCTGACCCATTAACTAAGGGGTTACAACCAAAGACATTTAAAGAACATGTACATAGATTGGGTCTTGGTTGTCCTTTTGAATGATGTATTTGATACTCTGAGCTCTTTATGATTATGTATTTCTGAACCTCAATAATTGTTTCTAGTTATTGTGCACGTAGTTTTATTTATGAGTTATAACATGAATGTCCTAGAAACACAACGGAATCATAATGAAATTTTATGTGGTGCTTAAGGTACTTTGTATAGTAGGGCACTAGTGTTTGTAGTATATGGAAGGAAGTGTGTCTTGGAAAGGAATACATAACCGCCATAACTCACATTTAGTGTTTTATTATATTAAAGTAATTATGAATTCATGTGGATGAGGTTCGATACATTAGTATTTATGTATCACACTTATGAGGTGGTTTACTCAAATTTTAGGCCAAGTGGAAGAATGTACGTTACAAGGTTAATGCAAGAAATTGTGAAGTTGTAACATCATATTATTAATTTTGTAACTTTCTAAATTTATGGCATAAAATAAATTGAGGTAATAAACAAATATTAGTGGCTCTTAATTAATGGATTTTAGTGACACTTTAGTGACATTTAAAATCTAACTATTGGATTACTTATAGTCTATAACCACTTGAATGTGAAAGGAATCAATCTCTCTACCCACAAAAGACACCTTTATTTTATGCTTATGTTCACATAATAAAATCCATCATGACACGTGTCTTAGAAAAGGGGTTAAGGAAGAGAAACCAATTTCAGTTGTGTTATGGCTTCATCAACAAATACGGGTATGTGAAAATTATAAGCTTTTAAGATCCTTGTGCTGTCGAATGCTTTCGCTAAAAGTTGATTTTGACAATTAAATTTTACACTTTTGTCCTGAAGTTCTACTGCCTATTAAGAAAAGGAAGCTTGAATTGATTTGAATTCTAATGTAGTGTCGTTTAATGCTTTGATTTCAGGGTATAGTAATAAGGGTTTACTTGGTTTGGGGTTAAAGGTTAAATCTTTGATGACGAGAAATAATGGGGGGTATCCAAATGTGGTTACTTTTAATATGGGTTTTGTAAGGAAGGGAAATTGCATGAAGCTAATAGGGATTACGCAGAGAATGAGTAAGCTACTCCATTGCTTGTTTTCTCTGTGAAGAGAGAGCGAGAGGAAGGTGCTGATCTGTTTTTTGTTTTTTTTAAATATAGTTTTTTCAAATGAAATTGAAATAAATATAAGTAATACAAAATATGAGTCAGCATGCCACATGGACGCCACATCCTTTAAAATGTAACAATATAAGTAGAGTCATTATAAGATACTCAATGATCTAGTGCCACGTGGCAGTAATCCAGCGACTAAAGCATAACGAAAAATCTAGTGAAAGATTTCCTGCAACGAACTAAATAAAAACAGCAAATGAAATAACAACTGGCAGATTTGTTTTTTTTTTAAATTATTTTCTGTATAATTGTTGTTCTATTTTGAAAGAGATATTGTGCATACATAGTCGTAGGTTGTTCCTTTCGCGGTAGACACTACAGAAGCATTCTGGACGGAGAGGGTATATTTTTCAAACTAATTTTCTTAATCAAAGTTTTGTAGATATTTAAGTAATTAAGTACGCAACATTTATCTATTTTTTCTATTTTGTAGATATTTTCTACACGCCAGGATGTAGAAGAGTGGGCTAACGCGGTTGGGAGGCGTATTGGAGTTGTGGTTATAATTGTAAGATCTGACAAAGCTGGAGGTAAAAGGGGTTCTAGAGATAATATTATTTTTGGTTGCGAGAAGCAAGGGAAGTGGTCTAATGATTCTAGAGTTTTCGGGTCTAAGAAAAGAAACTGTCCGTTTACATTGAGAGCTACTTGTACGATACGTCATGGGGGTTGGCGTGTGAATGTTAGGTGTGGTCTTCACACACATGAGTTGCTTACTACCCCGGTCGGGTCGACAGCTTTTGGTCGTTTACCTAAGCCGCAGAAAGCTATTGTTAATGAGCACACTGATCTGAATGTTGCCCCGAAAGATTGTCTTACTGCTTTGAAGAATCATTATCCGGACAACGTCACTTCTCTTCCTCAAATATATAGGCAGCGTTACGCCTATAGGTCTTCTAAGAGGGGTCCTAGAACGGACATTCAGGAGCTTTTGAGATTGATTGAGTCGCAAAATTATTTATGTTGGAGCAGAAAACTTGAGGGTTCTGATGTGGTCAGTGACATCATGTGGGCGCATCCCGCTTCTATTAAGTTATTCCGGTTGTTTCCAAAAGTTCTTATTCTTGACACCACCTACAAGACCAACAAATACAATCTACCTCTATTGGAGATTGTAGGAGTCACTTCAACGGAGTTAACTTTCTCGGTTGCTTTTGCCTATATTTCACACGAGCTTGGAATTCATTTTACTTGGGCATTGCAGCAACTAAAAGAATTATTTGACTTGCACGGGCTTCAGCCTCAGGTATTCTTGACTGACAGAGATCTTGGTCTTATGTCCGGTATTCTTGATGTCTTTCCTTCGGCTACAAATTTGTTATGTTCTTGGCACGTGACTAAAAATGTGAAAGCGATGATTAAAGAGTTGGTGCACGTGGATAGGCAAAAGGATGTCCTCTCTCTTTCGCATAACATTATTGATTCACTTGACGAGTCAGAGTACTCAGCTCACTTGAAGATTTTTGAGGACTCCTGCGTTGATTTGCCCGCTCTTATTAAGTATGTGCATGACACGTGGTTGACAAAGCATAAGGAAAGATTTATCTTGGCATGGACAAACCAGATCCCACACTTCGGGAATCAGACCACCAATAGGTATTTTTATCGCAGTTTAAATTTCTTTGACACGTGTTTAGTATTCTTATCGTAGTTTAAATTTTTTTGACACGTGTTTAGTATTTTTATCATAGTTTAAATTTTTTTGACACGTGTTTAGTATTTTTATCGTAGTTTAAATTTTTTTGACACGTGTTTATTGTTATTATTTAAGAGTCGAGTCAGCTCATTGGACTTTGAAGAGACATTTGAGGACTTATAGAGGTGACTTGTCTAAGTCTTTTAAATCTATGCATGAGATGCTTACTCTTCAATTTGATAAAGTCATCGGGTCTTTTCAAAGAAGCATAAACCGTATTGAAGTGGCTTCCAATACTCATTTGTTTAAAAAGCTTCGCGGTGTTGTGTCTTTAAATGCTTTGGATCATATTGTTAAAGAGTTTTCAAAATCGACATCTAGGGTTGGATATGACAAAGCCCGCTGTGGGTGCATTATTAGAAAGACACATCTTCTTCCTTGTGCTTGTGAGCTAGGTGTTTACCATGTCTCCGGTACTCCTATACCGTTGGGTGTTGTAGACGACCATTGGAAAAACTTGAGCTTGGATTCTATAGATGATAAATTCTCCCATGAAAAATCGGCTGACTGTGATATTTCTTACAAAATGGAGATGATTTGGGTGAGATATAATCGTATGACTCCTGAGGAGAGATTTGTCTTCAAGAAACAACTTAATGAGCCTGCATTCCCTACCACTTCTTTAATGGTTGCACCACCATTTAAAGTTAAAACAAAAGGTGCACCAAAGAAGAAAAAGCAGAAATTATATGATGTCAAGCGTGATCCTTCTGGGTGGGAGCATGTGGATGAGAAGATGAAACTGACTCAAGAATCTGGAACTTCTTCTAAAAATTCATCATATCGGTCTTGTTGTAGAAAATCATCACAGCTGTAACATCCCTAATTTTCTAAAGACTCGTACTATTATACCTAAGACCGATTAATTATTTGTGGGAATAATTGGTCGTGTCTTGGGGATTTATATGTCGGGAAAATTATCAAGAAAACCTATTCTCCATTAAAGGGTGGCCTATTCATAGTAAAATGAGGAATCGGACCCAAAGGGCAAATCTGTCTTTTCACACCCCTAGTTATTAAAATATAATTATGAAGGTTATAATAAATTACGAACCGAAAGAATTGAGGAATTTCGGATCGGAACCGGATTAATCGAGAGGTTTTGTACCGAAGAGAAAATTTGACACCTAACCTATGACTGGGCTAGGGGTAGTTTGGTCTTTTCCCCATCATTTAAACCCCCCAGCCCATACACACTTGCCCAGCCTCACTCTCATTTGGCCATTTCTTTCCAAAAATTTCAAAAGAGAAAAACTGAAAGGAAGAGAGAAAGAAGAAGGAAGGGGGCGTGAGGAAGGAGAAGAAAGGAAGAAGGGATCCACCCCAAAATCAGTTGCATGTAAGTACTCTCATCACATTCCCACTCCAAATTCGATTTCCCTTCCATTGATACTACTCTCAAAGTCTGATTCTCACCCATTCTCTCCACCCCATTTTCGAACTTGAAGCTTCAATGGTGAAAGAGATGGAATGCTAAGATTTTTCCTGTTTGCATGTTCATTTGGACAGTAGGAAGTTGGAGTCTTGTGCTTGCATTTCATTATGGAAGTGAAGTCTAGCATGGTTGAGCTGTTGTCTTGAAGCTTGCAACTCAGTTGGTGTCTAGCAAGAAGTGCTCGTTAGTTCTCTCGTTCCGGTCATTGCGCGTTTCGACGGGACTTCTAGAACGATCGTCAACGGGTGAGTTCTACTCACGGATTAGGGAACCAAATTTTGACGATTTGAACCCTTGACATAATCTGATATGTTGTTGAAAATATGCCTTGGAAGCTAAATTCTGAGTTTTGGAAAAATAGGTGTTTTACGGTTTTGAAATCCATAAACAAATCGAAATGGTTTTTGATGGAAATTTTGAAATGAATATATATTCTGGAATGCCTGGATACTTTCTGATTTTCAGGAGTGATTGATATTAGGAATCGAATTCGGGTGGAAACGGAAAGCGGAATTGAGAAATAAGCGGAATTCGCTAACAGACACAGGTCGCACGGACCGCGCGCCTGCTACGGGTTGGTTCTGTTGAAAATAAAACGGAACGCACGGGTCGTGCGCCCCTGGGCACGGACCGTGCGCTCCTTTCGGTTTGGCTGGGTGATTTTAATAAATCACGCACGGGTCGTGCGCCCCTGGGCACTGACTGTGCGTGAGCTTGTCACCGATTCTCGATTTCTCGTTCCGGAGCTCCGTTTGATCCCGAACCTTTTCTAATCTCTTTCTCAATCATTTAAAAAGGAATTGCCTTACTGAAAACCTCATTTTGAACTTGCTCAACTCATAATTTTGGAAAAGAGCTTTGAAAGCCCATTTGATCGAAAAACCGAAACCCTAGTACGCGTGTGAGTACACCGACTGATGGCCTGACTAAATATATATGTTTATATATGTCAATTGTTTTTTATTATAATGCCGGATGTTTATAAATTCATCAAAACGGGTTATAAGTCAATAATACGTTAAATATGATTATAATGCCGGAGGTCTAATTTATGAATTCCTCAAAACGGGTTATAGATCGAAAAGATATAAATTATCTAATGAGCTTATGTGATTGATCCTTTGGTGATCAAAAATGAAAAGAAGATATAAATTATCTAACTCTCGAGAATATGATGCGTATTGTCATACGTATTGCGTTGGGTGACGACCTGACAAGTAGCATACTAGGGAGGGTAGTCATGACCCCTTACCTAGGCCCTGAATGTGTTTTGGCGTGGTCAACTCACGGGTTGCCGGGATTAGCAGTTGTGCAGTCGGCTTGTGCTAAGTTATTGATTATAAGTTAACATTGCCGGGATTAGCAGTTGTGCAGTCGGCCAATGTTAAGCTCTAGCTACCGGGATTAGCAGTTGTGCAGTCGGTTTATGCTAAGCTATTAAAATATAACTGAGAACACGATTTGCTTGGCATTTCGATTATAGCTAATGGTAGCTAATTAAACATTGTTAACGGTTTAATAAATTGAACCGAGTGTCAGAGAGGGGGCACGGTAGGACTCACTGAGATAATGTTATCTCACCCTATCCATATTTGTTGTTTTTCAGAGAAGCAGGGAAAAAGGAAGACTATTGTGCACGAGTAGTTGGTATACTCTTGGAGGTGCTGAAGACTTAGTCATTTGATCCTTTGTTCTTTTGTTGTCCTATTGGTTGTATAAACTTGTATTGATTATGAGTTATATGAACCGTTTTATGTTTCTGTTTGGTATTTGGACTTGGATATTGTAATCCATTCGGTATGGAACCGATAAACTTCTATTTTATGAAGTAATGTTATTTCCGATTATGTTTTATTTTGGAAAAAGTTTGTATGTCCAAAACTTAAACAGGAACTGTGTCCTCTGAATTTCCGCATCTGTGCACTTTCGGTGTCTCTACATGTTAGAAATACCGGGTGTTACAACAGCGGTCTTCAAAGCTATCTCAGAGTGTTTATAAAAAATTAACACATCAGGGTGAGACTAATTTCAATTTACCGTCGGTTCCTCATCACGTGCACTCTTATGTGGAAAAAATTATTGATGTTGAAAGGGATGTTAATTGTGGGTTCCGAGCAGTAGCGGTTGGTCTTGATCTTGGTGGGGATAGTTGGCCTATAATTAGGCAAGATTTAATCAAAGAAACAAAGGAGAGGGAGCAACTATATAGTTACATGTTTGGAAAGGACAGACTTGCAGTGCTTAGAAAAGCGTTATCTATTGAATACCCTGGTTTTCGGAAGGAGGATAAGTGGTTGAGTTTGCCTGAGATGGGGTACTTTATAGCTACTAGGTATAATGTGGCCCTAGTTCAATTGTCTTTGGATATGAATTTTACTTATCTTCCTTTGAGAGGTAGTTATTCTTCTTCCAAGTATAAAATCATATCTATTCTGAACGTTAGGGATATCCATTGGATGCATATTTCGATCTCGCCTGTCTGTGCCTTGCCTCCAGTTGCTTTGATGTGGTCTCATAATCGATCAGATGAATCTACTTCATGGTTGGATCCTTATACCGGCCGTTTTGCCCTTTGGCAGTCTACCGCTTTGAAGATGCCCCGTCTCCCTCCCACGGATGCGCCCACCATTGTAGACTTAGCCCATGATTTCGACGATTTAGATTGACATTTCTTGCATTTACTATTGTACCCACATTTTTGTAATTATTTATCCATATATATATATATATATATATATATATATATATATATATATCCAAGAAAAAACAAATTAAATGTTTTAAATTTTTTTTACAAGTCGGATTTACCCTGGTAAAGGGTAAATCCGCTTTTGAATTTAACAAAGCGAATGTACCCCCACAACAGGTAGATCTGACTTGATAAGAAGACAAAGCAGATCTACCTGTTGTGGGGGTACATCCGTTTTGTTAAATTCAAAAGCGGATTTACCCGCTTAACGGTAAATTCGATGCGATTTTTACAAATTCAATCGATCTAAGTAAATCCGCTTTTGATTAATCACAAATCGGATTTACCTATTTATAAGGTAAATCCAACTGAGTCAAAATTATGGGGGGTATTTTGGGATTTTCATATTTGATGGGGGTATATTGTGATGGAGTGGGGGTATAAAAAAAAAGACTCAACCATAATAGAGTGGGCCTAAGTAACAAAGTCATCAAATTTAGTGGGAGTCTTCTTAACTCTCAGGTCTGTCTGGCCCAATTAGTAGTACGCGTATCATATCGTTTAAAAGTTGAAGAGTGAAGACTGAAGATAAAACGGCGCTAGGTCTTCTTCGGTTGGTAAGTTTATCCGTAAAACCTCTAAATCCTTTTCCTTGATTGTTGCTTTAAGCTCCCTGTTCTCGATAGTTCTTCGATCTCAGCATTAAGCTTCTCGTTAACGGCGGTCAAGTATCGAGAACAGGGAGCTTAAAGCAACAATCAAGGAAAAGGATTTAGAGGTGAACTCTCGAATCTCACTTGAACAATGCTGAAGCAGATAGGGAAAAGCTTCAGGCAACTAAGACAAAACTGAAGGGGGTAATGTTGGGAGTGTCTACTACGATCCTATTAGTTGGTTTCCTAATTGGAAAGAAAAAGCCAACCCCAAAGCCAATGCTGCAGCAAAAGTCTCTTGTAGAAAGGTAACTAAGTCTATTATTTAGTTTTCCATTGATAAGAATGTTACATTAAGTTATAATCCTATGTTCAATGTTATGGTTGTTCTTAAAATTTGTCGTGTATATACCTAAGACAATTTTGTTTATCTTATTTCTAAAACCGCAACAGCATCATGATAAAACACCATCATGCACCGAACATTATTAGCTTAGTGGAATCACTCAAAAAAAATAGCAAAGGGTTATATGTAACAACCCAAAACTCGACCGGTTAGGTCGAGGATGGATCTTAAAGTAGGATTAATTGGAGTTAAGGCTTATAATGGTATTTGACTATCATTGCAAGAATTTTAGGATTTAATGATATTTTTGCCGAATGATTGATTGTGACATTGTAAATGTGTCTTACGGAATTATGTGAAAGAAAAAAAAAGGGTGTTGTTAGCAATTTTATTTACACCATACTTGCCCAAATAGAATAAAGCCCAACTCATTTGAGCACATTTTTTTAAAAAACCTTAGCTGAATGAAATAGAGGGAAGCTAGAGTTTCATTTACTCACTTTTGTGTTTCCAGCAATAAATATAGAATATAGAAAGGTTGAGGGAGAGAAAGGAGTCCTGGGCGAGAGATTGGGGAGGGAGAACACAAGAGGGAAGCCTTAAACTCCATCACCACCAAGCATCATTGATCTCCTTACCCCATATTCATTTCATACTCTCATTATTAAACCCAAAACAGAATGAATAGTTCCCATTCCAACCATAAAAGATTAGAATGCATGTCTTTGAGTGAACAAAATTCAGAAATACAGCCCTAACCCATTTTCTTTATACTCACTTTGAAACCTTGAAGATCCTTGTGCATGCACTAGACTTAGATGGAATTAGAAGTGGTGAGTCCAAGGGTAAATAGAGCAATAATGGAACTTGTAGATTGGAGCTGAAATTGAATTTCTATGCTTGCATGTGAGTGTATGAAGTTGAAAAAGGGATTTTGGGTGCTTGATAGGCCGCAAGTGCACGGTTCTATCGCGTAATAAGAATATCGAACCACAGGGACTTATATGATTACCAATCTCAAATTCAGTGGTGATTAGCTAAAAAGAATGATTTGTAGAAGAGATTTTTGATTGATTTTAATTCAGGAATGTAAAGAATCTCAGGTCATTAGTTTTATTAGTTGCATTAGGGAGTTGTTGAGGATTGTTGATCTAATAGGAGCTCTCATTTTTGCTTGCATGTGTGGTATCCTACTTCCCAAGTGAGTTCTTCACCCAATTTTGTTTGTTGTTGATGTTTTAATGTTTTGGTATTTTTGATTCTGAAGTTACAGCAAATGCATGCACATTTTAAGTGGTTATGAGTTTAATTTGAGAGGTCAAAGTGTTGAAATTGAGTTTTATGATAATTTACAATGTGCATGTGGTTTATGACTTAATTTGAATGATGAATGGTTTCTATGTGTTGTTTTGGTTGTTGTTTGGTACTGTTATTGTGTATGGATAAGGCAGGAATTGAGCGGAATGAAGATTGGAACCATCGGAATTGCGAAATTATATGAACAGCTGAGTTTTTTTTGCAAACTGTAAAGTTGGTCTTTATTGTTAGTTGTTCGGTTTGTCTTAATCCGTATTTGTCTAAGTGCATCTCTGAAACGCTATAAGTAGTATCTCGGATTTCTAATGTCGACTAGAGGTCTGGGGTGTTACATTATAGGTGAGTATTTGATGATACAAAGACCTGGGGTTAGTATTACCATATGAATTCTAATCTTATTTAAAGCAAACTTGCACTGGTTTTATGTTCATTGTTTGCTTACGAAATTACTAACTACTGCAATGGTTTATTCAATTAATGCAATACGCATACTTCACCGAAGTTCTTTCAATGATCATTAAGTAACAACTTGTTGAAGAAGAGAAATCTTTTTTCAATTGATTAATGCAGTTTGCTATACGTGTTTGTTTAAGAAAACAGATGCAACTATCTGTGCTGCAAGCCTTGTCAAATTAGTCCAAGTTCCATGTGCTAGAAACAAGCATCAGCTAGTTTTTTATTCATTATTGTCAAACCTTTTGATTTCTAACAATGTCTTAGAATATTCCTTTTTTTTATCAAATACAGAGAGAAAACTGTTGGGAAAAGTGATCAAGTTGATGAAGGCATCGACAGTCTCTCGTAGAAATAGAAATGTCTGGAATTTTTAGAACTTAAATTCCTCCAAATCTATGGAACTTATTTTGGGTGTTCAACAAGAGGTTCTCTAATGAATTTGTTTAGTAGATTTCAAGAATTATGTGTTTAATGTTTAAGACCAGTATTCTTGCTTGTCCAGTGTTTAAATTAAACAAATTTCTATGACATGGTGGTAATCTCAAAAAAAAAAATTTCTATGACATGGTGATTCTTAAAATTTGTCGTGTATACCTAAGACAATTTTTGTCTACATATCGTTTTAGAATAAGTAAGATCTAGTTGATTGCATACATAATAGTAATACAGATGCAACAAATCATTCAAAATAGCACCTTGAATTTCTGATTTGATTTCTTGTGTCATTCTTGGAAAGTTAACCATGTTCTGAACAGAAAGACGATCTTCATGCCACATTTTCCCTACTTTGAACTTCACCAGTGTCAGCCTACTTTGAACTTCACCAGTGTCAGCCTACTCGACTTGTTGGTTATTGAGGTTACCAGAGATGTTTTCCTCGCTTCATTAGATTGCAACGATGCTGCCCCATCCAATGATTTGTTTAATTCTTGTGACAGTTTCTGGATAACTTGAAGAAAAAGATCTCCATATTTTGTTACTAGGTGCTGATTCATGATGTCATTGATGTTATCTAGCCTTGCTTTTGTATATGGTCTTGTCAAAGCAATTCTTTTGATCGTGTGATCATGACTTAGAGCATATGGAGCTGTTCCAGCACTTCTTGCTAGCTTAAATCTTTCTTTTAAAAACATTTGGTAGAGCTTCTCTTCAAGCTGGTGGTGTTGATATGTTGGATTCCTATTACATTCCAAGGCACATGTGGCACAGTCTTGTATGCAGCCATCTTGTTTAAGGCCACTTGGATTCCACCCATCTTGTTTTTGGCCACCCGGATCCCATTATGGATAAATAAAAGCTCCATCATTACTGAATTTTTTTTAATTGCAATAAGTCATTGCAGTAGCACTTATCAACCCCCACTAACAGTTTTTTTGGTACATGTGCAGGGTTAAATCCATTTTTGTTATTTTTAATAACGGATTTATCTATTTATTAGATAAATTCGTTTTGAAAAAATTCAAAACGAATTTATCTAATAAATAGATAAATCTGTTTTGTAAAATAATTAATAAATAAAACTGATAAATTTGTTAAAAAATAAAATAGATATGAATATCGATTGTCTTTTGGTTCCGTTTAGTGTGTAGATATTCGTTAACACGTGACGAAGTTGTACGTCGTGTGAATAATTTAGGCTAGAAAATCGATTTTCGGGCAACCTACTCCGATTGTAATGAAACCACAGCCATTAAATCCGAAAAAAATCTCAAATTCCATCGTTCTATTAATTATTAATTTTTTTTAATTTTTCATAATCTCCAAAAAATCTAAAAAAAATTGCATAAACTTGATTGGGTAAAATTCACATGGGTTCCACCACTTTACAAATGAGACCCACTAACTTAGTGAGAACGAATTTCACCTAATTATGAAGCGATTGTAGGTGAGAGAGTGTCAAAAAAGAGTGTTTTAGCACTTTTCTTTTATTTTTGGTCCTCCATTTTGTTAATATGGCGATTTTTGTCCTCGTGCCTTTTTATCGCACTTTCGGTCCCTCAAAATCGTGGGTTTTTAGAACTTTTGGTCCTTTGAATCTTGAATTTTGGAGAAGTGGGGGACCGATAATGCACAATCTACGAATTTTGGTGGATCAAAAGTACAGGTAGAAAAACATATGGACCAAAATTGCCATTTAGAGAAAATTGAGAGACTGAATATTAAATGGAGGGACCAAATCGCTATACTGAAATCGCTATATTAAATGGGTTTTTAGAACTTTTGGTCGTTAGAAATCTTGAATTTTGGAGAAGTGGGGGATCGATAGTGCCAGTGGTGGAGCTAGCTAGTTAATTTTTTATGGGGTGGCAAAACATAAAAAAAATATTTACAAGCAAAATGAAGTTCATAAAAATGCTAAGAATTTTTATACAAACAACAATTAGAAAAAGTTTTAAACACTTGTTTTATACACGGTAAGACACCAAAATAGAAGTAAAAAATAAATGAGGATAATGTGTATGTATCGTGTCTATTTGTCATTTCGTCTAAGTTGACCAAAAAGTATTTTAACATGCAAAGAAAAAAACAACCAAATAATTTTTTTTGACTCAAATAATTATAAACTTAAACTTATAAGATGAAAAACTCCATTTGTCAGAAAAAAGATGAAAGACTCTTTTAGTGAACAATTATGATAGAATGAGATGAAAGATTAGCTAAATAATAAAAGATAATAATACATAGTTCAAATCTGTATTTTATTTTTGCGGTAGAATAGCTACCCCGTCCTTAAAAGAGGCTCCGCCTCTAGATGGTGCACATTTTACGAATTTTGGGGACTAAAAGTACAATTGGAAAAAAATATATGGACCAAAATTGCCATTTATAGAAAATTGAGAGACCAAAATCATTGAATATAAAATAGATGGTCCAAAATCGCCAATTTTTTTCTTATCTGGTATTTTGATGCATATGTTTGCCAAAATTTCACGGGGTCCTTCCAAATCTCTTGAATCCATAAAATTTTTTAGAATCTTATGAAATAAATCTATTAAGGGACAGTTTGGTAAGATAAAGATATAAGATATGATAAGCTTATCCTATGCTACTCTAATATTTTGCTTGATGCACAAATGGGACATAAACTAACATTACTTATCTTATCGATCCTTTGTTATTTTTATCCTTTTTTGAAGAACTTTGTTATTTTTATCCAAAATAAACATCGGTTGAGTTATTTTTGGAATATTGAGTTATTTTTGGAATAAAATTTATATACAGTTCTATAGGTAATGATCATGTTCCTCACATAAAAAATTAGATAACCGCTAGAGAGTGCCTAAAAATGTATTTTTTTAGCAATTATTATGTTTGATTGAAAAAAAACTGAACCCTTCCTCAGTAAGACGTACAGCTACATAACGTTTTTTTGGTGGAACAACAACTACATAACTAATGCTCTTTTTTTTACCACAATAAAATCATCTCGTTTCATTAAGAATAATAGTACCAATACATGTTGGAATGAAATCAAAAATCTTAGAGCTAGCATGAAATCTTGACACCCTAACAAGCGTATGAGCGGCAATTAGCTTGTCTCCTAACGTAGCTAACCTGAAAGCTTTGATAACAAGAAAGTAAACATCTACAATGAGAAACAATTGCACCAAACTCAAAGTTAGTTTGTAGGCTATCCTTCACACCATTTACAACTAGTAAACAATCCAGCTCAATGGATACCGAAGTCAATTCCAACTCCACCAACCAAAGTAATGCCTGCCTAAATCCCATTGATTCTGCCTCCTGAGGTGTTGGAATACCATAGAACCACATAGTCTTCCCCTTATAGAACTCCCCTGTGTGACCACGAATACACATGCCCATACCATATTTGTTGTCAGCGCTAAAAACAGCAGCATCCACATTGCATTTGAACCACCCAGAATTCGATTTACACCACTTGTTCTCCTCATGTTGCTGCTGGTGAATTTCCGAACTTGCTGGTTGTGTTCTTACTCTCGCTGCTTGCCATTCTTGCATGTAATCTTTAGCGTTGCTTACTTTCATAGAAACAAATTGCATTGAACCTTCCCACACCTTAGTATTACATCTCTGCCAACGTGCCCAAATCATCGCAACAAGAGTGGGAATTTTTGCCTTTGATAGAGTCTGTAAGAGCTTGAATAAACACTCCCGAAAACCTTCAGTTCCAACAACCATAGGTGACTTCACAAAGCTATCATGATTATTTTTCAACCATGGATCACGCCAAATAGAAATGTTTTCACCATTTCCTATCCTCCATTGTGCCCCCTAAATTGACTACTACCTGGGAAATAAAGATACTACGTCAAACATAACTGGGACTATGGCCCAAGCGAACCCCCATAAAATCACTATTTGGAAAGTATTTAGCTTTGAAGACTTTAGCAACAATAGTATCTACGTGAGTTGCAATATGCCACGTCTGCTTCCCTAGCAACACCAAATTAAAGCCAAGGAAATGTCGGAAACCCATACTACCATATTCCTTCCTAACCGTCAGCTTATCCCACCTCAACCAATTGATTCCCCTTCTTCCCCCTCGGTTGGAACCCCACCAAAACAAATTGATCGTCCTTTCTGGCTCCTCCCCAAGTGAAGTGGGAAGCATAAATACACTCATACAATATGTGGGAATGGATTGAGCAATAGACTTCACTAGGACCTCTCTACCCGCTTTTGATAGATTCTTAATACGCTTCCACATCCTATCCCAAAGATAGCAAAAAACCTGCTTCTTGTTTCTGCCAATCATGGAGAGGAGTCCTAAGTACTTGCGAGTACCAAGACTCCATAACTAATGCTCTTATTTATATAGGGTTTTTTTTGTTCCCCCATCATCTCCCTATCTACCCCCACATAAAAGTGAAACCCGAAAATACCCCTGCCCAATTTTCAATTCGCTCAGATTTACCTCCATCTGAGGTAAATCCGCTTTGTTATTTTTAAAGTCGGATTTACCTCAGATGGGGGTGCCCAATAGGTAAATCCGATTTTAAAAATAACAAAGCAGATTTACCTCAGATGGGGATACATCCGCTTTGTTGTTTTTGAAATCGGATTTACCTAAATCTGATTTCCCTAAAAAAAGACAATCGGATTTACCCCACCTAAGGTAAATCCGATTTTGTAATTAATAAAAAAAATTATTTAAATTTTTAAAAAATGTTATAAAACTGCTACTAAAAATCCGTTAAAGAGTCAATACTAATCCAAAAATTATAAAAACACCACTAAAAATCTACTAAAACCAAAATAAGGTTATGAATTTTTTTTTAGATTTTTTGGAAATAATGAAAAATTAAAAAAATTAATAAAAAATAGTAAACGATGAATTTTGGGATTCTGAGGTCCCCTGTCCTGAAAGAAGTTCCGTCTTGAGGAGTCTTGATCGTTGATTTTTCTGATTTAATGGTTGTGGTTTCATTACAATTTGACTCAGATTGTAATGAAACCACAACCATTAAATCCGAAAAAAATCAGGGATCAAGACTCCTGAATAAGGGACTTTTTAGTGGTGTTTGTATAATTTTTAGATTAGTTTTGACTTTTTAACTGATTTTTAGTAGTATTTTTATAACATTTTTAAAAAAAAAATTAAATGTTTTGTATTTTTTTACAAGTCGGATTTACCCTGGTAAAATGTAAATCCGCTTTTGAATTTAACAAAGCGGATGTACCCACATAACAGGTAAATCCGACTTCATAAAGAGACAAAGCGGATCTACCTGTTGTAGGGGTAAATCCGCTTTGTTAAATTCAAAAGCAGATTTACCTTAGGTGGGGTAAATCCGATTTTCTTTTTTAGGGAAATCAGATTTAGCTAAATCCGCTTTTAATTTTTTAAAATTTTTAGTGGAAATCGGATTTACCTCACAAATACATAAATCCGATTTTCAAAAAAAAATTAAATCAGGATACGTTCGGGTTTTTTAAATTTTGTGAAGAACAATTGCGTCTTTTCGCAGTGTCGATGGGGGTAGATGGTTAGTTTATGGGGCTAAAAAAAAAACCCATTTATATACTATCCTCTTCTTTTAACCTCTCGTTCCCGCGCTCCAGAATTGGAACCGTCCATCTTCATCTTCAAGCTCTCACTCTTCCATCTCAGAACAAAAGAACAAGAGTGGGGGTGCTCTGCAAACCGTGTTCTTCTACCTCTCGCATCTTGGAAATGGGAAGAGGTATGTTCCCCCCTCCCTCCCTTTCTGCCATTTCTTCACCCATTCTCGTTTTCCCCCTTTCTTCACTGATTTTGAGACTTAGGGTTTGTTTTCCTTTGGTAAAATTTTCAATTTTCTACAAATTTTTGAAGCGATTTTCGTTGTTCTATGTTGTGGTATTGCAAATGTTCACTTTTCTGCAAATTTTCATATGCATGTTCTGCTCCTGCAAAATAGTTCGAATTTTGTAAACTAATCTTTTCCTATCGTGTCACTGCTCTTTGCTAATAGTTCTAAAACTAATTTTTGGTAGCAATTCCTTTATATAAGGCTTAGGAATGGGCATTGATTTCAAAAGGTCATAATAAAACTCAACTCACACACACCATAACAGACACAATGGTGAGGAAGAGAATTCTTTTTCTCTGTTTCTACATCATATTGATACATTAACAGGTACATAGAAGGCCTTTTATAGGCTAGTGTTTTTAATTGGTACATAATTTCCTTCAAATGCTTGATTTAATTATAACAGGCATCAGCTAGCAGCCCCCCTCTGAGCAAGGATACCTGTAGAGGGCATCAACTTTTATTAGGGATGAAAATAGCAAATTGTTTGCTTCTGCAGCAAACAAACAACTTAATTAGTAGCAAAACTACTTGTTTTGCAAGGATGGGTGTGTACATGAGTGTTATGTACTCCTTGCAGTGTTTGTCAAGAATGCCTAAAACATATTTGTTGATGTTTAAGTGGTGTTGTGGCATTTATAGAACTTGATCAATATTAAGTGGTGTTGTTGTGTTGTGGCAGGTAAAGAAAGTAAGATTTATGGATTCTGCTGATTTGAGTATACAAAGTCAGTGAAGTTTTTAAAATTTTCCTTTTCAAGGTGTTATCTTCTCTTAATTTGGAGGCAGGAGCCTGGAGGTACTCTTTTTATTTCTTTAGTCCATCTGGAAATTCTTTTAGCATTTCACAAGATGCACACTGACACATGGAGTCAATTCTAGTATTAATTTCAATTTCAAAATTTCCATAAATATTAATACGAAGTTTAAAAATTTGAGTATAAATTTTCGTAATTTAAATAGTCTAACTGCAACAAAATGTATGAATAAATGTTTATGTCTCATAAAGATGTATGAATAACTATTTCTCGTAAAGATGTATAAATAATGTCTCTCACGGTGTACAAAAGAATAATGAATGTTTTTACACAAATTACAATGTAATTTAATTACAAATAAATAAGTCTAATTAACATCATAAAGTGGCAGCTACAGTACACAAGATTAAATTCCAGAGGTAAATGGCACAGCAGTGGTTTTCAACCATGAAGGACCAGCAAGGAGTCCATTGACAGTGAATTTTGATGCCTCAGCTTTACTTTTTATCACATGAAAACCAGGCCATTTCACTCTGTGGGCTGTAGATGAACCAGGCCCATGATTCTGATACTCTCCATAATATAATGTTTTCTGAGCAAAATCAGTATCACCCCATGGAGACCAACCCAAAGGATTCACCAAAGTATCCATGAAAGTTTTCATGAACACAACTCTTGAGTATTGTTGCCAAGGTCGGCCTAAGAAGGTTTTGAACTTGCGAACAACGGGCCTAAGGTCTGGCGCTGCCCTGATTTGACAATTGTGGAATGAAATTCCAGTGTTTTGAAATGGGTCGCCCCGTCCTTGGGCTGTGATCATGTTAGCTTGACCATCTAAAGGCTTTCTTGCAAATATGTTACAATTCTGAAACACCACTGCAGCATTTCCGAAGATGAAGTCCACGGTGCCATAGATGAAGCACTGTCTATAAAATTGACGTTGCGCGTGAGCCATTAGGGTGTCTTGGTAACCTGAAATTGCACATCGGTAAAAGACAGAGAGGTCTGAGGCTGATCGGAGCGCCACGGCTTGTCCCTTGTGTGGACCAGCGGTGTTTTGAAAGGTAATGTCACGTGCAATGAAGTGAAGTCCGTCTATGCCTGAAATTGAATAATTCAATATTAGAAATTAGGGGAAAACTATAAAAGCATTATATGAATATCTAGTTTCTGTACAATAGAAATTTTTGCAGGTCAGACTTTCAATAATATACAATGCATACACCAGTGTAATCACTTGTGGATGGTGGATCATAGCGTTTTGTCAAAACTCAAAAAGATGCTATTTTAAATCGCAAATCGCTATTTTTGACTTAAAACACCATGGCGCCACCATCCTTCATAAATTGGCCATAGCGGTTAGCAAAAAATCCATGACCACCGGTTGATAACAGTGACATACACTAGTACTACCTCCTATCCAATTTAAAAGAAACAATGCAGTTGATAACTGATGTTCCTAATAAAGTCGACCGGAGGTAGTATTTTGTAAAATGAGAACATTGAAAAAGAAGCCAAGTAGATTGAATATATATGACTCACCAGCTGTTGCAGAACTATAAGTGGTGAATCCTCCTTGTACACTTCTTCCACTTGTTATTATGGTATTTCTCATTCCATCACCAACCATCATTATATTATCATTATGCACAGCAACCAAAATATTCTCTCTATAAACCCCTTTTTTCACATATATCACAAACCTCTTCTTATCTTTTCTCTTTGCAGCTGCATTCAAAGCTTCTTGTATAGTTTTAAAGTTTCCAGAACCATCTTTTGCCACCACAGAATTTGCCTTTATTGAAGAACCCTTCAATATCCTCCTCTCATTCCCAGAAAAGTAACTTGGAAACTCATCTTCGGTACTTTCTTCAGCTTTGAAATATTTCAAGAAATCCATATGGATAGCTAAGCTATTCCTTATCATCTCAGTTACATTACTTGTTGGAACAATGAAATTTTGATGAGCATTGAGTTCAACAGCACCAGTTTTGCAGGTTTCAATATTTGTGAGAGCAGTGGTAAGCCATGTTTGTGCATCAACTGGTGAACACTTTCTCTCTTCATTGTTAAGGCCTTCAAGTGTACGGTTGAGATGAAATACAGTGTTTTCATATAGCTTCAAACAATCATCATGCACAGTTTTATGCTCCACAGCAGCATCATCTTGTTGAAGACTATGTCCTTCTTTTTGCATGATAAGAGCTTGTTTTATAGCTATTTGAATAAGCATTTCTCTGAATTCAGTTCTGTGTTTGATTGTGAAATTGTTGAGTTGACTTGTGTAGTGTTTGCATGGCTCAGGATGTGGTGTTAAATTGCACCACCAATCTATGTTGCTTTTGGAGGAAGGTTCTTTTCTTGATGAGGCTATTGAGAAAACTGAAGATAATAATAAGAGTAGTGTGAAGAATGTGTTGCAAAGAATTGTCATATTTGGTGATAAGAATAATAGTGTTGAGAAACAATAAGAGTTTGTTGATTTGAATCTATATAATCAATCTATGTATGATGAATGTTTTTGTTAACTTGTTTTGGGTTCTGACTTTGAGCAGCTATATATATATATATATACATATTTGCTAGGTGGAGTGAAGAGGTTAACAACGTATAGAATGAATCGAAGAATGACACAGATACAAACTGTGAATGTTGCAATTGCAAGAAAGAATTTAATTAGAAATCTTATCTAGAAGAATGAGTAGTATTACTGTAATTGCAAGAAAAACAAGTGTCCTATGTTGTGGCTTCCTAGTGCAACATCCTGAGCTTACTTATTAATGCTCAGGTGACGGCTTTGACTATAGAAACATACGATTAAACTAGAGTTTTGTAATTTGAAGACTTAAACTTTTTCGACACCATGGACGTCTGTTAAGTGTTAACATGGTTCAAAATTGTAGTTATTTCAGTTTAATAGTTTCTTTGAACGCGGTGACCATTTTCACCTATGCGTTTTGTTCAAGCATAACTCTAATTCTATGTAACCGATGTGCTTTTAGTTTACAGATTAAGCAAATATGTATAGAGATTTTGACATGTATACTAAATATTAATATTAATTTCTTATTTATTGATGTGTCAACGCGTTCGTGTATATTATCGGTCTCCTATTTTTATATTTTAGTGCTAATGGTTGGTATTAGTTTTCTTTCTTTTTATTTTTTGTCTTCCGTACATTGACAGAAGTGCAAAAGCGCTAAGTTTATCGGATATGTTTAAAAAAAACTTTCACATTATTTTTTTTTGGCAAACTTTGATTCACATTATTAAAAATAATCAAAATGATAACTGCCCGTCTAGCTCAGTTGGTAGAGCGCAAGGCTCTTAACCTTGTGGTCGTGGGTTCGAGCCCCACGGTGGGCGATTTATTTGGATTTTATTAATTTTATTAAATAAACATACGTCCTGAATCCTCTATTTTCTCATGTTGCAAACCTGACTAGATTACATAAATCATCCAAATAAGCAACCCTCAAAACACCACGAAACAGAACCTTCAACCAAGGGTGTTGCTTTCCCCACACCCCCTCCTACTCAAAACACACCCCTTCACCCTACACATTTACCAAACTAACCCCACTTAAAATTGATTTTCCCCCTCTACCCCTCTCCCTCTTCTTCTCCTTCAACACAACACACCCCTCTAAAATCCCAAACCTCCCCCCCTCTCCACTCCAAACCCACCCATCCTCACCTTCATCATTCACTCCTATTCAACTACCCAACATTGGCAACTAGCTCAAGGTAATAACCCTACCAAACTTTTTTCATTTTGGTTCTGTTTTTAGTTTTTCACGCCATTTTTTTTTCTGTATTCGCGCTCCGTTCGAACATGTTCGAATGATCGTGTTCGAACAAGTGTTTAATGGGGTGTGACTTTGCTTGGTTCGAACAGCATCATTCGAACGTGTTCGCATAAGGCCGTTCGAACAATGTTCGCATAAGGCCGTTCGAACAGTGTTCGCATAATCCCAACTGTAGCAGATGAGATGACAACTGACGTCGTAGAATCCCAAGATTTTACTAGTTCGTTCAAAACGGATACGGTAATAATGAATTAGTTATTTTAATTTTAGCGAACTATTCAATTTATTTAACTGACACTTAGTAATTGAATTTCAGTTATTCCCTAGTCGTGAGGAGCTGCTGACGTGGGTGCGTGCGGTTGGAAAATCTCTTGGGATGGTGATTGTTATAGAAAGATCTGACACTGGACGACGATCAGGTAAACAATACTGCATGTTGATTTGTGATAAAGCTGGATCTTACAAGACAAATGTTGAGGAAGGCACGAACACTAGAAAATGTTGTTGTCAGTTCAGACTGAAAGGGAAATTTATTAAGAAGCTTGGAGGATGGATTTTGAGGGTTATGAATGGAACTCATAACCATGGTATGGCTACTTATCATGAAGGACGTCCGTACATTGGTAGGTTATCTTCAGAAGAGAAGGATCTAGTGGCTAGAATGACTAGGAACCATACTCGGCCAAAATTGATACTGAATGAGCTGAAATTGATGAAGCCTGATGATAACTATACGGTTGTGAAACAAATTTACAACTGTCGTCAAAGGCAAATGTCGGCTATGCGTGAGGGTAGGACTGAGCTCCAACAACTGATGTTTTATTTGCAACGCGATAATTATGTTTACTGGACTCAACTTGCAGAGGGAACTACCGTTGTGAAGGACATCTTTTGGGCACATCCAGATTCCATTGAGCTTCTAAACACCTTCCCAGTTGTTTTGTTGATTGATTCCACCTATAAAACCAACCGGTACAGGTATCCGTTGGTTGAGATCGTTGGTGTAACATCAACAGAGAAGACTTACTCTGCTGCATTTGCTTATGTCAATTGGGAGAGGATGGATAACTTTGCATGGGTTCTTGAGAAATTGAGGGGTTTATTTAGGAGACAGGATGAAGTACCACAAGTCATACTTACGGACAGAGACACGGGTATGATGAATGCTCTGGCAGGAATATTTCCAGTGCATTTCAATCTGTTGTGCATGCGAAGACCACAGAAGAGTATGATTATGAGTTGGGTCTGTTTAACGACTTGGCAGGACCTTATCCCAGTTTCATAGAGTATGTCAGGACCACCTGGCCAGACCCCTTCAAGGAAAAATTCATTGATGCATGGATAAATAACCATATGCACCTTGGCAACACTACCACCAACAGAGTTGAGTCTGCACACTCTCACTTGAAGCAAATATTACGAGACAGTAGGGGAGATTTGTGTAAGTGCTGGGATGGAATGCAGACCATGCTTAGGATACAACATTCTGACCTTAAAATGCACTTCGAGCATAGTTTGAGTAGAGTGAAAGTACACCACTTGAAGAAGAAGATTTTTGATGAAATTAAGGGTTTAGTTTCATCTAATGCTATAGACCATATTTTGGATGAGATGCAACACACTGGATCCGTTTCACTTAACCCATCATTATGTCAACACACGCTCCGGACCACACACGGACTACCATGTGCATGTGAGCTTTCAAGGTATGATGTACAAACTCATAATTATATTGTGTCTACAAAAAAGACTTGTTTTGATGGGTTGTCACTAAATCAATGTCGCTTTTTTTGTAGGGTTATGATGGACTGCACTCCAATTCCCTTGAGCATGATTCACCAACATTGGCAGAGGTTGAATTTCAAAATACAGACAGAGGTAATGGATGATGAGTTGAGTGTAGACATTGAACTTGAAGCTATCAAAAAAAGGTTTGAGGCCTCTGATCACGCCGGTAGAGTTATGATTAAAGCAAAAGCACGTGAATTGGCATTCCCAGACACGACTTCCATGTGTCCACCTCCGGATACGATCATTACAAAGGGAGCACCAAAAAAAGATAAGAAAGGGAAAGTTGATTACTCAACAAAGCGAGACAAGTCTTTTTGGGAGCATGTAGATGACAAATTTGACTCCCCCGATGGTTCATCTAGTGGATGTTTTGCTCAGTCTCGTAAACGCCCTACTCCTCCCCAAAGTAGGAGTGGAACGCCTACAAACCCACACAGTTCGGGTTCCACTCCTACTTTGTCAACGTGTCCAGCACCTAATCCATCAGAAAGCAAAAAGAGAACTCAAGATGACAGTGCTACTACAATCCCTACTCCTCCACTACATAAGAAACCAACACCCACACCTATTGTTACAGAAGCTGCTGCTACTACTGTTTCAACAGCTCTTATTTTGACACCAACACTTACTTTGACACCAGCTCCTCATCCAAAACCCACACCTATGGATGCTGCACACATTGATGTTTTTAATACTTACATAATAGGGATGCCAGAATACATGCGTTCCTATGTTCAAAAAATTGTTAATGTGGTAGGTGATGGAAATTGTGGCTTCCGATGTATTGCTGCATTTCTTGGTACGGGTGAGGAGGCTTGGTAGTCAGTCAGAACTGATCTGATGGAGGAGCTTAACCAATACAATGACTTCTACACTAGACTGTATGGTGGTATTGGTAAGGTCACATTTTTGATGAGGGCATTGTTGAGGGCACATCATGGCCATAATGTTGAAGATAATTGGATGACTACACCAGATATGGGGTATCTAATCAGTAACAAGTACAAAGTCGTCCTGACTTGTTGGTCACCTAATTGTTGTTACACAATTTTTCCATTCAATGTTGCACCATTCAGAACTGCCCGACAGTTCAACATCCTTTTGGTACCAGAACACAAACACTTTGTACAGGTAAACTGTCTTCTATTTAGATTCAATGTAGTAATTCCAAAACATTACATAACATTCTGTTTTTTGTTGTCTTTTTGAAGGTCTTTATGAAGCCTGGAAGTCCAATGCCCTTGCCGGATTTGATATGGAATACTAATAGGGCACCCATAGCAAAGGGTTGGGACTCGCTTTTTGTTGGCCGGATACAAAAGTGGAAGAATTTGCTCATACAATCACAACCCCCCCCCCCCCATCCCTTTCCTTGTGTAGATTTAAGTAAAGATAGTGATGGTAGTCAATGTTAAGTTAGGTTTATAATTTTGGTACACAATGTTGTATAATTTTGGTACACAATGTTGTATAATTTTGGTACATAATGTTAAAGTTAGGTTTATATTTTGAAATCAACAAAACTGTGTGCTGATTTATTTAGTTTCTGTTTCTGCATAACAGTGGTTCGCATGTGGCCATTCGAACGCCTGTTCGAACGCACCCATTCGAACACGTTTGAATAAAGCCATTCGAGGCAGCCAAAACACACCCTCACACCATCAGTTAACAATATTCCTTAACACGGATGACATTATTCGAACAGGTTCGAACGATGTCATGCGAACAATACCAATTCCTTAACACGCACAACGTCGTTCGAACTGGTTCGCATAACCTCGTTCGAACAGTCACTTAACCCGTGTTACACGAGCGTCTCACGCGAGGTCATTTTGGGGAAAAATAAGTTCGGGGGTGTGCGAAGAGTAGGAGGGGGTGTGGGGAAAGCAATTGCCTCAACCAAAATACTAAGCCCAACCAAGCTACTAACCAAAAGAACCCTAGCTAGAGCCAAAAACCTCTATATAACAATACTAATAGAACTTACTCTACTACTGAGATGGCAGAGAGGTGTGCCAAAGGCCTATGTATGTTTTGTCATAGACCATCCACACTTAGCCAACAACTCATGCATAAGAGGTCCCAACTCATGTTACTCGAGCTTGATTGTGACTTACCCACTAAAACTGGAGCTAATGATTCAGTAGAGGTATCAGATCTTACCCTAGCTACAAATGATGTTCTAGAACAACCTCTCATGTCCCTCCAAGCCCTTACAGGGTCTCCAAATTACCAGACCACGTGTGTTACAGGCACATATGCTAAGAAACCACCACATATTTTACTTGATAGTGGGAGCACTCATAATTTTTTGGACTTAACAGTGGCCAAAAAGTTAGGTTGTCGCTTAGAGGAGATATGACCTATGTCCGTTACGGGTTGGGGTGGACACAAATTGCAAGCCCCATATGTTTTAAAGGGGTTTACAAGGACTCTACAACTGATAGAGTTTATTGTTGATGTATTTGTGCTACCATTGGTGTGTTGGTGATGTGAGCCCACATCCATGTCTAGCCTAATCATGAAGCTTAGGTGAAGGTCAAAAAGATAAAAACTAAAATACCAAAAAAGAGATTCAACACTTAAAGGGAATATACTTTGGTGTGTCCATAAATATCAACCAGGTAGGAGTTGATCCCTTGACCTCAATTCTGACTTAAAACTACCAGCCACCGAACCAGGTAAAGTATATGACCTACTAGGCCAATTTTTAGTAATATAACTTATATAAACTATTCTTATTTTTTTTGTTACCATTCATATAGTTATATTAACATTATGCTTAGTTATTTATTGAAAAATGAAGTACCCAATTTCTTTGTTACATTAAGATATAATAATAGAATTAGTGACTAATCTCTCGCTCATTATAGGTGCCTCGAGGGAGACAAGTAGTGTTTTATGTACAGGGACACTTTACAAAATATCTAATATTAAAAAAAATTCGCCCGGCTCTTACAGATTTCTACATCCTCCTTCCCTGATAAGTAACGAATTAAAACGAATTAACGATCATGGTTTGGTAACACTATTTGAGAATATCAAAATGAATTAAACATGACAAAAGTACAACAGAGTTTTAACTTTTAAGTACTAGTGCTTTTTTGGTGAATAAGTAAATACTAGTGTTTAAAAGCACGCATTTAAGATTTTAAATTGAAAAATATAATGATTTGCATGGTCGGGGTAAAAAATTCCAAGTGTTGGATTAATTATACTAACATTAAACTACCACCGTTGGCCTAGTGACTTAATCTACCTACGACACGGGAGACTGACCCGGTGCTCCCGAATTCGATTCTCGCAGCGGACAAACTCGGTATTTTTTTTTTTGATAGGAAATGTTAGTGGGGGTGGGGGAAATGTTAATTTTCGGGATTTGAACCCGAGACCTCCTTTGGTACACTCCTTCGGTATTCCTTAGCTCGCCAACTGAGCTACCTACTTGGAAGTAGCCAGTTATGAACCAAAAAAAAAATTATACCAACGTTAAAGAATTAGTACAAGGTGACCCAACCCAACTCCATCTCCGGTTCAGCCAGTTATTGAACATGTGTGCTATATTGACTTCATAACAAGTATACAAAATATTAACATTAACATGGGCATATAAAAACCAATATATGTAGTTAACAACAGTAATTGGGACAAATACAATTGGTAGTCAAATCAATGGAAGGGGTGGAAGAAAGATAAGTGGGCTGAAGCTCTTATTAAATATATAAATATTATCGAGTTTACAATTTGTCAATGATAGTGTCACAAGGTTCATTGCTATTCTTCTGCTCTTTCCCATATGCAGCAATTAATAAAGCTTCTGCCCTTCCTACAACATGACAAATTTATTAAAATCAGAGTATATATAAAGTGTGCGTAGTAATTAATGGGAATCAACCACCATGAATAAAATATCTTTTCACTAATATTCTGCAGAAAATTACCCCCTTTGTGTTTTTGTTGAAAATTAGGATTTAGAAGACATGTTACATTAACAAGACAATGGAACCAATTTTCAGTGGTGTAATAATTTTGTTGATGAATTTTTAAGTGTAGAATATTTCAAAATTAAGTGGTAGAACTTATAATGATTAAAAGCAACGTATAATTTCTAGGAATTGGATTGGTTCACTGAGCATTCCCCTTTGTAGTACATTTTGAAGACAATATATAATCATCAACTGGCACAGTATTTGAATATAATGGACTAAACAACAAAAATAAGCACCGTGATCTTTCTTTCTGCTTAACCGAGAACTCAATGATGGAAATAGTGTGGATGCAATTCTTCTGCTATCATCCTGCAGTATAAAAATCCAACAGCTGTTATTAACAAAGTGCCAACTAAACTTCCATGGTGAACAAATATTAAAGATAATGCAGTAAGTTGAGGATATCAACATCAGAAAATAAGAAAGGATAAAATGAGTTTGTTTCCAAGCAAAGCAAAGTTACCTCTTGGGACTGTTTGTTTGGTACCATTTACTAGGAAAATAAGGGCTTTTTTAGTTTGAGAAAAAAATTTCTGTTTTCATTTTGTGTTTTTAGTTTTAATTGCAAAATTGCCTAGATATCACTTGATTTCCTGTTTCCAAAGTTTTAATAGGAAACAGTGAAAACAAAAGAAAATTATTCTCACTATAAGCATACAAATTGTTAAGTACTTCTTCAAGTATTATTAGTTTAAGGCATTCAGCTAACATCTTTTTTCTTTTTTTTGATAAAAAACTAACATCTGCTGATCATCCCTGAATTTTTGGAAATAATATAGAATCACTGAAAGTGGAAGAAAAACTGCATATGATGATTAGAAAGCACCCATTATAATCTGTAATGTCAGGACCAAACCAACCTTTCCTGCCTTGCTTCCAGAGAGTCCAAATTTCGCTTTCCAAGTAAAAGATGGCACTGGAACAACAGAAAACCCCGAGGCAACTAAGATCCCGATCCATAGCCCATATCCAAATCCACCACTCCACCAGCCCTTGAATGTAAAATATGGGGAAAATATTAAGAAAGTAATGAGTTACTAATAAGCTCTAAGCGGCAATGTGTTGAAGTCTTTCGGAAACTAATTGGAACAAGCATACAAACCTGCTTCCCATCTTGTGGAAAAGGGAGTGACTGCTCTAAATATGCAGTGGTTCCTAATGAAATCAAGAATCAATTTGCAAATAGCCAACCACAAACAGTGTCAACCTTCAATATGAAAGAACAAAATAATGATTCAAAAACTTTAGCAAACTGGGAACTTATTACTCGGAGTCTATAAATTGCTTCGCCAAACATGGAAGATAATAAGCATCATCTACCACACAAATGCTAAAACTAACAAAGAAGCAGCATGAGAAATATCATAGTATAGGCCAAGGAAGTAGGAGATGACATCAAATAAAAAACTTATTCCATTAAATTTTGCACAAATACACGTGAAACGAGCTTATTAATATTTCTGTCTAACCAACCTATAACATAAATGGCATGGCACTACCAATTTAGCTTTTCAAATGTAAATAATAAATATTGACCTCTTATAGTAGACCCTATTATCAAATTTTATGATAGTCAAGTGCATAGTAGTAAACACAACAGTAACTTTGGCTTTAGAATACTAAGATCATACAGCATTCCAAATATTATCTACAGTTTCATTTAACTCAACATTTTGCATTAATGAAATTTATCAAAAAATAGTAATCACACACATACAAGCAAACCAAGATTCTTACTGAAAATCAAGTTTGTAGGATTGTCTCAACTCTCAACATATCAGTCACAGTCTAAACATACATAATAGTTATAAAGACAGAGAAAATAGAAATGACAATATAACTCAAGAACTTTAGAATGATAAGAGTAACAATTTAACAAAATGATAGAACAGATAATCTGACTATGATGATTCGTTTCCACCATTCGTACAAATAGAAATAAACACTTGGTTGATGCACAGAGCCCAAAAAAGAAGTATAGAAAAAGCACTGCACATTAATGTAGAAATGGAGATAGAGAAGACATAGTATACCAGCTGGAGCATCAAAACTACGAACCAACTGAACAATAGAACTAGCATCTAAACGTCTTCTTGTTCTTTTGCCAACAAGTATTTTCACATGAGGAGAGTCAAATACCTGCATACATTGGACTGTTATAAAATAATCACATCATTTGCCAATATGGAGATAAAACTCTAAACAGAACCTACAGTAACTGTTTAAAACGTGAAAATCAAGGGACCTAGGGGATCTAATGCCAAACCAATTCACATTAAGTAGAAAGGAATATCATATACTGTTGAAATCAACCTCATCTAGGTTTCGCTCCCTCTTCCCTATATGAACAAATCTAAGAGTAAAACTTTTTTTTATAATAAAACTGCACACATCAGTCGACACTGTTATGTCACTAATAAATTACTTTCCATAAATCATGAGATTAACGATTAAGGGATGGAAGGTAGACTACAACTTCCTGCATGTTTTTTTGTTCCATTATATTATAATAATATCAAAAGATCATCATTCCATTGTGAAACCTTCTATGGTTGTGAAAAATATTATTTACATTCCCAAATCTCAATAACAAAAATATAATCATTAATCATATTTGCAATTATAACCATAGTGCGAAACAATCTTTAATAATTTTAATAACCAACAACACTTCATCAGTCCTTCTACATTCAAATTCTACCTTCATCATATCCCAATCATCAATGCTTATAAAAATAAAAAATAAAAGATATCCCAATCACCAATGGGTATGACTTCCATTGCCTTTGGCAACCTAGATTATCAGACGCCTATGCGCACACTCAAAATTGTGCAAGCCCTATATACTTAAGCATAATGCTTTAATGTCATCTACGCTTCATACCTACTCCAAATTTCTAGGATGCTACACAAATACTGCAAACATTTTAGCTAAAATGCACCAATATAAAATTACAAATTCAGTCGACTGCCAAAAGTGGACCTCAAATATTTCTTTTGATAAAAACCACAAATACAAAAGGCACAATATCTCTATGTAGACTGCATACTATTCCATCCGCAAGCAATTTTTAACAAACAATGCAACAAGAGGAAGGCTAGCTACATTCTCTTTAGCAACGACTCATTGAACACACTCTTTGTGATTAGAACATTTCTTAAAAAGACAACACTTTTTTTAAACAAATTGGTCAATCTAAGAAATGCACCAATGACCGTATTTACAAAAGTGTGTTCTTGGCAATTCTCTATGCAGCCATAGCTATCAGCATACCAAAAGGTATAGAGCCTACAGGTTTTTTAGATAATTTCCAAAAGCAGAACTTTTTTTCTGATTGAAATATCCATAAAGAGCTCTATTACATAGAAAATGCCCCTAGTTAACCAAATCTTTCTATGTCCAAATTTACAAATACAACCATTCATTCCAATTCAAAGTACATTCTGAACCAAACCCAACCAAATCTTCAGGAAAACTACCCTAAATTGGCACACACTAGCACTTCACAATCTCATCCCTCATCCCCAAAATTCTCACGGACAAATTAAAATCCATGTAACCCTATATCAAAATACCATCCCTCATCCCTAAAATGTATTGTTTAGGGACTAAACTGATGGACAAAAGAGACTTTTCAATAGACTTTCATAGTTTAGGGACTAATTATGAGATAATGTGATACTTTAGAGACTAAATTGAGGATTTATTCACAAATCAATAAAAAGGAAAGAACTTTATCATAAAGAGACAAAAAGAAGCACGATAGGTACCTGAGCTGAGCAAACAGAATCATGAATTTTCAAAAGCGCCACAGCACCAGAAACATCTGGATCAATTCCAAGGATCAATTTGGAGCCATCATTTTTGCGTGTAAGATCCTGTTCTTCATTCAAAAGATGCGTGTTTCCTGAAGGGGAAGTGTAAGAAAGTGAAGCCAACCAATTTTCCTTCAATTGAGCATTGGAAGTAGCCACAACCCTAGGTTTTTTGACAGGAACTATTATTTGAGGTTGGGTAGGAGAAGAGGCACAGAAGGTCTTGATGCTAATGGAGGAAGTGAAGGAAATTGTGGATTTGAGTTTGAGAGAGAGTTTGTTCATGAAATGAAATTGGGTTTTGTGGAACTCTTGTGTGAATTGGGGTTTCGGGGATTCCATGAGAATGATGAAACACAAATGTAGAACGCAGAAAGAGAGAAAGGAGGGAAGGATGGATATGAAAACAAAATCAAATTCAACAATTTCACTGAACGAGCACATGGGGTCCTCAATCCCTAATAACAAAATTACATATTGCTTTAGGCAACATATTGCTTTAGGCAATGTTGTGGGTTGTTTCACCAAGGTGAAATAGAAACGGAGTAACTACAATTCAATTTATAAATATACCAACTCCAAATATAACTCTTAATGCGAATCACAACCGATTCAACATTTGGTTCCTCATTTTTAAAAATAGCTTCGTTCCTTGCAATCCAAATGCTCCAACAAATCGTCACCGAAAGAAGATGTTTCGTTCTCTTGGACTTTTTCCCTTTACACAATTGGCCGCACCTATGGAAGAGATCCACAATGTCCAACGATGAATCCAAGACCACACTAAACCAGACGCTGACACTAGACCAAACTGAATTCGCAAAAGTGCAAGAAGAGAACAGATGGTTCAAAGTTTCGCTATACTCCCTGCACATAAGACATAAGGCGTCCTCGGTTGAGTGCAGAATATTTCTGTGCAACAATTCATCACGCACCGACAAAGAATTCAACAACAACCGCCAGTCGAACAACAATACCTTCGAATGAGCTGCAATGCTCCATAATGACGCCCAAATATTCTGCGGATCTGAATCATTTGATGCGTAATCAGACCGAACCAGCTGAAAGTAAAAAGACTTCACCGAAAAAAATTTGGACGGGTCATGAGGCCAAATCCATTCATCTTTTTTACCTCTAGTGGGATACACTTGCTGTAAAATACTGCTAAGGATATCACCCTCTGCTGTAATAATCGGATCCGATAAGTGCAGCCACGGAACCA
Source organism: Astragalus membranaceus (assembly GCA_039519185.1). NCBI lineage: Eukaryota > Viridiplantae > Streptophyta > Magnoliopsida > Fabales > Fabaceae > Astragalus > Astragalus membranaceus. The sequence goes on from CM076848.1 coordinate 150,271,288, forward strand.
CCCAACGCCAAGAATCATTGAGCCAATACCCGAAGTTAGCAACCGAAATATGATGTTGTTTGCCCCCATCAAACAGCAAAGGGTAGACCTTGAACAAAGGTTCAATTCCTAACCATTGTTACTTCCAAAAATCAATATCATTCCCATCACCCAGTGCACGCTTAATGCACCACGCGAACCTTCTTGGTTCCTCTACATTAGCGTCCAAATCGACCAAGTCTCTCCACCAAATTGATCCCACTTTCCGACGATGAATACCTTCAACCGAGTCATGTACAAAACAAGATGCAAGGTTGCCATATCTAAGAGTTAACAACCGACTCCACATCGCCCTAGGGTCCACCAACGCTCTCCATTTCCACTTGGAAAGAAGCGTCGTATTAAACAATTCAAGATTTTTGATTCCAAGACCTCCTTCTTTTTTTGCTTTACAAATTCTATCCCAAGCCACCCAATACATACCATGCTCTCCCTCTTTAATTCCCCAAAGTCCCTTTGAATTTTGAACAATTTCTTTACAACAACCTTGGGAGCTTTATAAAAAGAGAACATATACAATGGAATGCTATTCAAGATGGAATTAATGAGTGTTACCCGGCCACCAATTGAAAGAAAATGACCTTTCCAAAGAGACAATCTTTTTCTAACCACCCCTATAACGGAGCTCCAAGTTGCCTCCCACCTTGGATTTGCACCTATCGGGGCCAAAAACTTGAAAGGAATGGACTCCGTACGACAAAATAAAAACGTGCTAACTCTTTCCAAAAATCCATCCGGAGTATTTAAACCAATAACCTTGCTCTTGTGAAAGTTTACCTTCAAACCGGACACTGGCTCAAAGGATCTCAAAATAGATTTAATGCTCCAAAGATTTCCCCAAGTTGCCTTACCCACCAACATTGCGTCGTCCGCAAATTGCAACATGGAGAAGCGGACTTCGTAGTTAAACGAGAATTCTTGGTAGTCGCCAATCTCCACCGCCTTACGCATCAACGTCGACAATCCTTCGGCAACAATGAGAAAGAGAAATGGTGATAAAGAGTCCCCTTGCCTCAACCCCGGTGGACATTAAAGTCTTGAGTCGGGCTACCGTTCACCAAAACCGACATAGAACTATTACAAACACAAGATTTAATCCAAGCAATCCATCGATGAGGAAAACCCATCCTATGCAACATGTAGATTAGAAATTCCCAAGAAATTGAATCATAGGCTTTCTCGAAGTCTACCTTAAACATCAAACAATCTTCCTTTTGGCGCTTCGCATAATCCACCAATTCATTAACAATGACAACCCCGTCAAGAATATGTCTCCCTCCTATAAAAGCGGATTGTTGGTTGGAGATGATGCTAGGAATCACTTTCTTTAGCCGGCAAGCCAAAACTTTTGCCAAGATTTTATACAAACACCCAATCAAACAAATGGGCCTAAACTCGCCCAATCCTTGTGGATTGTCATTCTTTGGGACCAAGGCAAGAAAAGAAGCGGATATCGCTTTAGGGAGAAAAGCGTTAACATAAAATTCATTGAAAAAATTCACCACATCATCTTTCAACATGCTCCAACAAGATTTAATGAAGTTGAAATTGAAACCATCCGGTCACGGGCTCTTATCGCCATCGCACTCCCACGCTCCCGTCCTAATCTCTTCCTCGGTGAAAGGTTGAATTAGAGAATCGGACTCCAAAGGCGACAAAATATTGAATTGAATCCCCCCTAAGGTGGGGCGATTATAGTGTGTCTCGGCAAAGCACTTCTCGAAATGATGTTTTACATGACTCTTCACTTCATCAACCTCCTCCACTAGCTCTCCCGTCTCCCTTAACACCACAACATTACAACGTCTTCTTCTATACCACATCAATATCCCACCCTTCACTTAGAATATCGTCCAATGAATTCAAATTCCGCACGAGATTATCAATGTTCAAGTCAACTTTACCACACACCTCCTTATTCCAAACTCTGATACTCCCCTTGAGCTGTTTCAATTTCTCTTTTATAACAAAAGCCTTGTGACCTGTGATATTAAGCTCATTCCAACACCTTCGAACCATAGGCAAGAAATCATCATGATCCAACCAAGCATTAAAGAACCGAAAGGGTTTAGGCCCCCAATCACTCACTGCACGGAGGAGCCAAATAGGCGAATGATCTGAAATGTCTCGATTCCCAATCCACTGACCAGTGATCCCCCAATCAGAAATAAGCCCCTCTGTGACCAAAAATCTATCCAATCTACTCATAGATACTCCATCCGAACAAAACCAAGAGAAATTCTTCCCCGACACCGGAACATCAACTAAGTCCATGTCAACAATGAAACTATTAAAATCATCTAATTCAGCATCAACGGTGCTCACACCTCTACCCCTTCTCTCTGAGACACAAGATACAGCGTTAAAATCGCCAACAATACACCACTCTCCATCCCCGACACTCTATTTGGCAACGACCAACTTTGCCCATACCCTTCTCCTCGCTATTGTAGAACAAGGGGCGTAAATGTTTACGATATGGACCACTTTGCTTCTAGTGGCAGTGCTGATACCAAGAAAACCTGTACCTGAAAAATGAGACAGTACCGTGCAAGCACCCTCCAGCCAAGAACATAAAATACCTCCCGACAAACCACGAGAGGGTTGGTGTATCCACTGAAACTGGTGATTGCCCCACAGCATACCAACCTCGCCCTCAACCATCACCTCCCTCTTCGTCTCTTGAATACAAACAAAATGAAAAGAACCAGAGTTGATAAGAGAAACAACTGACGTCGCATCCCGCGATCGCCCCACCCTCTAATATTTAGTGATAAAATGTTCATGAGGACCTGATATTAGACGCCCTCCTACTGCTCTCCGCCTCATCTCTTTCACCTTCCTCGGTTAAATCAATATAAGTGTCATCAGGCAAGTTACCTTCCACTCCTAAACGTTTGGCGTTTTCCCAGACCTTCCTTGCAACTGCCTTTCCTTGGAGCGACCAAAATTTATTGTTGCAGATAGCAATATCGCCACTCGAAATAGATCCCCCGCATAGAACAGTTCCGGCTGAGAATAAAGATGATTGGTGTCGACTAACCTCCTGAGATATTGGCGCTAAGTCAGTAGGAGCATGAATAGGGCCTTGCGAAACCTCAGCTAGCTCCCTAGAAGCCTTCTTCAGCCTACCCTTCGAAAGATCCCTTTGCACCCCAACACGCTTCGACTTCCTCTGCTTTTTTGACTTTGTTTGACCCTGGACAACGGGCCTATTTTGGATTAAAGGGAGTTCTACGACCTTGTCAACATCGGGAGGAATAATCTGACAAGCACCAGGCCCACCTGCTTCGCTCAAGATCGTCTTAGGAATCATAGAAGGACTAGTCTCCTCCATATAACTACCTGCGGAAACAACAGGGGATCCATTCGCCTTCGAGTCATCTTCACTAGGTCCCAAAGCATTGCCCGTAATATCCTGACCAACCTTCCTAGAGATCCGCTCCACTTTAAGCAAGGCATTCAACTCAACTTCACCCACTTCTTCATCACCGTGGACACCATCGGTTCCATAGAACATGTGGTCGGAGAGATCGTCCTCAGAGCTTGAGTCGCTAAGGTCCCTCTCCGCATTACCGACTACCTTGTTGGACCATTCAACTGGGCCACCCCACTCCTCTACTATTCTGACCGTAAAAGGTAAGTTATTGATTATCACCTTAATGTCCCTGTTAATCAACTTCGGAGCCTGAGTGCGAACCAACAACCGAGCCACATCAAGAGACCTTCTTCTTTTAGTACTTTCATCAACACCAACAAAGACTCCCACATGCGCTACTAGCTTAGAAAAGAAAACTGAGTTCCAAGTGTGAACCGGGATGCCGTAACACCTCAACCAAGTGGATCTCTCCGGGTCAACATCAGAAGGTTTCCAAGGGAGAATCCACTTGAACCATTGGTAGAGCCAATCTCGCGCGTCATCAATGTATTCAGCGATGTCCTCATCATCCTTGTATCCTTCCAAAAGAACTAAATTGGATCCCAGGGGAGTAGCTTTGATTGCAAATACTCCCTGTGTAGCTAGTTCGTCTTGAATGTGATAAGATTTGCCGGGGGTAATGACCTCACCTACCATAGCACGAGCTAGAGAGGATCAGGGTCAATATTACAAAACCAGGCGCCATCCTTATTCCTTCCCATAGCTACAGACGTCTCTTCTTTGGCCCCCAAACTACCCTTCGCTGGTTCTGGAACTTTCTTGATCCAAGCTTGTTTAATAATTGGTTTGTGATGAGATACCGGCTGAGTACGTGTCTTCACCTCCCTTTGAAATCGAGGAAGATTAACATGAATCTTCTCTCCCTCGATGAAAATATTATCAAGAATGATTGTGAGTCATTCCGGATCTTTCACGTCGACGAAATGGACAAAACCAAATCTCCTACCTTGAGCGTTCCTTCTTGCCGGGATGACAACCTCATGAACTCTTCCTTGCTTAGAAAATAATTGGAGCTAATCTCGTACCCTCCAACTTTTCGGAAAGGATGTGAAATACAGCGAATTGATCACACCTTCTCCTATCTTTCTGGATCCTGAAGCGATGTCGATCGATCTGCCTCCACACCAACCCCTTCTCTCTTGATTACTTCTGACCCGGTGCCAACCATCCTTATCAGCTGGTGCAAATCTGCGAGAACCAAAATTCCCACCTCCCCTCCAAGCGCCACCTCCCCCTGTCATACTAAACTTCGTTCAGTATACCCACTTTGCGTCAAAATTTCTTTCGTTCAGAGCATTGTACTGCATCAAAGTCGAGTGAAGGAGACGACGATCCCGCACGTGCTCTGATTCAAAGCATACGCGAGTAGGAAGGATGAAGAAGACAACGACGACCAATCATGGCGGCCGTGGATGTGCTTAGGTGCGGCGGCGCTAGGGATTTCTCAAGTAAGAGTTGTTAAGAAGAACCTAAATGTTGACGAACTGTCTTGACAATGTTGTTTTTTTTACGAATTTAATCTAAGGACAAAACTTAAGTGTATTTGGTGATGTTTTCCAACCACACAATCACAAATCAGGTTAGTAAATTTTACATTCTTTTCTTGGTGTTGTCCGGTATTCACCAAACAGTGTACTGGACAACATGTCCAGTATTATACTGTCATGTTTGCGAATCAGAACGACTCATAGTGTGATTGAAAAATAGCACCAACCACGCTTATGAAACCACACCTAAGTTTTTTCCTTCAACTATTTATAAATGTCATATCATATTTACATAAAATATTAATTTTGAAATAAGTGTCATTTAATATTTTGAATGTAATCTTAATTATTTCTTTTCTAATTTTATTTCTAATAATGATTTTTAGAATTCGTTGTTCTGTTGTATCATTTTCAAAGTAAAAAGGTTAATTTGGTACAAATGTTATTCTTTCATTTATTGTTTTTCGTGTAAAATAACCTACAATGCCATTTATCATTGGACAAAGGGAATAGTTGTTTTTCCCGTAATTACGCGATTGTAAACACTCAATTTTCAATTACTAAATTGAAGTATAAGTCAATTTCACATTTATACTACTATAACAAAAAGAGGTGTGAGCAAAATGACTAAAATACACTATTTCTCTTCTTGCCACCTGTTCAAAATTTTGAGCAAATAGGTAAATTACTTACTAAATGTCAAAAAGTAAGAATTTTTTTATTTTTTTTCCTCTTTTTCTTTTTCTCTTTTTCTCTCTTCCTCATTTTTTTCTCTTCCTCTTTCACTATTTCTTTTTCTCCTTCCCTCTCTTTTTTTCTTTTCTCTGATGTCAACTCTCTCCCTCTCTCTCTCTTCTCTCTTTCTCTTCCTCTTTCTCTCTCTTTCTCCTTTCTTTCTCACGTCAACTCTCTCCCTCTCTCTCTTTTTCTCTTTTTTATTGTTTTATTACTTCTTTCTCTATTTCTCTCTCCTTTTTCTTTCTTTCTCTTTCTTTTACATTACACATTTTTTAATTTTTATTTTTTTTTTTAAATTTACTTCACATTAAATTCTCAGTTTTTATGAATTATTTTTGTTCTTTTACTTCCAAATATAAAAAATAATTTTTGTTGTCAAATTAATTATTATTACATTTAAATATGTTTGTTTTGTTTTTTTAGGTCGAGTGGCAATGAAGAGAAACGGCAACTAGGAGCAGCAACAGGGGCGTGAACGAGAGTTGCAACAGGAGCGGCAACGAGAGCACCAATAGGAATGCCAACGAGAGAGACTAGCAATGGGATCGACAATGGGAGAGCGACAACGAGAGTGGCAACGGAACAGAAACGGGGGTGCATATCTTATATTAAATCTCATTTTATTTTTTTTCTAATTTTTATTTCATTAATAATATTAGAAGAAGATATCGACTTTTTTTAACTATTTTCAACACAAGTATTTCAAGCAAGTTGAAATAGAGCATTTTTATCGAGTTTTTCCTTTTCTTTATTGTATTTTTCAATTTTCAACTTATTTATAATTTCATAGCAGATTATAATAAATACAGTGTCACCCGTGCGGATACACAGGTAAAATACTAGTTTATTTATACAAAACTATATATAAAATCTCAAAATTAGACATCTTAAGCGTCGTTTGAGGTGGTTATGAGTTTTTGATTTTTAGTTTTCGTATATTTGAAAACAAAAATGCGTTCGATAAAATATGAGCTGAAATGGTTTCTAACCCATTTTCCAAACACTATTAGATCAATTTTTAAAATCATAAACTTTTTGCAATTCAAGTTATTTTTTTAAAAAATATGACAATTTAATAATGATTGATTATTATAATTTAGAATTATTACAATAGTTGTTGACACGTGGCATCCATCCATTGGATGCTAACACGACAAGTTAGTGTCACGCAGCAGTACTGACGTGGCTGGTCATTGCCATTAGGGGTGGGAATAGGCTGGATCGAGCTAGGCTTTGCATGGCTTGGGTCTCTGGACTGCATTGAAAGTGTTAGGCTTGAGCCTAACCTATGACCTGTTGTAGGTTCATTTTTTAGGCCTGGCCAAGCTTTTTGAAAGCCTGTTTAAAAGCATATTTCACTTTTATAAAACAAGAAGTCTATTTCACTATTTTTTTATAAGAGTCTACAACCTTTGAGTGATGTATGTTTTTTGTAAATAGACTAAGAAGCTAATATGTCAATAAAATTAAGTTCTACTTTATATGGCAACCAATTTAAATTTTATTTTATAATAATAACTTTAAATATGTCAAAAATGGATGTATGTCAATATGTATAAATTTATAGAAAATATTAACAATTTTACGATTTAATACAAAATTTAATATAATAGTAACAATAGGTATAATATTAAAAGTATTATTTATATTTATTTAAATAGGTCAGTCTGGTAGGCATAAAAGGCTCTTTCGATAGTGTGTAGCCTGACATTTTTAGCTAAATTGGCTTTTAAAAAATCCTTAGCCTGATCTATTTAAAAAAAACATGGTCTGGCCTAGGCCTAATGTAGACTGAGCCGTAGGTCCCTGTCCCTAGATCTGGCCTATTCCCATCCCTAAATGTCATGTGACATTGCCATTAATGGTAAATTACCATTATAATCTACTATTATTGTCATATAGTTGTTTGAATGTTGACACAACAAGTTAGTGACATGCCACAATGGTAATCATATGATGCTAACATCACAGGTCAATGTTGCGTGTTATTAGTGTTGACGTGGAAAATCACTAACCGTTGCATACTAATCATATGATGTCTTTTGAGGCATTTCGATGGAAGACAATATAGAATCCCGTTTTGTTGATTAAGGTTAGTGATACTTAGATTCTAGAAACCAATTTTGTGCAACAAACAATGTCTTAAACTCATTAGGGAAGAGATGAAGGTTGCACAAGAAAGATAAATGTAGGATATGAGATGTTACCTGTCGAGATCGTTGATTATATATGAGCTTTAGGGACTTCATGGTAAGTATATTCTGTTAGGAAGAGTTAATTGGGATGATGTGATGGGAGATACTACATAGGAAATGAAGGAAGAAATAATGCATCAATACCCATAATTGTTTTTGGGCACACAAGTTAGAAACTCATTTTTAGGTGCGTACATACATATATATATATATATATATATATATATATATATATATATATATATATATATATATATATATATATATATATATATATTTGGGGCTTAGAAATATACATAAGTATGTGATAGTAGGTGAAAAGGCCAAGATATTAGGGTTTTGGAAATTCAGTAGTCCTTACGCAAGGATTAGTCGCTAAGCTAGAGCTCCTTTCCAACATCTTCTCACAAAAGGGCACGTGGTAGCACACAGTGAGACATGTCAAACATTAGTCGCTAAGCGAGCAAAAGTCACTAAGCGACTAGTGCTTTGTAAACAACTTATAACACAGAGAGACGTGGCGCTTCCTGTACCACCCAAAGTAAGACAGTTTTCAGAGCCAAGTCGCTGAGCGAGAGCCAATTTTCACTCCTATAAATAGGACAAGTCATTGAAGGGAAATATCACATTTCCTTTCTCTCTCACGTTCATTTTCTTCTCTAGAAATGTTCTTGGCGTGTTCTTGAATTTCTGTTCGAGTTTGGGTGTGTTGCTTTCGTTCGGGTCATTGTAGTGTGGATTAGAATCTCTCCACCCAAAGAGCTGAAAAGTTCATTCCTTTTCTTCTTCAAGATCAGTAAGTAAGACTTCTACTGATTTTCTTACCTGTTTTATGATCCTTATGAGTTTAGGTAACTCGTATGTTATTCCGGGCTGTTTTAGGATTCCATTAGCCGGTTAGGATTCAGTTTATTGTCAGAAAGAGCCTAATTATAAGTACGGTTGATGTTAGAGTAGTAGTGAAGGTACTGTATTTATCGGGACGGCTAGCGTAAAGTTTTTATTTAAATGTGTGCAGAGTGATCCAAGCATAAGTGAAGTTTGACTTCGAAGTTAAGGTTACGTTAAGTTTAGGCCGTCGAGTTTTACTTAACGCATAGGAAATTTCTATATTTCGATTTGAATGATTGTATGATTGATTTGATTAATTGCTATTGAGATTGATTGTGTTGCTTTTTGGTTTGCTTTGCATGTTTAAATACTGTGAAATGCTTTGATATAACATGTGGTTATTTGTTGAATTAGTTAAATGTCTTATTAATATATCTATGTCGCAAAACATGATTTTACTCTAGGCTTAAATGCACTTTTGGTTCTCCTATTTTGATCATTGTGCAATTTTGATCCCCCTATTTTATTTTGGGTAATTTTGGTCCACCTATTTTACAAAATAGTGCAATGTTGATCAAACTCTATGATATTGCTGATGTGTCAATATTTTAACTAACACGGCATTGACTAAGCCTTGCAGGTATGCCACTTCATTTCTTTTATTAAAAAATATTTACTTTAATTTTATAAAATAATTATTTAAAATAATGAACCTTGTATTTATTATGGGACGATTCCAATTTAAATACATCATGGATTAACCGTGGAAAAATTTGATTTCTGGGAAGAAAGAAAGATTGTGGCTTTGTAAAATATAAAATTAAATTTTTTAATTAAAGCCATATAAATATTATTTAATTATTTTAAATAAACATTTTATAAAATATAAAATTAAAGTAAATGTTTTTTATTAAAGAAATGAAGTGGCATGCCAATAAAGCTTAGTCAATTGCCATGTCAATTAAAATATTGATACATTAGCATTTTAGAGTTTGAAATTCCAATTTGATCAACATTGTACTATTTTGTAAAATTGTGGGACCAAAATTGCCCAAAATAAAATAAATTTAAACCTTTACTTTATCATAGGAATGTGACAAACAAGTATGAAGATAAAAAGTAAGTGTTCGATTTGCATAATGAACTTAAGTGTGAGAAATGAAACACGATTATAAAATAAATAAAATGAAATATAAAAGAGGTACTTAATGATGAAATTCCTTATACAACATCTTTATCTTTATTTTTTTTCTTTCTTGATAGGTACTTATCTTTATTTCAAGAAACCCACCGTACTAATTAGATTTCTAATGAAAAAACATTAAACAATGATTTACCCACAAATACATAAGAACTCAATAGGCAATACCTACCGAGGACAAGCAAACTAAAAGCTTGTCCATCAGTTTGAGACTCTGAGACCCAAATTACTATCTACTTTACATAGAGAGAGAATGGATTCTCTCTAATTACTGGATGGTTTCAATAAATAAAATATTATTATTTTATTCATTGTGTATTTCTCTCTCTTATCGAAAACATCCAGTAAACGAAGATGATCTAAACCCAGAAAGAGATGTTCAGCCAATCACAAGTGCCTTGCCAAATATTTGTAGACAGATACCCTGCAACCTTTGAACAAATGAGAAATCTTCTTTCTCACCAAAAAAATGACTTTGCCTAATGTGCAGTAGTGTTTCACAACAACACACAACTAACTACCCATTTCGTATTTTTTATTTTTATTCATTAATTTCATGAGAGCTCAAAAATTTGAACGCATTCTCTGTCTTGGAGGAGAGGGTCATCCAGACATCTAGTCACCATATCAGAGAGACCAGGAACCAAGTGGGTGTGATACAAGTGGTAAGATACTTGGCCCATTAAATATTTGATCAGGGGTTTGATTTTTGGCCGGTGTGTATGGAGAGACATCGCTTGGGAGAAGTCAGCCCCTTAAATAAATCTCCAGTACCTCGAAGGATTAGTCTCTCTAATCGACAGGAAGAATACCCCGGGAAACCAACAAAAAAAATACCAGAGAGACTAGGCATGATGGAAGCCGTCAACAATAATAATAATAATAATAATAATAATAATAATAATAATATACTTAAATTAAAATTAAAATCAGGTAGCTGACAAAAATGACACGAGGGATCCGTGAAAAAAGATTGGATAGGAAACAAATAAAGCATCTCTCTCCAAATGCAGCAGAGGAAGTTGCAGAGTATCTCAAGGAAAAAAAAAGGAATATCCCCATTATTATCCTTCTCTCTATTGGTCTTACCCTCTTCTTCTTTCTTCTTTCAGCTCAGCTGGTCAGTGTTCTTTAGGCTTCAATTGTAGTTTTTCCATTTCTTATTTATTTATTTACTTCCATTTGTCTAGAAACTCCAGTAGTGTAATGTGTTGTGTTACTGTAGGTTTGATTTTATCATCTAAACATTAAACACAATAGTTCTCATGTGATTTATTTTTAATATTGTGGTTCAAAGCAATTTAATTAGCATATTAGCATATGATGTATAAATGTAACAAAATGTTATTGTGTAGTGCCGCCATGGATTGGAGAAGTAGCTGTGTTGTCTTAATTGCTCTAATACTTGTTCCATTAATGGCTTATTCGGGTTCTATTGTCAAGAACCTCCCCGGTTATGATGGAGATCTTCCATTCACACTTGAAACTGGGTGAGTTTCTTTCTTCTTTTCTTCAAATGATTTTTGAATTACTTTTTTCATTGATTTTTGTATAATAACTGTGTGTTGTGTAGATACATAGGAGTGGGAGAAGGTGCAAAGGTGCAAATATTTTATTATTTTGTGGAGTCTCAAAGGAATCCCTTCATTGATCCAATTTTACTTTGGTTCGTTGGAGGTCCAGGATGCTCTGGTCTTTCAGCTTTCTTTTTTGAAAATGGTAAATCATCTTTTAAATAAATTTCTTTAAAGAAATAACTAATATGGGTAACTGCTTGTGTAGGGCCTTTAATAATGGATCCCAATTACACTGGAAACCTTCCAAAACTTGAGTTGAACCCATATGCGTGGACACATAAGCTGAATATGATATACATAGATATGCCAGTAGGCACTGGATTTTCTTACTCAGAAACACAAGAAGACTACTATAGTAGTGACTTATTGTGGGTTGAGCATACATATTCTTTTTTACAAAAGGTGACCTATTTTCTACTTCTATTGTTTCTAATGTTTATCAATTTTATTTTTTAGCAATTAATGTAAAAGTTTATATTTATTACTTACTATCCAACCTTGTGTTTGATTTCTGATCAGTTGCATCAATAATGTGTGTTTGTGATGACAATACATGACTATTAGGTGATAGTGGTAAACATTTTCAAACAATCAAGAAATGACTATTATAGATTGCATATGAATGAATATAAGAGACCAAATATATATTCCTTTCTACCATTGTAGAGGCGCATTTTCTGTCTATGGATTCTGGTTTCATTTTCAATTTCAATGCAGTGGTTTATTGATCATCCAAAGTTTAGCTCAAATCCATTTTACATTGGTGGTGGCTCATATTCAGGAATAACTACTGGTCCTTTAGTTCAAAAAGTGTATGAAGGTAAAATAACAAATGTTAATTTGATGACCTAAATTTGACCCTAGCCTAAATGTTTGTTCTCATTACTTCTTGGAAGGGCAGGATACATAACAAGACAAGTGCCACACATAAACATCAAAGTATGAAATGCCACAAAAACCTTTTTTTCCTTCTAAATATTAGCTTTTGAATTACTATGTATAATTAATTGTTTCATTTATCAACAGGGTTATGTGCTTGCAAGCCCATTAGTTGACTCATATCAGGATGTAAACATGAGAGTTTTATATGCATACCATATGAGTCTTATACCAAAAGAACTCTACGAGGTTACTTTTCCTTCATCATCATCATCATCATCATCTATTGATCTAGAATATATTTAATTAGCTTTTTAAAAAGTGTGTTTAAAAAATTAAGAAAGAATAAATTTTATTCTTTGTTAACTCGTAAAAACAGAAAACTGATTTTCATACAACAAAACTATTTTCATAAGATGGCTTTCTTTCTTTGCCTCTCGTTATGAACATGTTATGTTTTCAATACGTCGCCTGAAATTTAATGTCCCAAAACTCAAACATTATTGTTGCAGTCACTGAAAGAAAATTGCAATGGTAATTATGTATACATTGATCCGGAAAACACAAAGTGTGTCTCAGATTATGAAGCTTATTCAGAGGTTAGTTTTATGTTGTACGTACTCATAGTTATGCATTTATTTGGTATAAAGTAATCAAGTTACCTATTTTCTTGCAGCTAGTTCGTTATATAAACCAACAACAAATTTTAGAACCTCTTTGTATTACTACACCTGCGGTGAACAACATAATTCAACAACCAGCTCAAGATCGTCCAGAATTTTGGTGTAGAGTTAAGAAAATCTCTCTCTCTCTCTCTCCCTCCCTCCCTCCATATATCTATCTCCCCCGCTCCCACCAAATTTGTGTGTCTTTAGGATTTGATCACATATGCTCTATTTACGATTAGTTATTGTTGGGAGTCCCACATGATATAGATGTGACATAGTCTGAAAAAGTATTTATAAGTGGGAGATATTCCTAACCTTACAAGCCAGATTTGTATGGTTGAATTATGTCCAACCCAAATTCGAAGATGATATCAAAGTCTATCCAAGATTCGTCAGGACACTCGCATGCTATTGAGCCACTCGTATGACCCTCTAGTTGTCTAGTCTCGGGCATGAGAGGGTGCGCTGAGACTTGAGAGTCCTACATTTGATGTCGTGTGACCTAAAGAAGTGTTTATAGGCAGGAGACATCCCTCATCTTACGAGCTGATTTGTAGGGTTTAGTTAGGCCCAACCTAAATTCTAAAACTTATTTCATACACAATTAGAGAGACAATTGCAAAAATGGAAAACTCAAGGTGTTTGGGATGCAATATTAAGACTAAATGCTACATTATTAGATAGGTATCGAAATCACATGTTAGAAATGGACAAATAATGGATGAAAACAACACATTCTTGTGAAATATTTTACTAAAAGGTCTTTGTTGCTAAATTCATGTGGTCCTACGTTTAAACAACTTACTATTATTGCTCAAGATTCTCATGGAAGAACTCTTTTTAGAAAAATATAGAAGTGTTGGGTCACGAGGGAAGCCAATCTAAAACACCCGGGAGGTCTCCACATTGGGTCAAGAGCAAACATATAAGTGGATTTGACACCACTTATTTCTCCCAAAACCTTAGGAATTAGGTGTATTGGTCCCTTCACTTTTATATTGCTCAACATCTCTGTTTTCATCCAATGTGGAACTTACTCACACTTGATACACCAACAATCTCCATCTCAAGTGAGTCCTGCTCCCCCTCAAGCGAAATTTTTTTTTCATCCACATAGACTTGCACCACCGTTGTCTCACGTTCATCAATGGGACACGACACCTACCCTACACATTGCTAGGTAGACTTTCGATACAAGGAACCAGTCACCAGAAGCATCGTCTCTGAATCTCCGATACCACCGTTGGGTCACAAGAAGAGCCTGAAACGCCAGAGATTGGGCCAAGAGCAAATGTATAAGTGGATTTGACACCACTTATTTCACCCAAAATCTTAAGGAATTAGGTGTATGAGTCCCTTCACTTATATATTGTTTAACATATCTATTTTCGTCCAATGTGGGACTTACTCACACTTGATACACCAATCTACCTACTAACTATAATAATAGCATCAACTTTCAATCATAGTACTTAATTATTTGAATCCTATTTTGTAATAGAAGTCATTCGTTGAGAGAAAAAGAAAAATATTCCTCAATTCTTAACCTCAGATTGGATAGCAGAGCTAACTTGATTAAATTATCAATTGTGTTATAGAGTTATGATCACATTCTTATTGACACCTGGGCAAATGATGAAAATGTGTGGAAGTCCCTTCATGTAAGAAAGGTAATATACTGCATATTGTATCATTTAATTAAATTTTAACGATTACTTAATCAAATTACTTAATTGAAGTTTTCTTGGAGCTAAGCATTTAATTCAATAATGCTATGTAAATAGGGAACTAAGGAGGAGTTCATAAGATGCAACAAGACTTTGGCATACACTAAAACTCGACTTAGTGTTGTCGATTATTATAAGAATCTCACTAATGCCAACCTCCAAGCGCTGGTTTACTGGTAACTTGTAAAGTTTAAAATTTCACCACTTTTCCTTTTAGCTCGGTGCTATTTTAGAGTAAACTTCAATTTAGTGTCTTTATAAGTATCACTCTCTCTTCTATGTAGTCTCTAAACTATAAAAAACCTATTAAATAGTCCTTAAAGTTTATTTTGAAGCATCCATTTTGTCCATATGCACGAAATTCGTAGACTAAATTGATAGACGAAGCTAAACTTTAAGAACTATTGAATGGAATGTCATAGTTAAGGGACTAAGTTAGAGATAGAGTGATAATTTAAGGACTAATGTGCGGTACTCGTGTTATTTGTATTATGATTTTTCTAACCTATAAAATTACATTCTATAAATGATTTTAAACTCAACTTTTAGCTGATAATTGCAGTTCCCATCTTGACATGGCTTTACCACATCTGGGTACCCAATATTGGATCAAGTCATTGAACATGAGCACACATGACAAATGGCGTGCTTGGTTTGTTGAGGGTCAAGTGGCCGGGTAAGTTAAGTTGAAATTTATGTAATTAGTAATTAAAATGCTAAGTAGTTTGGGTATACACAGTAAGTGTCATTGAGAAATCAATTCAGTGTTCGAAAAATGCAACTCATTAATCACTAACCGAATTTTATTAACCACAAATTTGAATATTATTAACCGTGCAGTTGAACACATGAAAATAATGGTTAATCACATTCAAATTCTTGTTAATAAAGTGTGGTTAATGAGCTGTGACACCTAATATATCTTTTAACTAGATCCAACACTTCATTAACTTTGTGCGTGAACTGCATTATCATTTAAAAGGTTGTGGAATTTAGATCACAAACCCTTCACCCTTGAGATTTACTTGGAATCAGCTAAAGCCCTTAATGACTTAATTTTAATGCAAAACAGTATAGTAGTTATGGTACTTTACAAAGGTTTCCTTAGATACCAACAATGTAATGATGTAAACTGTCTATAAGCATGTTTTGTAAGTATTTTGTGTCAATATAACCACAGGTAAATTAGAATATGTCATTCTTCACATTTTTCTATATGATAATTTATGAAAGTAAACAATGTGCCATCTTATTAATTAAGTGGTTCTTCTAATATTCCACACAGATTCACAGAAATCTACAAAATGAAAGAAGACCACTACTTAACATATGTGAATGTGAAGGCAAGTACAATTCTAATTCCTAAATATTGAGAATGTTATTTTAACTTATTTCTATCCATTCAATCCAGAATTGGTTTTAGTGAAATGTAATACAGTCGTATTCTTTCTCTCATTTGATTATAGCTATTATCATTTTAATATAATGTAGGGTGCAGGTCATGTGGCCCAGACATTTAAGCCCAAAGAAGTTTATAGTATGATTAATAGGTGGTTTTCATTTTCTCTTATCTAAGATTTTGCTTCGATGTACACAAAATACTCAACTTAATTTTTTTCATTAGGGTATTTCAAGTTTATTTAAATATATGTACATGTTCCAAAGCACTTAAGCAGTGTTTGATATTGATAGTGTAACATCCCCAATTTTTCTTGGGTGAACCCTTTGTTTTAATTTTAGATAGTGGTGGAACCATTGAAGAAGTGGTAGGGAATGCAAGCTCATCAATCTGTTTCTTGAACACAAATTTCTCCTCCGGAGTCATACCATTATATCTCGCCCATATCATCTCCATAGAGTAAGTAATGTCACATTCAGCATATTTTTCTTGAGAGACATCCTCATCCAAAGAATCCAAACTCAAATTTCTCCACATGATGTCACTAACCACATCTGACCCCTCAACTTTCCCGCTCCAACATAAATAATTCTCAAACTCAATCAATCTCAGCAGACCTATAGGCGTAACGCTGCCTATATATGCGGGGCATAGAAGTCACATTGCCCTGGAAATATTTTCTTCAATGCATTAAGACAATCTTTTGGGCCACCCCCTCAATGAAGTGTGCTCATCGACCATAGCCTTCTCCTCATTCGATAACCGACCAAACATTTCCGAGTCGGTTGAGGTAGTAAGCAGCACATGTGTGTGGAGTCCACACCTAACCTTCACACGCCAACCCCCATCACGAGCAGTACAAGTAGCTGTCAACTTAAATGGACAGTCGCACTTCTTTGACCAGATGACTCTAGAATTATATATTAGTGAACTTTCCATGTTTCTCACAGTCAAAAATAATTTTATCTCTCGTCCCCCTTTTACCTCCACCTTTGTCAGATGTAAGAATGATAACCACAACTCCAATGCCTCTCCCAACGTCTCTGACCCAATGTATAACATCCTCACGTGAAGGAAATAGCTACAAAATAGAAAATTGTTAGGTACTTAATTAATTAAATATCTACATACATGTTTTAAAAAAAATAATTAATTAAATATACCTGTCTCCGTCCTGAATGACCCTGATGTATCTATCTCGACCAGAACCAACTGTGACTCAGTATCCATATCTGTTTCCAGTTTTACGAGAAAAAATAAAACATAAGACATAATAATATAATTACGAAACAGATTTATCTGCTATGGTCCTATGGACATAAATCCGTTTTGATTTTTTTCGAAACAGATTTATGTGGTAAAAGTTAAATCCGTTTTGAAGCAAATATAAAAACAGAAGTAAGTTTGCAAAATATAAATCCGTTTTGGAGAATTTTTTTTAAAAACGGAAATTACATTTTTAAACGTAAATCCGCTTTTGAAACAATTAAATGCCAAACGGAAGTAAGCCTTTTGAGATACTTCCGTTTTGAGAAAAAAAGTCAACTAACAGAAGTATCTTTTTCTGTTTACTTCCATTTGGCGTCGTATTTAATGCAGTTTTAATGATTAACGGATTTACCTCTACTACATGTAAACCCGTTTGCTGATATAGTGAGTCCTACTAGAGAATCTGATCCAAATTCAATTTTGTGTAATAAATAAGAAGGGTGTTTTTGGGTTTCTAAAAATTGCGGGGTATAAAAAAAACCCTTAATATAAACTGTTTTTTTTTTTGTGATTACCAAGGGCTTACAGTACAGCCCAAAATAAAGAGAAACAAAAAGGCCAGCGCCCAACAGGCTGAAATTCAATCAATTAAAATTGTTTTAAAAATATGAGGTGTTGGACCAAAAAAAAAAATATGAGGTGCAAAAATGTAATTGTGATTGTAGTTTGACCAAAATTGTCAAATCGATAAGAGCCCTAATTATATTGAATCCAAGCAGTGTGAATCGACAAAAGCACTCCCCAACGCCGCAACCTTCACCACCACCACCACCACCACCACCACCACCTTCGCGGCTGCATTCTCTCTTCACACTCTGCGATGTACGCCTCATAGCTTCTCTCTTTTCTTTCATTTCTCTCTGTAACATTTATTGTTTATCTTTGATTAGAATGCTAGCACTTGTTATGTCCCTAATTTGCAAATCTAGGGTTTTGAGATATTATTTCGGATAATATTTCGGATATTAACTAATATATAGTAGATATTGCGGTTACATCTCCCTCAATATCTCCTATATTAGTTAATATCTGTCTAAGTAGTATTGATCTAGTTTTGTATTCCATGATAGGACTCCATGATAGGACTCCTTGTAGGTGTTTGTTTATCATTCCCTGTACTGGATTTTGTTTATGAAGTTTTAGTTTTTATTTATATCTATAGATTTTAAGCCTACTTTTTTGTGTGCTCTTGGAACAGTTGCACAATGCAGTCGAACGAGGCATCTTGTTCTTCAATGGAAGTGGAAGTTGTTCCATCTGAACCAAAAGTTTTGCCACCTAAGCCAAAGTTTGAGGCTTTGAAACCTCATGAGATGTCTAGTGGTCAGGTTCAGTTTCGTAAGGTATCAGTTCCACCACATCGCTATACTCCTCTGAAGAAAGCTTGGATGGATATCTATACTCCCATATTTGAACAAATGAAAATTGACATCCGTATGAATTTGAAGGCTCGTAAAGTTGAGTTGAAGACGAGGACCTGATACTCCTGATATCAGTAACCTGCAAAAATGTGCTGATTTTGTTCATGCTTTTATGTTGGGCTTTGATGTCATAGATGCGGTCGCTCTTCTGCGTTTGGATGAGCTCTATGTTGAGTCCTTTGAGATCAAGGATGTTAAAACACTTCGAGGCGATCACTTGTCTCGTGCTATTGGAAGATTATCAGGCAAAGGTGGTAAAACAAAGTTCGCAATTGAGAATGCATCCAAGACAAGGGATCGTCATTGCCGACTCCAAAATCCACATATTGGGATCTTTTGCAAACATAAAGATTGCCAGAGATTCTCTTTGTAACCTAATTTTGGGATCACCAGCCGCAAAAGTATATTCCAAACTGAGAGCTGTTACTGCTAGATTGGCAGAAAGGTTTTGATCTTCTCTTAATCAATCATACCATTTTGGACACTCTCTTATGTTTCCGTAGATTTTTTCTAAGTGTGTTGAGGATGAATTATTTTGAGGACTTATTTCATTCAATTCTACTTTTATCAAGTTCAAGTCAAAGTTATGAATGTAATAGCTGTTTATATGAAATAGCTGTTTTATGAAGATGTGTATTCTGGACTAAAAGTTATGGAACAAACTCTTCTCAACGCAATATATCTGGTGCTATGAATATGAGCAAAAAAAAAATCACTTTTAAATGTATGTTATAACCCCCTTTAACCAACAATCACTAATATTAATACCCCATTTTATGTTAGAAAAATGCTAAATTATACTTTTAATCTGTTATATTTATATTAGGTTTTAGTTTGACCTGTTATTTATTATTTGTTCTGTTCTGTATTGGTCTCTAACATAACAAAGTTATACCAACATTGTCCTTCTGTTACCAATACTGTGAAAAGTAGCTCATGTACGGTGAAAACGAAACTTATGTAACCGTGAAAAGTAATGATCTTCTAGTTGAATTAGCATGTGAGAGATCAATTTGAAACCAAAAATTAAGATAAAAGACTAAATTGACTAATGAGTCTTCTTCGGCGACATCTGAGTACTTGGAGTTTTGGCAAATTGACTAACCCATGTCTATATGATGTTTGTAATATAAGAGAGCGATTCAAACAAATAATAGCGGACCAAACTAAAACTTCAAATAAACAGAAAAGATTAAAAGTATGATTCAACCTTAAAAAAAATAAAAGCTTTTTTTGTCAGTGTCTTAATTGAAGATAATAAACTTGATGAACATTGAGAAACGTTAAATTAATGAGGAGTGTTATTTAGTTTTTAATACTCTATTATTGATTGAAATTCATGTAGGTTACACAATTTTCGAATTAAATCTAGTTAAACAAAAACATTTCTTATAGTATGAACAATTCATTCGCTATAAAAGCTCTCAGTCTATAATTTGTATCTTAAAATTTGTAATGAAAGTGGCTAAAAATGAAAGTCATGTCAAGTAATAAATTAATCCATTCAAACAAGAAAAGTGCTCTTTTCATCCTCCAAAAAGAAACCCAGCTGCCTCTTCCTCATTGTCATTGAATAATTGAAGAGCTTGTACAACTGTCTCTCTTCCAAATCCCAGCTCAACAAGCTTTGAAACTTTGGCTTCAAAAGCAGAGTCCTGCAAAGTAACATAAATTTAAGACCATTTCAGGGAATAGGGAACCTAAATAATTTCAGTAATTATAAAAAAGCAACATTTTACATATACCATCAATTAAGTCTTCTGCAAGAATTATAAGATGACATTTAAGATTTTTGAAACTAATTTAGCACCTAAAAGCTTTGGAGAGTTAATGTAACAAACTAATCGTTGGAGGATCAAATAGAGTAAAAGTACAAAGATGAAACTCAGTCTCTGTTGTTCGTTCGGCTTATCTGGGCTTATCTATTGGCATAAGTAATTGTGGGATGGTTTAAACAGCTTATGACCTGATACGATCGTGCAATGGAAATTAATTAAAGCTCACCTTATAGACTCCGGCCACCGTAGACGGTGGTCGTTGGTCGTGAACCACCTCCTCCGGTCGTCCTCTCCGGCGACGTCGCTGTTAGTCCGCCGTGGAAACGCGCCAAAGCTGTGAAAACGCGCCCAAGCTGTCGTGTTCGCGTCGCCGCCGCTAGAGACCCCCCCTCGTCGCTTGCTTTCTACCCGGTCCCCTCACCGTCGCCGTCAACGACGCACTTTGAGCCGTGGCCGTGTGCTCAGCTCCCCCTCCCCACCATCGCGCCCACCACTTCTGCTGCCAGCCATCGAACGGCCGGCCGAAGACCCATCACTGTCGCGAACCTTCCCGACGTGGCCATGAGACCACTACGCTCGCATCCTGATGTCCGAAGTCCTTCTCTCTCTCACCCTCGTGAAGCTCTCTCTCTCATGGTGAAGGAAAACATTTCTCTCTCTGTCATGTGAGGAAGCGACGCTGGAAAAGGAAAGAAGAATTTAGGGTTTCCAAAGTTTAGGTTAATCCCCTTTTATACCCCTTGTCTTTCTTTCTCTTTTTGTTCAAAAAAAAATATAGATCAGATTGCTAACTAGATCCCTCCCACTTACTATGAAACCCCCCCTTTTTGCGTAAGCCTTGCAGTTTCGTGGGCCAGCAGTCCAAAAGCCCAGAAACGGAAAAGGACTTTGGCTCTTCACACCCCTTTTATTCCATTCTGCGCCCCACCTCTTTACTAGTTTTTGTTTATCTTTTTATTTATCTTTCTTATTATTGTTATATTATGGTTATTATTATTATTATTATTATTATTATTATTATTATTATTATTGCTATCCATTTCAAAAAAGATAAAAATAAATGTTGGTTCACATAAAAAGTATTTTTCTCTCTCTTCCTTTTTTTTCGTAAAAAAATAACAAAAATGGGTTTGGTCGAGATGTACATCTTGTCAATCCCGGTTTAAGATACCTGAGTTGTACAACTTGGTGATCTCTAACCCCTTCAAAAAATTAAAATCAACCAAACCAACAAAAAATTTTCAAGAAAGAACTACGTGACTTTTGAGTTCCTCATTGCACCTGAGGATACGTAGGAGCGGGGCTTCCCCGTCAAGTCAAAATTAAATTTTTCTAAGTTAGTTCTTATTTCATTTCTTTGTAAATAATTAGTTATTTTTTTTACTAAATATTATTCTATTTTATTTTTGGGTAAGACAAATAATTAAGTAATTTATTAATACTTGCACAATCAGATTTAGGCTAACTGTCTTAGGACACATGTATTAGGGGTGTAGTGAAATTAGGTTTTCGCCCTTCCCTTTGCATAACCGACTCCCGAATCCAACCTAGGTTACGCAGACCATAAATTAAATGTAGGTTTTCCTCAATTTCCCTATTAAATAAATTGGGTGGCGACTCCCTGAAATAATCAATTTTTGAGCCGTCTCCGTCGGGACCCCGGTCACGACAGATGGCGACTCCGCTGGGGACTAGTGAGAGTCAAGCCTGTTTAATTTGTTTGTGCAAAATGTTTATAAGTTATGCTTGTATTTGTTGGATATAAACCCTAGGGTAGAAGATGTTAAATATTGCTGGTCGTATTCTTCTGGTTATTTTGCAGGTACTATGTGGTCTTTGTTTGTTTTAGGGTTTGAAGGTTTCTATGCTCCCTTCACCCACTGCACATACACTGTGAGCACACACTGAGAGTTGAGCTCATACCAGAGCCGCAAAAACACATAAGTTAGAACGAGGATGAGTGGGACTCATTTGTGACGTACGTCCTGTGTGACTTCCACGAATTCCTCATCTAGAGTACGATTCTTCTGTGCGGATATCCACAATTTGGATGTACATCCTGTTGTGGTCCATCTTCCAGAGGAGTACTTGACTCTAGAGACCTTGAAACCCTCTAGGTTATGAAAACCCACCCTGTGTTAGTATTCTCAATAGAAGACATTAGATCTGTAGGGCCCGATAGCATGGGCTAACCAAATTAGGTCACAAAGGGGGCTACTCTATCTCTTACCTTACTCTTCAAAAAAAAATCTTTTCTCCATCAACAAATTTTTGGATTTCAAAAAAGAATGACTAACAGAAAAACCTCTTTCACATGCATTTTTCCATTTTTTGTTTTTACCATCCTAACGGTTGTTATTTATCTGTCAAGGAAAGTTTGCTGAGGTATCCAAGTTCTAGATCTGAAAGTGAGTAACTTTGACAAGGAAAAACAAGACATGGAACTACCAAAGGAGAAAGAAACGTCCTCAACAAGGAAAACTATCCAATTCAAAGTCCAAAATCCCGAAATGTCCAAGCTGAGAGACTATGCTTCCAATCTACCTGAGCAGTCGAAATCCAAATTCAAGAGGGTATATGGGAATTTGTTGGGCCTTTTGGTCGTAAAGGTTCAAGAGGGAGCAATCACTGCGTTGGCCCAGTACTATGACTCCGAGTTGAGGTGCTTCACTTTCTCCAACTTTCAGTTGGCCCCTACCCTGGAGGAGTTCGCGTTGATCATTGGACAGCCCCTGACCGGGAGGCCGTATCATTACCGTGGGAATTATCCCGTTGTTGAAAAGGTTGTGAAGGTGCTGGGAATCGATTCAGATTGGTTGACCTATACGAAAACCAAAGGGATGACGCCTAAGGGTATACCGAGGTTGTGGTTGGAAGAGTTAATAAAAAAGTTGATACTTGAGAAAAGGTGGGAAACTCTTGTAGATGTCTTGGCTCTTACAATCTATGACCTTGTCTTGTTCCCGAGTAGGGGAAATTGGGTAAGCCTTGCAGCAACTGATGTATTCATGGCCGGTAAATGTCGAGGGGAAAGCTCCACGTTCCCAATCTTAGGTGACATGTACCATACATTGAATTACTGCCATGAACTGAAGGGGAGAAGGATTGTATGTTGTCTTCCGGTACTGTTTGTGTGGTTGTCTGCTCACGTGCTCAAGAGGAAAAATAGCTCGTTCTGCTCTGTTTCTGAACTGAAAAATATGGAATCACAAACCTACAGTGACAGAGAGTGGAAGCAGATATTCATGGGGCTCAATGAAGGTTCGGTGCATTGGTACGCACTGGCGACGGGTGTGGTGCGAGTACTTTTCTCCTGTGGCGAATTCCCGAATGTACCACTCGTGGGGACCTTGGGATGTATCAACCAC
Source organism: Astragalus membranaceus (assembly GCA_039519185.1). Classification (NCBI taxonomy): domain Eukaryota; kingdom Viridiplantae; phylum Streptophyta; class Magnoliopsida; order Fabales; family Fabaceae; genus Astragalus; species Astragalus membranaceus. The sequence continues at coordinate 150,295,304 of CM076848.1, forward strand.
AACCCCATCTTGGCATTGCAGCAGCTGTGTTATCCTTTGACAGGCCCACCGGATAAAAATTGGTTACTTCCATTCACAGCTGACCTCAAAAATGAAATTATGCTATGCAAAATCCGCAAAGCATGGGGGAACGTCACCTATAAGGCAGGAGAGTTGGGAAATAGAGGTATTGGGGCTACAGCTACCTATAAAGAATGTGTACGAAGCAGAGTGGAAGAAATCAAGCTGCCATTTCCGACATTGACACCCAACCCGCCGCAAGAAACAGATACGGTCTTAGAGGAAAGTGATGAGGTGAAGATTTTGAAGGAAAAATTAGCCAGGTCAGAAGGTGAGAAAAAGGCCTTGGGAATCAAACTGAAGGAAGCCCGCGCCTCTCGGAGACCTAAAGATGTAGTGCGATGCGAAATCCCAGTCGCTTGCACAGGCTAACAAAAGGGCCCGAAGCGAGGAAAATTCCAGGCATCATATAAGTGCCGCGAACCAAGATCTGAAAGAACGAATTGCCAAGTGTGACAAAGCTACGAAAGAGAATGAACGTCTAAGATTGGTCCTTAGAGAGAAGGAATATCAAATGGACACCCTCTAGGCCTGAATGGGTGAGCAAGCAGCCCAGTATGATGTAGATAGAAGGTTCAATGAGCATACTCACAGTGAAGCCAGGAGAGAGTACCAGGAGCACCTTGAGGAGAAACATAGAGAAATGGAAGAACTCCTCAAACTAAAGGAGGATGTGCTGGAGGAAAATTGGCGACTAAAGGGAGAATTGATGAACTCTGAAGCAGCCCATGCCGAAACTCAGCAGCGCCTGCTTAGCCTAGATTTGAGGTTGAAAGAAACAATTTCCCACTATGAAGAAAAGATCAGAAATGACAACCTGGAGTTCAGGAATTCCAGCCACATGTATCGGGCCACTATCGATAGGAAGAATGAAGAACTGAGGGCTTTGGGTAACTGGCCCATAGAAAGAAACCATCTCTTGGGACTGATTAGAGCGGCAGAGGTAAATCGCATAGAGGCCTGGTATGAAGTTGGGTATTGGACCCACAAATTGGAAGATGTTCGAAGAATCCCTAAACTAGTCCGTGACGCGGAAGTTATAGTCAACCCACTCACCACCCTTCGCAAGGCGATCGAGTTGATCGATGTTTGCAAGAGATTTGTTGAAGACTTCTAGGAGTTGGTCAAGCAGGCCATGAAGGACGTTGTCATGAATGATGTTTGAATGTTTTCCTTTTGATATTGAATTATAGTTATGTAGTTTGGAAGAACTCGTTTGTTATGGTTTTGGATTCTGGATTTTGGATTTTTGGATTCATTGTTTTGAATGTTATCTGTTGAGGAGATTCGTTTGTTTAATTCTCCATAAGTTCCATGTCTACGATCTACTTATCAAACCAAAGATACTCACTTCAGATTCCAAGAACAATCTATAATGATTCCTTGGCAACTAACTGGTAATTTAGTTATTTCTTGCATAAAAACAAAAATAAGTAAATATTCCCTCTCTTGTTAAAATAGGGACTTAGCAACCATTGCTCGAACTAATAAAGAAAAGGCCAATCGAACTCGAGTGTACTTCACCAGATCAAGAGCAAGAATGACTGAGCAAGAGGAACAACATGGAAGAAATTTAACCCAGTAAGTAGACAAAGTCAGAGAAAGAATGGGAGAAATAGCCACGACCCAGACGCGGATGGAAGAGACCCTACAGGCAGTAAGGGAGACTATTACTCTGTTGACAACAAGGGTAATAGGAGTAATTGGAGGTGAGGGCGGAAGGTTCCCAAACCAAGGTGAGGGTCCACATAACATAGCGCACGACATACCCATCGGGATGGGCTATGAAGCTATGGGACCTACTGGGACTGAAAACCAATACCTTGGAGACAGAGGTGAGGGGCTATTCCACGTCGAAAATGGGGAAGGTGAAAGCCATGCAACGACGCTGCAGGACAGGGCCAGACAATCGGGGATGGATAAGATGGAGGAAAAGATCAAGGCAATCCAGGGATCCGGTGCTTTCGGGTCCTTGGGGGGTAGATGAACTCTGCCCTTCTACAGACGTAGTCATACCTCGAGACTTCAAGGTGCCTAATTTCACGAAGTACGATGGAAGCACCAGTCCTCTTCTGCATTTGAGGACCTATTGTACCAAAATGTCAATATGGTCAAAGGATGAAAAATTCCTCATTAGTTTTTTTCATGAGAGTTTGACTGGGCCGGCGTTGGAATGGTATATCCAAATGGACCACTCTAAGATTGATTGCTGGAAGGACCTCGCCGATGTCTTCATGAATCAGTACAGGTTTAATATGGATATGGCTCAAACCCGGGAGCAACTGGGAATCCTGCAGAAGAATAATGATGAGACCTTTAAGCAGTACGCCCAAAGGCGGAGAACTCTCGCTGCACAAGTCCAACCACCGCTGACTATATCAGAGATGTGCTCCTATTTCCTAGGAACGTTAGGATCTCCCTATGTGGCAGAAATGACAGAGGCTGCATATCGGGACTTTGCAGATTTAATATATGGTGGAGAAAGAATTGAGATGCTGACAAGAGTGGGAAAATTTCAGGTGGAGCAATCAGAAGGCGGGCAATCTAAAAAGAACTATACTCAAAAGAAGAAAGATCCAGAAATCAGTTTCATCCGAGCACCACCAAATATCACTCCCCAACAACCATACTATAATAGACCTCACCCGAATACACCTTACACAATGAATCCAAACACAAACCCCTCACCCATACAAACACTTCCCGTACACAGCATCCCAGGAACCTACCCACAGCCACAGCCAAACTACCAGCAGACCCGTCCGAATTTTCGTCAAACACAAGTCAACTTCCCACCATTCCCTAAACTCTCCATTACCAACACCGAACTGTTCCAACGACTGGCAGACGCTCGTTTGATTGCAGGAATCCCCGTGAAGGATTGGGAGCCTCCATTTCCAGCATGGTATAATTCAAACCTAACTTGTAAGTACCACATGGGGGCCGCAGGACATTCAATTGAGGATTGCGAGGCCTTCAAGACAGCCATAAGAAGATTGATCGCTCATGGGAAACTCGACATCCAGGAAGAGACGGGACAGAATATCAATAGCAACCCTCTCCATAATCACGATGGAAATAGGGCCGTGAGTATGGTGGAAGGAGACCAAAATCCTATCAAGAAGGTCTTGAAACTCTGGACCCCTATGATAAAAATATGGGAAGGGTTACATTGGGTTGGCTATGAAGTGTTGGCACCAATAAAGGAGGTCGTAAAATATGCCATGTATGACGAAGAGAAAGAGTGTGTGTACCACCATAATTGTGTAGGCCATGATATTGAAGATTGTTGGGACTTCAAAGATCAAGTTCAAAGCCTAATGTCCCTAGGGGTGGTGCAAGCTAGGGGGTCTATGTTTCAGGAGGAGATTGATGTTGTGAAACGTTTTGTGCTTAAAGTTCCATCGCTCAACAAACCTACAACACCTGAGAAGGTTGTAGTAACTATAAAGAAGCCCACACCCTTTGCTTGCAAAGACACTCATGCCATTCCCTGGAACTATGAGACCCGAGTCGAAGTTGTGGGAGGCACCACTAAGAGTGACATAAGCAAGAACGAAGGAGTTGAGGAGTCTGTGGACAACCTTGCGAGTGTTAGCGGAATAACCCGGAGTGGGCGATATTTCGGTCCGGAAGAGTCCGAAAAGAAAAAGAAAGAGAAAGAGGCGGAAGAGCCATCGGAAGAAGAGTTCCTAAAAATCATGAAGCAGAATGAGTATGATGTGACTGAGCAACTAAAAAAGACTCCAGCTCGGATCTCGTTGCTTTCTCTTATCCTCTCCTCCGAGATACATAGGAAAGCTTTGTTGAGGACGTTGGAAGAAGCTTTCGTGAAACCTGATGTGACTCCCCAAACGGTGGTCAACATGGTAGATCCAATGCAGCGAGTTAACCTGATTACATTTGCTGAAAGTGAGGTACACCCTCAAGCCAGAGGAGAACATCGGGCCCTGCACATCACTCTAAAGTGTCGAGAATTCGTGATAGCCAAAGTACTAATCGATGGTGGATCAGCCCTTAATGTCCTGCCTATGACCACCTTAACATCATTAGGGTTTAGGGAAAGAGATTTAACCCCTTAAACCTTGATGGTTCGGGCTTTCGATGGATCTAAAAGAAGTGTCCTGGGTGAAGTAGTGCTCTCGTTGGAGATTGGCCCAAGTGTCTTCCGGGTGCTGTTCCAAGTCATGGTTATCGATTCGGCATACACCATGTTATTGGGACGACCATGGATTCACGAAGCTGGGGAAGTACCTTTGACTCACCACCAGAGGGTCAAATTTGTTGAAAATAGAAACATCATCACAATCCGAGGAGAAGAGGAAATGCTGGTCTCAAAACCTATGTCTCTACCCTATGTGGACAACACTGAAGAAGAAGTAACAAATATGTGCCACAGTTTCGAGGTGGATAAATCTGGAGTTACCGAAGGAGCCTCGTTGAGGCCCAGCGTGAATCAAGTAGTGGTCCGGATAATGATAAAAAATGGCTATGAAGAGGGAAAAGGTTTGGGTCGTCACTTACAAGGAATTTGCACTCCCATACCCGTGAAGCAGAAGTCAGACACCATGGGAATTGGCTATGAGGGGAGCCTCGAGATGAAGTCAAGGAAACCGACAATGGGTAAATAGGGAATTCAGGTGATTCCACGCTTGAGCGACACTTTCCAAGCACCAGCAAAAGTGCTATATAGTCGGCACTACGCACCGCCTCGTGATTAACATGATGGACAAAGATGGTTCGGGAGCGGGTGGCATTATTCTCCCTCGCAACAATCAAGAGTCACTGAGCAATTGGCAAGCTGAACCAGTTGTTGATGTTGTTACTTTCATGTAATCGTCTTTTAGTTTGTTGTTTTAGCCGTTTAAGGCTATAAGACTTTTGCTATTTTGCTTGAGACAAGAATTAAATGAATTTACATGCATTTCTATCCATTTGTGTTGTTACGTTTTGCATTCTCGCATTCTATCTCACATTCGTTTGTTTATCCCTTTTATTTTCATTTTCTATCGTCATTTATTGTGGTTATCCCTTTCCAACCTCGTTAACTACTCTCCAGGGATCCCAATTTCGCTAAAGTTTTGCCTCGTTATGAGAATGTCGAGAACCTATCATTTGATCCCCTCACGACTTTTGGTGAAGACTATGTTGAGTCGGAAGAAGATATTGAAGCAATTGATAGGCTCTCTAAGTTGCTGGGGCACACTGAAAAGGAGTTTGGTTTGAACGATGACACGGTAGAAATCATTAATATGGGGACTGAAGAGGAAAAGAAGGAGTTGAAGTTGGTCAACAACCCTGAACGGGAGGAGATGATTACCTTGTTTAAAGAATATTTTGATGTATTCGCATGGTCCTACAAAGATATGCCCGGGATTGACCCAAAAATAGCAGCACATAATATTCCTCTTTTTCCGGATGTAAAGCCAAAGAAGAAAAAGCTGAGGAAGATGCATCCAGATATGTCTTTGAAGATCAAGGAGGAAGTGACTAAACAATGGGAGGCGGGATTTTTAGAGGTCTCAATACATCCAGAATGGGTGGCCAACATTGTCCCAGTGCCCAAGAAGGATGGGGAAGTTAGGATGTGTGTGGATTACCGAGATCTCAACCAGGCCAGCCCAAAGGATGACTTTCCTCTTCCACATATTGACTTGCTTGTTGACAATACTGCAAGGAACCACAGGTTTTCCTTCATGGATGGTTACTCTGGATACAACCAAATTCCCATGAATGCCGAAGATAAAGAAAAGACGACATTCATTACCCCATGGGGAACCTTCTGTTATAGGGTGATGCCTTTCGGTTTGAAAAATGCTGGGGCAACTTACCAGCGTGCCATGGTCGCACTCTTCCACGATTTGATGCATAAAGAGATCGAGGTGTATGTGGATGACATGGTGGCAAAATCTCAAGAGCAAGAAAGTCATGTGGCAGTACTGCAGAAGTTATTTGAAAGACTCGGGAAATATAAAGTGCGGTTGAACCCCAATAAGTGTGTCTTTGGGCCATCCTCAGGGAAGTTACTCGGATTCATTGTAAGCAGGGATGGTATAAGGGTGGATTCTGATAAGATAAAGTCTATTCAAGAGATGCCTACCCCCAAAAGCGAACGTGAAGTAAGAAGCTTTTTGGGGAGGCTCAATTACATTGCAAAATTCATTACCAACTTGACTAGTACAAGCGAACCGATATTCAAGTTATTGAGAAAGAACAAAACCATGTAAATGGGATGATAAATGTCAAGAAGCTTTTGATAGGATAAAGGATTATTTATCAAACCCTCCTGTTTTGGCGCCCCCAACACCAGGGAGACCAATGATTTTGTACTTGACTGTGTTGCCATCATCCATGGGGGCAATGCTGGGGCAACATGACACGTCAGGGAAAGAGCAGGCCATCTACTATTTGAGTAAAAAATTCAATGACTGCGAAACCCGCTACATGGCAATTGAAAGGACGTGTTGTGCCCTAGTCTGGACCTCCAGAAGACTTCGCCAATACATGTTGTACTACACTACTTGTTTGATATCACGATTTGATCCGCTAAAGTACATTTTTGAAAGCCCCCACGTTTCCTTAAGGGTTTCGAAATGGCAAGTGATCTTATCGGAATACGACATCAAGTACGTGTCGCAAAAGTCTATCAAGGGAAGTACCATCGCCGATTATCTGGCCGATAACCCTCTCGCGGAAGGGAAATCGTCTAGTTTGGATGATATAGAAAGAGGAGTAATGGCAACTAATGAAGATAAAGGAACAAAAGAGGCATGGAGAATGTACTTCGACGAAGCAGTCAACATGTATGGAAATGGTGTTGGAGCAGTAGTAATTTCACCAGATGGTAAGCAATACCCTGTGGCCATCAAGTTGAGTTTCGAATGCACCAACAACATCGCCGAGTATGAGGCATGTGCAAATGGACTACATGTTGCAATCAACCTCGGTGTGAAAAGACTAGATGTGTTTGGAAATTCGGCACTCATCATTTACCAGGTAAAGGGCGAATGGAAAACCAAGGACACAAAGTTAGTACCTTATCAAAAACACTTAACCCAATTGGTGGAAAATTTTGAAGAAGTAACATTCACCCATCTGGCGCGAGATAAGAACCAATTTGCCGATGCTTTAGCCACCTTGGCGACGATGTTTAAACTGAACGTCAATGCTGAGGTCCAACCCATCTGTATAGAAGTCAAGGATGAATCAGCTCACCGCGCTAATGTAGAAGAAGAGCCACATAGTGAACCATGGTTCTGTGATATAAAGCGGTACATCCAACAGGGGGAGTACCCAACAGGGGCAAGTGAAGTAAACAAGAAAACAATTAGAAGGCTAGCAATGAGTTTCTTTTTGAGTGGTGAGATACTTTACAAGCGAAGCCAAGATGGTACTTTGTTGAGATGCGTAGATGCTCGAGAGGCTCGAAAAATCATGATCGAGGTACACGAAGGAATCTGTGGAACACATGGAAACAGGCATATGATGTCCCGCAAAGTCATGAGAAGTGGTTTTTATTGGACCACCATGGAAACAGATTGCATAGTACACGTAAGAAAGTGCCTCAAGTGCCAGCTGTACGCCGACAGGATCAATGCACCTCCATTTCCTCTGCATAACCTGACGAGTCCTTGGCCATTTTCCATGTGGGGGATTGACGTGATTGGACCGATTAATCCGAAGGCATCCAATGGGCATCAGTTCATATTGGTAGCAATTGACTATTTCACAAAGTGGGTAGAAGCATTCTCATATGCCAGCATCTCCCAAAAGGTGTTTGCCAAGTTCCTGAAGAAGGACATCATCTGCCGATATGGGATTCCTGAAAGGATAATCACGGACAATGCTCCTAACCTCAATGGCACTGAGATACAAAGGCTATGCGAAAACTTCAAGATCAAGCACCACAATTCAACTCCATATAGACCCCAAATGATTGGTGCAGTGGAAGCAGCAAATAAGAACATCAGGAAAATCATCGCCAAAATGGTGATTAATTACAAAGATTGGCATGAGATGTTACCCTATGCTCTACACGCTTATCGCACTAACGTACGATCCAGCATTGGAGCAACGCCATTTTCTTTGGTGTATGGAATGGAAGCTGTGTCCCCCGTTGAAGATGAAATACCATCCTTGAGAGTTTTAATGGAGGCAGATTTGGAAGAGTCGGAACGGGTAAAAACACGGTTTGAACAATTGAATATGATCGAGGAAAAGAGATTGGCAGCTATTTGTCACGAGCAGTTATACCAAAGTCGAATGGCCAGAGCCTTCAACAAGAAAGTCCGTCCATGAGAGTTTCAACCTGGAGACCTGGTTTTGAAGAGATTACTGCCACACCAAGAAGACACTCGTGGTAAGTGGGCACCCAACTACGCTGGCCCTTACGTGGTCAAGCATGCATTCCCGGGTGGAGCCCTAGTCCTGCTCGACAAGGAAGAGCGTGAACTTCCAAAGCCAATAAATTCAGACGCTGTCAAGAAATTTTATGCCTAAAAAAAAAGAAAAAAGAAAAAATCCCTCTAGATTGAAAACCCGAAAGGGCGGTCTAGGAAAAAATTAGGGATAATAAAGGCCCGGTAGATCGAAAACCCAAAAGGGCGGTCTGGGCTAAAGTTAGGGTCAACAAAAGTCTGCTAGATTGAAAACCCAAAAGGGCGGTCTAAGCAAAAATTAAGGCAAAGAAAAGAAAAAGGGCATAACATGGCAGACTCAAAGGACTCACGAGGGCGCCTACAGTGGGGCAATATAACTGCATGGAAAGGAGTCAGAATCGGATTCCACTTTAATAGTCGCATTAAGGTTCTCAAGAGGATCGGCCGGTAGGGGATTGACCTAGTCATAATAGGGCAAAGTTTGTGTGAGGTTTCCTACTTGTGACCTTCCTTCCTTTCTGTACTCTTTCTTCCTAGTCAATACCACATCAATCTTGATATTTTTTCATATGTTCATGCATTTGCTATTGTTCATTTGTTCATGCATTCATGACCTATTCGCCTAGCTCATTTCCTTTATTCTTTCATTCATGATTGACTCATTTAATCTATGTCTCAAGTAAAATGGCTTAAGTTTGGCAAACTTCAAGACGAATGTGTCAGTAACACATTAATAATTGAAAAAAAAACAAAAAACTCGGTTGACTGGGAGAGTAGACCCACACTTCTCACGACAAATCACAAAGAGAGCGCGGAAGCAGGAAGTCTCGAGGTTGTCCCTAATAAGATTTAAGGGGAGTGCTTCCAATCAGATAAATAGAGGGATTGGTGCTATGAAAGGGCGACTGCGGTTACAAGGAAGAGGTAAAGACAAATAGGCGAAAGTTTGATTGGTCAAAGATCCTTGGTTCGTAGCAATGGTTCGAGTACTAAAACAAAGGCATCCACAAGTAAACATGCATTACATTACGTTTTTATTTTTTATTTTTTCCTCCGTGCCATCGGTCTCGCCCTGGCATTATCCTTTACTTTTCATGCTATCGGTCTCGCCCTGGCATTTGTTTTTAAATTTTCATTCTATCGGTCTCGCCCTGGCATTTTGATTTTTAAATTTTCTGCTATCGGTCTCGCCCTGGCATTGTCTTTAATTTTCATGCTATCGGTCTCGCTCTGGCATTATCTTTGATTTTCATGCTTTCGGTCTCGCCCTGGCATTGTCTTTAATTTTCATGCTATCGGTCTCGCCCTGACATTGTCTTTAACTTTGTGCTATCGGTCTTGCCCTGGCATTGTCTTTAGGTTTCATGCTATCGGTCTTGCCCCGGCATTGTCTTTAATTTTCATGCTATCGGTCTCGCGCTGGCATTGTCTTTAATTTTGTGCTATCGGTCTCGCCCTGGCATTGTCTTTAATTTTTCTGCTATCGGACTCGCCCTGGCATTGTCTTTAAGTTTCATGCTATCGGTCTCGCCCTGGCATTGTCTTTAATTTTGTGCTATCGGTCTCGCCCTGGCATTGTCTTTAATTTTTATGCTATCGGTCTCGCCCTGGCATTGTCTTTATTTTCCATGCTATCGATCTCGCCCTGGCATTGTCTTTAATTTGCATACTATCGGTCTCGCCCTGGCATTTGTTTTGTGTTAATTTCGTGCTATCCGTTCAGCTATGGCGCTGTTCCCCATTTTAACTTTAACAGTCAAAAGACAATTGTGCATTATCTCACCGATTAAAATTGAGGTTCATATTTGTACTTATTCATTAGTTTGATAATAGAAGAAAACATGGTTTTATGTATTATCTCGTAAGAAAGTAAGCACAGAGGGGCATCTGTGAACACCCAATTTTAACCGGTGCATTTTTATTTACTTTTCTTTTTACAAAAAATAATAAAATAAATCCCTTTGGCAAATATTTGGGATGTACGTGTATTCATTGCGTCGGTGTTTTTAGCTTTCTCCCGTGTTTTAAGCTTTCTCGTGTTTTTAGCTTTTTTTTTTCCTCGTATATGGTCTGACATGTCGTTTAGTAAAAAATATAATAGTAATAAAATAGGAGAGGTGCGAAAAAATTTTATTTACAAAATGTCTAGTTACACTTGGCCCAAACATATGCCAAAGTTACAAAAAAAAAAACAGGCCTCAAATGGGCCCAAAAAAAAACAAAATACACCCAAAAAAAAAAGAAAATGTGAGCCCAACAAAAGAAACCTAATCCCTGCCAGCAGCCGTGCGCCTCCTCCGCTCCTGCTCCTAAGCTTGCAAAGCAAGCTTTCGCCAGTTGCCCAAGAATCTGAAAACAACAATTAAAATCAGCAAAAAAAAAGGGAAGGTTGAGTCAGCCACACACAAGCCTTGAGTCAGCTACCTCCAAATCACTAGCTGGCCAGGAGACAATGTATTAATCAGTAGTAATAGAGGATCAAAAAATTAATTTTCGGATTCCAAAAAATGACTATAAAAGGCTAATCCGAAAACCAATTGAGGGGGGGATTTTACAGTGAAATACTCACTACAAGACAATCAAAATACTAAATAGAAAAAGGGTCATAATTTTCCTGTTCAAAAATGTTAAGCAAAGAAGAGTGAAGATCGGATTGGGGTTGCAAGCAGTGGCGGTGAAGCAAAACAGCAACAACAAACTTTTTTTTCTTTTCGCATAACAGCCAGTAGGGTGGGTCGATTTTCTCACAATAACAAAAAAGGGGCTTTTGATTTCTTTTCTGGAAAAACAGGTTGGTCAAGTCTTTTTTTTTGGTTAGTTACGTTTTTTCCTTTTGCTTTCTTATAGTTTATCTTCACTGTTAAATGGAGTCTCCAGAATAATTTCTTTTTGGCTAAAGTGTTCCCGGGGTTCTTTATCTTTATTTAAAGTAACGATTTGGTCCTTTATCTTTTTTTGTCCCAAATCAGTCCTTTATGTTTTAAATTTTTGACACATAAATCCTTTTCTGTCCCAAATCAGTCCTTTATGTTTCAAATTTTTAACACATAAATCCTTTTTTTTGACACATAAATCAACACTGTTAACGGAAAAGGATTTATGTGTCAAAAATTTGATAGATAAAGGACTTATTTGGGAAAAAAAACATAAAGGACTAGTTCGTTACTTTAAATAAAGATAAGGGACCCCGGGAGTACTTTAGCCTTTCTTTTTTTTCGATTTTAAGACTGAAAAAAAAGAATGAAGTAAAAGGAATAGAACCAATAAAATGAAAAGTAGAATAGAGAACAGGGGGTGAGATCAACCAAAAAAAAGGGATAGGGAAGAAGAGAAAGAATTAGAATCTGTGAAAACAAGAAAAAATAAAAAAAAATTAATTAAATCTCACCTTATAGACTCCGGCCATCGTAGACGGTGGCTGTTGGTCGTGAACCACCTCCTTCGGTCGTCCTCTCCGTCGACGTCGCTGTTAGTCCGCCGTGGAAACGCGCCAAAGCTGTGAAAATGCGCCCAAGCTGTCGTGTTCGCGTCGCCGCTAGACACCCCCCCTCGTCGCTGGCTTTCTGCCCGGTCCCCTCACCGTCGCCGTCAACGGCGCACTTTGAGCCGTGGCCGTGTGCTCAGCTCCCCCTCCCCACCATCGCTCCCACCACTTCCGCTGCCAGCCATGGAACGGCCGGCCGGAGACCCATCACTGTCGCGACCCTTCCCGGCGTGGCCATGAGACCACCGTGCTCACATCCCGATGTTCGAAGTCCTTCTCTCTCTCACCCTCGTGAAGCTCTCTCTCTCTCTCTCTCTCACAGTGAAGGAAAACATTTCTCTCTCTGTCATGTGAGGAAGCGGCGCTGGAAAAGGAAAGAAGAATTTAGGGTTTCCAAAGTTTAGGTTAATCCCCTTTTATACCCGTTGTCTTTCTTTTTCTTTTTGTTCAAAAAAAAAGATAGATCAGATTACTAACGAGATCCCTCCCACTTACTACGAACCCCCCCTCCCCTTTTTGCGTAAGCCTTGCAGTTTCGTGGGCCAGCAGTCCAAAAGCCCAGAAACGGAAAAGGACTTTGGCTCTTCACACCCCTTTTATTCCATTCTGCGCCCCACCTCTTTACTAGTTTTTGTTTATCTTTTTATTTATCTTTCTTATTATTGTTATATTATGGATATTATTATTAATATTGCTATCCATTTCAAAAAAGATAAAAATAAATGTTGGTTCACATAAAAAGTATTTTTCTCTCTCTTCCGTTTTTTTCGTAAAAAAAATAACAAAAATGGGTTTGGCCGAGATGTACATCTTGTCAATCCCGGTTTAAGACGCCTGAGTTGTACAACTTGGTGATCTCAAACCCCTTCAAAAATTTAAAATCAACCAAACCAACAAAAAATTTTCAAGAAAGAACTACGTGACTTTTGAGTTTCTCATTGCACCTGAGGATACGTAGGAGCGGGGCTTCCCCGTCAAGTCAAAATTAAATTTTTCTAAGTTAGTTCTTATTTCATTTCTTTGTAAATAATTAGTTATTTTTTTTTACTAAATATTATTCTATTTTATTTTTGGGTAAGACAAATAATTAAGTAATTTATTAATACTTGCACAATCAGATTTAGGGTAACTGTCTTAGGACAGATGTATTAGGGGTGTAGTGAAATTAAGTTTTCGCCCTTCCCTTTGCATAACCGACTCCCGAATCCAACCTAGGTTACGCAGACCATAAATTAAATGTAGGTTTTCCTCAATTTCCCTATTAAATAAATTGGGTGGCGACTCCCTGAAATAATCAATTTTTGAGCCGTCTCCGTCGGGAGCCGGGTCACGACATTAATCATATCATAATTCTTTAGGCCGGCATCTGAATGCTATTTATCTTTTGATTTCCCTTTACAATCTGGTCCACCTCATATATCAATAATGAGACCAACGCGACTGTCGTCACTAACCTCTTTTGTGACTGTACCCCGATGACCATCATATTTAACATACTCGATGACATAGATCAATATGGACGAGTGGCGTGGAAATTTCATGCAATGTGATCTCATATCATGCCTATTTCCAACTGGGCCAACTTAAGTCTTTAGTGAGATCAAACTGAAGTAGCTGAAATGAAAAATTTATTTTGCATATAATATGATATTGGGCCCACTAATCTAAGGCAATCTCAAAGCCAACACCCATATGAGCAGTGTGCTCATGGTAAAGCTTGGGTGTCAAGCCTTTGGTTAGTGGGTCTGCTAGCATAAAGTTCGTCCCTATATATCCTATAGAAATTTGTTTCTTTTGAACTCTTTCCTTCACAACAAGATACTTGATGTCGATGAACTTCGACTTTGTAGAACTCATGTTGTTGTTAGAGTATAGGACAATTGCACTATTGTCACAATAAATCTTTAATGGCCTCTCAATACTTCCAATGATGCTTAGGCCCGAGACAAAGTTTCACAGCCACAATGCATGATTTGATGCCTCAAAGCTGTTAGAGTATAGGACAATTGCACTATTGTCACAATAAATCTTTAATGGCCTCTCAATACTTCCAATGATGCTTAGGCCCGAGGCAAAGTTTCACAGCCACAATGCATGATTTGATGCCTCAAACCAGGCCACAAACTCTGCTGCCATGGTTGAAGGAGCCACTAAAGTATGTTTGGCAGACTTCCATGAAATAGCTCCTCCATCCAAAACAAAAATGTAACCAGATGTGAAACGTCTGCTTTCCGGGCATCCCGTAAAATCAGAGTCAGAATACCCAATGACCTCTAAGATATCTGACTTTTGATAGATAAGCATGAAGTTTCTTGTTCTCTTGAAGTAGCGCATCATGCGCTTCACTGGTGTCCAGTGCTGCATATCATGATTACTTAAATATCTACCAAGAACTCCCACTATAAATGCTATGTCGGGACGAGTACAAACTTGAGCATACATAAGACTTCCCACAGCCAAAGCATAAGGAACCTTATGCATCTCTACCTTATCAAGATCTGTAGCGGGGAACTGTTTGAGACTGAACTTGTCTCCTTTAGCCATGTGTGTATCTCTCGGTTTACTATCTTTCATGAAGAATCTATCCAAAACTGTATCGATATAGCTCCTTTGTGAGAATCCCAAGATACCCCGAGAGCGATCTCTAAGTATTTGGATACCCAACAAATGAGGCGTCCTCGAGATCTTTCATCTCAAAATTCTTCGTGAAAAATCTCTTAGTTTCGTGCAATAAGCCTATATCATTACTCGCTAATAGGATATCATCAACATATAACACCAAAAAGATAAATTTACTCCCACTGAACTTTTGGTATACGCAATCATCAACTACATTAGTCTCAAAGCCATAAGAGGTAATAACCTGATGAAATTTGTAATACCATTGACGGGAAGCCTGTTTAAGGCCATAGACTTTGGATCACCTGAAACAAAGTTGTCTGGTTGCACCATATTAGATTGTTTCGTCGATGTTTCCATTTAGAAACGCAGTCTTTACATCCATCTGATGCAGCTCTAAGTCAAAATGAGCGACTAGTGCCATAATAACCTGAGAGAGTCTTTCAAAGAAACTGGAGAGAAAGTCTCTGTAATCAATGCCTTCCTTTTGAGTGAAGCCTTTGGCGATAAGACGAGCCTTATATCTTTCAATGTTACCCTTGGAATCCCTCTTGGTTTTAAATATCCATTTGCAACCAATGGGTTTCTTACCTTTAGGTAACTTGACAAGATCCCAAACGCCATTGTCAGCCACTGATTTCATCTCATCCTTCATGGCATCAGTCCACTTAAGAGAGTTAGAACTTTTCATAGCCTGACTAAAGTTGATTGGATCTTCCTCAGTGAAGCCAATACCTTCCTCATGTTCTTGAAGAAATACAACATAATCATCTGAAATTGCACTTCTCCTCTCTCTAGTGAATCTTCTTACTAGCACCTCTTGAGGTTGTTGAGTTTGATCTTCTGGTTGTGATTGAGGAGGAAACTCAGTCTTGACTTCTTCTTGAGCAATGTTAGGAATAACATTCTCATTTATTTCTGGATCTGTTGCTTGGCCAATGACAGGTACTAAGACTTGACCACTGTCAGTAACAATTTCTTCATCAAAAGCAACTCTCCTTATGTTTCCTTCCCCTCCAAACTCAACTTCCTCAAGAAATCTTGCATTTCCCGTTTGAAAAAATGTTCTTGTAGTGAGGTTGTAAAACTTATACCCGCTAGAGCGTTCTGCGTACTCAACAAAATAACAGCTAATTGTCTTAGGGTCCAACTTACCTTCATGCGGCCTGTAAGGCTTGACTTCGGCTAGACATCCCCAAATGTGTATGTGCCTAATGCTGGGCTTTTTCCCAGACCATAGCTCATAAGGGGTCTTAGTGACTACTTTGCTTGGTACTCTGTTGAGGATATAGACTGCAGTTTTCAATGCTTCTCCCCAAAGTGACTCTGGTAATGAAGAATGACTAATCATACTCCTCACCATATCCTTAAGAGTCCGATTTCGTCATTCTGCAACTCCGTTCATGCTGGGTTTACCCGACATTTTGTATTGCGGAACGATTCCACAATCATTGAGGAAAAGGGAAAAGGGCCCTGGACGTTGCTCACTTGATCCATCATATCTATCACCATAGATATCTGTATGTATTAGTTCTAAGACGTCATTAGCTCTTTCGACACCTAAATTCCTTTTGTTTGTTTGTTTGTTTGTTTGTTTGTTTGCCCTTAATACACTCTACTCAGACTTGAAAGTCAGACAAATCTAAGGGTCCAAGAATATCCTCCGACACAAGCCTCTAAATTCTCTGTTTAGAGATGTGGCCTAAGCGCTTATGCCATAAAATGGCAGAATTCTCATTTAATTTTCGTTTCGTACCGTGTGATCGTATTTGCAATGTTTGGTTATAGGAGTGCTTAACATCAAGCATATAAAGATTATCAGTTAAAGACCCGTAACCAATAATATTTAGACCATAAGAGAGAGTAGATTTGGCATCTTTAAATGAACAGTCATAACCAGATTTGTCCAAAACCGAAACTGAAATTAAATTCTGTCTAATTGACAGGCAAACATATGTCTCAATCAAATCCAAATAATAACCAGTCTTTAAAAATAATCTAAAAGTTCCTATAGCCTCAACTGCAACTTTAGTTCCATCACCCACATAGATGAATCTTTCAGCATCACTCGGCAGTCGGCTCCATAGGCAACCCTGCATGGACATACTAATGTGAGTAGTAGCACCAGAATCTACCCACCAAGTATCCTTAGGTACTGAAACTAAATTAACTTCATAACAAACAAAAGTGAGATGTTTACCCTTCTTAACTTAGGACAATCTTTCTTCACGTGTCCTTCCTTCTTGCAGAAAAAACAAGTTGAGCCCTTATCTTGGTTTTTCTGCTGCTTCTTCTTAGAAGAACCTTCTGCAGTATTATTATTTTTCTTCCTCTTCTTGTGTTGAGAATTTGAAGCCAAATGAGCACTTTCAGTCCTACCCCTCCGCAGTCTCTCTTCTCTCTCCGGAGTGGGAATGAGTCGTTCCTCCCTTAGTGTCTAGTCCAAGTCCATACATCCGAGAACAATCTCAACAGATTCCTTCCAGGACTTGAAGTTCATCCCATTCAGCATAGGGATTTGGTTAATTTGAGTAACAAAATTTGGAGAGCTAGCAACAACTTAAAAAAAGAACAAATAAACATACAGTCAACATTAGTAGCACATCAAATTATAAATAATGATTAGAAGTGCACAAACAACTTTAATAGTGAATTAGAAGACCCAAAAAGATACCAAGCGCACCATTAGTCCCCAATCTTTGGATTGTAAAGACAAACTGCAAGCAGTACTCTCAACGCAATGATCAAACATTGGTGATAAGTCTTGTCAAACAATGGTTGCCTTTGGGCACCCCAATTGCTCACATGGATAAATAACCTTAGGCTAAATTATAGTTTTGGTCCCTTTATTTGTAAAAAATCAGACATTTGGTCCCCCTATTTTAAAACTCAGACATTTAGTCCCCCTATTTTATAAAAGTCAGAGATTTAGTCCAAAGAGGGGTTTTTAATTTTTTTCTGACGTGGCAAAAAAAAAGGTGATGTGTTCATGCCACATCATAAACTTATTAGTAAAATATTAAAACAAAAAGTTATATTAAAAATCCTAAAATTAAAATAAAAAACAGAAACCCAAAACTAAAATTAAAATAAAAAGGCTTAATTACAGTTTTGGTCCCTCTGTTTTCACCAATTCACGATTTTGGTCCCTAAAGTTTTAATTTGACGATTTTGGTCCCCCTATTTTCCCAATTTGACGAATTTGATCCCCCTCTTAATTTGGTCAAAATTAAGACTCAATTTTGACTGACTCATCCTACGTGGGGGGAGGGGGTGGGGGTGGGGGTGTGCCTATGTGGCAGTCCACGTGGGCTGCCACGTAGGATAAGTCAGTCAAAGTTGACTTTCAATTTTGACCAATTAAGAGGGGGACCTTGATTTTACAAATTGGGAAAATAGGGGGACCAAAATCGTCAAATTAAAACTTTAGGGACCAAAATCGTGAATTGGTTAAAATAGGGGGACCAAAACTGTAATTAAGCCAAATAAAAAACGTTTCATCATCTCCGACCATCAAAACGTTTCATCATCTCCTCCAACTATCAAAACATTTCATTTCATCATCTCCAGATTCCTTTGTTTGTTTCATTTCATCGAGGATTCCCACTACTACTTCTCCCCTAGATCAATAATCCTTAACCCTTGTAGACTTAAAATCCCTAATCTTCAAGCACCAAGAGAGGAAAGGGAATGGGGGATGAAAGGGATTTCGAGGGAGAGATAACAGAGCGATGGTGGGGGTGAGGAGGTTGGGATGATGGTGCGGTGGTGATAGGTGGTGAGAACGGGACGCAGAAACTCTCAAGAACAGAACGCTGCCTCGTTGCTAAAAAAAAGAACGCTAAAGCTCACAATTTCTCTTCCTCGTTGATGATGTTGTTTTCTGAAATCGAAACCAAACTGTTGTTTTCTGCACAGATCTGGAATCGATTGTTGATAATGTTTAGGATGATGATATTGTCAAAAAAAATGTTTAGGATGATGATGATGTTCTCGCACATGTTTTGGATGATGATGATGTTTTTGCTATTGATAGTTTTGGATGATGACTATGTTCTCGCAGGGAAACAACATTCGATCTGGAGTTTTATTTTATTTTTAGTTTTTTTAATTTTAGTAATTTATTTATTTTTTATTCTTAATAATTTAATAATAATATTCTGATGTGGAATGTACATGTGGACCATTAAATGACGTGGCACACACGTGTGCAAGCTGTGTCGGCCGCCACATCATTTAATGAGTGCCACATCATTTAATGAGTGCCACATCAGCATAAAAATTTGAGAAACTCCTTTTTGGACTAAATCTTTGAATTTTTTAAAATAAGGGGACTAAATCTCTGAATTTTAAAATAAGGGGACCAAATGTCCAGATTTGTGAAAATAGGGGGACCAAAACTATAATTTAGTCATAACTTTATAATCACCACCCATTTACCATTACATGCATGTTATTATTCGGCTAAGTCGCACCTTCCTTTGGGCCGACAACAACTCGCATGAATAATTTAATGCAACATCTTTTGTAAATTTAATTGAATTGATCTACGTAATAGAGATTACTTCGGCAACGTGTTATTTCAATCAACTCAATTAAAAATACTAGACAATTTTATTATTATTAATAATAATAATAATAATAATAATAATAATAATAATATGAGAAAAGGTCTTAATTCACATATTTCCTACGCAGAAGCGTAGAAAAAAAACTGAATGTACAGTTATGGCCTCCTAAACGCAAAAGAATGAAATTACTAAAAAATTACAATTCTTCAGCACAAAAATAGCCTTTCCGAGTCGCGTACTCATATGGTGTTGTCCCCTTTTTCCTTTCTCGATCAATTACAATATTAGAAATAAAATAAATAAAATAAGAAAGTCACGGTGCGCAGACTGTATTTAAATTAAAGGCTTAAATATATGATAAGCCCCTGTAAATATGGCCAAAATCCATATAAGCCCCTGCAAATTTTTTTATTTTTAAAATAACCCTTGTAAATACACACCGTTTGTAGTTAAGCCCCTACTGTTAGTTTTTGTTAACATAGTTAACTCTAATCTGACGTGGATGACACCTGTGCTTATTATGTGGCAGTAGGGCTTATATCATCATCTCACACACGCTCATCTTCTTCCTCTTCTTCTTCATCTCTGTAACACGCCTATTCTTCCCTCTTCGTCGCTCATCTTCTCTGTTCCTCTTCTTCTTCATCTCTATTCCTCTTTCGATCTCTCCAATGGCAAGAAGCAATGTCTCTTCGAATGATGCATCAAGGCAAGGCTTACTCCCTGTATACGGATGTGGGGTAGCTATGCGTTTATGGATATCCAACACTTCTGAAAACCCTGGAAGAAGATTTTGGAGGTGTATTAACTGGGGGGTATGTTAGATGTTTGATTTTAATTCTTATATTCTCTTTGCTATTTTGGTTTAGGGTTTGTATTAACAATAATTCTTCTGTTTCTTCTATTTTGGTTTATGTGCAGAAGTGAGTAAGCTGCAACTTGTTTATCTGGGACGATGAACTAGATGTTGAGACAATGAACATGGTTTCAGTTTCAGAAAGAAATGAAGCTCAAGCTGAAGCTGCAAAACAAACAATCTGTCAATGCAAATATGGTGAAATTTTCAAGGATTGGGAGTCAAAGGAAATTGCAAGGCTGAAGCTCAAGTTGTTAGATGAGAGGAAGAAGAAGAGTTGGATGCAAGGAATACTAGTTTTACTCATTATGTTTATAACATTTCAGAAATTTGATTTGGTTAAAAACTAGTGTTTAGGGTATATCAATATATCAGTATTGGATGTAAGGATTGGGTCTGTTTGTAGCATATCAGTATATCAGTATTGTAAGGTTTTAGTGCGACTGATCTATGTAAACTCTACTTGAATTATCAATGAAGTTTTTAAAGTTAACTCAATTCTGTTTCATGTATATCAGTATATTAGTATTGGGTTTGTTTGTAGCATATCAGTATATCAGTATTGGTCTATTTGTAGTATATCAGTATATCAGTATTTCATGTTTTGATTCATAAACGAGACAGAGCAAGAATTGAACATATAATAACAAACTTTGATTCATTAAAAACAAGTTCAACATGTTCCAAAACAAGTACAGACCAAGGTATTTTACCAACTACAGACCATACATTCAGTTTTAAATACATCATTCCTAAGTACATAAACTTGAGTTAATTAGCAAAATACATCACTTCCTAAATACATAAACTCCTAATTAGCAAAATACATAAAGTTGTTTCCTTCATTCTTCACTCCACATTCTCTTGTGTTAATTCCCCACGGTTGTTGCTTCCTTCATCATCTTCAACTACCAGTGGTTTGTTTGTGTCAGAACCAGGACCAGTATAAGGTAGAACACTCCTCTTTATCCTTGTACTAAATCTAGTCTTGTTGAGACCTAGGGTCTTTTTCCTTGGTGCATCAGAATTTGGCATAGCAGCAGCATCAACTGATAAAGCAGCATTTGGTTGAACTTGTGCATCAGAAATTTTCCTTTTTGTTGAAATTGGAAGTTTCTCAATTCTTATAGGGACAGTTACAGCAGCATTTGCAGAATTAGTGACAGTAGCTTCAATTACAGTTCCAGTAGCTTCAATTACAGTTCTAGTAGCAGTTGCAGACACATTTGATTCCTCTTGTGCATTTGAACCCTGTTGTGCATTTGATTCCTCTTGTGCATTTGATCCTTTTATTGGTTTTCTCTACATGGAAAAATGCAAATTTTTAATACATCACAGAGTTTTCATCATCATTAAGCATGTAAAAAAATGTGTATGTCTAATTAATTACCTTCCTTTTTTGTGCATCTAGATTGATCTCTGTACTTTTGCATCCTCTGCTATTGTGACCAAATTTGTCACACTTTGTGCATCTATATTTAGTTCCAATCTTCTTTAGCTTGTCACCATGAGATGGTTGTGGCTCATCAGGTTGCCTCCTCCTCAGTTTACGAGGCCTACCAGGGCCTTTCTTGTACAGTGGTGGCAACAAATCCTCCACTTCAACAACAGGCCACATATCTTGCCCATTTATAGCACTTATACCCCGACCATATGCAAGTTCATAGCTATATCTAGTATAACATAAATCCACATAATCCTCAGGCCTTTGTTCTCTATATGAAATGGCAGCACATGCATGTCTACATGGTATACCAACTAACTGCCAAAAATTACAAGTGCATGTAAATTTCGCTAAGTCAACAATAAATGCCCTAGCACCAAATGTGTGTACAACCTGAAACTGCAAACCCTCAGACCATGTAGCCAAACAATTTCCACTACCCTCAACTTCCTTATCCAACCTCTTCCTAGGCTTAGGCATCACTTTATGTGGCCATCTCTGTAACTTTTTCCTCTGCTTGGGAATCCTATCCATCAAATAATCCCTAATCCACTCAACCATGGTGAGAATAGGCTTATCTCTAGCAGTTAATATTGTACTTTTGAAAGGCTCTGCCAAGTTATTCATAACTATATCACACTTAGGGTAAACAGAAAAGGCATGCTTACACCAGAATTTCGTAGGAACACCCATGAGCCACTCCGAACACTTAACATCAATTTTCTTCAGCTCATTCATCTTTTCCTCCCATGCTTGGTAGTAAGTGGCCTTTGATGCCCCCATCATAAGGGCCCTGTTGATAGTTTCCCCACCAAACTTCTTCTTGCAGTTTGCATACAAGTGCATCACACATAATCTATGCTCCAAACCCATCTCCTCAAACGTTTGTATCAAACCCTACACATAAAACAAGTGTTAAAGATTCACAAAAATTAAACTTGTAAAATAAACATATTAAAGCAAAAGTATTACCTTTTGTTGGTCTGAAATAAAGATCCATCTCCTATCTTGACCAATGTCCTCCAACAACAAGGTTAGAAACCATTTCCAAGACTCTTTTGTTTCAGTTTCAATAACCCCAAAAGCTAGTGGGAAATATTCATCATTTGGATCTCTCCCAACAGCCACCAAAAGATGTCCACCGTATTTGGTCTTGAGGTGACACCCATCAACACAAATGAATGGTCTACAACCCTTCAGGAACCCCTTCTTACACCCATCAAATCAAAAGTAAAAAGATCCAAACCTTGGCTCATGTGATGGTGTTGGTCTAACCACTGAGATCTTGCAAGTGTTTCCAGTATTTACCCTCTTCAACTCTGCTGCATACCTCCATAACAAACAATATTGCTTGGTTGCATCACCTTCAACTATTTGTTGTGCCATTTTCTTTGCTCTCCAAGCTCTACCAAATGTAATCCCAGCCTTGTAATTTAACCTAATATCAGCCATTATCTCTTTGATCTTCACACTGTCAGTAGTTTTTAGTCTTTTAGTCACTGATTTCGCAACCCACTTTGCCCTAGCATTGTAATTATTTAATACCCTACCACATGTGTATGTCCCCCTTCAAGTTTTCATTCTAAAAGTTTGCTTGTACCCCACCTTACTTATAAGGGCTGTAAATCCACATTTGACCTTACATTCAACCCTCACCCTTTTTGTGCAGTTTTTTACAAAAATTATTTCTCTCCCATTTAATATTGACCACTATCTAATTGCCTCCCTAAACTCATTAAGACTACCAAATTCTAAACCAACCTTAAACTTGTAATTTTTGTCAAGCTCTTCAACCCTAAACCTGTCATATTTTGGACCATTCTCCTTCTCTTCTTCATCTGGGCCACTACTGTCCAACTCCTCACTCATGTAATCATCATCTAGCTCACCCACATTCTCAACTTGAGCACTAGAATTCGCACCACTTCTTTTAGTTGGTGTTCTGTTTGCCCGTAACTTTACTTTATAGGGAGTACCATTTTGTGACAACTCTTGATCCACCAGAGACATTCATTGATGGTGATGGGGGCTCTAGGTGGTGTATGAGATTCCTCTTCATCTCCAAACCCATCATCTTTGCCAATTGTTCTCTCTTCCTCTTCATCTCCAAACCCATTATCTTTGCCAATTGTTCTCTCTTCCTCTTCATCTCCAAACCCATCATCTTTGCCCATTGTTCTCTCTTCCTCACTGTCATCCATATGAATATCCCTAACATCATCCTCACTGTCTTCCCCATTACTGTCTATCTCATTTGCTGCAGTTGATCCATATGAATGGCCAGCTTGTTCAAAGTTCTCAATGTAGATATGAGCATGAACTCCCAACTTCAATGCATTCTCAGTTATTTCTAATGCATCATCATCACACAAAAACCTCCTAAACAGCACATCTTGGCCAATTTTCCACCATAGCCTATAACTACCAATTTCGTATCCTAATTCCTTCACAAGACCAACAGCTTCAAAGTAACTCCATTTATCCACATCTTGACCTACCAGAGATGTCTCACTGCCCCCTTCATATTTAAGCACCTCATGTTTAACAAACTTTCCCCCATGGTGAAAAACGACAGCAATAGACATCACTGTATAACACAACATAAGGGTACAATTCAGAATTAGGGATTAGGGCTAAATAGGACATTTCAACCTAAATTAGAGACTTAAAATAGACATTAACACATCAATACACTCAACCCATTCAAAAGCTGTAAAGAGGCCCCTAAACAATTATAACACTACACCTAACACATTCAAAAGTAGTAAAGATTCCCTAGTAAATGACAACACTACACACAACACATTCAATATTCGTTCCCTACCCACCCACGTGGTGTTCTGTACCCAAAACATTTCTGTATTCAACTCAGAAAGTACAAAAAATAAGTGAGTGATCCACTGTCGCGCACGGATCAAAACGAGTGATTTTAAAAATGTAGTTTACGGTAACGACAACTCGAGTATCGTCTCTCAAGGATTCTTGTATGAATTAACCAACTGACTGGAATAATGGGGGGATTTTAAGTTTTGCTTCAGAAAACAATTAAGTAAATGATTAAAATACGTGATTATAAGAGAAGTCGATCTACTGTTTTCGGTTTCCGGCTAATCACTGGTTTCTACCTTACCAATTCCCTAAGCGGCTTCGATCTCTATTCGATTCAATACCAATTGACAAGCGCAAAAGATATAAAACAGATTGGTATTCCTATATTTCGAATTAAGCTAACGGGTTAAACAATCGCAAATTAAGCAATTACGATTTACAAACGCGGTTTAACGACAAAGCGACGTAAACGGCGATTAAAATTAGGAACACGATCATGCGAATTTAATCAAAACCTTTCCATGAAATACAGATTAAGCATATGAATTTTCATAGAATAGAATTGAAAGGGAAACGAAATTGAATTGATAAGATAAAAAACCGCAAAGCGTTGGAAACTTGATTATAGCAGATCAACTGTGGATGATTAGTTCTCACTCACCATCGTTCAAAGCAATGGAATTTTTTGGATCTCTCCTTTTTGTGAATCGTAAAACTCTCATACCTCAACAGTAAACGGCTGCCTAGGTTTAATGGAAAACAAGGAATTCGGGTCATAACCCAACTGGGTCAAAAACATAAAAAAAAACCCGGCCCAAAGTCGACCAAAACTTAAAAATATCTAATGCTGCAACTTCAACGAATTATTCAAGCCTGCTACAGTCCGAATCACCTTCTGGCTTCAACATGAAAGTTGTAGCTCTTTCTCTTAGCTTTTCAATGCATATTGGAACGCGCCGATCCGATACTCGTAGCTCCAGTTATGAATTTTTCCGTGAACGCTGAAAATAAAATACGGAAATCAAATTAAACCAAAAATAAACTAAATTAGAAAAACATTATAAAACATAAAAATAAACAAAGCAAAACATAGAAATGCTTAAGTACAAACATGGAAGAATGTGCATCAAAATGCACTGATCAGTGAGCCCATGTCCAAACCTCTGTATTGCAGAAGAAACCTCACATTCTTCGTCTTCGCGAGCTTCTATACTCTTCATCACGAGCTTCTACGTCAAAGCTTCCTTCCTTCTTCTTCGCCAATGCTCCCTTCGTCTTCGTCAATGCTTCGTTCGTCTTCCTCAGTGCTTCCTTCTTCTGGATTCTGGTTTCTCAGAAAACCCTAGATAGAGCTTCTCCAGTACATGATTAGATGAAATGTGAGAGTTGACAGTGAGATTTCAGAGTTGAGAGTGAGAGTGCCGAGCCATTACAGAGTGAACAGAGAAAGAAGAAGACTTAGGTTGACACGTGTAATCTGCTGCCACGTAATAAGCACAGGTGTCTTTCACGTCAGATTAGAGTTAACTCTGTTAACAAAAACTAACAGTAGGTGCTTAACTACAAACGGTGTGTATTTACAAGGGTTATTTTAAAAAAAAAATTTGCAGGGAATTTTGCCCATATTTGCAGGGGCTTATCATATATTTAAGCCTAAATTAAAATCACGACGCGCAGGTCGACCCGAAATAAATAAACGCATAAACAACACGGAAGTACTAAGACCATAACCCACAACACATATTATTAAATAATAATAAGTTGTGGTATAATTTTTTTTATTGAATATAACGTAAATCAAATATTAGCGAGATACGATCCATATTACTATTTTAATAGTATTAAGTGGACGTGACCATTATATTAACCGTTATAGGCAAGAATGCCCGATTCAATCATGAACAATAATTAATGCAATAAAGAGATATGATCATGATATTATAATTTATGGTCATAAAAAAAATTGATATCTGAATCCATAATAACCATCATGTATAACAATAAATATTATATATACATGTAATCAAGTAAAACAAGAAAGAATCAATTGAAACCAAATATCACGTTATATAGATTATGAACTTTAATGCTATCCTTGCAATATATTTTCAATATACTTTCTCAGTAACTTTAAAAAAAAATTGAACAATCATTCTATATATTGTTCACATGACACAAGTGTATATATATATATATATATATATATATAAAATATCTTTTCACCTATTCACAACACATGATACTGATGTAGTGATGTTGGAAAATTTGTGAAGCAAAAAAATACCGATTCACTACACATGATATTGATATTGGAAAATTTGTGACACAAAAAAGTAACTATATCTGAATAGTTGAGGCACAAACTTTGCATATCTAAATAGTTGAATTTTTTACAACACTAAAGCATCAAAAAACACACTACTTAGCATCAAACTTTACATACTTTGTTTTGAATTTTTTTCACCAAACTGATCACTGAGGAAAAAACTTTGCGTATTCGAACAGTTAAAAAAAAGTTCCGATATTGAGGAATGAACTTTGAGTATTTGAACGGTTATTTTTTTCGAACACTAAAGTATCTCAAAACACGCTGCATAGGATCACACTTTATAAATATGTTATGAATTTTTTTTCACCAAACAGATTACTGAGGAACAAACTCTGCGTATTTGAACAATTACTTTCAACAAATCAGTTATTGAGGAACAAACTTTGTGTATTTGAACAACTATTTTTTTTTCAGACTCTAAAGCACCTTGTCGTGACTGTGATCTCGACGTAGACGGCTCAAAAATTGATTATTTCAGGGAGTCGCCACCCAATTTATTTAATAGGAAATTGAGAAAAACCTACATTTAATTTATGGTCTGCATAACCTAGGTTGGATTCGGGAGTCGGTTATGCAAAGGGAAGGGCGAAAACCTAATTTCACTACACCCCTAATACATCTGTCCTAAGACTTACCCTAAATCTGACTGTGCAAGTATTAATAAATTACTTAATTATTTGTCTTACCCCAAAAATAAAATAGAATAATATTTAGTAAAAAAAAATACCTAATTATTTACAAAGAAATAAAATAAGAACTAACTTAGAAAAATTTAATTTTGACTTGACGGGGAAGCCTACGTATCCTCAGGTGCAATGAGGAACTCAAAAGTCACGTAGTTCTTTCTGAAAAATCTTGTTGGTTGGTAGATTTTATTTTTTGAAGGGGTTTAAGATCAAAGTCGTACGTATGGCTAAAGTCTCTTAAACCGGGATTGACAATATGTACATCTCAGTCAAACCCATTTTCTCTTTTTTTATTTATTTATTTATGTAGGTTCCTTTATTTTTTAAAAAAAAGGGAAATTTGAAAGAAATATAATAAAAAAAACGAAAGGGGTGGGCCGTAACAGAATAGGGGGGTGCAATTTGTAAAAGGGGAGATATTATTAAAGGGGGGTGTGGACAGCAACCCAACACAGTTTTCAGGCTTATGAGTCCACCACTTCTGGGCCCTTTTTCTAAAAAAAAGGGGTTGGCGTAAACAAATGTGGGGGTGGGGAGTAACAAACGGATTAAAGGAAACAAATTAAAAAAAGGCCCACAGCTATATAAGGTAACTTGGTAAAAGACCTAAACCTAATTCATTCTTTCTTTCCAAACTCACGGCGCCGCATATGTAAGACATGAGGAGAGAGAGATTTCGAAAAAATGGAAACAGAGGGATTTGAGGAGAGGATTTCAGCAAAGGGGGGGAGAGAGAGATATGAAGAACAAAACAAAAAGAGAGAGAGGGGTGTGTGAACAGAACGGTAGGAGGACGGTGGCTACGGTGGAGAGAGAGGGACGACAGTGGTGTTGGGGGAACCACAAGGATGGACGCGAAGAGAAAGAGAGGGAATGCGACTGTGATGGCGATGATGGTGGTAGTCGACGACGTTGATTGGCCGTCCCCCTGCTAACGCGAACGCGGACGCGAGGAGGGGAAAACGAAAAGGAGTCTGACGGCGGCGAGCTGAGGGTGTGCGACGGGAACACAGAAGGAACGTGTTGTGACGGCGCGAAGGGGGTAACGACGACATGCAAGTGTTCGACAGATTCTGCAGAACGACCACCGTGGACGGTGGTTGGAGTTCGCCTCACGGCCGCGCATGTCAGTATACTATCCCCTTTCATATTTTTTTTGCTTTTTTCCATCTCTACTCTAATCTCTTCTACTGGTTCTGATTTTTATATTTTTATTCCTAATTTGATTTTTTGTTTATCTAAACCAAACCTATTTTCCATTACTAAACTTGTTTCTAAATACTAAAAACAGACTACTATTTACAGTATAATGCTCAAAACAGAACACTAAAAAAACTAATTCATTCTTAATTTTTTTAAAACTCTAGCCTACTTACGGTATTAATATTGAGCCCTAATTATTTCTAACACAACATAAACTCAAAAACTACTCTATATTTTTTCATATGTACTATCATACGGTTTTGATACTGACTTAGATAAAACCGAAAAGAACAAAAATTAAGACGCAAAAAACCAACCTGTATTCCAGCTTCTGAAATCACCCCTAAGCTGTTTACTCTGCTACTGCTGCTGTTTGACTGCTACTACCCTTTTTCTTGCTTCCAGAATTCTAGAATCTGTTATTATTTTTTTCTCTGAATTTCTGTGTGTGAATTTTTCTTTGAAAATTGCTGTGGAATCCCCCCCTGTCAACTGGTTTTCGGATTAGCATTTTATAGTCATTTTATGGAATCTGAAAATTAAATTTTTTGATCCTCTATTATTACTGATTAATGCATTGTTTCCTGGACAGCTAGTAGCTGACTCAGGGCTTGTGTGTGGCTGACTCATCTTTGCGTTGTTTCCATTTCAGGTTCCTTGGGCAGCTGGTGAAAGCTTGCTCCGCAAGCTTAGGAGCAGGAGGCGCACACGGCTGCTGGCAGGATTTAGGTTTTCTTTTGGGCTTTTATTTTGGGGCTTTCATTTTCTCTTTTTTTGTTTTCTGAAAGTTTGGTGTAGTTTTTTTTTGGGCCCATTTTAGGCCTGTTTTTTGTTCTTTTGTAGCTTTCGCATATATTTGGGCCAAGTGTAACTAGGCATTTTGTAAATAAATTTTTTTCACACATCTCCTATTTTATTATTACTAATATTATTACTAAACAAAGGGAACAAAAAGAAATGCAACAAAACATGTCGGACTAAACACAATGAAACGCTAAAACACCGATGCGACGAATACGCGCACAAACCAAATATTTCGTCAAAGAGATTTATTTTATTATATATATTTTTAGTAAAAGGAAAAGTAAATAAATAAAAAAATACACCGGTTAAAATTGGGTGTTCACACACCTCAAAACACAATGGCTAGTATCATACTTTACATAATTTATCATGAAATTAATTTTCATTTTTTACCAATCTGATTATTGAGTAACAAAGTTCACATATTTATAGATCTAATTTTGTTCCTAAATTTTAATGTACTCTTAAAAATGAAAATATGAAAGAAAAAAAAAGAAGAGAGGTAGGGGTGGAGGGGGGGGATGGCGCCAAAAATTGGAGGGAGGGGAGTATTGGCGCCAACATTGGTGGGAGAGCCCACGTCAATACTGACGTCATACTACCCCAAGATGTAAATATAGAGATAAATCAACATAGAAGACTGCTCTGATACCACTTGTAGGAATTAATCTATCTATCATGACATGCTTATAATCTTAACATACTATAGGAGAAAACAAAAGACATAGGAGTATGCTTCTATATAATCAAGAACAAAATCATGATTAATCTATCTTCATTTTATTCATTCTTCTATTTCTGATTTTTGTCTTCCCTCCTAACTGCTTTTTAAGCTTTCAAAAATCCTAGTTTGTTTTTTTTTTATTTAACCTCCTTCTCATTGCTATAGTTTTCTTCTTCTCTATACTAGTCCCTTTTCTTTTTAGTGAGAACTGATATTTGCTGAATAAAAATCTCTAAGCTGTTCTAGCAATAAGCTAAAGAAGAATAAATACGCATACAAGTATATAATGTATATAATTCGACCAACCCGGCTTCCTGAAAAAATGCTCTTTCTACTACTGAAAATCAATCCCTTTCTGCTTCTGTTATCTGCGTATGGTACTGCTTCCGATAAAAACTCCAATTTTTCCTCCTGAATTTTTGAATCAGATGAACAATTATAATATGAGAAAAAATTTGCATTTTCTTTCTCAGTGATTCGATCCTCCCTATTTTCTCTTTCAGTGAGTGGTTTTTTCTGTGGGATTTGTTGTCCTAATTGGATTATTATGAGGGTATTTATAGGGTATTTTTAGGGTTTAGGATTAAGTGTGATTTGATTCTAATTGATTTTGTTTTCCGATTTCAGATTGAAATTAGGGTTGGAGACTTGCTCACCAAGGAGCTTTGAGGGCGCATCTGCAGCTGTTTCTTGTTTTTTTTTGCAATTTTGGTTTTTTTTTTGTAATTTTGTATAATTTTTTTAATTTTTTTTGTTTTTTTATTATTTTTGTAATATTATAAATTAATTATTTGTAATTCTGATTTTTTTTTTGTGATTTCTGTAAATTATTTTTATTTTTATGGTTTTTGGTTAAATGAACAAAAGCTAAATTGGGCCAAACCCAATCACTAAAACTGGGCTCAATTAAACAAGTTACACTTAGGCCCGATTAAACATTTTAAAACCCAGCCCAATCAAATGATGGATTAAAATTAGGCCCAATCAAATGAATTATGCTTAGGCCCAATCACACGAGCATAGGTCCAATTAGACGAAAAGGTATCTCGACCCAATTGAACAAATTACAAAGTCAGGCCCAATCACATAAACACAGACCCAATTATTAGACAGGCCCAATTAAAACGAGATAGCATCGAACGAGCCCAAAAAACTATCTCGTAGTAATAGAACCTGAGACTTACGGCACACAAACTATAAAAAGGACTGTAGTGATAAAAAGAACTCGGACAAAATTGGGGTATAACAGCTGCCCCTCTTTATTTATATTCTGTAGAAAAATGAAGGGTTTTCAAGATTTCATAGTAGGAATAGAAATAAAGATAAAATAGACGCTAATTTTGTCCGATTAGTAGGAAAGTTGGGGGGTTTTGAGAATTAATAGGAGTTAACGCTTGGCGTGTTAACGAAAAATGCAATAAAGAAGGATCATTGGGGATCTAAAGGATCGATTTGTCTGAAGGACTGATTAGTCTGAAGGATCGATGTCTTTAAGTGTTGGCATAATGATCTGAAGGTCTAATTCGCAGTCGATGCTTGGTGCATTGATTTCAATTACACTAAAGGACCGGTTGGTCTAAAGGGATGCCTGGGCCTGATGGACCAAAATGGTCTAATGGACTGCAACTAGCTATGGTATTAGTATAATGGTCTGAGGGTGACCTACGTCGATGCGGTCGTGAGGGTCAAGATCAGGTCTAGAATTGATATGTTGACCATGAAGGGTTTACGCTATGTCATAGGCGGACACAGCTGATCTGGAATATCTTATGATCCGTCGTTTGACGTGTTAATTCAAACTGAACTGAATGACCCATTTGGTCTGAAGGATCTATGCTAGACTTAGTGCTAACATTGCGATCTGGTGTGTGATATAGGATCAACGCTTGATGCGTTAATCTAAAGAAAACAAAACATAGGGATTGACACTTGAAGTCGATTTTGAAAACCAATAAATATGGATCACTAAGGATCTGAAGGAGCATTGGGGCTCTGAAGGATCACTACAAATCTGAAGGACCACTGGGCTGAAGGATCACTGTGTGATCTGATTTATGGACCGATGCAGGTTTAATTTATGGACCACAATTGGTCTTATTTATGGACCAATGACCGTTGGTCTGATTTATGGACCGACACGTCTGAATTATGGACCAACATGTGTCTGCATATTGGTCTGATTTATGGACTATAATGGGTCTGATTTATGGATCAACATACGTCTGTTCATTGATCTGATTTTAGGGACAACAATTGGTCTGATTTATGGACCAATAATGGGTCTAAAGAATCAACAGGGTGATCTAATTTATGGACTGACATAATTCTGATTTAAGGACCACAATTGGCTGATTTATGGACCGACATCCGAATTATGGACCAACATGTGTCTGCATACTGGTCTGATTTATGGGCCACAATGGGTCTGATTTATGGACCTCAATGGTCTGATCGATCAACTGGGTGATCTGATTTATTTACCTCAATAGATTTGAAGGATCAATTGGGTGATCTGATTTATGGACCTATGTAGGTTTGAAAGATCAACTTGGTGATCTGAAATGGGATGTTGAATCAATGCTTGGTGCGTTGATCTGGATAGAAAAATAAAGGATTTACGTTTGGCATGCCTACTGAAAAAAAATGTAATGTGTATGGAATGAATGTGATGAATGTGCAATGCGAGAGATAGTGAAATACCAAAAACTGGTGGATTATGGATGCTAAAGCTGGTAGAACACGAAAGTTGAAAAAGTGTGTATGCGAATGTGAATAAAATATGAATTCAATTGTATTGCTTAGATGCAAGTGCTATGGTAGATGCATGGTTTGACGTTGGAATAAAGTGCATGGTGCAATGATATGATATGATTGATTGGATTGTATAAACATTTTTTTGGTAATGATGAGAAACGAGACTTTCGATGCGACAAGTAGAGAGGTGAATATTTTGGAATCATCATTTATTAGAAAAATTTGATTCGATTTGAACTCAAACTTTGGCAATCTCAAAGTTGTTATTTACAGACACTGCTGTGAAAAAGTACTTGACTGTATTTACAGATTCGCTTATTTTTTTTTCCATTATGATGCCCCATGATGACCGAAGTTTAGGCCCACAAAGTTAACTAAGTGGATTTTTAGTATCACATCATTAGCTTGTGTTCTCTCTCTTTGAAGCATTGTTTAGTGAAGATGTATAGTAGTGCAAATATAGATGAATGAGTCGGTTAACTAGGAGTTCTAGAGATCTAGGGTAAGGACAAATGTGGCACATGAAGGGATGAATGACAAGATTATTGCTGAAGCCCATGACAGATAGGTTTTCCCCAATCCAAGAAAGATGGAACTACCCCACTTTAGACTTTCAATAACAGTGAGTAAAAGGTTTGCCCCTGTCTAGTGGTGACAACAATTACGGGTGTAGAATCATGACAAGGACAGGAGGAGGATGTTGAATTGCAAAGTCAACGAGGACAACAAGATTTCTCAGAAACCAGTGATGGTGTTGTTTGTTTCAGGGATCAGATTTGTGATTCGAACAACAAAATTGTGAGGGATCAGATGTTGGGAGAAGCTCATAGGAGTCGGTATTTGGTACATCCTGGTTCCACTAAGATATATCGTGATCTTAAGCAGTTGTATTGGTGGCCAGGAATGAAGGCGGGCATTGCGGAGTTTGTTTCTCAATGTTTGACTTGTCAAAAAGTCAAAATGGAGCATCAAAAGCCATCCGGTCAATTACAACCTTTAAACGTTCCCGAGTGGAATTGGGAAAGTATTTCTTTGGGTTTTTAATGGGTTTACCAAGTTCACAAAGTGGACATGATTCTATTTGGGTTGTAGTTGATCGATTGACAAAATCTGCTCATTAAATTTATGTTCGTTCCAACTACAAGGTGTCCAAGTTAGCTAATGAGTATTTGAAGAATATCGTTCGACTTCATGGAGTTCCTACCAGAATTGTTTCTGATCGTGACCCTAAGTTCACTTCACATTTTTGGAGAGCTTTGCAGTTAGCTTTGGGATCTCATCTTAATGTGAGACAACTTATCATCCACAAACAGACGAACAGACGGAGCGAACCCTTCAAACTCTAGAGGATATGCTTAGAGCTTGTATTTTGGATAGTGGCGGTAAATGGGAAGATCATTTACCATTGATGGAATTCGTCTACAATAACAGTATCATTCTAGCATTGGAATGGCTCCTTATGAAGCATTGTATGGACAAAAGTGTAGAACCCATTTGTGTTGGTGGGATGTAGGAGAAAGAAGGTTGTTGGGACTAGATTTGGTGCAAGAAACCACTGAGAAGATTAATCAAATCCGAAAAAGAATCAAGACTTCTCAAAGTCATCAGAAGAGTTATGCCGAAGAAAGGAGAAAACCCCTAGAATTTTGTGAAGTTGACCAGGTTTTTCTCAAAGTTACTCCCACTAGAGGTGTTGGCCGCGCTCTTCGAGCCAAGAAGCTTAATCCTCGTTTCATCGACCCTTTCCAAATCATAGAGAGAATAGGATCGGTTGCCTATCGTCTAGTATTGCCACCATCCCTGTCTTAGATTAATTCAAATGATTGTGTGCTTGTGAATGATTGATAATTCTATGATTTAATAGAGTTTTATGGGTAATAGTAGTTGATTAAATGAGTTTGAGTGCTAGTAAGTTAGAGGAGGAGTATTATTGGAATTTCCCTTTTGTTTTAAAACTACTCTCATTAAACCAAACCCTTTTTCCCTCTTTACTCTCAGAACACACACTCACATAACACACATTCATTTTAGAAAAAACCAAGTGAGAGTGAGGGTGAGAAAGAGAGAGTTTTCGAGAGTGGGAGGAAAAGAGAAGGGAAAAGCTTTCTTCACAAAGTCACCACCATCAACTCACCATGAAGGGAGATACTCCACCACATTTCTAGAAAAACACCTTTCCTCTTCTTGTCACTTTCATTATCCTCAAACTCTTAAAGATATTGGAGGCCAAAATTCTGAGTTTTCATCAAACCCATTCTTGGAGCAACAAATCAGTTTACATGTTAATTTTGAGGCTCTAGGGGTCGATTTTGGTCTTGCATGTGAGTTGGGGTCACTGTTTTGGGGGATTTGAGAGATTGGGGGATTTGAGAGAAGAAAAATAAATTATTGGAGGCTTTGAAGGCTAATTCGAAAGCTAGGGGATATAATAGCTTTGTGGTTGCTTTGTTGGTGTGTTTGAAGCTCTTCCATTGTTGTGCATTTTGTAATATCAAGTGAGTTCCCTTTCCCTTAATGAGATAGTTTGTTTTGAACTGTGATTTTATTGGATTTTACTGAGTTCTGAACTTATAAGCTGAAAATGATTTTTTGAAATTTCGAATGGGATAACGAAATCGTAAATTTGTAACTATTCTCTTTATTTGTTTGATTGATGGTTCAATGTTGCTGTAAATTGTTGTTTTGGACATATTTTGGACTTAATATCATGGTGGAAATATTGCATTTTGGGCTAGATATGAGTTTGGAGTGAATTAGTACAAAATGGGATGCTCAAAACTTAAAAAAATTTGATTTTTCTGAAATCTGTCCATGGAGCATGACCAGCGCGTCTGGGCACACGATCAGTGCGTGAGCCTATTTCTAACAGGTGCTGGAGTTTTGGTCACACACGACCAGTGCGTCCAGGCAACCAGTGTGCCCCGCTGACTTCAAGTTTTAAAACTTCACATTTCTCATTCCTTTGAATACTTATTCCACTCAATTCCACCCCTAACTCAAAGGTAAATATTTACGTATGATTTTGAACTTAATATTATGATGTTTTCCTTCATGTGGGAGAGTGGGACAATAGTCGTTGTTTACATATATTTTAAAATGAATTAAAGAATTATTGATGTACTTGGGATTGGCGTCATGAACCTAAGATCAAGACCTTGGAAGAAGCTCAATACAATGTTATTTAGTGAGGGTTCCCCCGCCGTCACGATGGTAGCATTTATATTATGTAAGATTACTACGTATTGGGGGATGCGTCATCGGTAAATAACTAAAAGATATCGTGATTATATCTATAGTGATGTGTCTCGAAGGAACTCACTGAGATTTTGTAATCTCACTCTTTATTGTTGTTTTTTCCAGACAAATAAGTGAAGCCTTCGGGAGGTAATGTTATTGGGAAGAACCTTAAACCCTAAGGACTTCGGTGCCTTGAAGTTGCAAGATTTGTTAAAACCTCATGTGTTGAGGGATGCTATATTATGCTTAGTTATTTTTAGCATTGGTCTTGTAGCCTTCGATGTATTAGGTAATCACAACAAGAAAAATTGGACTTTTTCGGCGGATTTGTGGCGCCGGTAGCCAGCTCGTGGCAAACGGTTTCCGGCGGATTATCCGCCGGGAACTTCCAGCGGATTTTGTGGCGCCGAAAAATCCGCCAGAAGTTTCCGGCGGATAATCCGCCGGAAAACCCCAGGAAAAAATCGTATGGTTTATCCGCCGGAAAGTCTACAAATCCGCCGGAAAAACCCGTTTTTTTTTCTTTTTAAAAATTTAATTATTCCATGCAACATCATTTTGGTCATAATAACTTTGCGGCAAAATCCCTCTAATGGGGGTTGCATCCAACATCATTTTGGTCATATATTCCATGCACAACTCAGCAACATTAAATTGAGACTTAAGACCCAACAACCGAACACACATTGATAATTTTGAATCTTTAGATCCTTCGAATAATGGTTTATTTGTCTCACTCAAATGCATGTAAAACCTTTGAGCTTCCTCATTTGGAACTTCTTTAGCATCATATTCCGGTTCTTCAAAATCCAAATTTACTCCAACAGCGTCAGATATCATTCCCTGATAAACATCTAACGGTTGTATAATTTGGCCTCCAGATGCCGCAGACGCTGGATAACTACTTGATGTGGGAGCTACTACTTCAACAGGAACATTACCCGCAGGAACTGCAACTACCCCTGGTCCTACTTCCCCGTGACGACTCCATATCCAATAATTTGGCCTAAACCCATTATTGTAAAAATCAAGTCTAACTTCTTCTTCATTTTTTATAACTCGAAACGAACATTTCAAGCACGGACATCTAATTCTGCCTTGTCGCGCAAATTCTTCAAGATGCTTAGCACAAAAAATAAACTCTTCTACTCCTTTTACAAAACGTCGCTTTAAACCGGATTTTCCAGGAAACAATCGATCATACATCCAACTACGATCCATAATTTCAAGATCTATGTACTACACTACAACGTAAATGAAATAAACTATCAATTACTTTATATTTTGATATATATTGAAATATTAATTACCTTATTTTCATATTTCAATAAACTATCAATTACTAGCAACACAATGAATTTTTATAAGACAATATCTCTTAATAAACTTTATAAGTGAACTTAATAGAAAGTTTGAGGAACTCTAAAGGGCCTGTTGTTAAGTT
Source organism: Astragalus membranaceus (assembly GCA_039519185.1). Taxonomy (NCBI): domain Eukaryota; kingdom Viridiplantae; phylum Streptophyta; class Magnoliopsida; order Fabales; family Fabaceae; genus Astragalus; species Astragalus membranaceus. The sequence continues at coordinate 150,332,726 of CM076848.1, forward strand.
GGAGGATGATACAGAACGTTTGACATGTGTAAATGTCTACACTCATCAAACGCTCTGCACCATCCCTTAACTTAACAAGAGAGGAATTCGTAGGGGAGGTTCGTGACAATGTTACTTTTAACGAAAAAGATGAAGGGGATGTTAATGACAAGGTGGAAGTTTCTTTACAAAGAAATGGAAACATACGCCACTCTCAAGAGAGTGGCGTATGTCTCTGTTTCTTAGAAGAGAATGAGATTTTTGAAATTCAAAATTGGCGCTCCCAGGCTTTTCCGGCAGATTTTTATCCGCCGCAAATATTTCCGGCGGATTTCGAGGCATTTCCGGCGGATTGTGATTTTTTTAAAAAAAAAAAATCGTAACCCAGATCCGCCAGAAATGCCTCGGAATCCGCCGGAAAAGTTTGCGGTGGATAAATCTGCCGGAAAGTCCCTAAATTCCGCCGATAAGTTTGTGACGGATACAATCCGCTGGAAAGTTTGCGGCGGATAAAAATCTGCCGGAAAGTCCTAGCCGGTAAAACTGATTATTCTTGTAGTGAATATGTACTCATATTTTGGAAAAGTCCTGGCCTCACGAAGGTTTTCTCCCAATGGTCCAAAGCCATCATCAACAAGTTCACTCACATCTAGAACATTGAAGATGACGCGCATTTGAAGACACCACCGATTCAAATTCTTGTCATAAAAAATGGGAAGATTTTCTGAAAAATGTCCATTTCCAACCATGGCTCTCATTCGTGTTTCACTGAATCGCTTTTGTTTATTTCCTCACTTGTAAAAATCACTTAATTTCTCAAGGGTCACACACTCCACTCTCCAAGAAATCAAAAGCTCGTTTATACCATTTGTTAGAGCAATAGATTATGAACACAAAACAGAGGGATAATCTAAGTGATGAGATTGGAGGTAAAACAGAAATTTTATTCACACTTGCCCAACTATTACCATTAACTATGGGCTGAAGTCATAACTATTGGACAATTGATGCGTACATCAAGACTTGGGATACTCCATTGAATACTCTAATAAATGAGTGAAGCCACCAAATGGGAAGAAACTACCACCAAGTCAATGCCGATTGAGTAAAAGTCTCTCACATTAATTAGTCTTTTGAGTTAGTCTCACCTAATAAAACTTAAGTCATAAAAGGATTGATCTCCAATTCTCCATAGATGCTAAAACCATCAACTCCACAGTAAAAAACAATAGAAATGAAAAGAAACGAAACAAAGAAAGCCTACAACGATAATGAAAGTGCTGAATTTCCTTAATTAAGTTCAATTCCATAATTTCTCAACAACCACTGATATTTTAAAAAGTTGTTTTCATGGATGAAGTGGCAAGTGCCACTGAAACTGACACGCACAACTGTCCCAAATTGGAATCTGGGAGATAATATATATCCGACCTAACAATTTTCACATTAAAAAGTTACTTTCACTCAAAATCTAACCTTTAGCAAATAAAAAGATTTAGTTGAACAATAATCTTGACCAAACTCTTGAATTGGAAAAGCAATAAAGAAATATAGAAATGAAAATGAAGAGATAATATACTTGACAATTGATTAAATGAATAAGATAATGCCTATTGATTAAATTAATGTTGTATGTATAAGATAATCCAACCAACGGGAGTTGGCCCAGTGGTTAAGGTTTGTCCTTCCCTGGGTCCCGCTGGGGGTCGACTGGGTATGCTCCCCAGTTCGATTTTTGGATGGAGCGAATTTCCGTTGGCCACCTCGGTAGATTACTGGGGGGGCAGATTAGTCTTTCGTTGTCAACATTGGGACACTGTCCGGTTCTAGGGGTCTCCGGGGGCTCGCCCCTTCCCTTCGGCTCACCAAAAAAAATGTATAAGATAATGCCTGTCGACTATATTGTGTGTTTTCTATATTGATTACAGAATTTCTCGATGGAAAAGTCTATCTCCTTTATATCCTTATAAATTCCTTCATTTGACACGCGTTCAAGTTGATGGGTATATGATTATAAAATGTTTAAAGAGATTCTCTCAAAGACAGATCGGAAGTTCTTCGTATGCGAGACGGCCTTGATCAATCTCTTGCTTTTTTCTCTGCTCTATTATTTTCGTACATGCTTTCCCCAATACATGCATCAGCTGTTATTGATAATACATGGATCATCCGCTTTGAAAAACACATGCATCAACCCTTTGAAATTGTGAGAAATAAGAAATAAAGCTTATGTTAATATGAATCTGTAATGCTATTGACTTCAAATATTTTTTGAAGTTAATATAAAATTGAACGTGTAATGTCTCTCAACTTTGATCTTTTGAATATAAATAATATCAAGTCAAAATTTTGTACCGTCGTATTTTTTTATCGATATATATATATATATATATACAGAGAGAGAGAGAGAGATAGAGAGAGAGAGAGAGAGTTGAATAGTGTGATTTTATCATTGTCCTCATGTATATCAAATCAAATTTCATACAAATTAAAAATTAGTTGATGCCCCATCACACTACTTTATTTAGAAGGCTAATATGTTATTTAAAACATAGGTAAATGTGTGTAATTAGATAACACACTTATGAGTATCCAATTTTTTTTGATGATAATATCATGTTATTCAACGGTTAGATTGATAAATTTCATTATCTATAAAAAGTTATTAATTGGGTAAGTCGTTAAGTTTAACAGCCAGTGTCAACATATCCTGATTCTATATATATATATATATATATATATATATATATATAGATCCTGATTATTTCTTTTTTACCCACTGCCTTATTATTTCTTCACTTCTACCTTAAAGTTTATTTTTAATAGATCTTCATGTTTGATGGATCTGTCTGTGTTATCCTAAAGCTTATTTCTTTTTAACATTTGTTTTATCTATATCTATTTAAATTAAACTCTAAACTCCTACCCAAATTCCTTGACCCATTTTTTAACTTCCTGATAAATTGTTTAGCTTATAAACTGTACATCATGACTGTCATGTTATTCACTTTCAGTTTCAATCAATAGAAAAACAACGTTTCTCCGTAAATCCTAGAAACACACTATTTTTGGTTCACTACAATAAACATAATTAGACACTGTTTCTTAGAGAATAAAGAAAAGACCAACCTCGAATTTGTGTTTTTTGAGAAAAGGTACTATCACATGACCTCTTCATCACTATCACATGTAATTCGAATTGGAATGAAATCAAAAATTTTGTAACAGCAAGAAATCTAAGTGCATCTGATAGGCCCGACATTATATGTCGTGTGTTCAAACTGAAAGTCGATCAACTATTAGCAGATTTTCGAAAAAGGAATCTTTTTGGGGGAGTCGAAGCAGGTTTGTGTATTTAACTAATTTTAATTAAACATGCTTATTCTCATATTTTAAATATTTTATATATCACTATGATTTATGGTTAATCTAATTATATGTTTTCGTTACAGGTATGCACACCATTGAGTTCCAGAAAAGAGGTCTCCCTCATGCTCACATGTTGTTGTGGTTGAATCCTGCCAACAAGTTGAAAACATCGTCGGACATTGATAGACTAATAACAGCAGAGTTGCCTGACCCCATTATGTACCCGAAGTTAGCTGAGACTGTCAATAACTATATGATACATGGTCCAAGTGGTTTTGCCAACCTTAAATCACCATGCATGGAAGGCACAAAGTGCACAAAATTCTATCCCCGACCATTCCAGACATCTACAACTATTGACGATGACGGATATCCAATGTACAGACGACGTGACATTGGTCTTACAGTAACTAAAAAAGGTGTCTCATTGGACTGCAGGTCAGTTGTACCATACAATCCCAAACTCTTGATGAGGCATTCTGCTCATGTCAATGTGGAGTATTGCAACAAGTCGAATTCCATAAAGTATTTATTCAAGTATGTGAACAAGGGCCCAGATCGTGCAACACTTCAAATAGCCAGAGACGGTGACACAGTGAAGGTGCTAATAAAGTTATTGAAGAGATAAAGCAATACTATGACTGCAGATATGTTTCCCCATGCGAGGCTGCTTGGCGGATATTTGCTTTTGATATACATCAACATTGGCCCCCAGTTCAAAAACTCACATTCCATCTCCCCAACGAGCAAACAATTCTATTCAACAACTCTTCCAACATTACTGATGTCGTCAGGAGAGCCGAAGATTACCATACTATGTTTCTTGCATGGTTCGAGGCGAATAGAAAGTATCCTCAAGGTCGGCATTTGACATATTCAGAATATCCTTCAAAGTTTGTTTATGATAAAAAAGAGAGACAGTGGGTACCGCGTCAAAGAGGTATGAGTATTGGTAGACTTAATTATGTTCCACATGGGGTCGGGGAATTATATTACATGTGTGTTCTCCTTACTGTTCAGAGAGGGTGCATGGGATATGATGATCTTAGACGTGTAAAGGGTGATGTGCAAGATGATTTTCAGAAGGCGTGTTATGAATTGGGACTACTTGCTAATGATAAAGAATTTATAGATGCCATAAAAGAAGCAGGCACCTGGGCATCAGGAACTCAGTTGAGGAGATTATTTGTAAACCTTTTGTCAATGTGTACTATGACAGAACGAGCAAAAGTGTGGGACAGCAGTTGGAAGATATTATCAGATGGCATTAATTTTCATAGAAGGAGAGAACTTGGCATCCACGGTTAGTAATTACTTTTATGGCATGATTTTATCTTTTTTATTTTACAGGGCACATATTAATTGTTTCAATCTTATTCAGACCTACAAATTACAGACGAAGACCTAAAAAATCTCTGTCTAATAGAAATTGAGAAGCTGCTACAGACAAATGGAGGTTCATTGAAAGATATTAAGTCCATGCCATTTCCTAATATAGACGACCTTACAGATTTTCAGAACAGGTTGATCGTAGATGAGCTTAGCTATGACAAATCAGAAATGGAAAAACTTCATGCAGAGTGTTTGTCTAAGTTGACAGATGAGCAGAGGGTTGTATATGATAGAATTATGGAAGCTGTTTTGTCTGGGAAAGGCGGTTTTTTTTCTGTATGGATATGGAGGCACCGGTAAAACGATCATATGGAAGACAGTTTCGGAAGGCTTACGCGCAAAAGGTTACATTGTCTTGAACGTTGCTTCAACTGGTATAGCAGCTTTGTTATTACCCGGTGGTAAAACAACACATTCAACATTTTCCATTCCGCTAAATATCAACAAAGACTCAACATGTAACATCAAACAAGGTAGTCTACGTGCCAATCTTATCATAAACTCGAAATTGATCACATGGGATGAAGCCCCAATGATGAGCAGATTCTGAGGCATTGGACCGTACTCTTAGGGATATTATGTGTAACACCCCTTTTCTACCCCTTAATTTACACGTCATTATCAGAGTATTTTCATTTTCGAAAATAATATTTAATTAGTAGAAAAGAAATGTCACATCTTCATTTATAAAAACTCATCGCCTGCACCATTAAAATTTGTGCAACAACGCAATCGTCATAAAAGTTAAACTTCAAAATAATCTCATCACAGCGGAAATAGCAATAACTCACCAAAGTCGCTCAAACACGTCTCAAAACATCAATAAAATCATTAAACAGCTAGTTAAATAATTTATCGACTTCAACCCCGCCCCCTAGGTGCTACAATATCAGAGAGCGACTCAAAACATCCCAACAGCTAATCAAGAAGGCAGCAGGACCTTCACTCGCGGTTACCTGCAGCGTTGCCACGATAGAGCAACATTCCAAGCAGAAGGGGTGAGAATTTCAATAAAACATAATCAAGTGCATAATGGAGAATGAGAACAAGCAATTACACAATATCATCACACAACATCATCATCATCACCACGTCACTATCACAAACACCAGCTCAAACCACGAACAATAACAACTCACAGTCATGATTATGCATGTAAATGCAACCCACACCTGGGTATATGCATGATGGTACCATCTCGTCATAAAAAGCCACTCAAGGCATATCATCATCAAAAACCACTCAAGGCATATCATCATCAATAAGAGGCCGAAGCCTATTCGTCATAGTATGCACATGCCATGAGACTCTATGAACGCATGTGCAACTCATCAAACACTCACCTGGAGTACTCATCATCATCATAAAACACTCATAGAGTGTATTCGTCATAATCATCAAAATCATATATATCACATCATCATAATCACTCATAGAGTGAACTCGTCATATTCATCAAAGTCATATAGATCACATCGTCATAATCACTCATAGAGTGAACTCGTCATATTCATCAAAATCATATAGATCACATCATCATAATCACTCATAGAGTGAACTCGTCATATTCATCAAAGTCATATAGATCACATCGTCATAATCACTCATAGAGTGAACTCGTCATATTCATCAAAATCATATAGATCACATCATCATAATCACTCATAAAGTGAACTCGTCATATTCATCAAAATCATATAGATCACATCATCATAATCACTCATAGAGTGAACTCGTCATATTCATCAGAATCATATTGCAACATCATTATAGTTATACATACCATCATCAACATTAAGTATATATATATATATATGTATATTTCAGTTATCTTTTAGCTTAGCGTGTTATAAAATAGTAAACTGACCTTAGTGGTAAACCACAGTCTAGCCATAATCAATGAGTACACTAGTAGTATAACGTTTCACAGAGACTCATTTATATAAACATAGCATCACAATTTTTCATCTGAGGAATCGTCACAATTTCAATTCGAGAAAACACCTCATTTTTAAGCTTAGACACCCCACATTTGAAAAAGAGGAGACATCACATTTTTAATAGTGGCAGCAACACCTTTTTATAAAGGAAACATCATAATTCAAGTTTGAGATAACATCATAGTTTTAATTGGAAAAACTTCACATTTTAAATGAGGGAACATCACTTTTAATTTTAGAAAAACTCACATTTTAATCGCGGGAACGTCACCTTATTATTGGAAAAATGTCACATTTGAAAGTAGAGAACATAGTGTGAAAACAGCAGGAAAAGAAGCAGTGGAGAAAACAGTCATATTCACATCATGAATTCTTTTCCAATCATCACCAACCTCAAAACACGATTTGTTCATCACACAACTCATCAAAAGTTCATCAAGGAATCATCACAATGTTCATCAAGAAATCATCAAATGCTCATCAAGAAATCATCAAAAATTCATCAAAACGACATCAAAACTCTTCGACAATATCAATTTCATCACAATATCAAAATAACATTAACAACATCGAAAGGGCATCAACAACATCAAAATAACATCAATGACATCAAAATAATATCGATAACATCAAAACCCCCAAAACCCCAATTACATACCCAATTATATCAAATCGAAACGCTCACCCTTACCTTAGGTTTTCACGAAGACAAGAGATCACTACAAGTCACCTACGAAACAACAGCAACAATCCACGCGATCTGCACTTCTTCTCTCCTTCTCACAATCGCAAGTTCTCTCTCTCTTAGATTGTAGGGAGATTAATTTTCGTTCTCACCACTTCTGGATTCTAACTCTGGAATTGCTCTCCTATCGAAGCCCTCTGCGATACGAGAAGAACGCAACAAACGGCGTCACAATCGGAGCTCCAGAGACAAAGATATGATAAAAAGAGTGAAAACAGCAAGAAAATGCCCTAGCTGCGCAGAAACGCAGCTATATACGCGAACTCGCGCTCGGAGCGCAAGCCAGGCGCGACTTGGGCGCGAAATGGCAGTAACTCACGCTGCTCACGCACAGCACTTGCGCTTGGGGCGCGACTTGAGCGTGACTCAGGCGCAGAATGGCAGCAACAACAGCGTACATGCGCAGACTACTCTTTTCTTCCTTCTCTTGATTAAAATAGCAAACGACATCGGATTTTAACAAATGACCACTCATTGGAAAGCTCTCGGAGTGTAGTTTCTATCTATGATTTTTAATTTCCAAAATAAGTAACCATTTGGTACAGATTTTCAATATACTACAATGAGGTACCAAACTTGGACAGAACTTCTTACTCAACTTGCAACCAAACTTCCTTTCTGATTTCTTAATGAAATTTGATGAAACCAGTGCCTACTTTGTAGGGAATTCAGTCTACTTTTCAACTAAACAATAACCATACAAAACGGAGTTCAATTGAGAATGCAAAACCTGCAAAACCGAACCTCAATTCTAATCATTTCTACCATGGTTCCCATGCCAATAACTCTCTAATTTCTTCAATCATTCTACCAATTCATCTCAAAAATAGATTTTAATAAAATTGGGGCGTTACATTATGGCCAGCCAAAACGAAGCCAACAGACACAAAATGTTTGGAGGTAAGGTTGTACTTTTGGGCAAAGACTTCAGGCAAATTCTCCCGGTTGTAAGGGGGGGTTCTAGACAGGATGTAGTCAGAGTAGCCATCAATTCATCAAAACTTTGGTCTAATTGCCAGGTGTTAAAACTGTCAAAGAATATGAGACTCAGTGCTACATCTTCCAATGATGATGCACAAAATCAGATGAAGTTGTTCTCTGAATGGATACTTCATATTGGTGACGGTATGCAAACATCAAACGAGAGTGGTGAGATTGAAGTTGATATTCCAGAAGATATATTGATACAGAATGAAGACAATCCTCTAGGTTCTTTGGTTGCTTTTGCATACCCAGATTTGGTAAGATCAATGGTATGTGGGCATTTTTTTGAGGAATGTTGCATATTGGCACCGACATTTGACGTCGTACAGCATGTTAACAAATATGTTCTTTCTTTGATTCCTAGTGATGTGAAAGAATATATTAGTTCTGATTCTGTATGCCAGTCTGATGAAAATGCTGAGGTGCAAGGGGAGTGGTTCACTACAGAATTTCTGAATGAGGTAAAATGTTCTGGTTTACCTAATCACAAACTACATCTCAAAGTGGGTGTTCCTATTATACTAATGAGAAATATGGATCAAGCAGCTGGATTATGTAACGGGACAAGGCTACTGGTAAACACACTTGAAAACAATGTCATCGGTGCTACCGTATTAATTGGGACTAATATTGGATTGAAGATATGCATCCCATGAATGAATTTGGTACCCTCTGATCCCGGCCTTCCATTCAAATTTCAGAGAAGGCAATTCCCGATCGCTTTATGTTTTGCTATGACAATTAACAAGAGCCAAGGGCAATCACTCTCACAGGTAGGGCTGTATCTTTCTAAACCAGTTTTCACACATGGACAGTTATACGTGGCTATTTCAAGAGTGAAGACAAGGGATGGTTTGAAAATGTTGATCCTCAACGATGATGAAAAGGTTTGCAAGTCTACAAGAAATGTAGTCTATCATGAGGTTTTTGATAATCTTTAGTGCTTTCATAAAGCATACATGTTTTTGCAAGACTGAGTTTTTTAAGTCTTCGATATTTAACATTAGATTAAATTTAGCACCTTTTATTTATCATGATTCATTTTAGCCCATGACTTCTCTGTAAGTGTGAAAATTTTAGCCCATACGATATATATTCAGTCCCTGTACGTTGTAAAAAAGGGCTTATTTGAATCACTAATATAATTGGTCTGTTCTAAACTGAAAATTTGTAAATGTCAAAGACTACAATAAACGCAATAGAAATTTCATCAACTAAATGGTGTATTACCAAAATTTTTAAAGTAGGTTTCCAAAAAATTAACTAATTTTTAATAATTTAAATGTCCTAACATAAGACATCTCCTTCGTTTTTGTTATTCTTTTTCATAACTTAATAAATTTAGAGAACAAGTTTATAATATCCTATAGTGGTTCTACAGTATCATTCTTTTTCTATAACTAATATATTATGGAACATTGCTCCCCGTGCATCGCACGAGTTTCATACTAGTTTATCTTTATTCACTTCTACTGCCTTGTTGAATTACGGCTACCGCTTTGACTGTTGTTGTTTTGGACTGGGCCTTCGGCCCAATCCGATGTAGGACTGGCCGAGACCGGCCCACGAATGAGATGGAGAAATAATGACCTAAATCCACTAAGATCAACGGCTCAGATCTCCCTTCGCCGAGGCTCGCTTGATCAACGGTCGTGATCGACCACACTGATCCAACGACCAGCACTGCCCCTCTGACACTATATAAAGAGGCACTGTTCCCACTGATAGGTACACGTATTCTTACCCATATTGTTACTCTGCTCACACTCTTTTTCCACTGACTTGGGTGTCGGAGTGTCATTGCAGGTACCACCCGGGCAGGACTCTGCATACGACCAGATATCATTCACCCAATCAATTCATACATTCGGACTTAGGACTCGACTGCTCGTGCCCGCTCCAAGGTCGAGCACCTCAGTTCATAGGCGACCACAGCGGGAGGACCGTTCCGGACATTATACCACATCCATTCCTCTGGCTCCGCGAGGTAGACCTGCCCGCCAGAGGAACCCGCTCGTGCAGAGTGTGGTTGGTATTCCTAACCAACCACAAGTAACCTCGGAGGGCGTCCCGATCACAGCTGAGAACACTGTTCAAGGCGCACCATCTGGACCGGCCACTTAGGCTAATATCGTACTACCGGCCAACGCCGTACAACAGATTCTGGAAATGTTAACTCAAGTGACTACGAGGCGGGCGTACATCGCACCCGAACAATACCAGCGCGGCGTTCAATCTCCGGTCGAAAGAAGGAATCCATCTCAGCGACATAGATCACCTCCTAGAAGGAATCTCGTCCACCGGTCCCCAAGGAATCGAGGAGGGGCTCAGACGCCACCAAGAACACCGCCCTCCTCAACCGATCCCACTTATTGGACAGAAGAGCCCTCCTACCAGGAGTCTTCTTACGATTCATCTGGATCGACCACCCAGTCAAGGAGCAGGTCATCTGATCAATATGCCCGTCCTCATCGCAGGAGCAGTTCACCAGGATGACACTATCAATACGGGTACCCACCAGAGCGACGTGGTCATCGAAGCCGACGCTTCGAGGAACGACCACGTACGGGCTATGGGGACTGGAAGACGATATGAGGCTATGGTTCCTCCGGGACGAACAACGTACGGGCAGCCTGTTCGAAATTGAAGTGTGCGTGAACGAACCGCCCTGATTTGGAAACTTTCCTCCACAGGTCTCAGAGATTCATGAATTATGAAGAGAGGGCGATGGCGACACAAGCTGTCGCAGGGGGGCTGACCAAAGAACCCTAAGGGGAGCACGACCAAAGATCGAGAAGGGACCATGAAGGTCTGTCAAGGGACTCCAGATCTAGAAAGTTCTCAGATCGCACTAAGCTCAACACCTCCTACGCCCAATTCTGAATGAATGGGCAAATACAGAGTTTAAGGATATCAAGAGGCCTGAACCACTTGTCCTTAAAGAAGGACAGCGCCCGTCCCGTAAGTACTGTCGCTCTCACCGCAGTAATGGGCACGATACCAACAACTGTATGGCTTTAAAAGATGATATAGAAGAATTGATCAGAAAGGGTAAGCTTACCCAATATGTAAAGAAGGGACAAATAAATGAACGAGATGAAAAGGAAGCAGCTCGATCCCCTCAAAAGGGGAAGGCCGTGGTCAACGAAGTGTCTAAAGCCAGAGAAGACAACGACAGTGAAAAAGAAGAACTAGACACCAGAAAATATAAAGGGCGCCAAGTCGCCATGGTGATTACCGGGGGATGCCCTAGTGATGGAAGGGAAACTAACAAGTCCGTGAAAAGAAGATGGAAAGAAATTATGAGCGTCGCTTCAACATCCATTCCCAGGGTCCTCTCAAAGAGACCGCTCATATCCTTTGGGGACGAGGATTTGCTCGATGGAAAGCCGAACAAACAAGTTCCACTACTAATAGTGGCTGTAATGGCCAATGTGGAGGTAAGGAGGATCTTGGTCGACCAAGGGAGCTCAGCTGACATCATCTTTGAAGATCTCCTGGACATGTTGAAAATTTCTAGAGACGATTTAAGACCTTACTGGGGATCAGACTTGACTGACTTCAATGGGTCGTCCACAACACCCCTTAGGCGCATCGAGTTGATGGTTACCTTTGGAGACGACAGTGCAGAAAAACTATTGTGTAGGATAGTAAAATCTGACTTCCTAGTACTCCCAATTAAGTCAGTATATCAATGTATAATCGGTCGACCAACCTTAGGACGACTTGAAGCGGTCCCCTCTACCGTCCATCTTAAGATGAAATTCTACTCCGATGAAGGAGAAGTGGTCACCCTCCTAGCCGACCTCCTCTCCGCGAAGAGGACATTCTATATGAGTTTGAAGGAGCAGGGGGAACTAGAAACGAAAAGAGCGGATAACCCGAGGAAAGGAGGGATCAAAGTCAACATGACGGACCTAGATGCCCACTACGATCCTGATAGCGAGGTAGAGGAAGAAGACGACCTCCTGACCAGAGAGCTGAAGAAAATAATTAAGAGGCCAGAGCCTGATGGAGAGTTCACTTAAATCCAGTTGGGGAACGATCCCGAGAAAACAATAAAGATCGGAAACGATCTCCCAGAAGAGGTACGAGAACAACTCATCCGATGTCTGGGAAACAATTCCTACTTGTTCACCTGGAGTGCGGAATATATGCTGGGGATTGATGACTCATATTTAGATGTGTTATTTATGCTCTTATCACTTAAATCAACAGAAGTTCTCAATTAATATTCGTGCTTTATTAGGTAAATATTAGTTATTTAGAGGAAATAAGGGTTAGGAGCTTGTTTGTTATCATTTGACACTTTTGGTGCCTTTTTGAGTATTTTAATGCTTCTATTAAGTGCTGCAGCGGTACGCGCTATAGTGCTATATGGCGGTGGGACAGCTGGATACTTTTGGAGCCTACTACTGTTTGATGAGTCATCATACTTATCCATTGCTGTTCAGAATGTGTCGAAGATTTTTAGTGACAAGTAGAACACTTGGCGCATTTTTATTGAAAGATGTCATTGTCACCTTTTTGTAAAGCTACTTTATGAGATGTGGATAATATCTATCTCACTTCTTCTTCCTCATAACATAGATTTCGAAATAAGGAGAGTTTTTGGAGAGGAAAACTTGACACCCTTCTCCTCCATTAATCCTCCACTTCAAGCTTTTATTTCTCAAGAGAAAATCATCATTTCCAGCGCTGTGAAGCTGTGTTGTAGCGTCAGCAACCCGTCACATGAGAAGGAGGCCACTACGTGCATCTTTTGCAACCTTGCTTCTTTTTTTCATTTTCGGCAATATAAGTTTTTTGGTTTGTATTGTGTTGATGATGCTCATCATGAGCTAAACACTTAGTAGTTGGATTGTTTTAAGCTTTGTAATGACTCTTTAGTATTGTTACTATAACGTTATGATGTTTGTGTTTCAATCCTAGTATTTTAATGCTTTCAAACTTGTTTTGGGATTGATCAACTGAAACCAGTAGATTCGTGGGTACAGACATGGTCCATGATTCGAACTCAAGGATTGGTATGAATGAAAGGTTGTTTAAAGACATTTAGACAACTTGTGCTTAACTCTAGACATAGGGGAGTAATAATTCATAAGGTGAATACTGTGGGTTCTTCATTATACAGGGGTGGACTTATTTAGAACCTAGACATAGGAGTCTTGTAACAAAACCTTGGCATCAGTGACTGAAAGGCACAACAGCATATGCTAAAGCGCTTAACGCTAAAGCGTCTAACGTTATAGCGCTTCACTGTTGAGGATAGCAAAGTGGATAAAGACAACTTTCAAGTGTCATGCAAAAATATAGAGGCTCACTTTAAGACTATAATGGAGCATCTAAAAGAAGAGAGTTGTATTGAAGAGGTGGTTGAGCAAAAGAAAGAAAAAAGTGTAGAGTTTGAAGATGAATGTTATCATTTGGGAAACTCTGATTTTAAAGAAATTTTTGCTCAGTCCATTGAACTTGAATGTGGTCATTTGGAAATAGTGGAAGAAAAACAAAAAAATTGTGTAGTTGTAGAAAAAGAAAAATTTAAAAATAGTGACAAGGAAGAGAAACCAAGGTTGAGGTATGAAAAGAGTCATGTGACAATTGAGACTCAACCCTTGGTAATTGAAGAAAATAGCCCTCCGCAAAATGAGCTTCAATTTTTTCAAGAGAGGGGGAACTCCTATCCCAAAAGCTTATTGGTTGGGGCATGGGAACACTTGCTTCCATATGCCAAATAAATGGGATTTCTAACAAAAAGGAGAAAGCGGAAGAATGATATTTTCTTCTTGTCCTATTATCCACCCTAACTTGGGTTTTGAATGTCAAGTCTAGCTAAAGACTCTTAAACTAAGCGCTACTGGGAGGCAACCCAGATTTTTAGGACTAATTATGTTTTCTATGTGTTTTTGTTTTTACTATTGCAGGTGTGAATAAGAAAACTTGTGGTATGTATGTGCTGACAATTATGCAGAATTCTGATTTTGTAGCACCATGTGCTATAGCACTCGTAGCTGAGGTGTTAAGAATGTGGTTAAAATAGTTAAAAAGAAGACGATGAGAAAGATGAGGGAGAGCATAATAAGAAAGAAGAGGGAAATATCAAATCACACCACCCACCCAAAACCTTTCCACCACACCTTCACCTAAACCATCACCAACCAAAGAACCATCCCCTCCATCTATAACACCTCCAAATTCTCATAGTTCCAGCCATAAATCTATCCTTACCTCAAGCCAAACCATCAAACCTTATTCAAATACCTTCCTCATTTACAAAACAACCCACTCCACACAAGTTCCTATCTCCCAAGAAACTTCCCTCACCAAAACAAAAATCATCTCAACCTCACAAAAGAACAAAATCCACCAAAAACTCAGCCTGCCACAAAGCAACCACCAATGCTACTGGAAACTAAAGTGCAGAGAATGAATGCTGTCACAAGTGGCGCTACAATATCAGTATCAGAAGGCAGTGCTGCAACATCTGCTGTAGCACCAAAGAAAGCTGTAAGAACAAAAATGGTGGACATCCAAAAAGAGGCCAAGGGTACCTAAATCTGTTGTGGAGGAACCTAATTCTGTTGTAACAAATGATTGAGTCCCCTATCCTACACCAGAGCCGCCATTAGCCAAAGATACCTACCACAAAACTTAGTCTGGCTGAGGACTCTTAAACAAAGCGCTCCTGGGAGGCAACCCAAGGTTCTTAAACTAACAATTTTGTGTTTTTAATTTTTCTTTTGTGCAGAAGTGAATTTTTTGAAGTGGGAAAAGAAGCCACCAAAGGAGAAACCCTGGGACCAAGTTGGCAGATGACCCTCCACAAGAAGAAGTGCCAGTTAGCGCTGTAGCGGTTGATGCCACAGTGCCTAAAGCCCAGTCCCCGCACAAACCTGCATCTGAGGAGAAGACTCTTGATCTTTCTGCGGAGAAGGAAGCAGCAGAAAAGCTGGCTGAGATGAAAGCTTGCAAGGAAGCAGAGGATCCCCAAAATGAGGCTACAGCGCCTAGCGCTGTAGCGGCAGGAAAAAAAAATTCAATAGCAGAGCCACCACAGTGCCCACCAGAGCAAGCAATAGGCTCAAATATGGGTTAGCACACAAGTACTCTAACCCTTCTTTTAAAAAAATGTTGTTTGTTTGTTTTCAATAAATCTGTTAGGTGCTATAGTGTTTGTTCTTGCATCTAACAGTATGTTTAGAGTTTTATTTCTGTTGTTTTTAATTCTGTTGAGTTTTAGTCATAGGCCTCTCCCATTAGAATTGCATGAGAAGTGGAGACACTGCTAGGTCTTAAGTTGGGGGGAGGACCTTAAATGTGTTTAATGTTATATGTGAAATGTTAATGTTATGTGTTTAATGTTATGTTTGTTGAATAAAAAACATGATCAGTTGCAATTCCTAGTTTTTCAATAATAGAATATGTTTCTTCCTGGGTTAAATTTAATGATGATTAAGTGTTTTGAGTAGAGTAGCCTTGTTTGAACAATGACTAGTCTTATTGCTGCTTCTACACAAAACTCTAGGCTTAGCAAGGAACCTAGTTAGCTAGGAATGATAAGGTTTAGTCAAGTTTTTACTAAAAATTGAGAGTAGCATTTGAAGCTAAGTTTGGGGGTGCATCGGTTATATTAAGGCTAGGTATGAAGACTATAGGATGGTCAGTGCAATAGGACCCAAAGTGTACAAATGGTCATGTAAAAAGCTGCAATTGCCTGAAACAAATGCTGAATTGTTCCAAAAATGCATATAAAAAAAAGAAGAAAAATAAAATAAAATAAAAAATAAAAAAAAAGATAGAAATGCAAATAAGGAGTTCAGTAATGAGGGCATTGCAGCTGAATCTGTTCATCAAGTAACCAGTGCTATAGCATCTAACGCTATAGCGCTGAGAAATAACCAAATCAATAGTTAGTGCACTGGCCAAAGATCTGAAATGCCTAATCAAGCCCTTTGTTGTGCTTTGAAGCCCCTCAAGTCTTATGTGAAGTTGTTAGTCTACTCTCCCTTTTGAAAAATTCTTTGGCTAAACCAAAAGAAGGCCACTCTTTCCAAGGCTAGGAGAAATGTTGAAACTAGCTAGGAACTAAACTAAGCCTAGTAGTCACACACTCACAAGTGAGCAGTAATAATTCTAGATGTTGTGAAAAACAATGGTGTGTGTGTGTGTGTGAGAGAGAGAGAGAGAGAGAGAGAGAGAGAGAGAGAGAGAGAATGTGAATCTGAAAGTTTGGCCCACTAAAAACATTTTTGAAAAATTGTTTGATTTAGGGATACAACTGACCTTGTCTTTCTATGCTGTTATTGTTCTATTTTAAGTTAGTTTGTTTGTCTTTATAAAGTGTCATTACTTGAGGACAAACAATGGTTTAAGTTTGGGGGTGTGATAACTCTTATTTATAAGAGTCATTTATGCTTTCTAGACTTAAACAAATGTGAGTTCTGAAGTAATAATAATTTTTTTTTTAGAAAAAGATATTGTTGTTGTCTTGTTTGTGCAGTTAATCTATGTAATTGTTTCTTTGTTGTTGTGTTGTTTGTTCTTTGTCAAACGTCATTACTTGAGGACAAGCAATGGTTTAAGTTTGGGGGTGTGATGACTCATATTTAGATGTGTTATTTATGCTCTTATCACTTAAATCAACACAAGTTCTCAATTAATATTCGTGCTTTATTAAGTAAATATTAGTTATTTAGAGGAAAGAAGGGTTAGGAGCTTGTTTGTTATCATTTGACACTTTTGGTGCCTTTTTGAGTATTTTAATGCTTCTGTTAAGTGCTGCAGCGGTAAGCGCCATAGCGCTATATGGCGGTGGGACAGCTGGACACTTTTGGAGCCTACTACTTTTTGATGAGTCATCATACTTATCCATTGCTGTTCAGAATGTTTGGAAGATTTTTAGTGACAGTAGGACACTTGGCGCATTTTTATTGAAAAATGTCATTGTCACCTTTTTGTCAAGCTACTTTATGAGATGTGGATAATATCTATCTCACTTCTTCTTCCTCATAACATAGATTTCGAAATAAGGAGAGTTTTTGGAGAGGAAAACTTGACACCATTCTCCTCCATTAATCCTCCACTTCAAGCTTTTATTTCTCAAGAGAAGATCATCATTTCCAGCGCTGTGAAGCTGTGCTGTAGCGTCAGCAACCTGTCACATGATAAGGAGGCCACTACGTGCATCTTTTGCAACCTTGCTTCTTCTTTTCATTTTCGGTAATATAAGCTTTTTGGTTTGTATTGTGTTGATGATGCTCATCATGAGCTAAACACTTAGTAGTTGGATTGTTTTAAGCTTTGTAATGACTCTTTAGTATTGTTACTATAACGTTATGATGTTTGTGTTTCAATCCTAGTATTTTAATGCTTTCAAACTTGTTTTGGGATTGATCAACTGAAACCAGTAGATTCGTGGGTACAGACATGGTCCATGATTCGAACTCAAGGATTGGTATGAATGAAAGGTTGTTTAAAGACATTTAGACAACTTGTGCTTAACTCTAGACATAGGGGAGCAATAATTCATAAGGTGAATACTGTGGGTTCTTCATTATACAGGGGTGGACTTATTTAGAACCTAGACATAGGAGTCTTGTAACAAAACCTTGGCGTCAGTGACCGAAAGGCACAACAGCATATGCTAAAGCACTTAACGCTAAAGCGTCTAACGTTATAGCGCTTCACTATTGAGAAATTACTTAGCAAAGAGCAGTTCAACTCACTTTATCAACTCTTGAGCTTTCTTTACTTGTCTATTTACATTTATGTTACTCACAATACTTGTTGACAACCTGTTATTGTTACTTGTTTACTCACTACCTTAACTACTAACTTAAATATTGAAGTAAACTCAACAATCTCCGTGGGAACGATCTTTACTTACACTACAAGAAAAACACGTTTTTCCGGCGGAAAAAATTCGCCAGAAATGCACCAAATCCGCCGGAAAAGTGACGTTTCCGGCGGATTTTTTCCGCCGGAAATCCGCCGGTAAAACGCTCGTAGGTAACGGTTTCCGGCGGAATTTCCGCCGGTAATTTCCGGCGGATTTTATGAATTTCCGGCGGAAAAAAAATTAATTTTTTTTATTATTTTTTTTAAAAACCGCCGGAAATTCTAAAAATCCGCCGGAAATGTTCCGGCGACATTTCCGGCGGCTTTTTTTGAATTTCCGGCGGTTTTTTTTTTAAAAAAAAAAATTATTTAAAATAAATCCGCCGGAAATGCAAAAAAATCCGCCGGAAATGTCACCGGAACATTTCCGGCGGATTTTTTGAATTTCCGGCAGATTTAAAAAAAAAATTAATTTTTTTTTCGAATTTTATATTTAAATAAATAAGACGTAATAGAAAAAAAAATTAGAAGGAGAAGTAATAGAATTAGAAGGAAGAAAAATTAGAATGAATAAAAATGAAAGAGAGTTGTGTAAAACAAAGAATGAATGAGAGTATGAGAATGAAGAAATAAGAATAAGTGAGAAGGAAGAAGAATGAATAAGTGGGAATGAATGAGAATGAAGATGGTGTAAAAAAAGAATGAAAGAGAGTATGGAAAAATGATCTGAGAAAGAAGAAGAAGAAGTGAGAAGGAAGAAGAATGAATGAGAAAGAAGAAGAAGAAGTGAGAAGGAAAAAGAATGAATGAGAAAGAAGAAG
Source organism: Astragalus membranaceus (assembly GCA_039519185.1). Lineage (NCBI taxonomy): Eukaryota > Viridiplantae > Streptophyta > Magnoliopsida > Fabales > Fabaceae > Astragalus > Astragalus membranaceus. The sequence continues at coordinate 150,351,793 of CM076848.1, forward strand.
AAGAGAGAAATGTAGAAGGGTGTAGGAGAAAGTGAGAAGGAAATAATAGTGAAATGAGAGAATGAGAAGAGTGTATGAGAAAGTTTTATTTATAGGAAGCTGAAAAGTTTCCGACGGAATTTATAACAGTTCTGGCGGATTTTTCAAATTTTTTATTATTTTTTTAAAAATAAATCCGCCGGAAATTCAAAAAAATCCGTCGGAAATGTTCCGGTGACATTTCCGGCGGATATATTTTAAATAAAATCTTTTTTTTCAAAAAAACCGGCGGATTTTTTTGAATTTCCGGCGGTTTTTAAATTTTTTTTTTTTTTAAAAAAAATCCGCCGGAAATGTCGCCAGAACATTTCCGGCAGATTTTTTGGAATTTCCGGCGGATTTATGTTTAAAAAAATTTAAGTTTTTTTAATTTTTAAAAAAATCCGCCGGAAATGTAAAATTCCGCCGGAAATTCAAATTTTTCCGCCGGAAATGCCAAATTTCCGCCGGAAACGTACCGGCGGAAAAAATCCGCCGGAAAAAATCCGCCGGTAATACGCGATTTCCTTGTAGTGTTATCAATATATTACTTGTTACGATTGTGTATACTTGCACATCTACTTTTCGCACAACAGGGATCCCGTCCGAGGTAGCCTATCACCATTTGGATGTTGACCCTTCAGCCAGGTGGGTTGCTCAGCGAAGACGCATTCAGAAAGAAGAAAAGGCACGAGCTGCAATAAAGGCAGTCGAAGACTTGATCGAGGCTGACTTCATCAAAGAGATCAAGTATACTACATGGTTATCTAACGTGGTTTTAGTCAAAAAAGCCAATGGGAAATGGCGCATGTGCGTAGATTACACCGACCTCAACCGTGCATGTCTTAAAGACGCTTTCCCAATCCCCAGTGTTGATCGATTGGTAAACAATGCCAGCGAGTTCCGATTACTATCATTCTTAGATGCATACTTGGGATATAACCAGATCTCCATGTACCCACCTGACCAAGAGAAGACAGCGTTCATGACAGAAAAAGGAAACTACTGCTATCAGGTTATGCCCTTTGGGCTGAAAAATGCATGAGCGACCTATCAAAGAATGATGAATAAAGTTTTCCAAGCGCAGATAGGCCGGGTAGCAGAAATCTACCTGGATGACATGATTGTCAAGAGTAAAGTGGATACTTACCATGTGGCCGACTTAGAAGAAGTATTCGCGGAAGCCCGTAAGAACTCGCTGAGGCTAAATCCTGAGAAATGCACGTATGGAGTAAGGGCGGACAAATTTTTAGGCTTCTACCTGACCGAAGGAGGAATTGAGGCCAACCCAGATAAATGCCGAGCTGTGATAGAAATGAGGCCACACACCACCAAAAAAGAAATACAGAAATTGAACGGGATGGTGGCCGCACTTTCATGATTCATTGCCCAAGCAGCAAACAAGTCGCTCCCACTTTTCAAACTTCTCAAGAAGGAGACAATAGTTGAGTGGTCGCCCGAGTGCGATCAGGCGCTGGATCAGCTGAAGCCGCTCTACTACAACCTCCTGTACTGACAGCACCAGAGCCAGGAGAAACTTTGTACCTCTACCTAGCGATCACTGACGAGGCACTGGCCGCAGTGTTGGTACGGGAAGGCGAGTTCAAGAAAAATCCCATTTATTTTATCAGTAAAGCCCTTCAAGGTCCTGAGCTCTGGTACCAGAAAATTGAAAAGTTGGCCCTCGCATTGGTTGTGACCGCTCGAAGATTAAGGGCATATTTTGTGGCCCATCAGATCGTCTTGAGGACAGACCAACCCATACGGCAAATCCTCCACAGGCCGGACCTAGCAGGAAGAATGATAAAGTGGGTGATTGAGCTGTCGGAGTTTGGCATCAAATATGAACCCATGTCGGCAACTAAAGCTCAAGCATTGGCCGGGTTTCTTGCCGAGATGACCTCGATCCCTGAGACGATAATGCCAGTTTGGACCCTACATGTGGACGGCTCGTCAAACAGTAAAGGCAGTGGGGCGGGCTTGATTCTTGAAGCATGTATTGCTGGACTCTTGCTTGCCCGCGAGTTCAACGTAAAGAGAGTGGAGCTTCACTCGGACTCACTCCTGACAGTATCCCAAATCAAAGAAGTGTTCGAGGCCAAGGACGTGATCTTGCAAAGATATTTGGCAAGAGTGAGAGAACTTCTCGGGCAGTTTGAATACGCAGAGGTAAAACAACGTCCCTCGATCAGAAAACACTAGGGCGGACATATTATCAAAGTTGGTCAGCACGAAAAACCCTGGGAACCATAGAAGGGTAATTCAGAAAGTCCTACCTCAACCTAGTGTACGACTTGATATCGCTCTGACTCCGGATGTTTGCATGGTCGATCTAGAAGATTGCTGGATCGACCCTATCATCAGATACATCAGAGACGGAGAAGAACCAAACGACCGAAAAAAGCAGCCTTGATACGTAGGCGAGCGAAATCTTACTCGATAATTGAAGGGAAGCTGTTTCGAAGAGGATTTTCCATGCCACTCTTGAAATGTCTCCCACCAGAGGAGGCTAGTTATCTCTTAAGGGAGATGCACGAGGGGATATGTGGAAACCACCTCGGAGCTCGAGCTTTAGCAAAAAAGGCATTAAAAGCGGGATACTACTGGCCCACAATGTAGGACCACGCGAAAAAGCTAGTAAAGAAATTTGATAAGTGCCAGCGACACGCAGACATCCATGTCACTCCCCTGTCGAATTAAACAGCATGACTGCACCATGGTCGTTTGCATGGTGGGGGATCGACCTCTTGGGTCCGTTTGCAGACGTTCCGTGGCAATTCAAATACTTGATCGTCGCGGTAGATTATTTCACCAAGTGGGTGGAAGCCGAACCTCTGGCTACCATCACGTCCAGGAACTGTCTGAAGTTTTTCAACAAGAACATCCTCACCCGTTTCAGGATTTCTGAAGTATTGGTCACAGATAACAGTGCCTAGTTTACAGATAAAAACTTTCAAGAGTATCTGACTGAGTTAGGGGTGAAGTAGCGTTTCACCTCAGTTGAGCACCCCCAGACCAGCGGTCAGACAGAGGCCGCCAACAGAGTGATCTTGGGCGGGCTGAGGAGGCGGTTAGATGAGGCAAAGGGAAAATGGAAAGAAGAACTCCCATACGTATTATGAGCGTACAGGACAACCCCCCACTCTACCACGAGCGAGTCTCCTTTCAAGCTAGTTTATGGCACGGATGCGGTTATCCCGGTTGAGATCGGAGAACTGAGCTGGAGAACAACAAACCCCAAGCCGCTCCAAGAAAATGAGGAGGCGATCAGAGAAGAACTAGATTTGATTGAAGAACTCCGTTCACCGACCGCCCTAAGAGAAGCACTGATCAAGGAAGGGATGGCCACGAGGCACAACGCCAAGGTCTTCCCAAGAGATTTTGCTCTGGGACAACTCGTCATCCGAAGAGCCAGCATCGGGCAAAAGAATGCTTCTCAAGGGAAGCCCGCCCCCAATTGGGAGGGCCCTTATAGGGTCGTCTCGAAGACGGGGAAGGGAGCCTACCAGCTTGAAACGATGAATGGAGGACCCATTCCAAGAACTTGGAACGCGATGAACTTGAGAAGATACTTCATTTAATTGTAAACAATGAAAGAATGTCATGATGTGGAACGAATTATGTAAACCGAGCAGGACACTTTTTCCCACAGGGTTTTTTATTGAGGCGTTATTTTATTCTTTGTTCAAGCATATTTTCCCGCTCTAGGCTCGTTAACCTAATGATACGAGCTGACTACAGCATAGCCCCGCAGGGTCAACGACCTTCGTGGTGAGTTAAAACCAAACCGAGTTTGGTAAACTGCCCGTTCGGAATAACGTACTTGGTCGAACAAAGCTTCAAACGAGGTGACCTAAAAGATGGTCGCACCTCCAAGGGCACAGTTCAATTCGGATAGAAATCTGGTAAACTGCCCGTGGATGACACCGAGTGTCCTTCAAGGATAGCCGTACCCCTAAGGGCGAGTTCAACTTGGATAGAAATCCAGTAAAACACCCAAGGGCAACTGCTCGCGCTTGCGAATAAAACGATTTAAAGAGGAACAAAAGAACGATCATAAATCGAGAATAAACAAACAGATATTAACTTTCACACACAGAATAAAGTAATCCCAAGATAAAGCAAACGGTGATTAAAGTCACTCGAAAAGGCCGGGCTCTAATAGAGTATGTATATTACAACAAGAATGGCAACTATGAGGCCGCCCAAAATACAAAAACCAGCAAACAAAGATTACAAAGTTACAAAGGACGCTCATAAACAACCGACTCCTCCCTTATGACCTTCCCCTGCTCGTCCTTCTCCGAAGGATAGACTATGCGACCGTCTTTGAGGGAGTGGGCATGGTTGATTATGCTCGTCCTTCCCCTGCACTTGAGCCAAAGCTTCATTGAACCGCTCTTTGCAAATGGCCAGGGTAGACTCAATCACCCGGTCACAGTCCTCCAAGGCCTCGTCCCACTCCTTCTCGAGAACCCCAATGTTCTTCTTCAGGCCGACAATATCCTTCTCCAGCTCCTTGACCTGGTTCGACAACCCGTTAACTTTGGTCGTCTCAGATTGCATTTTCCTCTCCGCGTCAGCTTTGGCGGCCAGAGCATCGTCCTGCTATTTGGTCATGGAGGAGAGCGACTCCTTGGTCTCATCAAGAGAGTCAGCAGTAGGCTTAAGAGCGGCCTCAGATTCTTTGAGTTTCTTCTTAACGGACTCCAGCTCCTCCCGCAACTCTGAGATATATTCGTAAGCGCGATTTATCTTGTCGGTTTTATCTAAATTATCACTCTCCAACCACAAGTTTTGAGCAAGAAGACACTTACCCGCTGTCCGATCCGCCTCCCCCTGTTTTAGTTTGGCGAGCAAACGAGAATCGGCCTTGGCAACCTCAGCCATGAAGAGGAGGGGATCTTGGGGAAAGCGGTCGAAATCCGCTTCAGAAAGCTCATCCAAGTCAAGGGTGGAGGACGACCTCCTCTCAGCCTCCTTTTCCTTCACCGCCTTGGTCTTCTTGTGTGTGTGGGGGGGGGGGGGGGGATCAGCCCCAACATCTGGCCCACTGGAACCAGCACCATTATGGGAGTGATCCATTTTCTTTCCAGAATTAGGAACGACCAACCACGCGTCGTCCCCCATATCAACACCGACAGTTGTTCCCCCATCACCCGTGGAAGGAACGTCGACAGTCGGAGAAGGAGCAGGTTGAGCGACTTTAAATTCTTCATCGTCACAAACCCACGCCAACTGGTAACATCTGATCAACTCCTCATTCATCCAAGAGGCCATATTCTCAAGCAATCTCAGAGTTTCCAGATCGCCCTCACCAAGTCGACACCTAGTCTTATAGGTGATCGGAGTGCGGCGATAATGTGCGTACGTCCATGCAATGGGGAATTTAAGACTGCCCACTCTCCCTTGAGCATCTAGAGACCCGACCACTTTGCGGGCCCTCTCACAAACTGGCATGACCCACATGAAGGAATGCTTCCAAGGCTTTAATGAATCAGAGTAAGGTTTGAAGATCTTAAAGTCTTGCTGCCCTTTGATGCTCAGGTGCTCCCACCGATTACTGTTGCTGTGGGGTTTGGGTCGCCTGCTCATCTCAAAGATCTTGAAGAAAAGGGAGCGAGAACAATCGTGCCCTATCACTCTCATCAGTTGCTTGAACACCTTGATGAACGCCCAAGTATTAGGATGCAACTGAGACATGGCGACTCCCAGGTAGCGCATAACAGAACGATGAAAAGGAGTAAACGGCGGGCGAACCATCATGTCTCGTAGAAAATTTGAATACATGATAAATTTAAGAGTAAACGGAACGATGGCCACATGCTCGCCCGTAGAAGGACCCTCGACCATCCACTATTGACTTGGATCACCAACCATCTTCGCATAGTACGAAAGTAACTCGTCCCCAGGATGGAGAATCGAGGGTACGTTGTTAATAACGCACAAAGAAACCCAAGAACGATCTTCACCAATGACGCCACCCCAATCTGGTTCCTCATATTCTTCAACCTGGTCCCCCCCGCTCAGAATGGGTGACTTCATCAACAGGTCGATCGAGGTTGGCCTCATCACTGGAAGGATCAGTATCATTTCCCGTTCCTTGGGAAGGCGGCTGATGGGAGAGCGATTGTTCAGTGGAAGGGGCGGGATAAGAATCCCTCGGGAAAGAAGGGCGGACAGTTGTGTTTGTAGAAAGAGTACTCTCAGAGGAAGTACTCGAGCTCGACAAATCAGTAGAAGAAGTAGAAAGGCGATCTTTGGATTGAGATACACTCATAGCTCCACACGTAGCCGGACGAGCACAACACTCGGCCAATTGAACAAGAGGTACACCAGAAATGTGAGGCTTTAATCTTTGAACTAGGATTTTAGTCAAAACTTTGTAGCTGACATTTTAAAGGGAAATAGGTCTGAATTGGTTAGCAAATTCAGGCCTATCAACTTTAGGAATGAGACAAATATCAGTGGTGTTGACATTTAAAATTTCCTTAGGATTATGCCAAAGATAATTGACATAGGTACCGAATGATTTAGATATAGAATCCCAATGGGCTTGGTAGAAACCATCAGGGTACCCATCAGGGCCTGGAGCCTTCCAAGGGGACATGGAAAACACAGCTTGCTTGATGTCCTCATTAGAGATATCCCTTCCCATACCATTACAAGCTTATGTATTTATAAGGGGAATGAAGAAATAGGTGGTTTGAATCTTGTTGGACAAAGGTTGATCTTTAGGGCTTGAGCATCATCAATCCAATGACCCTCAGAGTTACGAAGCATGCTTATTTTGTTTTTTCTCTTACGATTAGTAGCTTTAATATGATAATAGGGAGTGTTTCTATCACCATCTTGAAGCCATTGAGTACGAGATCTCTGAAACCAAGACAATTCTTCATGATGAAGGATATCTGCCAGCTCAAATTGTAGCTCTTTCTCTAAGTTAATAAGGAACCTGTTCATACTACCTTTTAGCTGTTTCTTTTGGATTCCTCCAAGCCTATCCAAATTCTTAGTCTTCTTAACTCTAAGCTCCTTATAAGTTGTTTTGTTCCAATTACTGAGGTCAATTTCAAGCTTCTTGAGATTCTCAAGAAAAGCTTGATTTGGGTTCCACATTTCTCAAAGCTGTGTTTGTAGTTATGATGTTTAAGCCATGCCATTTCAAAACGGAAAGGCTTGACTTGATTTTGATTTTCTTGATTTTGCAGGCATATAAGAAGATGGTGATGATCAAAAAATTTAATTCTGAGTAACACCTTAACAATGGCATCAGGGAAGGAAGTTCTCCACACATCATTGCTGAGACATTTGTCAAGCCGCGCATAAGTCAAGTCCTAGTGAGTTTATTGTAGAGGGGGCCTCTCCAGGTAAATTTTGAACCCACAGAGCGTAGGTCAATCAGATTGCATCCATGAATTCGTTGAAGGAAGTCAGTATATTTGTTGACATTTGCAGGGGCACCTCCTTTTCTCTCATCAGCAGCAGCTACTTCATTGAAATCACCAGCAAGAAGCCAGCTATCAGTCATGTTCCTGGAGATGTTAAGAAGATGTTGCCAGAGAGCTTTCCTCAAATCATCATCAGGGCTAGCATATATAGGAGTGAAGTGCCAGCTCTTGCCACCAATATAGGAAACATGAAGATGAAGGTATTGAAAATTATTGATGACTTCAGTGATCTCCACAATGTGAGTCTTCCAGGCCGTGATGATTCCACCAGCAAAGCCTATGTTTTTAGAAAAAAGGAAACCATCAAAGCCAAGTTTTATAGCAGTATTATGCAACTTAGAAGGGTGAGTTCTAGTTTCCATAATAACTCAAATTTCAGGGTGATATATGTCTATGTATTGCTTGCAATTACGAAAAAAGTCAGAACTAGCAGCCCACGACAGTTAAGGTTTCCATAATATAATCAGTTAAGGTTTCCAATGTTTGCTCATGATTGTTCTCCTGTATATCTCTCTTTAATCGATCCAGTGAGTGGTTGCTCATGTTTCCATTAGAGACCCTGATTTTAGGTTAAACATTTACCCCACGTTTTTCTTGTATCTTATTGAAATTTTCCATTTCAGTTTTCTGGTTGCTGCGATGATTTTCCTCCTTGTCACGTCTAGTAGTACTCTCCCCAGCTTTAGTAGTTTATTGAGCCTGGATAAGCATGTCATGTTCCTGGTCCTGATTCTCAGAATTAGTTCCATTGATGTCTTGATTAGTGTTTTGCAGGTCTATTTGCAGCCCCTGGTTGTTGATGATCTCCTTACTATAGTTGAAGTCTTCAGTCTCAGTATGAAGAACTGGGAAACGAGACCCTCCAGCAGACATATCCTTCCTAGAAGTTCCTTGAATGCCTTTTCCACTAACTTGATCTTCACCAGGTCCTTTGGATTCTGGTCTTCTTGGCTTGCGAGATTTCTGCACCACTGTCCACATGCAAGGTTCGTCCACTCCAAGCGTCGTTGTATCACTGCACTCTGTTGGAAAGGAGAATGATTTTAGGAACACTTAGAGAGTAAGGGAAGAGGAGACTATGATTTCTAAAATGAGGGATGCTCTTTAGAACTTCTTGTTTACTTGCAAACTTGCTTGATTTTGTCTTGGTTTGCAAATGACTAGCTCTCCCCTATTTATTGGCTCCAAGGGAGAGTTCTACATCAATCTAAAGAAGATTCTACACACTTCAAGTGAGTGAGTTTCTACATACATCTAGAGAATATTCTAGACACTCTAAGAGAGAGATCTACACACTTCTCTCTACTATTTATTTAAAGTATATCTTCCACCTTCTACTATTCTCTAGAATATTCTTTAGACTAAGACACTAAACACAAATGGGCCTAACAGTTGATTAGTCCAATGGGCCAAATCAAGTTTACTCTCCAACACCCCCTCTTAAACTTGATTAATTTGGCATTCCAAGTAGGCTTCTCAACTTGATAAAGTCTTCATGCTTGAGGGGCTTAGTGAAGATGTCAGCTATTTGGTCTTGAGACTTCACATATTCGATTTGCACATCCTTTCTTGCTATGAACTCCCATAATAGTGGTAGCGTGTATCAATATGCTTGCTCCGATCATGGAAGACTGGATTTTTTGCTAGAGCTATAGCTGACTTATTATCCACAAAGATCTTGGTCGGCTGCTCTTGCGACATCCTCGATTCCTTTAACAAATTTCTGAGTCAGACTGCCTGGCAAACACATGATGTGGCTGCTACATATTCTGCTTCGCAAGTTGAAAGTGGGACTATCGGCTGTTTCTTTGCATCCAAGTGAAAGCTGTGTTTCCAATGAAGAATGCAAAACCGCTAGTGCTCTTTTGATCATCTCCATCTCCAACCCAGTCGTTGTCACTGTAACCAACGAGCTTATAATTATTATCTGATGAAAACCATAAGCCGAAGTTCAATGTTCCTTTGATATAGCGAATAATTCTTTTTGCAGCCTTGAGATGAGTTGTGGTCGGATTCTCCATGTATCGACTGATGAGTCCAGTAGCATATAGAATGTCAGGTCTTATGCATGTCAGATGCCGCAAACTCCCAACCATGCTCTTGAAATTTGTAGCATCCACCCTTTCTGCTTCATCATACTTTGACTACTTCACTTTACACTCTACTGGTGTATTGATTGGCTTGCAGCTTTCCATCTTGAATTTCTTCAGCATCTCCTTCGCATATCTTTGTTTTGAAATAAATAGGCCATCTTCCTTTTGCTTTACCTCGATGCCAAGATAGTATGACATTAATCCAATATCTGTCATCTCGAACTCCTTTTTCATTGCCTTCTTGAACTTTTCAAACATACTTGGATTGCCTCCTGTGAAGACCAAGTCATCCACATATATGCACACGATCAAGCTATCTCCATTTTTGACCTTGACATATAGGGCATACTCGTGTGGGCACTTCGTGAAATTGTTTTCTTTGAAGTAGTTATCAATTCGACTATATCATGCTCTTGGTGCCTGTTTTAATCCATAGAGTGCTTTCTTTAGCTTGAGAACTTTCTCTTCTTGTCCTTTCGCTTTATATCCCAAAGGTTGTTTGATGTAGACTTCTTCTTCTAAGACTCCATTCAGAAAAGCAGACTTCACGTCCATTTGGTGAATTTTCCACTTGTTTTGGGCTGCTAGAGAGATTATTAGTCTAATGGTTTCCAAGCGAGCTCCAAAATGAGGCCCTTTTATATTTTAATAATAATATTTTATAAAAATATCACAATTTTATCTACATTTTTTCGAGCTTTTCTTGATGAAAAATTATTTATCAAATTACATCAAAATTTGAATGTTGTGTGAAACGTTAAATAATTAACTGCTTTTTAGCTTTTTGTGATAAAAAGATCCAATGTTGTAAGAAAATTTTAATAATAAACAATTTTATATGTAGAATTTTAGTTGAATTTTATGCACATAAAAACATCTTAATATAATTATTTAAAGAGAAGAAAATTTAGTAACTAAACTAATATATATGAAAGTACCAATTCAATCAAAATAAATAAAAACGGATACCGAGGAGAATAAACATATTTTTTAGGTGGAGAGAACAAATATGGAACAAGATAGTTAAGGGACGATTAAAAGTTGATTATGCTTAGCAAATAAAAATGTTTATGTTAGATAAGAATTTTAATATCAATGGCATTTTTTTTACAAAACTAATCAATGGCATGTTATGGACCCAATAAATAAATCAAAAATATCAAATCCAAAGATTGAACCCACGACATTGATAAAACTAAGGCCCTTCTCTACCAAATAAGCTTTTCTTATGTTTGGTATACCCGACAAACTTTCTTCTTAATATTACATCATAATATATTTTGAGGCCCCTTTTTGTTAAAAAACTTTTGAAGCCCAAAGCCCTAGCTTTAGTTGCTTGGGCCTTGGGCCGGCCCTGGGAAACACCTCATCATAGTCAATCCCCGCCTTTTGACTATAACCTTTTGCAATGAGCCTTGCCTTATATCTTTCGATTTCTCCATTAACGTTCTTCTTTGCCTTGTACACCCACTTGCCACCGATAGCCTTATGCCCTTTTGGAAGAGACACAAGTTCCCAAGTATTGTTCTTCTCAATGACTTTATTTTCTTGGCCCATTGCATCTCCCCATCTCTTATATATCTTGCACAGCTTCTTCAAAGTTCATAGGTTCACAGTCTGCAAAGAGGCAGAACAATGTGAGATTATCTGTTGCCTCAACTTCCTCATAGAGATCTTCAAGCCTTCACGGTGAAAAGGCTTCTGTGTTATGTTATATGTCTTGGAGACTTCGTGTTCGTGTCACGATCCTTTCACTCCCCGTGTCTTCTGATGTTGGTGATGTTTGTGATGTGCTCCCTTGTTGAAGTTTTCCAGACGTCTCTTCTTCTTCAAACTGAGGAAAGAAATTTTACTCCTTTTCATCAGGTCCAAAGTGCTTATCGAAAAAAAATCAGGTCCAAAGTCCCATTGTCCTTCTTCATCAAAGACTACATCTCGGTTGACCACAGTCTTCGTGTTGTTCGGGCTGTACAACTTGTAACCCTTTGAGTTTGGATCATAACCGACAAAGATGAATTTCTAACTCTTGTCGTCGAGTTTTGCCCTTCTCTCGTCCGGTATATGTACATGGGCTACGCTTCCGAAGACTCTCAAGTGTGAGATACCTGTCTTTCTTCCACTCCATGCTTCTTGTGGTGTCTTTCCCCATACACTTCTTGTTGGAGATCGATTTTATAGATAGACTGAACACGCCACTGCTTTAGCCAAAAATTCTTTTGGCAATTTTTTGCCTTTAAGCATGCTTCGAGCCATGTCGAGGATTGTTCTATTTTTCCTCTTTGCCACGCCATTCTGTTGAGGGGATCTTGGAACCGTCAAGGGACGTCTGATTTCATTCTCTTTGCAAGACTCCTGAAACTCTTTAAAAGTGAATTCTCCAGCTCGATCAGTTCTCAAAGCCTTAATCACTCGACCACTTTCTTTCTCCACTTCAGCTTTAAACTTCTTGAAAACATTAAAGACTTCTGACGTTTGTTTCAAGAAATATACCCATGTCTTTCTTGAAAAATCATCAATGAATAGGAGGAAAGTAGTTGTTTTTACCGAGTGAGCTTGGGTTGACAGGTCCACAGACATCAACATGTATGAGCTCGAGCAGCTTTTTGGCTCTTGAGTTTGACTCCTTTGGGAAACTCATCCTGAACTGCTTTCCAAGTAAACATCCTTCACAAAGTTGATCAGGTTTGTTGATAGATGGCAACCCTCTCACCATATTCGTTTTCGACATCAAACTTAAGCCTCCAAAATTTAAGTTCCCAAATCGAAGATGCCAAATCCATGCTTCATCATTATAGCAAGCTTTGAGACACTTTGCCGCATCATTTTGGATATTCAATAAGAACATCCCATTTCTTGACATCGGTACCTTGGTGATGAGATTGTTTCTCTGATCTCTGATGGAAAGACTGGAATCTTTCATGTGAATATCATAGCCCTTTTGTAAGAGTTGTCCCAGACTCAAAATATTGTTTATCATACTTGGGACATAGTAGACATTTGAAATAAAATCATGTCTTCCATCCTTTAGGCGGATTAAGATCTTACCTTTGCCTTTCACCGGAACTCTAGAATCATCACCAAATGACATATTGCCACTCACTGATTCATCAAGGTCCACGAACATGCTTCTTTTTCCGCACATATGGTTGCTTGCACCGGTGTCAAGTTACCACATGTTTTCTTGGATTCCTTCGTTACTTCTACGTGCTAGAAGCACTGTTTCAACCGCCTGGTCTTTCTCCTCCACATAGTTTGTCTCCTCTTCTACTCTATTCTTTGAAAATCTTCATTCTGAAGCATAATGGCCATTTCTGACAATTATAGCATCGTGTTTGAGATTTATCAAACCTTGTGTGTGGAGATCCTCGCCCACGCCCTGTTGAGCTTTCTCCCTTATTGTAATTATTGTTGGTGAAATTCACACCTCGTCCATTAGTAGGGCGTCCAAACTGTCCTCGGCCAAAACCTCGACCTCGATCTTGTATGCCTCTCTCATTTCCTTGACTTCCTTCCTTCACCTTTAGTTGCATCTTGAAGAGTTGCTCAGTGATCTCCTTCTTTTTCTTATGTTTCTCCTCATAAGCTTGCAATGATCCTTGGAGTTGTTCAATCGTCATGGTCTCCAAGTCTTTGGTTTCCTCGATCGTTGTGACGATATGCTCGAACTTCTGACACGACGATAACTCTTGAAAAATATTCAGAAATAGACTCTGACCCATTCATATGTAGTGATTCGAACTCACCTCTTAGTGTTTGGAGACACACCTTCTTCACTTTGTCTTCTCCTTTGCAAGACGTTTGAAGCTTCTCCCATTCCTCCTTAGCGGATGTCACATTTGAAATTTTCTCAAACTCATTTTCATCGAATGCTTGGTAGATGAGGAAAAGAGATTTATTGTCTCTCTTTCTTGAATCCTTCAAAATATCCCTTTATGCTTGAGTTAAGGAATTCTCATTTTGTGATTCCTTATAACCTTTTTCAACAATCTCCCAAACATCATGTGCTCCAAGAAGAGCCTTCATTTTGTGCACCAACTATCATAGGTGCTCCCTTTTAGAAGTGGAACTTGGAAGGATGATACACCATTGCTCGTCATGACTATGGAAGGATTTCTTGTCAGAACCTTAGCTCTGATACCACTTTGTTGGAAAGGAGAATGATTTTAGGAAGACTTTGGGAGGAAGGGAACAGGAGACTATGATTTCTAATATTTGAGGGATGCTCTTTAGAACTTCTTGTTTACTTGCAAACTTGCTTGATTTTAGCTTGGTTTACACATGACTAGCTCTCCCCTATTTATAGGATCCAAGGGAGAGTTCTACATCAATCTAAAGAAGATTTTACACACTTCAAGTGAGTGAGTTTCTACATACATCTAGAGAATATTCTAGACACTCCAAGAGAGAGATCTACACACTTCTCTCTACTATTTATTTAAACTATATCTTCCACCTTCTACAAATCTCTAGAATATTCTATAGACTAAGACACTAAAAACAAATGGGCCTAACACTTGGTTAGTCTAATGGGCCAAATCAAGTTTACTCTCCAACACACTCTCCATTGGCAACCCCTATTGTAGTAATGTTGATTTTTTCTGGGCAACTTTCTTTGTAGTGTCCAAACCTGCCACAAGACAAGCATAGCAGGTGTAGACCTTCATACTCAATTTTGTATTGTCTGCCTTTAATTTCAAACATGGAAAGAAGGGGTTCCCCAAGATCAACTTCAACACAACATCTTCACATCGTGAAGGGTGTTTCTGTCAATTTTGATAGTTTTACCAATACGATTTCCAATGAAATGCAGCATCTTCACATCGTAGTACTCAATGGGAAGTTGGGAAAACCGAACCAAAACAGCCACTCTTCTAATTGGTTCACTAGTGGGTTGGAAGTCTGGGCACCAGTTCCTTATAGTTAGGTAGTGATCATAAATATGAGCCAAGGGCCCCCTGTTAGAGCATGGTTTCGATCTTTGACTCCAATGTTGCCTTTCTTGGTCCATAGTTGAGTTAGCTTTGTTTCTAAGGCCTTGTATCCAATTCTTCTGCCAAGGAGTTTGACAATGAGCCCTTCTTTCCAAGGCTTCTGGATACGTGATTCTTCTTTTGCTGATGAACAGAATGCAGGGCAATCATATTTACCATGTTTTTGTTCGATCACAGTGAAGCCTGCTTCCTCTTCGCTGGCAGTTTCTGGATCGTTATCCTGGCCATTTGGATCAGTTAGTTTCTCTGCCGCCTCACCTGGCTGTTGATAATCTCAAAGAACCATACTCTTGTTGGATCTTGGTTGCTGGTGAAAGTCGTCTTCAACAACACCATCGTATACTAACGACATAGAAGATACATTAGAGAAGGCGTGTTCCCCGTCTTTGGATTTCTTTGAGTTAGGTTGCATCAGGTCCTGGTTTGGTTCTACCATCAATTCAGTGTGGTTAGCTATCTCTTCTATTGGTTTAGGATTTCACAGGATTTTAAAACTTTTTTTGGGTAAAAAAGTCTCCAGGTAATCAAACATGCCACTCAATGCGTAGTAAACTTTATCAGAAATGATATTCAGCCAAAACATTTGGCCAAAATACAGCCAAAAATACCAAATACCTGCAAAATACGCTGGTGGGACCCATATATTGAAATATTAAAATATTTTTTATAAATAATAAAAAAAATAAATGAGGCAAAAAGGAAAACGGTGTCCATCGTCTCTCACAAAACAACTCTGCTCTCGTTCCTCCCTCAACGAAAACATGGAAGCTCCCACCCTCTTTCGCTCCTCCCTCAACCTCTGCTCTCACCCCTGACCTCCTCCCCCAGTAGTCGTCCGCCGCCGTAAAGACCACCACTCTAAGAAACACGCTTCTTCTTTTGTTCCACGACTCTTTGATCACTCTACTTCACCATCCAGCACCATTGTGAGATCGTTCTCTTCTTCAAGATGATGGTAGATTAATTGATGGTACAATGTTTGTTTACTTCTTTCAGTTAACACGATTATAGGGTTTCTCCAAGTATATTTTGTAAATTAGCATTTCTTTTTGTTTGTTAGGGTGCTTCAACATGATATAACAAAAAAAAACAAGAAAACCATGAATGTTTGTGCTATTAAGGACATTTGACTTTGTGTTTGTATTCTGGTTACTCGTTAGAAAGAAAAGACTGTGAAAAATCAGCTTGGTTTATGACATCCAAAAGTTGGTTAATTGTAGTTGTAATGTGGCTATCTGGTTCAAATGGAGCATGTACATGTCATACTAGAAATCTTTTAGTTATAGTTACATTAATTGTCCTATTTAGCACTTAAATAGAGTCCTCATGTTGTTCATAGTGAGTAGGGAAGAATAGCATGTGAAAAACCAAGTTTGGGTTAGATTGAGCCCTATTGTCCTTTACAGTTAGATTGAAAGAAATAATTGTGAAATACCAGATTGGTTTATGGCTTTGAAAAGTTGGTTAATTGGGGCAGTAATATGGCTATCTGGTTGAAATGGATTTTGTACATGTCACACCAAGAACATTTGAGTTATACTTAAGAAATTGGGGTTGAAAAGTTCGTTAATTGGGGTTGTTTAGCTGATATGTTAAGAAATTTCGGTTTACATCTATACACTATATTAAATTTAATATAAGCTATACATAATTGGATTTTATTGTGCAGTACTGCTGTGACGCCGACATCTAAAATTTCATGGAGGGTAGTGATACATTCGTTGAGGGTGATAGTGCTGAGGCTGAAGGTATAACAGTTGACAACCCCAACAATGACGATACATGTTGGGAGCCAACAATCGGGATGTGTTTTGCTTCATTAGATGAGGGGATATCATATTATGGTGAGTATGCTTTAAAAAAGGATTTGGATGGAAAATTATAACATCAGTAAAGGGAAAGGATGGGGCAATCAACTGCAGAATTCTGTCATGCTCGAGAGAGGGGTCTAGCACGCAAATGTCAAAAATTCCATGTTCATTGAAGACACTTCCGACTAGGGTGAGCAATTGTCCTGCCAAGATATGATTCAAGTTAGAAACAGATGGAGTATGGTATATCAAAAATTTTGTAGATTAGCATTGTCACCAGTTGAGCCCCACAAAGTCAAGGTTGTTTAGGGCAAACAAGAAAATAAATCTGCATGTGAAGAGAACAATCCAAATCAACAATGAAGCGGGCGTGAGGATCAACAAAACTTTCCAATCTCTTGTTACAGATGCAGGAGGGCATGAAAATATACCATTTTGTGAAAAGGACGTCAGGAATTTTGTCAACAAGGAAAGGCGTTCAATTGGTAAAGGCGGTGATGGGTTACTTTTATGAAATGAGGGAACAAAATTCAAATTTCTTCTATGATCGTGATCATTGAGGGTCAAGCGTAAAGGTCGTCCTCCTGCAAACAGAAAAATATCTATAGTTGAGAAAGTTGTTAAAAAGAGAGTGAATAAGCGAACCAAGCGAGCTAATGACAAAAACAATACCGAGGTTTGTGTTGTTTTTTAACAAATTATGTATTAAGCATTAAACTCCATATCACATGCATCTTACTGTTTTTTGTATAATGTGTAGGCGGGCAATATTGGAACCGTGGGTATGGAAGTCAATACCGACATTTGTGTGGAATCAAATGTTGAGGTTACTACTGGTGGAGATGTGACAGAAGCAACTACTTTGGTTCGTGTCCATTATAAGATTTTACTAAAAGTGTAGACAATGCAACTAACAACTTTAGTTCCTCTTGTCAGGCATGTTGTTTGATTGTCTGTTATTAGAGTTTTTATTTATATGTTCATGTTGTTAAACAAAATAAGTGATTATTAACAGGTAGGAGGTGATCATGGAACTTTTGGCAAACATGGAAACAGACTTCACGGGATTGTCACAATTGACTACAAATCCCTGACTTTAGCTTGAAGGATACTCCCTGAATATTAATGGTCATGAGTATTTTTTGTTGTAATTAAAGATATATGTATATTAATGCTCATGAGAAATTTTTGTTGTAATTAGACATATATGTATCTTTTGATTAGTATTGATGTAAATGTTGTAAATGACATCAGATTCATGTTTTGATACACTTTGTATAGACAGTGTGTAATGTTGAAGTTAACAGGTTGCTTAATGTTGTTTCACAGTCATACATCAAAGATATAGTGCCCTCATGCTGTTTCAAAGTGAGTACCAAAGGAAAGCATCTCAAAAACCAGCTTGGTGTATTGCCTTTAAAAGTTGGTGAATTAACGTTGTAATGTGGCTATCTGTTTAGAAATTAGGAAGTACATGTTACCACCCAAACCTTTGAATTGTACTTACTTCAATTATGATATGTAGCAGTTAAATAGTTCTCTCATGCTCTTCACAAGTGAGTACCATGAGAGAAGTATCTGAAAAACCAACTTCGTTTATGGGCTAAAACATACGGTTATTTGCTATTGTAAGTTGGTAATTAGATTCAACTCGAGCAAAATATGTGCCGCTTGACAAACCTTTCAGTTGGCATTACATTAATAGAGTCATACATCACTGATATAGTCAGATATTCGCATAGGGGTTAGGTCATATCCTTTCATTTAAGTAGCCAAGACCAATAACCAAGGTATCCAAGCAATTCACCAACTTTTTTAACACAATAGCCAACCCACCTTAGTCCAAAACCATTATGACATATGACTGTGTGGATACATGGGACACCAAATAAGGGTACTCTGAACCTTGATATGTCAGATATTCGCATAGGGGTTAGGTCATGTCCTTTCATTTGAGTAGCCAAGACCAATGACCAAGATAGCCAAGCAATTCCCCAACTTTTTTAACACAATAGCCAACCCACCTTAGTCCAAAACCATTATGACATATGGCTATTGTGTTAAAAAAGTTGGTGAATTGCTTGGATACTCAAATGACACAGTTAATAAAATCTCATCATTCAATGTGAAATTTACCAAAACATTCAAAATCAATTGATACCGAAGGAGCATTTGATACATAATCATTGGGAAAATATCAATTACAGTTAAGAAATGTACAGCTATAGCCACTCCAAAATAACAATTAATAAATGTACAGCTAAAGAGGCGGTGACCATCAGGCTTTATTTCACAAACAGTCAAACCAATAGGCTTCAACTTCTTTCCGAGTTTCTCATTTTCAACCATACGATCACTTATAATGTCGTTCTGCTCTATTTGAATTTTCTGTTCCCTGTCGATTTCTTGTTGAGCTTATTTGTCGCGCCTCTGAAACGATCGTCACAACATTGTTAACAACTTCCCCTTGAACAATGATACTCAGTAACTTTTCAAAACAGGTGTACTAAAAAATCACAATTATTTAAATTGTCAATTTATTTGAAAGGCTTGAAAAGTGTTAAATGAAAAACCTGAAAATCAAAAAGTGTTATCGTAACACAATACCATTGCCAAATTAAGCAAAAACCAATTCTCATTCCTTTCGTGTTCCAATGAGTCCAACACATACATCTTCCTTTCGCGTTTGTTTAGCATGTAGCACACTCAATGCCCATTAAACACGGCTGGTGCAAAAATCAAAAACATGTATACAAGTTAATTAGGTAATTTTCATAATTTGAACATGTACAACAATGGGACCCAAAGAACTCCAAATACACGCTTACCAAATTGGAAGACCGTAAGAGATAAATGGGTTTTCCCGGGAACTTATGAAATTCCAAATAATCTTTCAAAGTCCAACGCTTTTGGGTCCCATTTTGGAATATTGGTAATTCACGAATAACTTTGTCCTACATTATAAATCACTACGGTCAGTCAAACTGTATTAACAAAATGTTCCCTAAATGAAATGGCTTCAATAAAAGAGTTTTAGATTTCCTCACAGCAAATAATGAATTAAATACGAAACGGCTGACAGCACCCGTTCATTGATGTTATGAAACAATAATCCATTTGAACCAGATAGCCACATTACTTCCCCAAGTAACCAACTTTCCAAAGCCATAAACCAATCTGGTATTTCACATTTATTTAGTTGAATCTAGCTGTAAAGGACAAGAGGGCACTACTTCAGTGCTAAATAGGATAGTTGAAGTAAGGGCAAGTCAATGTTTTCTACTGTGACATCTACTTCGTCACTTTGAATCAGATAGGCAAATGTCAACACCAACTAACCAATTTTTGTAGGTCTTAGACCAAGCTGCTTGTGAAATGTTTTTCTTTGCTAGCTCAAAACCCATGAAAACAGATTTTAATCTTAGCCCATTTGACTAACATCATTAAAGTTTAGAAATTATCCAGATTACACAAGCCAGAAATACTAAAGACACTTACCTGACTGAAACTTAGGATTCACAGTTATTCTTCCGTTCAGACTTTGAGTTGGCAATTCTTCAGCTCATGCTTAGAGAATCATTAACAGTTTCCATGGAAACCAAGTGATGAGAGATGAGAGAGTGATAATGATCTGGAACGAAGACGAAGAAACATATGTTGCGGTTCTGCTATTTCTCGCGATGCTCACTATTGCGGTGGAGGTGCTGCGTTCCTAGACATGGTGTTGGATGGTGAAGTCGAGTGATGAAAGAGTGGTGGAGAGGTGGAAATGGAAACCTAAAAACGTGGAGAAGATGATTCTGCGTTAATTCATTTTTTAATTATCACACAATTTTTTTATTTTATTTTATTTATAAACAGTTTCTATTAAAATAAATATTAAATCTTATTTAAAATCCAACCAGGTCCCACCACCATATATTTGGCTGATTTTGGCTGGATTTTTTGGCTGAATAGCATTATTGAAACTTTATTAGGTTTTTACTTTTTAAGAGTCTTATCCTCACTCACTCAAGTTGTACTTTCATTCAAATATATTTTCATTTTTAACAATATTATCATTTAATGTTGGAGAGTATAGCTACGGTGCTACATCATACATGACATACCGGATATTGGTCTCTTTTGGTTAGATGATGAACGATTTGCCTCCCAGGTATTTCTTGAACTTTATTAACAAATGTCCTTCATTATTGTCCATTCTTTTTCTTGGTTGCCAAATGCATCTGCCGATAGCTTTGATGCTTTACTATGTTAAAGGCTTTTTTTTTTTGGGTAAACCCGGATATCCACCACACGGACAACAGTGACTAATCGCTCGCTCATTGTAGGTTCCTCGAGGGGCAGGACAGCTGGCCCAGAGTTTTAACGCTGCTCCGTACCCAATGCGTGGATCGAACTCCGGACACTTGGTTAAGGGAGGTTCATACCCCAACCGCTGAACTCCACGCCTCTGGGTTTAAACCCCACGCTCTTGGTTACTATGTTAAAGGCCTTGCCACAATATAATTCAAATACACATTTATTTATTTATTTTGACGAAAAATACACATTTATTTTAAACTTTGTATATTTTCTGCATTTTAGTTTCATACATGTCAAATGATTCTCATTGAATATGGTCTCTACATCTGGAACAAGTATGCCTCAATTTGTTGTGGGGATCACATTATGTAGAAACAGCGGAAGTGTTGGACTTTGGCCAAGAAAAATTAAAATTTGATAAAATAGATAATAAAAATAGTAAATAATCATATAAAACATCTTAATCAAAATTACAATTAAAGAATATAATTTAAAGTATCATACAATACAAAATCAGAACTAATTATTTTGCTTATGAAAGAGCTCTAAGCGTGGCCACCTCTTCGATCGCCCAGAGCAGTTAGAACATGTTAGATTAGTAGAAACAGAGCATAGTGTTGTACTCCATGTTCTGGTTGGCATTCTATGTAGCGGTATATGTGCCGTCGCCATCTATTTTTTATGGTCTCGCTTCTTTTTCCTCTGCGCCGAAAGAAGAGGTTGCGGCCAAATTTTGACGGTTGATGTCACGGTTCCACTAGTGACACACTTGTTGCATTTATTTTAGCTAAGTTACATTTACTTTTAGCTTTACCTTACATTTTACCATTTTACTTTTACCATCTTACTGTGAAGTGTGCACTGCACATGCCATGTAACAGAATTTGCAATTGCACTTTACTATTTGATCAATGAATGAAACGTGATATGCATCATCATTGCAATCACAACTGAATTTTATTCTTCTCTCTCTTAGCTCATCTTCTTCATTTCATTCTCTACTGCTATATCCGATTGCTGTTCCATTTATCAGCTTTCCATAACTAATAGCTGGTGTTCTTACGGATTTACTCCCTAGAATCCAAATTCCTGTCACAAGTGGTATCAAAGCATCCTTCCCGGTGCTTTGACAATGGCTTCCGGAACTCGATCTGCAACTACGATCGCCGAACTTGTTAAGAAGCATGACAACAAGCATGCTGAGCTGAGCGCGCGAATGGAGCGGATGTTCGCTAGTATGAAGGAGATGCGAACAATGTTGCATGAACGAACTAACACAGAGATCTCTGTTCGCTCTGCGAACAATGGACCTCCTTGCAATCGTGGTGCTCTAGAAGGTAATGGATCCACTAATTTGTACGCGACGAGGATCTCGAGGTCGCAATGTGAAGGACTGGTTATATCGTTGTGATCAGTTCTTTCGTCTTGATGAAACCCCACCGGGGAACATGGTGAGGCTAGCTTCGATTCACATGGAAGGGTTAGCTCTCCAATGGCATCTGAACTACATCTGGCGCAGATTTGACATTTATCCACCGTGGTCTCAGTACGTGACGGACATTGGAGCTCGATTTCGTGATGTCTATGAAGATCCACTCTCAACTCTGATTCAGGTCAAGCACTCCGGTAAGGTTCAAGAGTATATAGACGCATTTGAGCTTGCTCAAACTCAGGTAGTACTCTTACTAGAACATGCTCTTAGTATTTTCTTGTCTGGATTGGAACATAATACGCAAATGCAAGTGCGAATGTTTAACCCCACTGATATTGCTCATGCTGCAAACCTGGCTCGCCTGTATGAATCATCAAAAACCCCTATCCTTCACCCTAACCAGAAATATACACCAAGCTCAAATTCCTTTAACAACTACACCAAAAACCAGCCAAATTATCCCAAAACCACAAACACAAACCCAATTCCAACACTAAACCCGAAACCACCCATAAACCAGGGCCAAATAGCCAACCAAAACCCCAGGGCCACAAATTTTAAGCCTGCTGGTCCTTTTACTCATGCTCAGATGGAGGAAAGGAAGACTAAAGGGCTGTGTATGTATTGTGAGGAGCCCTTCACACCTGGTCACCAGTCAAAACATAGAAAGGCACATATATTTATGTTAGAAGCTGAGGGTGATAGTGATGATGGTGAAGAAATTGAGAATTCTAGTGAAGCTAGTACAGACACTACCCAAACAGACAGCCCCACACTATCATTGAATGCCCTATCTGGTACTCCTAATCACCAAACCATGAGAGTCACAGGAATGTACACTAAGAGATTGCTACAAATCCATATTGACAGTGGTAGCACTCACAACTTCCTTGACTTAGATGCTGCCAAAAGACTAGGTTGTAAGCTTGAGCCAATCAAACCTATGCCCGTTACTGCTGGTGGTGGTAGCAAAATTGCAGCCCTATACATATGTAGAGGTTTTACTTGGCAATTGCCCCAATGTACCTTCACCTGTGATGTCTATGTATTACCTATTGTTTGCTGTGACTTAATTCTTGGTGTGCAGTGGCTTAAATCTCTGGGAAAGATTGTTTGGGGTTTTGCACAATTGCAGATGGAGTTTAATGTCAATGGCAAGAAATGTTTCTTGAGAAGTGCCAAGAGACCATCTAACAAGTTGATCAACAGCAAGAAATTCACTCAATCCCTTAATTCTGAAGCTGAGATCTGTTTTCTGTATCTGAACCAAGACACACCTACATTGACAGTGCCTAAAGTTCAATTATGGTCTTTGGAGGCAAATCCTAATGAATTACCAGGAGAATTACAGGATCTTCTAGCTGATTTTGATGATGTTTTTGGTGAACCAACAGAATTGCCACCTAAGAGGCCTGGTTTTGACCACAAGATACCTCTCAAGGAGAACATTATACCCTTCAATCATCGTCCTTACAGATATTCTATAGTTCCGAAAGATGTTGTTGACAAGCTTGTCATTGATATGCTTGATCAAGGCATTATCAGGCATAACACCAACCCTTATGCTTCTCCTGATGTCTTGGTCAGGAAGAAAGATGGTTCATGGCGCCTATGTGTTGACTATAGGAGGCTCAATCAGCATACTGTTAAGGATAGGTACCCTATTCCACTCATTGAAGACTTGATGGATGAGTTAAGGCCTGCTAGACTATTCTCCAAATTGGATCTCAGGTCTGGTTTTAATCAACTAAGAATCGAAGAAGGTGATGAGTTTAAGACAGGATTCAAGACTCATGGAGGGCATTTTGAATACCTTGTGATGCCCTTTGGCCTCACAAATGCTCCAGCATCATTTCAAGCTTTAATGAACTATATTTTCACTTTTTTTTCAGAAAATTTGTGATTATGTTTTTTGATGACATCTTAGTGAAGCCCTACATTAGAAGCCCATGTTGAACACCTGAGACAAGTGTTTAACTCCATCAGAACCCACCTGTTGTTCCTCAAGAAGCAAAAGTGCTATTTTGCTACATTTAAGGTGGAATACTTGGGGCATTTCACATCTCAAGGGCTAAAGCATTAAGTGACAGTACCAAAAAAAAAAGCTTTAAGTGCAGTACCAAAAAAGGCTTTGGCCAAAATTTAAATGACTTTGAATGCAAAATTCTTGTTTCCGGTTCCTAAGTAAGGATATACGACAAACACCACAAATATTCTTTAACTCTCAAAATGATGTAATGTTTGAAAAGAACTTTTTAGGTGGGAAGAGCATGTTACAACTTTCAAGTCAACATTTGACATGTAAATTATATGTACATTTTAATTTGTTATTTTTTAAGTACTTATAGTAGATTTTTTTGAAGGTAAGTACTTATAGTAGATAATGCTTAAGTTTTGTTAATTTAAAGCCTTTGTTTGTCCGAAAGGAAGTCTTTTTTTTATATAACAATTTCAATCCCTTTAAATGATATAGATCGATTAAGGAGGAATTTTAAACTTGACCAAAAAAAAAGGAGGAATTTTAAAAGTAAAAGGAAGTATTTTATATACCCTTTAAAACTTAAGGAGAAAATGAAAACACAGAGTGGGGATGTAGTAAAATAAAAGAGGGTCAAGATAGAAACCTGTTCTCGACTGGACCAAGAGGTCTATTTAGCAAAACCAGGGGGTGCGTTTAGTAATTGGATATGGATCAGCCTAATCGATTCGACCCATATCCACTACATACAAGCCCAACTAAAGCCACCACGCTTGGATGGTTCAGATCGATTCTGATAATCCGACGGTCCACAGACAAGCATCGATTTCCTATAAATACCGGCTCGCATAGCCATTTATACGGTACACACTCTTCCCTTGCAAATTCACTAGCTTATTCTCATACTGACTTGAGCGTCGGAGTGGCTTTGCAGGTACCCCCCCAGGCGCTCATTAACCTCCTGCCAGGGCAGTAAGAGACCTACCAACAGCAGCGACCAAAATCTTGCTAGGTAAAGAACATTGGCGACCACAGTAGGAGTTATCTATCTTTCACATCATCACTACTCGAACTTTTCTCTTGCTACTCCATGGCTCCCAGAGGCAGACCCCGGATTCAAAGCATTGCCGTACCGGCATCCCGACCAGAGGATACTCTAGAAGGCAAGGTCGTAACCCTACCTGACGAGGGTACCAGTCAGCCTGCCCAACCTTCGAATGTGAGCCAGCTTTTGGATCTCCTGGCCAATCGCACTCAAGCTATGGAAACAGACTTCACGGGATTGTCACAATTGACTACAAATCCCTGACTTTAGCTTGAAGGATACTCCCTGAATATTAATGGTCATGAGTATTTTTTGTTGTAATTAAAGATATATGTATATTAATGCTCATGAGAAATTTTTGTTGTAATTAGACATATATGTATCTTTTGATTAGTATTGATGTAAATGTTGTAAATGACATCAGATTCATGTTTTGATACACTTTGTATAGACAGTGTGTAATGTTGAAGTTAACAGGTTGCTTAATGTTGTTTCACAGTCATACATCAAAGATATAGTGCCCTCATGCTGTTTCAAAGTGAGTACCAAAGGAAAGCATCTCAAAAACCAGCTTGGTGTATTGCCTTTAAAAGTTGGTGAATTGACGTTGTAATGTGGCTATCTGTTTAGAAATTAGGAAGTACATGTTACCACCCAAACCTTTGAATTGTACTTACTTCAATTATGATATGTAGCAGTTAAATAGTTCTCTCATGCTCTTCACAAGTGAGTACCATGAGAGAAGTATCTGAAAAACCAACTTCGTTTATGGGCTAAAACATACGGTTATTTGCTATTGTAAGTTGGTAATTAGATTCAACTCGAGCAAAATATGTGCCGCTTGACAAACCTTTCAGTTGGCATTACATTAATAGAGTCATACATCACTGATATAGTCAGATATTCGCATAGGGGTTAGGTCATATCCTTTCATTTAAGTAGCCAAGACCAATAACCAAGGTATCCAAGCAATTCACCAACTTTTTTAACACAATAGCCAACCCACCTTAGTCCAAAACCATTATGACATATGACTGTGTGGATACATGGGACACCAAATAAGGGTACTCTGAACCTTGATATGTCAGATATTCGCATAGGGGTTAGGTCATGTCCTTTCATTTGAGTAGCCAAGACCAATGACCAAGATAGCCAAGCAATTCCCCAACTTTTTTAACACAATAGCCAACCCACCTTAGTCCAAAACCATTATGACATATGGCTATTGTGTTAAAAAAGTTGGTGAATTGCTTGGATACTCAAATGACACAGTTAATAAAATCTCATCATTCAATGTGAAATTTACCAAAACATTCAAAATCAATTGATACCGAAGGAGCATTTGATACATAATCATTGGGAAAATATCAATTACAGTTAAGAAATGTACAGCTATAGCCACTCCAAAATAACAATTAATAAATGTACAGCTAAAGAGGCGGTGACCATCAGGCTTTATTTCACAAACAGTCAAACCAATAGGCTTCAACTTCTTTCCGAGTTTCTCATTTTCAACCATACGATCACTTATAATGTCGTTCTGCTCTATTTGAATTTTCTGTTCCCTGTCGATTTCTTGTTGAGCTTATTTGTCGCGCCTCTGAAACGATCGTCACAACATTGTTAACAACTTCCCCTTGAACAATGATACTCAGTAACTTTTCAAAACGGGTGTACTAAAAAATCACAATTATTTAAATTGTCAATTTATTTGAAAGGCTTGAAAAGTGTTAAATGAAAAACCTGAAAATCAAAAAGTGTTATCGTAACACAATACCATTGCCAAATTAAGCAAAAACCAATTCTCATTCCTTTCGTGTTCCAATGAGTCCAACACATACATCTTCCTTTCGCGTTTGTTTAGCACGTAGCACACTCAATGCCCATTAAACACGGCTGGTGCAAAAATCAAAAACATGTATACAAGTTAATTAGGTAATTTTCATAATTTGAACATGTACAACAATGGGACCCAAAGAACTCCAAATACACGCTTACCAAATTGGAAGACCGTAAGAGATAAATGGGTTTTCCCGGGAACTTATGAAATTCCAAATAATCTTTCAAAGTCCAACGCTTTTGGGTCCCATTTTGGAATATTGGTAATTCACGAATAACTTTGTCCTACATTATAAATCACTACGGTCAGTCAAACTGTATTAACAAAATGTTCCCTAAATGAAATGGCTTCAATAAAAGAGTTTTAGATTTCCTCACAGCAAATAATGAATTAAATACGAAACGACTGACAGCACCCGTTCATTGATGTTATGAAACAATAATCCATTTGAACCAGATAGCCACATTACTTCCCCAAGTAACCAACTTTCCAAAGCCATAAACCAATCTGGTATTTCACATTTATTTAGTTGAATCTAGCTGTAAAGGACAAGAGGGCACTACTTCAGTGCTAAATAGGATAGTTGAAGTAAGGGCAAGTCAATGTTTTCTACTGTGACATCTACTTCGTCACTTTGAATCAGATAGCCAAATGTCAACACCAACTAACCAATTTTTGTAGGTCTTAGACCAAGCTGCTTGTGAAATGTTTTTCTTTGCTAGCTCAAAACCCATGAAAACAGATTTTAATCTTAGCCCATTTGACTAACGTCATTAAAGTTTAGAAATTATCCAGATTACACAAGCCAGAAATACTAAAGACACTTACCTGACTGAAACTTAGGATTCACAGTTATTCTTCCGTTCAGACTTTGAGTTGGCAATTCTTCAGCTCATGCTTAGAGAATCATTAACAGTTTCCATGGAATCCAAGTGATGAGAGATGAGAGAGTGATAATGATCTGGAACGAAGACGAAGAAACATATGTTGCGGTTCTGCTATTTCTCGCGATGCTCACTATTGCGGTGGAGGTGCTGCGTTCCTAGACATGGTGTTGGATGGTGAAGTCGAGTGATGAAAGAGTGGTGGAGAGGTGGAAATGGAAACCTAAAAACGTGGAGAAGATGATTCTGCGTTAATTCATTTTTTAATTATCACACAATTTTTTTATTTTATTTTATTTATAAACAGTTTCTATTAAAATAAATATTAAATCTTATTTAAAATCCAACCAGGTCCCACCACCATATATTTGGCTGATTTTGGCTGGATTTTTTGGCTGAATAGCATTATTGAAACTTTATTAGGTTTTTACTTTTTAAGAGTCTTATCCTCACTCACTCAAGTTGTACTTTCATTCAAATATATTTTCATTTTTAACAATATTATCATTTAATGTTGGAGAGTATAGCTACGGTGCTACATCATACATGACATACCGGATATTGGTCTCTTTTGGTTAGATGATGAACGATTTGCCTCCCAGGTATTTCTTGAACTTTATTAACAAATGTCCTTCATTATTGTCCATTCTTTTTCTTGGTTGCCAAATGCATCTGCCGATAGCTTTGATGCTTTACTATGTTAAAGGCTTTTTTTTTTGGGTAAACCCGGATATCCACCACACGGACAACAGTGACTAATCGCTCGCTCATTGTAGGTTCCTCGAGGGGCAGGACAGCTGGCCCAGAGTTTTAACGCTGCTCCGTACCCAATGCGTGGATCGAACTCCGGACACTTGGTTAAGGGAGGTTCATACCCCAACCGCTGAACTCCACGCCTCTGGGTTTAAACCCCACGCTCTTGGTTACTATGTTAAAGGCCTTGCCACAATATAATTCAAATACACATTTATTTATTTATTTTGACGAAAAATACACATTTATTTTAAACTTTGTATATTTTCTGCATTTTAGTTTCATACATGTCAAATGATTCTCATTGAATATGGTCTCTACATCTGGAACAAGTATGCCTCAATTTGTTGTGGGGATCACATTATGTAGAAACAGCGGAAGTGTTGGACTTTGGCCAAGAAAAATTAAAATTTGATAAAATAGATAATAAAAATAGTAAATAATCATATAAAACATCTTAATCAAAATTACAATTAAAGAATATAATTTAAAGTATCATACAATACAAAATCAGAACTAATTATTTTGCTTATGAAAGAGCTCTAAGCGTGGCCACCTCTTCGATCGCCCAGAGCAGTTAGAACATGTTAGATTAGTAGAAACAGAGCATAGTGTTGTACTCCATGTTCTGGTTGGCATTCTATGTAGCGGTATATGTGCCGTCGCCATCTATTTTTTATGGTCTCGCTTCTTTTTCCTCTGCGCCGAAAGAAGAGGTTGCGGCCAAATTTTGACGGTTGATGTCACGGTTCCACTAGTGACACACTTGTTGCATTTATTTTAGCTAAGTTACATTTACTTTTAGCTTTACCTTACATTTTACCATTTTACTTTTACCATCTTACTGTGAAGTGTGCACTGCACATGCCATGTAACAGAATTTGCAATTGCACTTTACTATTTGATCAATGAATGAAACGTGATATGCATCATCATTGCAATCACAACTGAATTTTATTCTTCTCTCTCTTAGCTCATCTTCTTCATTTCATTCTCTACTGCTATATCCGATTGCTGTTCCATTTATCAGCTTTCCATAACTAATAGCTGGTGTTCTTACGGATTTACTCCCTAGAATCCAAATTCCTGTCACAAGTGGTATCAAAGCATCCTTCCCGGTGCTTTGACAATGGCTTCCGGAACTCGATCTGCAACTACGATCGCCGAACTTGTTAAGAAGCATGACAACAAGCATGCTGAGCTGAGCGCGCGAATGGAGCGGATGTTCGCTAGTATGAAGGAGATGCGAACAATGTTGCATGAACGAACTAACACAGAGATCTCTGTTCGCTCTGCGAACAATGGACCTCCTTGCAATCGTGGTGCTCTAGAAGGTAATGGATCCACTAATTTGTACGCGACGAGGATCTCGAGGTCGCAATGTGAAGGACTGGTTATATCGTTGTGATCAGTTCTTTCGTCTTGATGAAACCCCACCGGGGAACATGGTGAGGCTAGCTTCGATTCACATGGAAGGGTTAGCTCTCCAATGGCATCTGAACTACATCTGGCGCAGATTTGACATTTATCCACCGTGGTCTCAGTACGTGACGGACATTGGAGCTCGATTTCGTGATGTCTATGAAGATCCACTCTCAACTCTGATTCAGGTCAAGCACTCCGGTAAGGTTCAAGAGTATATAGACGCATTTGAGCTTGCTCAAACTCAGGTAGCACTCTTACTAGAACATGCTCTTAGTATTTTCTTGTCTGGATTGGAACATAATACGCAAATGCAAGTGCGAATGTTTAACCCCACTGATATTGCTCATGCTGCAAACCTGGCTCGCCTGTATGAATCATCAAAAACCCCTATCCTTCACCCTAACCAGAAATATACACCAAGCTCAAATTCCTTTAACAACTACACCAAAAACCAGCCAAATTATCCCAAAACCACAAACACAAACCCAATTCCAACACTAAACCCGAAACCACCCATAAACCAGGGCCAAATAGCCAACCAAAACCCCAGGGCCACAAATTTTAAGCCTGCTGGTCCTTTTACTCATGCTCAGATGGAGGAAAGGAAGACTAAAGGGCTGTGTATGTATTGTGAGGAGCCCTTCACACCTGGTCACCAGTCAAAACATAGAAAGGCACATATATTTATGTTAGAAGCTGAGGGTGATAGTGATGATGGTGAAGAAATTGAGAATTCTAGTGAAGCTAGTACAGACACTACCCAAACAGACAGCCCCACACTATCATTGAATGCCCTATCTGGTACTCCTAATCACCAAACCATGAGAGTCACAGGAATGTACACTAAGAGATTGCTACAAATCCATATTGACAGTGGTAGCACTCACAACTTCCTTGACTTAGATGCTGCCAAAAGACTAGGTTGTAAGCTTGAGCCAATCAAACCTATGCCCGTTACTGCTGGTGGTGGTAGCAAAATTGCAGCCCTATACATATGTAGAGGTTTTACTTGGCAATTGCCCCAATGTACCTTCACCTGTGATGTCTATGTATTACCTATTGTTTGCTGTGACTTAA
The DNA here is from genome assembly GCA_039519185.1 of Astragalus membranaceus. Taxonomy (NCBI): domain Eukaryota; kingdom Viridiplantae; phylum Streptophyta; class Magnoliopsida; order Fabales; family Fabaceae; genus Astragalus; species Astragalus membranaceus. The sequence continues at coordinate 150,382,896 of CM076848.1, forward strand.
TTCTTGGTGTGCAGTGGCTTAAATCTCTGGGAAAGATTGTTTGGGGTTTTGCACAATTGCAGATGGAGTTTAATGTCAATGGCAAGAAATGTTTCTTGAGAAGTGCCAAGAGACCATCTAACAAGTTGATCAACAGCAAGAAATTCACTCAATCCCTTAATTCTGAAGCTGAGATCTGTTTTCTGTATCTGAACCAAGACACACCTACATTGACAGTGCCTAAAGTTCAATTATGGTCTTTGGAGGCAAATCCTAATGAATTACCAGGAGAATTACAGGATCTTCTAGCTGATTTTGATGATGTTTTTGGTGAACCAACAGAATTGCCACCTAAGAGGCCTGGTTTTGACCACAAGATACCTCTCAAGGAGAACATTATACCCTTCAATCATCGTCCTTACAGATATTCTATAGTTCCGAAAGATGTTGTTGACAAGCTTGTCATTGATATGCTTGATCAAGGCATTATCAGGCATAACAACAACCCTTATGCTTCTCCTGATGTCTTGGTCAGGAAGAAAGATGGTTCATGGCGCCTATGTGTTGACTATAGGAGGCTCAATCAGCATACTGTTAAGGATAGGTACCCTATTCCACTCATTGAAGACTTGATGGATGAGTTAAGGCCTGCTAGACTATTCTCCAAATTGGATCTCAGGTCTGGTTTTAATCAACTAAGAATCGAAGAAGGTGATGAGTTTAAGACAGGATTCAAGACTCATGGAGGGCATTTTGAATACCTTGTGATGCCCTTTGGCCTCACAAATGCTCCAGCATCATTTCAAGCTTTAATGAACTATATTTTCACTCTTTTTTTCAGAAAATTTGTGATTATGTTTTTTGATGACATCTTAGTGAAGCCCTACATTAGAAGCCCATGTTGAACACCTGAGACAAGTGTTTAACTCCATCAGAACCCACCTGTTGTTCCTCAAGAAGCAAAAGTGCTATTTTGCTACATTTAAGGTGGAATACTTGGGGCATTTCACATCTCAAGGGCTAAAGCATTAAGTGACAGTACCAAAAAAAAAGCTTTAAGTGCAGTACCAAAAAAGGCTTTGGCCAAAATTTAAATGACTTTGAATGCAAAATTCTTGTTTCCGGTTCCTAAGTAAGGATATACGACAAACACCACAAATATTCTTTAACTCTCAAAATGATGTAATGTTTGAAAAGAACTTTTTAGGTGGGAAGAGCATGTTACAACTTTCAAGTCAACATTTGACATGTAAATTATATGTACATTTTAATTTGTTATTTTTTAAGTACTTATAGTAGATTTTTTTGAAGGTAAGTACTTATAGTAGATAATGCTTAAGTTTTGTTAATTTAAAGCCTTTGTTTGTCCGAAAGGAAGTCTTTTTTTTATATAACAATTTCAATCCCTTTAAATGATATAGATCGATTAAGGAGGAATTTTAAACTTGACCAAAAAAAAAGGAGGAATTTTAAAAGTAAAAGGAAGTATTTTATATACCCTTTAAAACTTAAGGAGAAAATGAAAACACAGAGTGGGGATGTAGTAAAATAAAAGAGGGTCAAGATAGAAACCTGTTCTCGACTAGACCAAGAGGTCTATTTAGCAAAACCAGGGGGTGCGTTTAGTAATTGGATATGGATCAGCCTAATCGATTCGACCCATATCCACTACATACAAGCCCAACTAAAGCCACCACGCTTGGATGGTTCAGATCGATTCTGATAATCCGACGGTCCACAGACAAGCATCGATTTCCTATAAATACCGGCTCGCATAGCCATTTATACGGTACACACTCTTCCCTTGCAAATTCACTAGCTTATTCTCATACTGACTTGAGCGTCGGAGTGGCTTTGCAGGTACCCCCCCAGGCGCTCATTAACCTCCTGCCAGGGCAGTAAGAGACCTACCAACAGCAGCGACCAAAATCTTGCTAGGTAAAGAACATTGGCGACCACAGTAGGAGTTATCTATCTTTCACATCATCACTACTCGAACTTTTCTCTTGCTACTCCATGGCTCCCAGAGGCAGACCCCGGATTCAAAGCATTGCCGTACCGGCATCCCGACCAGAGGATACTCTAGAAGGCAAGGTCGTAACCCTACCTGACGAGGGTACCAGTCAGCCTGCCCAACCTTCGAATGTGAGCCAGCTTTTGGATCTCCTGGCCAATCGCACTCAAGCTATGCTGCATCAGGAAGACCAGCAGAGTGCTAAGGACATGCCCAACCCGGCACCCAGGAGGGCGCCTGGCCGGGCGCCAAGACAGCATCAGACAGCGCCCATGAGGGCGCCTGGCAGAGCGTCATGGCAACATCAGACAGCGCCCATGAGGGCGCCTGGCTGGGCGCCATGGCAACATCAGGCACCGCCCATGAGGGCGCCTGGTAGGGCGTCAGGGCAGCATCAGACAGCGCCCATGAGGGCGCCTAGCACCTATGAGGGCGCCTAGCAGGGCGCCATGGCAACATCAGGCAGCGCCCATGAGGGCGCCTGGCAGGGGAACCCTTCCTCCAACAACGGTGACTTCGAGGCACCATCGTTCTCCCCCTCATGGAGGATCAGGCTCACCTCCAAGGGACCCCTCCATCCCCTCCGGTTGATACCTACCAGCCTCATGACTCCCGCTCCAGGACCTCCTCACGCGCATCCCTTGATACTCGAGAGAGGTCAAGGAACCGGGTCGACACCCACCGGAGGCACCACCGGGGATCGCCATCGAGGAGATCCCCCGACCGACGCAGGCATCAGAAGTACATGGACTATGAAGAAGACAACATGGCCTACCAAATAAGGAGATCCCTCTACCTCGCGACTCCGAATAAGGAGCAGAGCATCAGGACTCGAGCCTAAGGTTAGGCCTAGTTATGAATTTTGTTGTTTGAGCACAAAAGCAGAATATCAAGAAAGAAAAAAGGTCCAACTCCCTAGTCAGGAGTGGAGGGAGACAAGTCTGAGACCCAACATACCATGCAGGGAGGGACTGCCTGGATCGTAGGGGGGCAACCTCAACATTAACCTAAAGCCAAGATGATGGGACCATGAGGTCACAAGCACTAAGAAAGGTGCGGAAGTCAAGCAAATGACGAGACCATGAGGTCACAGACACCAGAGATACCCACCTACAAGGGTGATGTCTAGTCTGAAGGCCATAACTTCATTTGTGTTTATCCGATTGAGGCGTGTAAGCATGCGTTGGAAAGCTAAGAAGCAGAGCTAAAATTCTCATGTTAAGCTCGAAATCCAATTCATATGTCTCCGCACTCAGAAAGGAAAACAAGCTTACGGCACCATGGCAAGCCAGCACCCAAGGCGCCCAGGAGGGCGCTAATTCTTGTTACGGAAGCAGCCAGCGTGGAACGTAAGAAAATTAAAGGATGCATGAGCATGTGAGTGCATGAGCACGTAAGAAAATAAAAGAGTGCATGAGCACGTAAGAAAATTAAAGGATGCATGAGCATGTGGGTGCATGAGCATGAAAGGAAATAAAAGAGTGCACGAGCACGTGAGCAAAAGAACATAGTGCACGAGCACGGGAGCAAAAAAATAGTGCACGAGCACGTGAGCAAAAAAAAACATAGTGCGCGAGCACGTGAGAAAATCAAATGATGCATGAGCGTGAGAGGAAATAAAGTAACGCGTGAAGTGATGGTGTCATTCTGCTCGCCCTCACACTCTCCTCCGCTCGCCCTCACACTCTCCTATGCTCGCCCCCTAGGTGCAATGTAATCGGCCAAGAGGAAAAGAAAATGTGGTGTTTCTCGCCCATACTCACGATCAATCACCTCGATCAAGGCAAGTCAGCAAAAAATATCAATAGATGACCAGGGTAATTGTTGTGATCCTCTGACAAAATTAGCAGACCCGATGACGGCACGGGCCGTAAGGGCAACCTAACCTACGAAGGCATCCTTAACGACAACGTCAAGTCAAGAACATCCCCCAGGATAATCTCGACTTGGGGGGCAACGGTGGAACGAGGTCAATATCCACCAGAGGCACCACCGGGGATCGCTGATAAGTCTATTTTTAGAGTCTTTTTAATAGTTATTTTTATTAGGTTTATTTGGTATTTTAATTATATTTTTGAGCTATTTTACTACAAATGTTTACTTTTTATTTTCAGGTTTTATTTTGAAGCAAAAGAGAAAATATGAGCTAAAATGAAGAACAAAGAAAATATTTGAGGAGGAACAATTTTTGAGACAACACTGGCGCAGCACAGGGCGCCAAGGAGCAAAACTGGCGCAGCATAGGGCCCCAAGGGCGCCAATGAGCAAAACTGGCGCAGCACAGGGCGCCAAGGAGCAAAACTGGCGCAGCACAGGGCCCCAAGGGGGCCAAGGAGCAAAACTGGCGCAGCACAAGGCGCCAAGGGCGCCAAGGAACAAAACTGGCGCACCACAGGGCGCCAAGGAGCAAAACTGGCGCAGCATGGGCGCCAAGGGCGCCAAGGAGCAACACTGGCGCAAACTGGCGCAGGACAGGGCGCCAAGGGCGCCAAAAAGCAGTCAATTTTGGCTGCGGCCACTTGTTGATGGCCATCTTTGCCAACTTGATTTTTTCACTTTTTTTTGACCATTTTTCCCCTCCACTCAAGTGCTTTGACCACTTGTTGATGGCTATCTTTGCCAACTTCCTTTGTCCACTTGTTGATGGCTATCTTTGCCAAAACTTGAATTGACCATTTTGCCCCTTCCCTCATATTTTCCTATAAATAGGACATTGATCCTCACTTGTAAGGACACTTGAATTTTGTTAGAAAATCACTCTCAAAAACTCTCTAAGATTTATGACTTCAATTTACTCTTCATGTTCTTTTTAATTCTTTCTTGTTTACTTTCTTACCCTTTTAATTCTTGCTCTTTTAATTCTTGCTTATTTACTTTCTTGCCCTTTTAATTCTTGCTTATTTACTTTCTTGCCCTTTTAATTCTTGCTTATTTACTTTCTTGCCCTTTTACTTTCTTGCTCTTCTACTTTCTTGCTCTTTTAATTCTTCATCCTTTATTTTCCAAGTCATTTAAATTCCTTGCAATTTACTTTTTAAGCAATTTACTTTCTTGTCATTTACAATTCCGCTATTTATAATTTTGCAAATTTCTCAAATCCTAACATTTATTTTCTTGCCATTCTAACATCTAATTCCTAACTCATTTACATATTCCGCAACTTATCGCTTTCTTTACAATTTTTGCAATTTACACATTCCGCAACTTATCGCTTTCTTTACAAATTCTTGCAATTTACAAATATGCAATCTTCCTCTTCTCCTCTTTTGTCTACAATGATCATGAGTGAGTAGACTTTCTTAGCCTTGGGGTTTTTGGCAACCATCAAATGATGGCTTCCTACTAATTAATTCCCGAGACTATTCTCCACCTTAATCGCTTTGTATTTTTAAATCTAATTTCATCACTTTTCATTATTACTTCAAAACACCACACGATGTACCGAAAGGGGAAATGTGGTTGTTGGATCTATGAAATTAGACAATAAAATCAACACATGAAAATAGTTTTGGTTTTATTGAGACACAAAAAGGTCTTTGCTTAATGGGTTCTAATAATAATCAACCATGAAAATAGGCTTGATAATTAGTTTAGAACACGCGTTTGTATTCTGAAAGGAAACTCTTGGTACAACCGTCGCCTTGTCTTAAGAAATATATCGTTCTTTAAAACTGGAAAATAGTCGAAAGGATTAATAACGGAAACCTTATCATTTCGATGAAACTAATACCCCAAGTCTCTTTTTATCTTTAAAACATCAACAAAAACATTCATTCTTTCTAAAAAGACTTTCTTTTCAGTTAATCAACTTTGGAAAATTAAATTGGTAATCACCTAGGCTCTCCCTGTGGATCGATAACTCTTTTATTACGCGACAAGACCGTGCACTTGCGGCCTATCAAGGTTTTGGCGCCGTTGCCGGGGAGGCAGTGATATTAATTAAGTTTTTCAAAACCGGTTAGACTGAAGTTTTATTTTCTTTATTTTTACTTTTTCTTCTCTTGTCCCTCGAATGCGAAGAACCAGAAGTTTCGGAGAAACTGTTCAACAAATTCCCGAAATCGAAAGGTTCTTACATAGAAGGAGGAGAGAAATTCCCGATAACCAAATGGCGGCTAATGAAAATCGTGCTCTCAAAGAGTACGCAACACCTTCAGTAGAACCATCGGCTGTCATTGTACATCCAAATGCGGAAGCAAATAATTTTAAACTCAAATCATCTCTGCTTTCAATGGTTCAACAAAACCAATTTTCTGGTTCTCCCACGGAGGACCCAAATCTTCATTTTTCAATTTTTCTGGAATACTGTGGAACTCTCAAATTAAACGGGGTACCTCAAGATGCCATAAGACTAAAGCTCTTCCCTTTTTCATTAAGGGATAGAGCAAGAGCATGGCTACATTCTTTGCCTTTGGAATCCATTACTAGCTGGGGCCAATTAAAACAAGCTTTTCTTGCTAGGTTCTTTCCCCCAAGTAAAACAGCTCAAATGAGAAGTCAAATTACTCGATTTTCTCAAAACGACGGGGAATCTCTTTATGATACTTGGGAACGTTTCAAAGAAATGTTAAGGCTATGCCCCCATTATGGACTAGAGAAATGGCTCGTTGTTCACACATTTTATAATGGATTACAATATGCAACAAGAATGACTGTTGATGCAGCTGCAGGTTGAGCTTTGATGAACAAAAATTTTACTGAAGCTTATGCACTCATTGAAGATATGGCTCAAAACCATTGTCAATGGGTAAGTGAGCGAGCCATAAAAAATAAACCAGCATCATCAAAAGGGCCAGGTAAGTATGAAATATCTGCTGTTGATCATCTTACCTCAAAAGTGGACGCACTTTTTCAAAAATTTGAAAAATTAAATGTAAGTGCCGTTTCACAAACTCTTTCTCCTACTACTCCACCATGTGAATTATGTGGGGTTGTTGGCTATATTGGAGCTGAATGCCAGCTTGAGGCATCTAGTACTGGAAATGAGCATGTTAACTATGCTCAAACAGAAGATCCGTTTTCAAATATTTATAATCCTAGGTGGAGAAATCATCCAAATTTTTCTTATAAAAATCCTCCACCCAATCCAGCACCTAGACCACCTCCTGGTTTTCAGAATCAAAGGGTTTTTAACAACCCACAAAACAACCCGCAAAAGTCAAACTTGGAATTTATGATGGAAAAAATTGTGTCATCTCAAACAAAACAAAATGAAGAATTCAAAAATCAAACTGGTTATTTGAATGACACACTTATCAAATTAGTATCAAAAGTCGACTCTATTGCCACTCATAATAAAATGCTTGAAAATCAAATAACTCAAGTGGCAACACAGGTGGCTTCATCCTCTAAGTATTCGGGGGTATTTCCTGGGCAACCAGAACAAAATCCAAATGGCCAAATAAATGCCGTCACCCTTAGAAGCGGAAAACAATTAGAGGAATCAAGAGCAAACCAAGAAAAAATTGTGAGTGAAAAACATAATTTACCATGTGAGCAAGAAGAGAAAGAAAAAGAGAAAGAACCAGAAAAAGAAAGAGAAGAACCATACATCCCCCCATCACCATACAAACCACCCATTCCTTTTCCCCAAATATTTGCAAAAAACAAATTTGACAAGCAATTCAAAAGGTTTGTCGACTTGCTTAAAAAGCTTTACAACAACATTCCTTTCACTGATGCATTGTCTCAAATGCCGTCTTATCCTAAATTTTTGAAAGAAATTTTATCTAAGAAAAGAAAAATAGACGACTATGAGACGATTGCATTAACAGAAGAATGCAGTGCAATTATCCAGAACAAGCTGCCACAAAAGCTCAAAGATCCAGGTAGTTTTTCCATACCTTGCGTAATTGGAAGTGAAACTATAAACAGAGCAGTGTGTGATCTAGGAGCTAGTGTAAGTTTGATGTGTCTTTCTCTTTGCAAAAGACTAGGGATAGGTGAACTTAAACCCACAAAAATGACAATACAGTTGGCAGATCGTTCCGTTAAATACCCCACTGGAATCTTAGAGGATGTCCCTATCAAGGTAGGCAAACTTTTATACCGGTGGATTTTGTTGTGATGGAAATTGAAGAAGACTCCCAAATTCCTATTCTTCTAGGGAGGCCTTTTTTAGCTACTGCAGGGGCAATAATTGACGTTAAAAACGGTAAGTTGGTTTTTAACGTGGGGGATGAAAAGGTTGAGTTTGAAGTTTCAAACTTCATGAGGAGTCCGTCTGTAAAGGACTCATGCTGCAGGATTGATATTGTAGACTATTGCGTGCGAGACTGCTCTTTAGCATCATCTTCACAAGATAGTCTGGAAGATTGCCTTTTAGGCAACACAGATACAAATGCAGCAGAGGAAACCCAATTCTACATAAAACTTTTAGATGAGAATCCACCATCACAAAAATTGGGTACTGAAACTTTGGGTGAGGGAAAACCTCGACCTCTCCCAAAAGAAGCACCAAAAATAGAACTGAAGCCCTTACCAGCATCTCTCAGGTATGAGTTTCTTGGCCCTAATTCTACTTTTCCAGTAATTGTAAATGCAGATCTAAAACAAAATGAGACTGAAAATTTGCTTAATGTTCTTAAAAAGTATCCCAAAGCCATATGGTATACTATTGAGGACATTAAAGGAATAAATCCATCAATCTGCATACACAGAATACTACTGGAAGAGGACTATAAACCTTCTATCGAGCATCAAAGAAGATTAAACCCAAACATGAAAGAGGTTGTTAAAAAGGAAGTTTTAAAACTCCTTGATGCTGGGATAATATATCCTATTTCCGATAGTAAGTGGGTTAGTCCTGTTCAAGTAGTACCTAAGAAGGGAGGCTTAACAGTTATTAAAAATGAAAAGGATGAATGCATTTCCACAAGGACAATTACGGGATGGAGAATGTGTATTGATTACAGAAAGCTTAACAAAGCTACCCGGAAAGATCACTTCCATATCCTGTTCATTGATCAAATGCTAGAAAGGTTAGCACAGCACTCACATTTCTACTATTTGGATGGTTATTCGGGATTTTTCCAAATTCCCATCCACCCTAGCGACCAAGAAAAAACAACTTTCACATGTCCTTTTGGCACTTATGCCTATAGAAGGATGCCCTTTGGTCTATGTAATGCTCCTGCTACCTTTCAAAGGTGTATGATGTCCATATTCTCAGACTTTGTTGAAAACATAATGGAAGTGTTTATGGATGATTTTTCTGTCCATGGCTCAAATTTTGAAAACTGTTTAGCCAATCTGGAAAAAGTCTTAGAGAGGTGTGAGAAGGTGAACCTAGCTCTAAACTGGGAAAAGTGTCATTCATTGGTTAATGAAGGAATTGTCCTAGGACACTTAATTTCTAATAGAGGTATTGAGGTAGATCGTGCAAAAATTGAGGTGATTAAAAAAATGCTACCTCCCACCTCAGTAAAAGAGGTGAGAAGCTTTTTAGGCCATGCGGGTTTCTACCGCCGGTTCATAAAAGACTTCTCAAAAATTTCAAAACCTATGACAAGTCTGCTCCTTAAGGATGCAGCATTTATTTTTAATGATCTTTGTCTTGAAGCTTTTGACAGGTTGAAAAAGGCTTTGGTTACTGCCCCAATCATACAACCACCGGACTGGAATCTTCCGTTCGAGATAATGTGCGATGCAAGCGACTATGCAGTTGGGGCAATCCTGGGGCAAAGAAAGGAAAAAAAATTGCATGCCATATACTATGCAAGCAGGACCTTAGACGAAGCACAAATGAATTATGCCACAACTGAAAAATAATTATTGGCGGTAGTTTTTGCCGTTGATAAGTTTCGATCATATTTGGTAGGTTCAAAAATCATCATTTATACATATCACTCGGCCATAAAATATTTGTTAAACAAAAAAGATGCTAAGCCGAGATTGATCCGATGGGTTTTACTCCTACAAGAATTTGATCTTGAAATAAGGGATAAAAAAGGCGTTGAAAATGTTGTGGCTGATTATTTGTCCCGCCTACAAGGAACAAAAGAAGAAGAGTTACCACTTAATGATACATTTTTGGATGATCAACTCTTCTCATTGGTCAAAACTGAAGCACCATGGTATGTAGATTTTGTAAACTACCTTGCTGCAGGAATGCTCCCCCCAGATTTAAATTATCAGCAGAAAAAGAAATTCTTCCATGATCTTAAACAGTATTACTGGGACGAGCCACTGCTTTTTAAAAGGGGAGCAGACGGGGTGTTCAGAAGATGCATTCCGAAAGAAGAGGTAAGTAACATTCTATACCATTGTCATTCTTCTTCCTATGGCGGCCATGCCAGTTCTTCAAAAACTGCTACAAAAATTCTACAATCTGGTTTTTATTGGCCGTCCCTTTTTAAAGACACGCATCAATTCGTTTCTAAATGCGACCAGTGTCAACGCACCGGAAATATTTCAAAAAGAAATGAAATGCCCTTAAATAATATCTTAGAGGTTGAAATTTTTGACGTCTGGGGTGTCGATTTCATGGGACCATTTCCATCTTCTTTTGGAAACCAATATATTCTGGTAGCTGTTGACTATGTGTCAAAATGGATCGAAGCCATTGCTTCTCCTAGAAACGATGCAAAGGTAGTCATAAAACTTTTCAAAAAAATAATTTTTCCAAGATTCGGGGTCCCTCGTGTTTTGCATAAGCGACGGAGGATCCCATTTCATCTCAAAACATTTTGAAATGTTACTGCAAAAGTTTGGTGTAAGGCACAAAATTGCAACGCCTTATCACCATCAAACTAGTGGTCAGGTTGAGGCATCGAACAGAGAAATTAAAAGTATTTTAGAAAAAACTGTTTCGACCTCAAGAAAAAGACTGGTCGGTAAAGCTTGATGATGCTCTCTGGGCTTATCGGACTGCGTACAAAACTCCCATAGGAATGACTCCTTTCAGATTAATTTATGGGAAGTCTTGCCACCTTCCGGTTGAACTAGAGCACAAAGCTTACTGGGCAATTAAACGCCTTAACCTGAACATGGAATTAGCCGGATAAAAAAGAAAACTCCAACTAAAAGAATTGGAAGAACTGAGAATAGATGCTTATGAGAATGCCAAACTTTACAAGGAAAGAACAAAAAATTGGCATGATAAGCGTATCATTCGCAGAGAATTCAAGGAGGGTGATCTGGTGTTATTATTTAATTCCGGGCTAAAAAATTTCCCAGGAAAACTAAAATCAAGATGGTCCGGTCCTTTTGAAATCCGTAAGGTTTACCCCTTCGGATCTGTAGAGATCTGGAGCGAGAAAACCGGATCGTTTAAAGTCAATGGTCAAAGGTTGAAAAATTATCTAATTGGTGACCCAATTGAGAAAGGAACTAGTTTAGTTCTACATGATCCCAATTGAAATTTTGATCGTCAAGCTAGTGACGTTAAAAGAGCGCTGCGTGGGAGGCAACCCACGCCTTAATGTATTTTTTCGATTCATCAAAAAAAAAAGAAGAAAAAAGGCTCACGGTTAGAAAAATTGGAGCACGCGATAGATATGCTCCAAACCCTAAATGCATCAAAAAGAAAAGAATGGTTAGCATATAAAATCAATTCAAAATGCAAAAATTGGTGCATTTTAAATGTCAAAATGAATGGTTAGCATATAAAATCAAAAAGAAAAGAAAAATGCTTGAATACCCAACGTATAAAGACCCTCCTTTGAGACCCGATCTTAGTAAATGGAGGACCCAAGCTTAAGAATGCTGGGGAACCGGTTCTATAATGACATTGATATCCTCTCTAGAGTATTGATACTTTAAAATTGTCTCCCAATTCCACAAGAAGCCCAGATAGTATTTCTCAAACCAAAGTGTTAGAATTGCCCCACAGTTCACTTAAGGTTTCGATGTGAAAATAATTTTCCTTCAGAATTGGCCTAAAGATTTACACTGTTTTTGCTTGAGGACAAGCAAAGGTTCAAGCATAGGGGAGTTTGATAAGTCTATTTTTAGAGTCTTTTTAATAGTTATTTTTATTAGGTTTATTTGGTATTTTAATTATATTTTTGAGCTATTTTACTACAAATGTTTACTTTTTATTTTCAGGTTTTATTTTGAAGTAAAAGAGAAAATATGAGCTAAAATGAAGAACAAAGAAAATATTTGAGGAGGAACAATTTTTGAGACAACACTGGCGCAACACAGGGCCCCAAGGGCGCCAAGGAGCAAAACTGGCGCAGCACAGGGCCCCAAGGGCGCCAAGGAGTAAAACTGGCGCAGCACAGGGCGCCAAGGAGCAAAACTGGCGCAGCACAGGGCCCCAAGGGCGCCAAGGAGAAAAACTGGCGCAGCACAGGGCCCCAAGGGCGCCAAGGGCGCCAAGGAGAAAAAATGGCGCACCACAGGGCGCCAAGGGCACCAAGGAGCAAAACTGGCGCAGCATAGGGCGCCAAGGGCGCCAAGGAGCAAAACTGGTGTAGCACAGGGCCCCAAGGAGCAAAAATGGCGCAGCACAGGGCGCCAAGGGCACCAAGGAGCAAAACATGCGCAGCACAGGGCGCCAAGTAGCAAAACTGGCGCAGCATGGGCGCCAAGGGCGCCAAGGAGCAACACTGGCGCAAACTGGCACAGGACAGGGCGCCAAGGGCGCCAAAAAGCAGTCAATTTTGGCTGCGGCCACTTGTTGATGGCCATCTTTCCCAACTTGATTTTTTCACTTTTTTTGACCATTTTGCCCCTCCACTCAAGTGCTTTGACCACTTGTTGATGGCTATCTTTCCCAACTTGCTTTGTCCACTTGTTGATGGCAATCTTTGCCAAAACTTGAATTGTCCACTTCTTGCTTATTTACTTTCTTGCCCTTTTATTTCTTGCTCTTTTAATTCTTGCTTATTTACTTTCTTGCCCTTTTAATTCTTGATTATTTACTTTCTTGCCCTTTTAGTTCTTGCTTATTTACTTTCTTGCCCTTTTAATTCTTGCTTATTTACTTTCTTGCCCTTTTACTTTCTTGCTCTTTTACTTTCTTGCTCTTTTAATTCTTGCTCCTTTATTTTCCAAGTCATTTAAATTCCTTGCAATTTACTTTTTAAACAATTTACTTTCTTGTCATTTACAATTCCGCTATTTATAATTTTGCAATTTTCTCAAATCCTAACATTTATTTTCTTGCCATTCTAACATCTAATTCCTAACTCATTTACACATTCCGCAACTTATCGCTTTCTTTACAATTCTTGCAATTTACACATTCCGCAACTTATCGTTTTCTTTACAAATTCTTGCAATTTACAAATATGCAATCTTCCTCTTCTCCTTTTTGTCTACAATGATCATGAGTGAGTAGACTTTCTTAGCCTTGGGGTTTTTGGCAACCATCAAATGATGGCTTCCTACTAATTAATTCCCGAGACTATTCTCCACCTTAATCGCTTTGTATTTTTAAATCTATTTTCATCACTTTTCATTATTAGTTCAAAACACCACACAATGTACCGAAAGGGGAAGTGTGGTTGTTGGATCTATGAAATTAGACAATAAAATCAACACATGAAAATAGTTTTGGTTTTATTGAGACACAAAAAGGTCTTTGCTTAATGGGTTCTAATAATAATCAACCATGAAAATAGGCTTGATAATTAGTTTAGAACACGCGTTTGTATTCCGAAAGGAAACTCTTGCTACAACCGTCGCCTTGTCTTAAGAAATATATCGTTCTTTAAAACTGGAAAATAGTCGAAAGGATTAATAACGGAAACCTTATCATTTCGATGAACCTAATACCCCAAGTCTCTTTTTATCTTTAAAACATCAACAAAAACATTCATTCTTTCTAAAAAGACTTTCTTTTCAGTTAACCAACTTTGGAAAATTAAACTGGTAATCACCTAGGCTCTCCCTGTGGATCGATAACTCTTTTATTACGTGACAAGACCGTGCACTTGCGGCCTATCAATCGCCATCGAGGAGATCCCCCGACCGACGCAGGTCAATATCAAACTTTCCCACGAGGCGCAAAGCGACTTTAAACGTGTCGCAACCTCTGACGGGAGTTAAATTCAGATCGATTTTGTAAAATGCCCCCAGAGTCCCACGAGGTACGAAGCAACTTGGAAAATGGTCGCAACCTCTGATGGGCGAGTTAAATTCAGATTAATTTTGATAAACTGCCCCCAGAGTTACCACGAGGTGCTAACTTTGCCACCAGGCACGAAGCGGCTTCGAAAATGGTCGCAACCTCTGATGGACGAGTTAAATTCGGATCGATTCTGATAAACTGCCCCCAGAGTCACCACGAGGTGTTAACTTTGCCACGAGGCGGCTTCGAAAATGGTCGCAACCTCTGATGGGCGAGTTAAATTCGGATCGAATTTGATAAACTGCCCCCAAAGTCACCACGAGGTGCGAAGCGGCTTCGAAAATAGTCGCAACCTCTAATTGGCGAGTTAAATTCGGATCGTTTCTGATAAACTGCCCCCAGAGTCACCACGAGGTGTTAACTTTGCCACGAGGCACGAAGAGGCTTCGAAAATAGTCGCAACCTCTGATGGGCGAGTTAAATTCGGTTCGATTCTGATAAACTGCCCTCAGAGTCACCACGAGGTGTTAACTTTGCCACGAGGCACGAAGCGGCTTCGAAAATGGTCGCAACCTCTAATGGGCGAGTTAAATTCGGATCGATTCTGATAAACTGCCCCCAGAGTCCCACGAGGTGTTAACTTTGCCACGAGGCACGGAGCGACTTTAAACATGTCGCAACCTCTGATGGGCGAGTTATTATTTAGATCGATTTTGATAAACTTCCCCCAGAGTTAACATTGCCATGAGGCGAGATGAGATTAGACATTCAGATGCACATCAGAGGTAATGACATCGAAGTCAAGCCCGTTGGGTCGGTATGTGACAAGCCTCCCGGCCAGAACCTCTTGATCAAATTAAAAGATCATGGAGATGTCAAACAGATAATGGTGAAGACGGAAGAAGCAATTCCCCTCAGCACCAACCAAGCCCTAAAATTTAATCAAGAAGAAAATCAGGCTAAGAGACAGGATGAGCAACAAAAAAGTAGACTGTAACATCCTCAAATAATTAGTAGAATTATTTGGGTGTTAATCCAATTAAATTAATTTAGTACTTGACTGGTAAATTTATCGAGTGCTAAAATTATTTATTGGTTGTCATCGGATCGTTAACCGGATAATACGGGTCAAGGAAGTTTTAGAATCGAAATAAGAAATTTGGATCAATATGATAATTGGACCACGTTACCACGTATATATTAATAAATATATGTATATGCGTATGTGTGTGTGTGTGTATAAGTGAATGAATTAATTAAAAAGAGAGAAAGAAGAAAGGAAGCGTACGAGACAGAGGGAGAAACAGAGAAGAAGAGAAGAGAGAAAAGAAGAGAATGGCGTGAGGGAGAAGAGAAGAGAGGGAGAGAAGACTTCGCCGAAACGACTTCCTTCCAACACGAAAAATGTTCGGCGTTCCTTCCTCTTCGTTTTGGCACCAAAATCTTCATCATCAACTCACTCTCCTCAAATCCACCATTTTCGAATTTAAGAGGAAATAGAGGTTTTTGTTGTTCAAGCTCAAAGGAAAGCTTTGGATGGTGTTTGGGAGCGAGCTCAAGGTGGATAGCGCAAATATTGAAGTCCGATTTGGAGTTTGTGAAGAATCAAGGGGTTAGGGAGCAAATTGGGGTTTTTGTGAATAGTGGCTTGAGGTTGAAGAAGATGATGAATAGTGTTCATGAAGGATTTCGGGGAATTCGGTATTTCGGTCAAAACGAGGTTTCGCGATCGAGTGGAAAGCTTTGAAAGCGGATTTGAGCGTCGTCGGAACGGAGAGTTTAAGCGGGGAATGTTCGTGTGGCTACTCGGTGAATTCGGCTCGATCGTGGTTCACGCTTCAAGGGTGAGTTCTACTCACGTTTAGGATTTTACGTTTCGAATTAATTAATTAACTATTTTATCGCTTTCGCTGGTCTGGAATATTACTTGATATTGTCTGTTTCGGGTTAGGAATCGATCGGGCGAGTCTCGAGTTGTGTCGTGTTGAAATGGAATTTTTGGTGATTTGATTTCGAAAGATTTTGACTTAAAAACCGTTAATTGGAAAATATGTCGTTTTTGATACAATCCGTTTTGATTGAGTTTTTGATTGGATTGATTGATGGTGTGGTTTGTATTGGGTCTATTGCATTGGTTGTCAAATCTGTTTCCAATCGGAACGAGAATCAGAATTAAGCGGAATCGCGGTTTTCGCGCGAAACCGCCAAATTCTGCACTTGACAGACCCCCCTACTGTCAGTCCACGCGCCACTTGCACGCCGCGCGCCACTTGCGCGCCGCGCGCCAGTCGCGCGCCACTTGACAGATCCTACTGTCAGCTCGCGCGCCACTTGCGCGCCATGCGCCGCTCGCGCGCCACTTTGCAGATTTTCAACAATTTTTCACTGATTTTGTTTTCGCGATATCTTTTGATTCCGGAACCCGATTGAGGTGTTCTAAGATGCGTTGGAAAGCTTATTCAGAGGCCTAACTGAATATTCTATTTTTAAGGAAAAATGAACTGTTTTTGATATGGAGAATGTGTCGAAAAGCGGTCAACTAGAGTGCGAGTGTGAACTTGGATTTTATAAAAATCTGGATTAAAGTGTTTCATTGATTGTCTGATTTGATGGACCGTGGGTTCATAGTACAGTAGATATATATTATATCGAGTCTGGGTGACGACCCATGTAGACATACTAGGCGGGGTAGTCATGCACCCTTACCCTAGGCCTCTTGCAATAGGGAAAGTACTATTGTTAAGGTGGTTCACCGGGTATGTAGCGTTCGCGCAGTCGGTGGTGTGTTGAATTGTTTGTTGTATGTATACCGGGTATGTAGCGTTCGCGCAGTCGGTATCGTACTTGGTTGTAACAGGTTCATCGGGTATGTAGCGTTCGCGCAGTCGATGATCTGTCAAAGGTTAAATAACGCGATTCACCGGGTATGTAGCGTTCGCGCAGTCGATGGTGTGTTAAACGGTTTGTTGTGCGATTTACCGGGTTTGTAGCGTTCGCGCAGTCGGTATCGTGCTGAGTTATAACAGGTTTGCCGGGTTTGTAGCGTTCGCGAAATCGGTAATCTGTTGAAAGTTATATGGTGCGGTTCATCGGGTTTGTAGCGTTCGCGCAGTCGATGCCGTGAAAAATTAAAACGATTTCATAATTGGACCGAGAGTGTTAGTAGGGGTCTCGGTAGAACTCACTGAGATTGTATCTCATTGTTTATATGTTGTGGTTTTACAGATAAACAGGGAAAGTGGAGATCCAAGAGGCACGAGTAGGTGGTACTCGGATGGTTGCTGAAGACTTAGCTTTTATGCTTAAGTTATGTTTTCCCTTGTTAGTTATGTATCACGGCATTATGACTTTAACTGTTGTAAAAGTTATGTATTTATTTCCGCTTTCTTGTGCGATATTGAACACTGTATTTCACTGATGGTTTATGGTCTTATTTATGTTTAAAACTGTTCTGTTGTGATTCAGTGAAAATTTTATTGTGGTGTTCAGTATTTAAACAAGAAATATATCTCTGATGTTTTAGGAATGGTGCACTTGGGTATTTTTACTCGATAAAAATACTGGGGTGTTTTAGTTGGTATCAGAGCAGTTCGACCTAGTCGGACTTAGTTTAGGGTTGAGTCGATTCCTTGTTAGTCCTTGTTGTAATTACACTTGTGATGCTAAGAGACATTGAGCCTGATCAACTTAATACTTAGTGCATCATAAGCGGAATTATGGAAGGATGATCAAGACGCAATCCTCGACCAAAACCGGAATCTCCAACCGATGCATCCTCAGGAAAGGTGACATGACGGTGGAAAAATACACCGCTAAGTTTGAGAAGTTGTCTCAGTTTTACCAAGTGGTAAAGTAAGCTCCGCATGACGAATGGAGAATGCAGAAGTATAAGACGGGCATAAGTGCTTTTATGATTTATGGTCTCAGTTCTTATACTATTACCAATTTTGATTGCCTTAATGCAACCAGCCTATGTCGCCGAGGATGATCTCATAAGGAGTATGGGAAAAGAAGGAAGGTAGTTGAATTATCAACTCTGAATGCAAAGTCCTAAGATAATTTCATCAAAGGAAAAGCAGATGCAATTCTTTGATTCTTCAAAGGTCAGAAGATGTTCTAACTGTGGAAAGCCTCACAGCGGTGATTGCAAGCGAAGATCTAATCGGTGCGATTATTGTAAGGAAGAGGGTCACTATGGTAAAGAGTGCCCTGCAAGGAAAAGTTCCAAGGAGTCACAAGCAGCTCTAAGGCAATGACAAGTCAACACTCGGAATGCTTAGACGGTTACGAATGCTGACGGTATACTTAGAAGGATGGGAGTCCTATTCAATAACTCGATCAGTATATTATATAATTCGGGTGCAACCTATTGCTGTATATCCCGATCTCGTGTGAATCGGTTGGGATCAGCCTTATCATCGCTATCCGAGCCGATAACTATTTTAACTGCTGATAAGGGTTGTGTCCAGACCTAATCTTTGTATTGAATTGCCTACTTGTCATAGGAAGCAGAAATTTCGTTGTAGAATTTATTGTTTGCCTACGAGAAGTGTGGACACCATTTCGGGTAGGAATTGGATGACTGCAAATCATGTTGCAATCGACTGTGTTAATCACTGTCAGCTTCACTTCAGAATCAGTTGAATTGTCTAGGACAAATTCTGAAGCGGTTACCTAGTTCACCTTAGACGGTCAATCTTCATTTCAAGGTGCGGAGGCACATGTTAGTATGTTATCTGCATCCACTGAAACTAGTTTAGATTTGGCGAACATTCAGGTTGTGAAGGACTTTATAGATGTCTTTCCAGATGAAGTTTCTTCTGAACCTCCAGAGCGAGAGGTAGAGTTTACTGTAGAATTGGTTCCTGGCACGGGATCAATATCTATTGTTTCCTCTTGAAGGTTTCTTGAGAATTAAAGGAAATGGAGTCTCAACTTCAAGAGTCGATGTTAAAGAAATTCATTTCGACCGAGTGCTTCTCCAAGGAGTGCTCTGGTGTGATTAGTCAAAAGGAAAGTTAGCAACATGAGATTGTACATCGGTTATCGACAACTTAACAAAGTGACGATCAAGAATAAATATCCCTTGCCAAGGATAGATGAATTGCTTGATCAGCTTCGGGGGCCGAGGTGTTTTCTAAAATTGATCTGAAGTCAGGATATCATCAAATAAAAGTTAGAGCCTTAGATATTCCGAAGACAGCTTTCTGTACTAGGTATGGACATTACGAGTTCGTAGTGATGCCCTTCGGTTTGACTAATGCTCCAGCGGTATTCGTGGATACGTGAACCGAGTTTTCCACACGTACCTAGATCAATTCGTAGTCGTTTTCATTGATGGTATCTCGATGTGCTCGAAGACCATTGAGGAGCATGTCCAACATCTCCGCATTGTTCTGAAAGTACTCCGAGAAAAGAAATTGTATGCCAAGCCGTCGAAGTGTGATTTCTGGATGCCTGAGGTAAAGTTTCTGGGATAGGCGATTTCCTAATCAGGTGTTGCAGTAGATCCCAGTAAAGTAGAAGCTGTGTTGAATTGGGAGCGACCGACCTGAGTCACAGAGATCGAAAGTTTTTGGGTCTATCCGGTTACTATAGGAGATTTGTTCAAGGGTTCTCACAGTTAGTTTTTCTACTTACTCGGTTAACTCGTAAGGGTCATCCGTTTACGTGGGATGCCGATTGTGAAGGATGTTTTCAAGAGTTGAATGATAGCCCCGCAAGTGCACGGGTCGTATCGCGTAATAAAAGAGTATCGGTCCACAGGGAGAGCCTAAGTGAATACCAATTTAATTTTTCAAAGTTGATTAACTGAAAAGAAAGTGTTTTTGGAAAGAAGGAATATTTTAGCAAAGTCTACTCACTCATGATCATTGTAGACAAAAGAAGAGAAAGGAAAATAAAAGAAGAAGACATAAAGTTAAATAGCGAGAAATAAAAGAAAGCGGTAAAGTGCAAAAATCATAAATAGCGGAATTGTAAATGACAAGAAAGTAAATTGCTTGAAAGGTAAATTGCCAGTAATTTACTTGACTTGCCAGTAATTTACTTGACTTGCCAGTGATTTACTTGACTTGCCAGTGATTTACTTGACTTGGAAATTTAAAGGGCGAAAAAGTAAATAACAAGGAAAATAAAAGAGCGGAAAAGTAAAGAGCGAGAAAGTAAAGAGCGAGAATTTAAATAGCAATGAAAGTAAATGACTTGGAAAGTAAAAGAGCGAGAAAGTAAAGAGCGAGAAATTTAAAGGGCCATGAAAGTAAATGACTTGGAAAATAAATAGCAAGAATTTAAAAGGCAAGAA
The DNA here is from genome assembly GCA_039519185.1 of Astragalus membranaceus. Classification (NCBI taxonomy): domain Eukaryota; kingdom Viridiplantae; phylum Streptophyta; class Magnoliopsida; order Fabales; family Fabaceae; genus Astragalus; species Astragalus membranaceus. Next base: position 150,403,212 of record CM076848.1, read on the forward strand.
AGTAAACAAACAGGAATCATAAAAAGCATGAAGAGTAAACAAACAGGAATCATAAAAAGCATGAAGAGTAAATTTGAAGTCATGAATAATTAGAGAGCCTTTGTCATTGATTTTCTAACAAAATTCAAGCTTAGGTACAAGTGAGGATCAAGCCTCTATTTATAGGAAAATATGAGGGGCAAAATGGTCCTAAAGAGGAAAAAGTGGCAAATCAAGTTGGCCAAGGTAGCCATCAAAAATATCCATCAACAAGTGGGCAACAAGTGGGCAAAATATCCATCAGCAAGTGGGCAATTCGAATTCTGACTGTTCAGTCGAATTCTGGATAGCAGAGTTGAGGCACAGTCGAAATCTGGTGGCAGAAGCAGGTACAGTCGAAATCTTGCCAGCAGAAGTAGGCACAGTCGAAATCTGGGAAGCAGAAGCAGTCGAAGTCGAAATCTGGAAGATGCAGTCGAATTCTGGGAGATCCAGTCGAATTCTGGGAGATCCAGTCGAAATCTGGGAAGCAGAAGCAGTCGAAGTCGAAATCTGGAAGATGCAGTCGAATTCTGGGAGATCCAGTCGAAATCTGAGAGATCTTGGTCGAATTCTGAGAGATCCAGTCGAATTCTGACCTGCTGAGACTTTAAGCAGCCCAAATTGCTTCAAAATAAGACCTGAAGATAAAAAGTAAACATTTGCAGTAAAATAGAACAAAAATATAATTAAAATACTAAAAAGACTTAATAAAATAACTATTAAAAAGACTCTAAAAATAGACTTATCAAACTCCCCTATGCTTGAACCTTTGCTTGTCCTCAAGCAAAAACAGTGTAAATCTTTAGGCCGATTCTGAAGGAAAATTATTTTCATATCGAAACCTTAAGTGAACTGTGGGGCAATTCTAACACTTTGGTTTGAGAGCTACTATTTTGGGCTTCTTGTGGAATTGGGAGACAAATTTAAAGCATCAATACATTAGAGAGGATATCCATGTCATCATAGAACCGGTTCCCCAACATTCTTAAGCTTGGGTCTTCCATTTACTAAGACCGGGTCTCAAAGGAGGGTCTTTATTCGTTGGGTATTCAAGCATTTTTCTTTTCTTTTTGATTTTATACGCTAACCATTTATTTTGACATTTAAAATGCACTAACTTCTGCATTTTTGAATTGGTTTTGCATATATACATAATTTTTTTTTTTTTTTTTTTTGAATACCCCAACTCAGACGTTTTTCTCCAGTAACCGCGCATCTAGTAAATGTCACCAAGAGAACCAGGTTACTAGTTTCTTTTCAGTCTCTCTATTTGTATTAATAACTGAAAATAGTCTCAATATTTTGTGTGTGAAAAAGCCCTAGAAGTAGAAATCGAACCATGATACAATTTTTGTTGTTCCCAACCAGTCCACCTAGATGATTGCTAATGAAAAATTGAAAAATTTATTTTTGTCCAGAAAAGGCTTATCTAAAACATGCTTAGGGTTCACAAAGTTTCGTGATGGAGGGAGCAGATACAACTCAAAGTACAAAAAAGATAAAAACTTGGCAAAGCAGTAAAGACATTCCTAATAAAAGCAATAAAATACCCCCCCATGCTTGGACTAGGCATTGTCCTCAATGATTTTTCAAATAAAACAAAAGGGGTTAGGAGAGCTCACCTGGCTGTCTGGTTCAGGATACTCGGCGCTGGGGTATTTTATTTTTCAACAAATCAAAAAACACATTAAGCCGTGGGTTGCCTCCCACGCAGCGCTCGTTTATGGTCATTAGCTTGACCTTTTCCCTTTATACAGCTGTTCCTGGGTCCCATCGCTTGAAGCATAGAGACCAAGTGACATATGAAGAATGAAAGCATACTCCTGGATCGCATGGCTTGTAAAATGGAAGTTGTGTAAGCAATAAGATCTTTTTTACAATTCCCCCCAGATCAAATGTTATTTTTTTCACAAAGGAAGGTGAAAAGTAAGATAAAGGAGATGGTTTGTATGGTGGTGGGGGGATGTATGGTTCTTCTCTTTCTTTTTCTGGTTCCTTCTCTTTTTCTTTTTCTGGTTCCTTCTCTTTTTCTTTTTCTTCTTGCTCACACGGTAAATTATGTTTGTCACTCACAATTTTTTCTTGGTTTGCTCTTGGTTCCTCTAATTGTTTTTCGCTTCTAAGGGTGACAGCATATATTTGGCCATTTAGATTTTGTTCAGGCTGTCTAGGAAATACCCCCGAAGATTTAGAGGATGAAGCCACCTGTGTTGCCACTTGAGTTATTTGATTTTCAAGTATCTTACTGTGAGTGGCAATAGAGTCGATTTTTGATCCTAATTTGATAAGTGTGTCATTCAAATAACCAGTTTGATTTTTGAATTCTTCATTTTGTTTTGTTTGAGATGACACAAATTTTTCCATCAAAAATTCCAAGTTCGACTTTTGCGGGTTGTTTTGTGGGTTGTTAAAAATGCTTTGATTTTGAAAGACAGGAGGTGGTCTAGGTGCTGGATTGGGTGGAGGATTTTTATAAGAAAAATTTGGATGATTTCTCCACCCAGAATTATAAGTATTTGAAAACGGATCTTCTTTTTGAGCATAGTTTATATGCTCATTTCCAGTACTAGATGCCTCAAGCTGGCATTTAGCTCCAATATGGCCAACAACCCCACATAATTCACATGGTGGAGTAGTAGGAGAAAAAGTTTGTGAAACGGCACTTACATTTAATTTTTCAAATTTTTGAAAAAGTGCGTCCACTTTTGAGGCAAGATGATCAACAGCGGATATTTCATACTTACCTGGCTCTTTTGATGATGTTGGTTTATCTGCTATGGCTCGCTCACTTGCCCATTGACAATGGTTTTGAGCCATATCTTCAATGAGTGCATAAGCTTCAGTGAAATTTTTGTTCATTAAAGCTCCACCTGCAGCTGCATCAACAGTCATTCTAGTTGCATATTGTAATCCATTATAAAAAGTGTGAACAACAAGCCATTTCTCTAGTCCATGATGGGGGCATAGCCTTAACATTTCTTTGAAACGTTCCCAAGCATCATAAAGAGATTCCCCGTCGTTTTGAGAAAATCGAGTAATTTGATTTCTCATTTGAGCTGTCTTACTTGGGGGAAAGAATTTAGTAAGAAAAGCTTGTTTTAGCTGGTCCCAGCTGGTAATGGATTCCGAAGGCAAAGAATGTAGCCATGCTCTAGCTCTATCCCTTAATGAAAAAGGGAAGAGCTTTAGTCTTATGGCATCTTGAGGTACCCCGTTTAATTTGAGAGTCCCACAGTATTCCAGAAAAATTGAAATATGAAGATTTGGGTCCTCCGTGGGAGAACCAGAAAATTGGTTTTGTTGTACCATCGAAAGCAGAGATGTTTTGAGTTCAAAATTATTTGCTTCCACATTTGGAGGTACAATGGCAGCCGATGGCTCTGCTGAAGGTGTTGCGTACTCTTTGAGAGCACGATTTTCATTAGCCGCCATTTGGTTATCGGGAATTTCTCTCCTCCTTCTATGTAAGAACCTTTCGATTTCGGGAATTTGTTGAACAGTTTCACCGAAACTTCTGGTTCTTCGCATTCGAGGGACAAGAGAAGAAAAAGTAAAAATAAAGAGAATAAAATTTCAGTCTAACCGGTTTCGAAAAACTTAATCAATATCACTGCCTCCCCGGCAACGGCGCCAAAAACTTGATAGCCCCGCAAGTGCACGGGTCGTATCGCGTAATAAAAGAGTATCGGTCCACAGGGAGAGCCTAAGTGAATACCAATTTAATTTTTCAAAGTTGATTAACTGAAAAGAAAGTGTTTTTGGAAAGAAGGAATATTTTAGCAAAGTCTACTCACTCATGATCATTGTAGACAAAAGAAGAGAAAGGAAAATAAAAGAAGAAGACATAAAGTTAAATAGCGAGAAATAAAAGAAAGCGGTAAAGTGCAAAAATCATAAATAGCGGAATTGTAAATGACAAGAAAGTAAATTGCTTGAAAGGTAAATTGCCAGTAATTTACTTGACTTGCCAGTAATTTACTTGACTTGCCAGTGATTTACTTGACTTGCCAGTGATTTACTTGACTTGGAAATTTAAAGGGCGAAAAAGTAAATAACAAGGAAAATAAAAGAGCGGAAAAGTAAAGAGCGAGAAAGTAAAGAGCGAGAATTTAAATAGCAATGAAAGTAAATGACTTGGAAAGTAAAAGAGCGAGAAAGTAAAGAGCGAGAAATTTAAAGGGCCATGAAAGTAAATGACTTGGAAAATAAATAGCAAGAATTTAAAAGGCAAGAAAGTAAACAAACAGGAATCATAAAAAGCATGAAGAGTAAACAAACAGGAATCATAAAAAGCATGAAGAGTAAATTTGAAGTCATGAATAATTAGAGAGCCTTTGTCATTGATTTTCTAACAAAATTCAAGCTTAGGTACAAGTGAGGATCAAGCCTCTATTTATAGGAAAATATGAGGGGCAAAATGGTCCTAAAGAGGAAAAAGTGGCAAATCAAGTTGGCCAAGGTAGCCATCAAAAATATCCATCAACAAGTGGGCAACAAGTGGGCAAAATATCCATCAGCAAGTGGGCAATTCGAATTCTGACTGTTCAGTCGAATTCTGGATAGCAGAGTTGAGGCACAGTCGAAATCTGGTGGCAGAAGCAGGTACAGTCGAAATCTTGCCAGCAGAAGTAGGCACAGTCGAAATCTGGGAAGCAGAAGCAGTCGAAGTCGAAATCTGGAAGATGCAGTCGAATTCTGGGAGATCCAGTCGAAATCTGAGAGATCTTGGTCGAATTCTGAGAGATCCAGTCGAATTCTGACCTGCTGAGACTTTAAGCAGCCCAAATTGCTTCAAAATAAAACCTGAAGATAAAAAGTAAACATTTGCAGTAAAATAGAACAAAAATATAATTAAAATACTAAAAAGACTTAATAAAATAACTATTAAAAAGACTCTAAAAATAGACTTATCATTGAAGATTTTGACTTCTGCTCCAATCCTGATTCTTCCGGATCCTTCATTGGAATTTCAAATTTTCGGTGACGCTTCTGAAAAGGGTTTGGGATGTGTTCTCATGCAGAATCATCAAGTGGTAGCTTATGCGTCCAGACAGTTGAAGATCCATGAGGAGAATTATCCAGCTTATGATTTGGAGTTGGCAGCTATTGTGTATACACTGAAGATTTGGAGTCGTTACCTGTATGGGTCTCGCTTCGATGTCTTTAGTGATCACAAAAGTTTAAAGTATCTGTTTGATCAGAAAGAATTGAATAGCAGGCAGAGAAGTGTGTTGAGTTTTTGGAGGATTATAAATTCCTGTTGACCGTTTTTCACACTGCGAATAACCATCAAAGGATTAATTGATGGATCTGCTCATAAGTGACAGAAATTTCCGAAGTGAAGCTTGGCGTGAGGTGTAATAGTTTTGAAAAATCGTTTTTGTGAAAACCCGCATGCTAAAGTTAATTTGGGGAACGAATTAAGAGGCTAATAGAATATGATTGAGGAGGAAAATCCTAGGAGGATTACTTAGGTTGAGTGGAAGCTCTCAACGCTATTGACTAATTCGGAAAGGAGCTCTGAGTTCTGTTTGATAGTCGTTTGGAGAACAACTGAGGTGATTTTCATTACGTTCAATTTATTTGATGTCCCCGTGGTTTACTTCTACGTTTAAGATAAACGTTTTTGGTAAATCCTCAGTCCATCTTCTTTCGAAAAGTGTTATCTCGAAATCTTGGGGGCGAGTCAAGAAGTTTCCCAAGTGACTTTTCCGTCACATTGTCGATGTGTACGAGAACTGTTATGGATTTTAGAAGGATTTTTGAAAACGTGTTTATACCCTTCGAAGAAATTGTGTTTGTTTTTACCTTTACCGAGGAGTACCGATATGTGGATCTCATTTTCAACATATATTTCTATCAAGCGTCTTATATTACACCCTTTGATTTAGATTAATCAAAGTTGGGGAGTAAACGAGGATAATTGGAATAAAGCTTCAGAAGCGTTTTAAAACGCGGTGCCGAGCCTATGTAGGCGAATGATGAGTTTCTCGGGTAAATTCGTAACAAGAGAGTTCGTATCAAGGTAGTAGTGGATCATACTTGGAGATTGATGTGCCAACTTTAGAAAGATTTTCTACACTCATTTCGTTAATTCAAGATTGTTTTCTCGCAAATTTAGACCTTTCTGGGAATGTCGATCCTCGGTTAGTCGGATGAAAGACTTAGCGAAATTTTGAGGACAAAATTCTTTCAAGTTGGGGAGAATGTAACATCCTCAAATAATTAGTAGAATTATTTGGGTGTTAATCCAATTAAATTAATTTAGTACTTGACTGGTAAATTTATCGAGTGCTAAAATTATTTATTGGTTGTCATCGGATCGTTAACCGGATAATACGGGTCAAGGAAGTTTTAGAATCGAAATAAGAAATTTGGATCAATATGATAATTGGACCACGTTACCACGTATATATTAATAAATATATGTATATGCGTATGTGTGTGTGTGTGTATAAGTGAATGAATTAATTAAAAAGAGAGAAAGAAGAAAGGAAGCGTACGAGACAGAGGGAGAAACAGAGAAGAAGAGAAGAGAGAAAAGAAGAGAATGGCGTGAGGGAGAAGAGAAGAGAGGGAGAGAAGACTTCGCCGAAACGACTTCCTTCCAACACGAAAAATGTTCGGCTTTCCTTCCTCTTCGTTTTGGTACCAAAATCTTCATCATCAACTCACTCTCCTCAAATCCACCATTTTCGAATTTAAGAGGAAATAGAGGTTTTTGTTGTTCAAGCTCAAAGGAAAGCTTTGGATGGTGTTTGGGAGCGAGCTCAAGGTGGATAGCGCAAATATTGAAGTCCGATTTGGAGTTTGTGAAGAATCAAGGGGTTAGGGAGCAAATTGGGGTTTTTGTGAATAGTGGCTTGAGGTTGAAGAAGATGATGAATAGTGTTCATGAAGGATTTCGGGGAATTCGGTATTTCGGTCAAAACGAGGTTTCGCGATCGAATGGAAAGCTTTGAAAGCGGATTTGAGCGTCGTCGGAACAGAGAGTTTAAGCGGGGAATGTTCGTGTGGCTACTCGGTGAATTCGGCTCGATCGTGGTTCACGCTTCAAGAGTGAGTTCTACTCATGTTTAGGATTTTACGTTTCGAATTAATTAATTAACTGTTTTATCGCCTTCGCTGGTCTGGATTTGACTTAAAAACCGTTAATTGGAAAATATGTCGTTTTTGATACAATCCATTTTGATTGAGTTTTTGATTGGATTGATTGATGGTGTGGTTTGTATTGGGTCTATTGCATTGGTTGTCAAATCTGTTTTCAATCGGAACGAGAATCAGAATTAAGCGGAATCGCGGTTTTTGCGCGAAACCGCCAAATTCTGCACTTGACAGACCCCCCTACTGTCAGTCCACGCGCCACTTGCGCGCCGCGCGCCACTCGCTCGCCACTTGTCAGATCCTACTGTCAGCTCGCGCGCCACTTGCGCGCCACTCGCGCGCCACTTTGCAGATTTTCAACAGTTTTTCACTGATTTTGTTTTCGCGATATCTTTTGATTCCGGAACCCGATTGAGGTGTTCTAAGATGCGTTGGAAAGCTTATTCAGAGGCCTAACTGAATATTCTATTTTTAAGGAAAAATGAACTGTTTTTGATATGGAAAATTGTGTCGAAAAGCGGTCAACTAGAGTGCGAGTGTGAACTTGGATTTTATAAAAATCTGGATTAAAGTGTTTCATTGATTGTCTGATTTGATGGACCGTGGGTTCATAGTACAGTAGATATATATATTATATCGAGTCTGGGTGACGACCCATGTAGACATACTAGGCGGGGTAGTCATGCACCCTTACCCTAGGCCTCTTGCAATAGGGAAAGTACTATTGTTAAGGTGGTTCACCGGGTATGTAGCGTTCGCGCAGTCGGTGGTGTGTTGAATTGTTTGTTGTATGTATACCGGGTATGTAGCGTTCGCGCAGTCGGTATCGTACTTGGTTGTAACAGGTTCATCGGGTATGTAGCGTTCGCGCAGTCGATGATCTGTCAAAGGTTAAATAACGCGATTCACCGGGTATGTAGCGTTCGCGCAGTCGATGGTGTGTTAAACGGTTTGTTGTGCGATTTACCGGGTTTGTAGCGTTCGCGCAGTCGGTATCGTGCTGAGTTATAACAGGTTTGCCGGGTTTGTAGCGTTCGCGAAATCGGTAATCTGTTGAAAGTTATATGGTGCGGTTCATCGGGTTTGTAGCGTTCGCGCAGTCGATGCCGTGAAAAATTAAAACGATTTCATAATTGGACCGAGAGTGTTAGTAGGGGTCTCGGTAGAACTCACTGAGATTGTATCTCATTGTTTATATGTTGTGGTTTTACAGATAAACAAGGAAAGTGGAGATCCAAGAGGCACGAGTAGGTGGTACTCGGATGGTTGCTGAAGACTTAGCTTTTATGCTTAAGTTATGTTTTCCCTTGTTAGTTATGTATCACGGCATTATGACTTTAACTGTTGTAAAAGTTATGTATTTATTTCTGCTTTCTTGTGCGATATTGAACACTGTATTTCACTGATGGTTTATGGTCTTATTTATGTTTAAGACTGTTCTGTTGTGGTTCAGTGAAAATTTTATTGTGGTGTTCAGTATTTAAACAGGAAATATATCTCTGATGTTTTAGGAATGGTGCACTTGGGTATTTTTACTCGATAAAAATACCGGGGTGTTACATAGACTGCCAAGCACACGTCCACACAAGCCGGCACCCAAGAGAGTGTTTAGCAAGGAAGCAACCAGCGCCCATGAGGGCGCCTGGAAAAGAAGCAACTAGCGCCCATGAGGGCGCCTGGCAGGGCGCCAATACAGAAGCAGGCAGCGCCCATGAGGGCGCCTGGCAGGAGGGCGCCTGGCAGAGGGCGTCTGGCTTGATGGCACCTGGCATGAGGGCGCCAGGCAGGAGGTGGTCTGGAGGCAAGTCCTTTGCAAGGGGGCAGCCAGCATTGTGCAACGAGGCGTCCAAGGCACCCGTGAGGGCACCCAACCTTGTCTCACAAAATCCTGCTCCACGAGGAGACACCCAGCGTACGCACGCACCGAACAAGCATCCAACAAGGCGCCCAGGAGGGCCCCAGTAGCAGAACGTAGCACTTGGCACAAGGCGCCCAAGAGGGCGCCAACATCAGGATACGACACCCTAGCTTGACGCTTGGCACAAGGATTACCCCACAGGAGGCCTGAGTCATGGTCGCAACGAAGTGATCTTGTACGACCCGACAAGACAGACAGAGTAACGCATTACGGCAAAGAAAAAATTTCTCTTCTTTACTCTAGAGAGTGAAAATGATAAAACACGGTCGTGACAAAGGCAGTGTCCCACGCGACTTCACACATCCGGTAGACCGACGAAAATCCTTTAAGCCAAGACCATCCGTCGGAATAATCTCGGCTTGGGGGGCAACTGTTCTGGACTGGACCAAGAGGTCCATTTAGCAAAACCAGGGGGTGCGTTTAGCAACTGGATATGGATCAACCCAATCGATTCGGCCCATATCCACTACATACAAGCCCAATTAAAGCCACCACGCTTGGATGGTTCAGATCGATTCTGATAATCCGACGGTCCACAGAGGAGCATCGATTTCCTATAAATACCGGCTCCCATAGCCATTTATACGGTACACACTCTTCCCTTGCAAATTCACTAGCTTATTCTCATACTGACTTGAGCGTCGGAGTGGTTTTGCAGGTACCCCCCCCCCGGGCGCTCATTAACCTCCTGCCAGGGCAGCAAGAGACCTACCAATAGCAGCCACCAAAATACTGCTAGGTACAGAACAAAACCCATGCTAGATTTGATGGAAGCCATCCTCTGATTACATATGTACTAGCCATCCATTTCAGCATACATGATTATTAGAGTGCAAAATTCTAGTGACACTGTAATTTTGAACCAAAAAAATGCTTTAGCCAAAAACTTAAGTTAAAAGAGACAGTGTTTGTGCTAAGAACTTAAATTTTCTTAAATAAAGAGAGATTAGAAAGAGAGAGGTTTTACCAGATCCTGGAGGGAGAGAGTGAAACATCATTCTAGAGAGAGAGTGTGACACCCCTTTTCTTCTCGGTAAACTTTTGACAAAAATCAGAGTTTCAAAAACATTTTTTCACTACACCCACAAGGGATGCCACATTTACACCAAATAAAACATCACACGCCAATAATAAAATTCACCATTAAAAATAGTACGATACATAGCACGTCATAAATGGGACGAACCCCCAAAACACCTGTTCAGTCTACATGACAGTAACTCTATCACCACGCAGCGGAATAAAATAAAGGTTCAAATGAATAATCATAAGGACTAGCGTTCATCCCCCCCCCGAGTGCTACGTATCAGAGCGACGACACCGACTCGACTAGTGAAGGTAGACATGCCTTCACTCGCAATCACCTGCACGTTACCATCATAGGGGTAACATTCAAACAGAAGGGGTGAGATATCTAACAATATAATAGTATATATGATAGGCAATATGCTAGAGTTACGACAACTATATCTACCGCTTCACAACAACATCAAATTGCAATCACCAAGAATCATCACCAATGTCATGAGTAAATGAATGAGATGCAACTCACACCAACGGGTATATGCATGTGGTATCAATCATCACCAATAAAATAGCCAACAAGGACACCAATAGATTTACAACGTCAATGGCAACGACAATTTTACAACACCGAGAACAACGGCAATTTACAACACCTGGGACAACAACAATTTTACAATGCCAATGCCAACAACAATTATACGACACCAATGACAACACCAATTTACAACACCAATGACAACGACCACCGGGACAGCCACCCAGGCGCCCAGTCACCAACAACCACAGACAGGCAGCCAATCATGGCACCTACGGCGCCCACTGCGCCAAACACCACGGGACAGCAACATGAGGCGCCCCAAACCATCAGAAAATGGCGCCCTTGATGGCGCCCAGCAAGCCAAACAACACAGAAAATGGCACCCAGGAGGGCGCCCAGCAGGCCAACAATAGAGGACGGCGCCCAGGGAGGCGCCCAGAGGCAATACATCATCACGGCAGCCAGGATTCGGCGCCCTTGGCGCCCATGCGCCAGAACAACATAGAAAACAACAATTGGGCAGCCACCACCTTGGCGCCCTTGGCGCCCACGCACAGAATTTGGTTCCCAGGAAGGCGCCCAGCCACAGCAACAGCAACATTGGCGCCCATGGCGCCCTATGGACAGAATCTTTGGTTCAAATCATCATCAATCATGTCCAATCATTATCAATCATGATCAATCATCATCAAATCACATTCATTCATCATCAATCAAATTTAATTCCTACAACTAGGGTTTTCTAACTTAATCACCTAGGGTTCGATTAACCTTTCTACATAGAGCCCTTCATACACCCAATTATAGAGATAGAACCCCACCCTTACCTGGTATCCAATTGCAATAGTTCCTTTGGCACAACAAAAGAATGTCATCGGTTCTCGAGCGTGATCTAACTCCAACGAGGCTATGTGTCACTCGAACGCGTACAATTATGCAACAACAACGATGACAGTACAAAAGTCATATACCAAACATATTAACTATAATTAATCGCTTGTTTAACGAATTAAATGTGCTTCAGTACCTATGGAACGGTTCAAGGCGGTGACAACGGATTGAAATCATGACTCGAAGAATTTGAAATTTCTAGATAGGAACCTAATGCATAACTAAAGGAGGTGCTCAGTTCAAGAGGCCAACCAGTGGCTGTTCGAGGTGTTTTCCGGCAAAACGACAGTTGTCCATGGTGGCCATGTCTAATCATGATATAAGGAAGACGTCATCTATGGCAAGATCTGTTTTGCATCGTTCAACAACAAATTCAGCACAGGCCCGAGGTTGAAGACGGCGGCGAAAGGCTGTTGCTGGTTCGATTCACGGAGACGAGGTTCGTAATGGTCAAAAATGGCGGAAACCGTCCGTGTGGGCTAAAGGGGCGTGGCTGTTTGTGGCAAAACGAAGCCACAATCGGTCAAACTAAAGCCATAATCGAATTCATCAGTGAATTCTGAGTGGGTGTGTGGATTTTCGTGTGTGGCCGTGGTGTGGAGAAGGAGAACGCGATTGAGGGAAGAAGACAGTAGGGTTTTTGGTCGCAGCTGCGCGAGTTGTAGGCTGAAGGAAGAAGAAGCTGGGGCGGGTCGGGTTAGGTCCAGTGGGTCGCGCATTGGACTGGGCTGTGTTCCTCATGGGCTGGAGTAGTTAACTTACAGGAGGGTGCGTTTAGTAGACAAGAGGGAGGTGTATGCGAGTAGTAAAGTCCAAAATCGCTTTCAAATCGTTTTTAAAGCCTAACTTTACTATACCTATTATCTTAACACCTCAATAGGCCAAAATAATTTCTATAAATAAATAATATCTCGAATACAATTATTTTATAAAATAAAATAATCAACTAAAACAATCATATTTCAAATATAAATATTCTACAAACAACATAAATAAATACTAACAATAATATAGTACCAACATAGTATAAAAATACGGTTTAATATCATTTAGACATATTTGATAACTCCAACACACGTGAATATATAAAATCGATTAAATCACAAAATATTATTAAAATACATAATTACTAAGACGCACAATATATCACAAGAATTACTATTATATTTGCGCATAATGCAAAAACGTACTAATATGAAAATCGGGGTGTTACAATTCAACCCCCCTAAAAAAAATTTCGTCCTCGAAATTTCGTAAGCCCAATGCCAAAGTCAAAGAATAAAATGCTTTAAGAGTTCAAATAAGGGAAATAATCAAATCTACATCGGAGTCACGAGAGGAAATGGAAACAACATCTAGATGGAAAACGGAGACGATGACAACGATCAGACAAGAGAATCTAGAATAGGACTCAAGTTGTCATTCGAATGAAAATGCTCAAGGAGGAATAAGGAAGGATTTATGCTTGGATTGTTGGGTTTTGCACCCACCAGTGATATTGAGTCATTATAAGGGTGATCAATGGGGTCAGGTCGCAAAATAAAACACCTCGATTCTAAAACTAAGCAGTTTGCTAACAAGCATAAAAGTTCATTCCAATGATATTAAGTACAACTCACAACACAAAAAAAAATAGCATACACAAGAGTTAATGACTTAGAAAAATTAACATATAGGCATCATGTTCAACTTTCTTATTCTAACGAAGCAACTAGCATCTACTTTTAATTAATTACCAACATGTTATTTCACTAAGCTTTGTGGAAAAAGAAATAGAACCTATAATACTGCCAAGACAATTTATTTGCACACCATCAATTATAATCAAATCAAAACGCATGTGAAAATATTCCTAAGGTTTAACTTTAGGAGTGTTATACATAAATTTGGGTCTCAGTAAAAATATTACAACATCTCTAGATTCTAACTGAAGGATAAGAGATAATTAATGTATTGCACCGATTATATTAAATTAAATTAATTAACCAACAAAAAGTTTCCAACAATTGATTTAGTTATTCACCTCATACCACTCGCCAATACTAGTTTTATCTAGCACAAAAGAGTTTCTAGATGTTCCGCGTATGTGGTGCATGCTACATTTTAATTAGGATTACTCACACAACTACACATTGAGAGTAATTAAGCCCAAAGAAAAAGCAAAACTAAACTAGCAACATAAAATATAGCCAATATTTGAAATCATGACATCTATCTATACTCATAAAAATAAAAGAATCCCGTAAGTGTAGCATTTAATAAGAAAAATATTTCTTATTGTAATCAAAGCATTAGAGTACGTTCGTTGTGAAATAGCAACTCAACATTTACAGGCAATTTCATAAAGTACTTAATCGAGAGCATCAATGAATATGCAAATAAAAGTAAGCTATAAATAAGGACTTTATACAAGGCATACATTTTTTTTTCTAAGAACAAAATATCACTCTGAAATGAGAAACAATATATTGATCTTCACGTAAGTTAAATCGGCAAGGGATATTATGATCAAACAAGACACAATAAATAAGTATGTCCAAAAAATCAAAATTGCAATCAGCAAGGCAACAAAGTGGTTTCCCAACACGTATAACAACAAAAATTGCAAGGCATAGTCTTTATTTATGGAGTCAAATTAATTAATTCAAATAAAGTACCTTTTTAAATATATATGTGAACATCTAGCAATAAAATTAGTTTAACAGAAGTTCAAAACAATCTCAATGCACATACTTTTCTTAAACCACACATTCACATAATTCAAATAACAACTATAGAGTCAAGTAATAAAAATACGGATTACATGAATTCGAAGATCACATAACAACCAAGTCACAAACTAGGAAAAATACAGAGTTCACAGAGAGGACACAATAAACACACAATGCATGGCTTAAAGAATAGGCCAAGCTCTATGAAAAATTCTCTCTAAGGGAAGGAGTTATTTGAGCTCTCACTAAGAGTCTAACTTCTTTTTATCCGTTATAACCATGATGATTCCCCTACGGAATACCTATTGCATATCTCATTACCATAAAACTTACCGATTGAATTAGTCAGCTTAACAACTACCAAGAATAAAATAAGCGATGCTTGCAACTCTACTCAGAGTTCACACATCGGAAAGCAAAATAAACAACACAAACAATAGTTAGAACTAAATGACAATACTAGATCGTCAAATGACACAACGACTCGACGACTTGGTCGGACAGACCAACCATTGCTCTGATACCACTAATGTAACACCCATTTTCTTCCCGGTAAACTTTTGACAAAAATCAGAGTTTCAAAAACATTTTTTCACTACACCCACAAGGGATGCCACATTTACACCAAATAAAACATCACACGTCAATAATAAAATTCACCATTTTAAAATAGTACGATACATAGCACGTCATAAATGGGACGAACCCCCAAAACACCTGTTAGGTCTACATGACAGTAACTCTATCACCACGCAGCGGAATAAAATAAAGGTGCAAATGAATAATCATAACATCACCATAAAACTTCAGCAATCAAATAATAGGGACAACTAATAAGGACTAGCGTTCATCCCCCCCGAGTGCTATGTATCAGAGCGACGACACCGACTCGACTAGTGAAGGTAGACATGCCTTCACTCGCAATCACCTGCACGTTACCATCATAGGGGTAACATTCAAACAGAAGGGGTGAGATATTTAACAATATAATAGTATATATAATAGGCAATATGCTAGAGTTACGACAACTATATCTACCGCTTCACAACAACATCAAATTGCAATCACCAAGAATCATCACCAATGTCATGAGTAAATGAATGAGATTCAACCCACACCAACGGGTATATGCATGTGGTATCAATCATCACCAATAAAATAGCCAATAAGGGCATCATCACCTATATCATCACCAAGTTTTTGAGCATCATCATCATCACCTATAGCTCCAAGGCCGAAGCCTTCATCACCAAAATAATGCATATGAAATGTATGCGACACCATGAACAATGCACCAGAGACAACCAACAACAATAGTCATCTAAGTGACACAACAACACCAATATCAACAAATGGTCATAGCCCCATCACCTATCACCTTAGATAATAAAATAGGCACATCACCTGTTATATCATCACCAATAACACCAACACCTATAGGACAGTCTAACAACTTGACCGTAACATCAACAACCACCGACACCAAGGACACCAATAGATTTACAACGTCAATGGCAACAACAATTTTACAACACCGAGAACAACGACAATTTACAACACCTGGGACAACAACAATTTTACAATGCCAATGCCAACAACAATTATACGACACCAATGACAACACCAATTTACAACACCAATGACAACGACCACCGGGGCAGCCACCCAGGCGCCCAGCCACCAACAACCACAGACAGGCACCCAATCATGGCGCCTACGGAGCCCACTGCGCCAAACACCACGGGACAGCCACATGAGGCGCCCCAAACCATCAGAAAATGGCGCCCTTGATGGCGCCCAGCAAGCCAAACAACACAGAAAATGGCGCCCAGGAGGGCGCCCAGCAGGCCAACAACAGAGGACGGCGCCCAGAGGCAACACATCAACACGGCAGCCAGGATTCGGCGCCCTTGGCGCCCATGCGCCAGAACAACATAGAAAACAAAAATTGGGCAGCCACCACATTGGCGCCCTTGGCGCCCACTAATAACTCTATTTTATATAGAGTTATTCATACAATCAAGCTTGAGTTATTACTTATTTTCAAGAACATTTATATATATTTATAGCTTATTTATCAAGGAACAACATTCTAAATATTAAAATGGATAAAGGGCAATGATCTAGGCAAAATGCACACATCTTGTTAGGTTTGATGTTTTTGTTCAGTGCAGCTACTGCAGGAGTGGAAACACTGCCAACATCAGAAGTGGAAACACTGCCAACACTTGCTAAAATTCTGCAGTTTATACCAAAACATCCAAAGACCATTTCAATGCTTCCACACTTGATTAGTGACGTCATGCCTAGTCACCTGGAGCTGAGCCACTTGCTGAAGTCGGCGATACACATAAAAATCAAGTTGCAAGACTCAAACTTATCTAAAAGACATGTGGCACTTCTCCAATGGACCTCATCTTTTGTTATGCATGCAAGCGACCAAACCTGTGCACCTTGCTTGATTGGTTGTCAACAAATTAACCATGTTCGGTCTCCTCAGCTGATCTTTCACGCCAAAGGAAACCCCTTGCAAGAGCAAAGCTTTCAAGCCTATAAATAGATATCATATCTTCACAAGAAACGAATCCTATCTTCTATCATCTTTCACATCTTTAAATCCTTTATCTTTTCGCTTAGTTTAGGTTTAGTTTATTTTCATTTCAAGTTTCTAAGGAGAGGAAGGTGAGGAAGTGCTTGACAACCATTCCCTTCACTTCTACTTTGAAGAAATTCGTGTAAGAAATCTTTATTGTACTTCAACTTGGGAACTTAATGCAAAAGATCTTCTATTCAAGTAATCTCTACTCTTTTAAGTTCTTTTGCTTTATTATTCATTTACTTATGTTCTTTGCACATTCTTTGCTTTATAACATGAGTAACATGAGCTAAATTCCCTTAAGTTGAGATGTTCTAACCTTGTAATGAACTTCTAAATATGTTATTATGGTTTATGTAGTGTAAACACTTTAAACTCTTGCATAACACTTCTTTCAACTTATTCTGGAATTGATCACTTTAGAATAGGTAAAACTTGTAGCAGCAGACATGGGCTACATTTATGAACTCAAGAGTTAATAGGGACAAGTATTTAATAAAGGAAACTTTGTTAAACACATGCTAAAACCTAGACATTGGATAGCATAGTCCTTAGGATAATAATATTACAAGAGTGAACCTATTTAGCAACTTGGATCATTGTTAGGAGGCAAGGGAGGAATTGACAAACCTTTCTTTACTGTAAAAAACAAAGATCATAAGAGCTTGTAATGAAACTCTGAAGAGAAGTGCTGAAAGGCACAAACTGATGCACCTACATCCAGTGTTCCCACACTACATACTCCATTAAAACACTTAGAAGTAAAGTACTTGGTGAAAACATCTCAACTACTTTTTCCAACTGATTTCTCACACATTTTATTGCTTATTATTATTTTACTTACTTTGAAAACTGCAAACCAAAAATACTGAATAGTGTAGACACACTAAGTGTACACTTTGAACAACAAAAATTTACAATACATAATCCCTGTGGGTTCGACCTTTCTTATCACTTTATTACTTGTGTGACTATGTATACTTGCATATAATAAACTACACCAAGTTTTTGGCGCCGTTGCCGGGGATTATAGAAAAATTTTGTTGTTTAGATTGTTAATTTAGTGTTTTATTAGTACTACTGGTATTCTGTTTTCTGTGCAGAAACACTTAGTGCAGAAACACTCAGTGTGGATACACTAGTTTATGCCCAGAGATAGACCACCAGAATTTGATTGTGATCCAGAAATTGAGAGAAGATTTAGGAGATTGCTAAGACAACAAAGACAAAGACAACAAGACTGCAGAACAATGTCTCACCACAGTGAAAATGCCTCAGTAAGAGGAGGACCTAATTCACATCAACAACCTGAAGGTGGACCAGATCACAGACAACAATTCATTCAAATGGGACCAATAGGTATGATTAATGATAGAGATAGACCTATGAGAGACTATGCTCAATATGACCAGCAGCACATACAAACTAGTATTGCTAGACCTCAAATTGATGCTGTTCATTTTGAATTTAAACCTATGATGTTTCAGATGTTGCAAACAATTGGTCAATTTGGTGGATCTCCACATGAAAATCCCCATGAGCATTTAAAGCAATTCATAGAAGTTTGTAGTAACTTTATCATTCCTGGTATTAGTGAGGATGCATTTAGGCTTAAGTTATTTCCATACTCTTTGAAGGATAGGGCTAAATCATGGCTAAATTCTATGGAGCCCAATTCTATTCATACATGGAATGAATTAGCTGAAAAATTCTTAAGAAAATATTTTCCTCCTATTAAAAATGCTAGGATGAGACATGATATTACATCTTTTAAGCAAAAAGAATTTGAATCATTGTTTGAAGCATGGGAAAGATGGAAAAAACTTTTAAGAAAATGTCCACATCATGGTTTACCTGTCATTATACAAATGGAAACTTTTTACAGTGGTCTAGAACCACAAACCAGAGTGATGCTAGATGCATCAGCTGGTGGTGTTCTTTTGAATATGTCTTATAATGAAGCATGTGATCTTATTGACAAAATTGCTACAAATGGTTCAAGTTGGCCTACTGAGAGGGTAAGTTCTCAAAAGAGAACCTCTGGAGTACATGAGATTAATGATATAGCAGCCCTATCTGCTCAAGTAGCCACTTTAACCAATCTGATCAAACAGTGCACTAGTGCACCTACATCTAGTGTAGCAACACCTAAAGAAAACACTGCAGCAGATATAGAACAAGCCCCTCCAGGAACTACAAGTTGTGTGTATTGTGGAGGAGGCCATCTATATGAAGAATGTCCTAGCAACCCTGTCTCTGTCAATTATGTAGGTTACAATAAACATAACAACCCTTACTCTCATACCTACAATCCAGGATGGAAGAACCACCCAAATTTTAGGTGGAACAATTCTAATGCACCTGCACAAAGTGCACCTGCACCAAGTACTCCTCCTGGATTCCTACCTCAAAGCCAACAAAGATCAAACCCACCTGCCAGTGCTAATTCTCTAGAAGAATTGCTTAGATCATTCATTAGTGAAACTAGAACTGCTAGGCAAGCTCATGATATATCAATTAAGAACTTAGAGAACCAAGTAGGGCAATTAGCAACTGCTTTGCAGCAAAGACCAGCAGGTACTTTGCCATCAAACACAGAAGCTTCACCCTCACAAAGGCAAGGTAAGGAACAGGTCAAAGCCATATCCTTGAGAAGTGGCAAGGATCTAACAGAACCAAATGAGCTTGAAGGTACAGAGAAGGGAGAAAAAAATAAAAATGAAAAAAATTCTCAAGATGCAGAAACACCTGATGTTCCTACATCTCCTACTCCAAGGTTAGTACCAGAATACCCTCCTCCTCCTTTTCCTCAAAGATTGAAAAAAATACATGAGGAGAAGCAATTCAGTAAATTTTTAGATGTTTTAAAACAATTGCATATCAATGTTCCCTTGATAGAGGCACTTCAACAAATGCCAAACTATGCCAAATTCATGAAAGATGTGCTTTCTAAAAGAAGAAGATTATGGGAATTTGAAACTGTTGTTATGTCAAAAGAATGTAGTCTGATTTTACAAAACAAAATTCCAAGGAAGCTAAAGGATCCAGGTAGCTTTACAATCCCTTTTTCAATAGGTAAGTACTATACAGGAAGAGCATTATGTGATTTAGGTGCAAGCATCAATTTGATGCCCAAATCTATCTTCACAAGGCTAGAGATTGGAAATGCAAAACCTACCACATTGACACTATCTTTGGCAGATAGATCAATCGCATATCCAGAAGGAATTATTGAGGATATATTGGTGCAAATTGACAAATTTGTGTTTCCTGCAGATTTTGTTATACTTGATTTCATTGCAGATGAAGAAGTGCCAGTCATACTTGGAAGACCATTCTTGGCAACAGGGAAAACACTGATAGATGTGCAAAGAGGAGAGCTAACCATGAGAGTGAATGATCAAGAAGTAAAATTTAATGTCTTGAATGCTTTGAAGTATCCTGCAGAGGAGAGTGAAGAGTGTTCATCAATCTCACTTAATCATTTGGTAGAGAAGCAGTTCTACAAGCAGTATGATCACCTTGCCAATGCACTAGCACCTGATGTTTCTGCATTGCCTGCTGAGGAATTTATTGAAGAAAGCATATTGCCTAAGGAACAAGCTACACCTAAGGTATGGGCTAGAACTTATGAATCTCTTAATTTAGAAAATCCCAAACTTAAAGAAAATGTACCTTCTATTGAACAACCTCCTAAGCTAGAATTAAAAGAACTACCTAAGCATTTAAAATATGTTTTTTTAGGTGAAAATAAAACTCTTCCTGTAATCATAGCTTCTGATCTATCTTTAGAACAAGAGCTTGATTTAATTAACACCTTGAGAAAACATAGAAAAGCTATAGGTTGGCAAATGTCTGACATTAAAGGGATTAGCCCCTCAACATGCATGCATAGGGCAAAGAAGATTAAATACAAAAATGAAAGAGGTTGTTAAGAAGGAAATAATTAAATGGCTAGATGCTGGTATTATCTACCCTATTTCAGATAGTGCATGGGTTAGTCATGTGCAATGTGTTCCTAAAAAGGGTGGAGTCACAGTTGTAGCCAATAAAAATAATGAATTAATCCCAACCAGAACTGTAACAGGGTGGAGAATCTGTATGGATTACAGAAAACTCAATAAGGCCACTAAGAAAGATCATTTCCCTTTACCCTTTATAGATCAAATGTTAGATAGGTTAGCAGGAAAGGAATTCTATTGTTTCTTAGATGGTTATTCAGGATACAATCAAATAAAAATTGAACCTAAGGATCAACAGAAAACCACCTTTACTTGTCCTTATGGCACTTTTGCCTTTAGAAGGATGCCTTTTGGACTTTGTAATGCTCCTGCTACCTTTCAAAGATGCATGATGTCAATCTTTTCTGACTTCATTGAGCAATCAATGGAAGTCTTCATGGATGACTTTTCTGTTTTTGGAGAAACATTCTCATTGTGTCTTTCAAACTTAGAAGAAATTCTTCAAAGGTGTGAAGACACTAACTTAGTGCTTAATTGGGAAAAATGTCATTTCATGGTAAAAGAAGGCATTGTGCTTGGTCATAAAATATCTAAAAAAGGTCTTGAAGTGGATAGGGCAAAGATAGAGGTAATTGAGAAACTACCACCTCCATCAACAATCAAAGGGATTAGAAGTTTTTTAGGTCATGCAGGATTCTATAGGAGATTTATCAAAGACTTTTCAAAAATTTCAAAACCATTGTGTATGCTTTTGCAACATGATGTGCCTTTTAATTTTGATGAATCTTGTGTAGAAGCTTTTCAAAAACTAAAAAAGGCCTTAGTTAAAGCACCAGTTGTAGTCACTCCAGATTGGAGTAAGCCTTTTGAACTCATGTGTGATGCTAGTGACTTTGCAGTAGGAGCAGTCCTAGGGCAAAGATATAACAAAGTGTTTCATACCATATACTATGCTAGCAAAACACTCATTGAAGCTCAAATGAACTACACTGTAACAGAAAAGGAACTATTAGCAGTGGTTTTTGCTTTTGAAAAATTTAGATCATACTTGGTTGGCACCAAAGTAATTGTGTACACTGACCATTCTGCCATCAAGTATCTGATTTCTAAAAAAGATGCAAAACCTAGGCTAATAAGATGGGTTCTACTACTTCAAGAATTTGATCTTGAAATAAAAGATAAGAAAGGAGTAGAGAACCAAGTGGCTGATCACCTCTCTAGACTTGAAAGTAATAATGCAGATACAATTGAAGAAATCAAGGAAAGTTTCCCTGATGAAAAATTACTAGCAATTACCTTGAATACAGCTAGTGTTTCTGTACTCAGTGTGGCCACACCTCATGTTTCAACACCATGGTATGCAGACATAGTAAACTTCCTTGTAAGCAAAATTGTACCATGTGACATGAACTATCAACAGAAAAGAAGGTTCTTCCACATAGTAAAACAATACTATTGGGATGACCCTTACCTATTCAAGATATGTCCTGATCAAATCGTGAGAAAATGCATTCCTGAAGAAGAACAGCAAGCAGTGCTCCTGCATTGTCATGCTGCACCATATGGAGGTCACTTTGGAAGCCAAAGAACAGCAGCTAAGGTACTTCAATCAGGTTATTTCTGGCCTACTCTATTTAAAGATGCTTATTATATGGTCAAAACCTGTGATAAATGTCAAAGAAGTGGTAATATATCTAATAGACATAAAATGCCTAGGACTAATATTCTAGAAATAGAACTTTTTGATGTTTGGGGCATGGATTTCATGGGTCCTTTTCCACCTTCTTTTGGCAATGAATACATCTTAGTGGCTGTAGACTATGTGTCTAAATGGATTGAGGCTGTAGCACTGCCAAATAATGATGCTAAATCTGTTAGCAAATTTCTCCAAAGAAATATTTTTTCAAGATTTGGTACTCCAAGAGCAATCATCAATGATGAAGGCTCACATTTTTGCAACAAACTTATTGAAAATCTTCTTGCAAAATATGGAGTGAAACATAAGATTGCTACTGCCTATCACCCACAAACAAGTGCACAAGCTGAACTTTCAAATAGGGAAATAAAAAGAATGCTTGAGAAAATGGTTGGACCAAATAGAAAAGATTGGTCCTTACACTTAGATGAAGCATTATGGGCATATAGGACTGCATTTAAAACTCCATTAGGAATGTCCCCCTATAAGTTAGTTTATGGCAAGCCATGTCATCTCCTTGTTGAATTAAAGAACAAGTCATATTGGGCTATCAAAAAGTTGAATTTTGATCTCAAAAAGGCAGGAGAGAAAAGGTTTCTTGAGGTAAATGAATTAGAAGAATTCAGGCATTTCTCCTATGAGAATGCAGAAATTTATAAAGCTAAAACCAAAGTATGGCATGACAAGAAAATCCAAAGGAGAGAACTTAAAGAAGGAGGAATGGTTCTGTTGTACAATTCTAGGTTGAAACTCTTCCCTGGAAAACTGAGATCAAGATGGTCAGGACCATTCAAATTAGTTAAAATCTACCCCCATGGTGCAGTTGATCTATATGATGCAACCACTGATACCACTTTCAAAATAAATGGACAAAGAGTGAAAATGTACTATGGAGAGCATGTAGAGAGAGACAAGATCACCACTCACTTTGCAAAACCTTAGACCAAGGTACAAGTCAGGCTGTAAGACTCTTAAAACAAGCGCTTGAGGGAGGCAACCCATCACAATATATAGTTAATATTATTATTTTGTGCAATTTCATGTTTTGTTATTTTGCAGGAAAAACAGGACAACAGAGTAGCCAGTGTTTCTACACTTGGTGTTCCCACACTTGATGCAGCCACACTTCCTACTCTGGTGTTAGAATAATTTAGAAGAAAACTGTCACTTGATAAATCATCAACTTAGTGGAATCATCTCTGATCAAGGGTTAGAAAGTGGCGTGTTAAGTCTAAACTTCCACGTGTTGGCTTGCATATTAGGCCACACAACTTAACGGCTATAAACCTCAACTACCAAATCCCACTAACCCTTTCACATACCCTAAGTTTCAATTTTCTTCGTCCCTCTCACAAAACCGATTAAAAATCCTATCCACTCACAAACAGTTTTTCAATCTCAAACACTCCAAATCATAAATGGCTAAGAAACAAGCTGCCTCTAAGAACACGGGGAAAGGATCCGGTGTGGAAACTCATGCGAAAAAAGGAAAATCAGGAGTACTAGCATCAATGGAAGCAATCCCTGGATGTGAGCACTTTTGGAACATGAAGTTCCTGCCTGAGCGTGGTTTCAACTTCGCAAAAGCTCATCATTCATTCCTCTCCACTGTCAACAACATGCATTGGGAAAGATTTGTTCAAACCCGAGCCTACTACTTGGAGCAATTGGTGCGAGAATTCTACTCAGGAATTCAGAATAACAGAGGAGATACTATATCTTTCTCCAAAGTTAGAGGTAAGAAAGTTTTCTTTGACCCTACTAGAATCAATAAGCACTATGATCTCACATAAACTGGTAATGCATTTGAAGTAAAACTAGAGACTTATGGAAAGAAGCAAATGACTAAAATCAAAGAAAGAGTAGCAATAGAAGGATCTCAGTGGGAGAAATTCACAAATACTGAATTCAAACTTAAAACTGGTGAATTGATCCCTGAGCTTGGCAGTTGGCATTTATTCATTGATACATCAATTCTCCCTACTTCACACACTTCTACATTATCTAAAGATAGGTTGATTCTTATTGATTCAATCCTATGTGAGGATAATGTAGACATAGGGAAATTGATAGCTAAAGAAATTGTAGAATGTCAAGCCAAGGAATCTGGATTCTTATATTTCCCATGCTTAATCACTGAACTGTGTCAAAAGCAAGGAGTTGTTACTTCTGATCTAGAAAAAGTCTACAGAAAAACCCCTCCTAGTGGTCTGTCTGTTGAAGTTAAAGAAAGAGTGAGTTCAGTGAAAATTAAAAATACTGTAGAGCAGGAAGTGTCTGAACACTTGGTGCAGAAACTTCAAGCTGTCTGGAAATTTCAAAGAGAACAGCATGAGTGGTTGAAATTAAAATTGGATGACCCTGAAGCAGAAATAGAATTCCCAATTTTTCCTAATTGGGTGATTGATGAAAAAGAAGAAGTGGAAAAGGAAACTGATAAGAAAGAGAGGAGAGTAAAGAGAAAGAGAGATACTGAGAAAGAAAAGAAGGGAAAGAAACCAAGAGTGGAGGAAGAAATTGAAGAAGTGATGAAGATACTGAAGAAGATGAAGAGGCAAGGCAAGCTGTGAAGGATATTGAAAAGGATGAAGAGGAGGATGAATCTGAGTCACTGGAAGTTAGTGACAGTGATGATGATGGCAGTGATGATATGGAAGCTAGTGCCAGAAGAAAGTATGAATTAAGAAAGAAATCTACAAATGAAGCCCAACCACCATCACCACCATCACAACAGCAATCAAACACCCCCTCACCACCATCACAAACCAACATTCCATCCCCCACCGCCCACCATTCCCCCAGTCAAACTTCAACACCAAAAACACCCACAACTCCACCAGACAATGCTCCCCAATCTGAAAATCCAAAGCAAGATGCACAAGAAGATACAACCATCCCATCCCAGAAATCACCCACCCTACCAACAGAACCTATTGAGCCAACTAACATTGTTTCTGAGAAAGTTCAAATGCAGGTACTCATTGAAGAGCCTGAGAAAGAGAAAGACAAAGCAGGTTCAGAGTTGAAGATGCAGGTAAATACTATCAAAGAGTCTGTTAGTGTTCCCACACCAACTGCTGAAGCTTCAAAATCAACAGTCATGGCAACTAGTCCTGCAGCAACAATCTCTGCAGTTCTGAAAGCCTTAGCAGAGAAGAAACAGATGCTTGGATACACAAGGAGAACAATGAAGCCTGCTCCAACAAAGAAGATGTGGACAATGAGCTCACTTTATGGTGCATAGGGTACAGGGGTACAAGCTGGTGAGAAGGAGGTATCTGAGGAAGCCACACCCAAAGAAGGAGAGAAAGAAGCTGAGAAGGTAGCAGAGCAACAACCAGGGGGAAATGAGCAGCAATCTGAGCAAACTCCAGTGCAGAGTGGTGTACCTGCACCTGAAGTCCAAACACTGGCTACACCAGATGTTCCTGCAGAAGCTACACCTGAAGAGGCAGAAATGCCCGAGGCTACTGTAGATGATCCTGGTGTGCCTACCTCTGATGTGGCCACTGCTAAGAAGCCAAAGAAGACAAAAGTCAAGCATAGCCCTGCTGTGAGAGTCAGCCCCAGATTCCAGAAGAAAGAGTAAAAAGATACATTTTAATGTTGTTTCCAGTATTTATAATATGCTTTAGTAGTATACTCTATGTGCTAAATACTATGTGTTAACTTGCTGCTATGTGTTAATTACTTTTGATTATATCTCCCAAACTTTTGGATCCCTTGTTTACTCAACTTAGAGCAGTGGGGACACTGCTCATATTTAAGTTGGGGGGGAGAGTGGAAAATAGTATATATTTTTGTGTATGCACTATATTTGCAGCATGTTTTGAACCTAGTACTAATATATATGTATGAATATAAAAATATGTTTGAGTAAGTATTTATAGCATGTGAGTATGTAGTGTTAGTATGTTTTAAGTTTTAGATGTACTTAACAAGGCATGATAATTTGTATTAACATGGTGAATTAAGTGCATCAATTTGTTTTTAGAATTAAAATGATTATGAAACATGATCAATTCATTTTTTTTCTCAAAAATTGAAGAAGTGTATCAATGAGTCAAATTTTAAAAGCCCTGTTTTCTAAAAATGATCAGTTTTATAAATACTTTGACACAACAAAATTGAGTTTTGAAAAGAACCATGCTAGATCAAGAGCTATCTAAAGCCAAGGAAATTTTGGAAATTTGAGGTCAAAATTAGATTTTTATTAAAAATTTAGAAGAGCATAAAGACTTAAAGTTTGGGGAAAAAAAATCAATGAATACAAAGGCCAAAGTGTGACAGCTTGAAGAGTACAAACCACAAGTGTCAAAACCACTCAAAAATACCAAAAATATCCCAACAATGAGCTACACTTGCCTGAGTCATATAAACTGAACCTGTCCCTTAAGTGCAGTTTGATTTGAAAAATATGAACAAAGTTCAAAGAGAAAAAGAAAAACAAACCAAGAAAAAGAAGAAAATGCATGTGGAGGTCAGTGAGGAGGGCAGTGTACGCTACCAAAAAAATCATCAAAAATCAAAACACCAAGAATAGAAATAAGGTATTGGCTCAACAAGTTGGAAACACCAAAAGCCCTTTGTTGTGCTTAAGAGTCCCCTAATTACTTGAAGAAATTGTTAGTCTCGGCCATATTTTGAAAAATCTCTAAGAGTGACCAAAAGAGTTCCATTTTTTTTTCAAAAAGTTAAGGAAAAATTCTTTGTTCAGTTATGGAACCAATTAGAAACTCAATGGACCACACACTCACACAAATGAGTTTTTATAACTCTGAATGTTTTAAAGCAAGGGCATGGAAGAAAAAGCACCAAAAGAAAGGCTTATTACAATACACTTCAAACACTTCTTGAAAAAACATGAGTTGAGATGTCTTCATAAATTATTATGTTTTGTTTCTTGTCGTTGCTTGAGGACAAGCAACAATTTAAGTTTGGGGGTGTGATAACTCTATTTTATATAGAGTTATTCATACAATCAAGCTTGAGTTATTGCTTATTTTCAAGAACATTTATATATATTTATAGCTTATTTATCAAGGAACAGCATTCTAAATATTCAAATGGATAAAGGGCAATGATCTAGGCAAAATGCACACATCTTGTTAGGTTTGATGTTTTTGTTCAGTGCAGCTACTACAGGAGTGGGAACACTGCCAACATCAGGAGTGGAAACACTAGGAGTGGAAACACTGCCAACACCTGCTAAAATTCTGCAGTTTATACCAAAACATCCAAAGACCATTTCAATGCTTCCACACTTGATTAGTGATGTCATGCCTAGTCACCTGGAGCTGAGCCACTTGCTGAAGTCGGTGATACACATAAAAATCAAGTTGCAAGACTCAAACTTATATAGAAGACATGTGGCACTTCTCCAATGGACCTCATCTTTTGTTATGCAGGCAAGCGACCAAACCTGTGCAGCTTGCTTGATTGGTTGTCAACAAATTAACCATGTTCGGTCTCCTCAGCTGATCTTTCACGCCAAAGGAAACCCCTTGCAAGAGGAAAGCTTTCAAGCCTATAAATAGATATCATATCTTCACAAGAAACGAATCCTATCTTCTATCATCTTTCACATCTTTAAATCCTTTATCTTTTCGCTTAGTTTAGGTTTAGTTTATTGTCATTTCAAGTTTCTAAGGAGAGGAAGGTGAGGAAGTGCTTGACAACCTTTCCCTTCACTTCTACTTTGAAGAAATTCGTGTAAGAAATCTTTATTGTACTTCAACTTGGGAACTTAATGCAAAAGATCTTCTATTCAAGTAATCTCTACTCTTTTAAGTTCTTTTGCTTTATTATTCATTTACTTATTGATCCGCTGTCGCGCACGGATCAAAACGAGTGATTTTAAAAATGTAGTATACGGTAACGACAACTCGAATATCGTTCTCAAGGATTCTTGTATAATAATTAACCAACTGAAATCGAATTAGGGGGTGTTTGGTTTAAGGTTCGATTTAACAAATAGAGTAAATAAGTGATTATCAAATAAGTTTAAGAATCAATTTACTGATTCGGTTCCTGCCTATCATCGATTGTCGTAATTCCAACCGCAAATTACCTATTCCTATTCTACTATAATATCAAGTGACAAGCGCAATTGATAGTATAAGTTGTATGTTCCTATTATCCGAATTAAGCAAACGGGATTAAGTTTCATGAATTAAGCAAACATGAATTAAACGAACACGATAACGAATTAAGCAAACGATAACGTGTCTATAGTTAGGATCATACAATCAATCGAATTAAACCAATATAACCTATGTAAATCGAATTAAGCAAACAAGAGACATAGATTGATATTGAAAGGAATAGAAAACCTGGATTATAATTACTAAAATCTCAAGGTGTCGGAACCTGAATACAGCAAATTGTCTGGATCGGTTAGTTCTCCATGAGAATTCGTACCCAAGAACTTCCAAAAAATTTCGTGAATAGTGAACTCCGTGAACAGTAAACGGCTGCCTAGGTATAATGGAAAACAAGGAATTCGGGTCATAACCCAACAGGGTCGAAAAACATAAAAAGTCCGGCCCAAAACTAAATATTCATTAAGTCTGGAACTTCAGCGAATTATTTGGGACTCTTGCGCTCCGAATTAGCTTTTGACTTCAACATGAAAGTTGCAGCTCTTTCTCTTGGCTTTTCAACGCATATTAGAACGCGTCGATCCGATACTCGTAGCGCCAGTTATGAATTTTTCCGTGAAAGCTGCTAAAGCTGAAAATAAAATACGGAAATCAAATTAAGCCAAAAATAAACTAAATTAGAAAAACATTATAAAACATAAAAATAAACAAAGCAAAACATAGAAATGCTTAAGTATAAACATGGAAGAATGTGCATCAAAATGCACTGATCACTTATGTTCTTTGCACATTCTTTGCTTTATAACATGAGTAACATGAGCTAAATTCCCTTAAGTTGAGATGTTCTAACCTTGTAATGAACTTCTAAATATGTTATTATGGTTTATGTAGTGTAAACACTTTAAACTCTTGCATAACACTTCTTTCAACTTATTCTGGAATTGATCACTTTAGAATAGGTAAAACTTGTAGCAGCAGACATGGGCTACATTTATGAACTCAAGAGTTAATAGGGACAAGTATTTAATAAAGGAAACTTTGTTAAACACATGCTAAAACCTAGACATAGGATAGCATAGTCCTTAGGATAATAAAATTACAAGAGTGAACCTATTTAGCAACTTGGATCATTGTTAGGAGGCAAGGGAGGAATTGACAAACCTTTCTTTACTGTAAAAAACAAAGATCATAAGAGCTTGTAATGAAACTCTGAAGAGAAGTGCTGAAAGGCACAAACTGATGCACCTACATCCAGTGTTCCCACACTACATACTCCATTAAAACACTTAGAAGTAAAGTACTTGGTGAAAACATCTCAACTACTTTTTCCAACTGATTTCTCACACATTTTATTGCTTATTATTATTTTACTTACTTTGAAAACTCCAAACCAAAAATACTGAATAGTGTAGACACACTAAGTGTACACTTTGAACTACAAAAATTTACAATACATAATCCCTGTGGGTTCGACCTTTCTTATCACTTTATTACTTGTGTGACTATGTATACTTGCATATAATAAACCACACCACCCACGCACAGAATTTGGCGCCCAGGAAGGCGCCCAGCCACAGCAACAGCAACATTTGCGCCCATGGCGCCCTATGGACAGAATCATTGGTTCAAATCATCAACAAGCAAGCTCAATCATCATCAATCATGTCCAATCATTATCAATCATGCTCAATCATCATCAAATCACATTCATTCATCATCAATCATATTTAATTCCTACAACTAGGGTTTTCTAACTTAATCACCTAAGGTTCCATTAACCTTTCTACATAGAGCCCTTCATACACCCAATTATAGAGATAGAACCCCACCCTTACCTGGTATCCAATTGCAATAGTTCCTTTGGCACAACAAAAGAATGTCACCGGTTCTCGAGCGTGATCTAACTCCAACGAGACTATATGTCACTCGAACGCGTACAATTATGCAACAACAACGATGACAGTACAAAAGTCATATACCAAACATATTAAATATAATTAATCGCTTGTTTAACGAATTAAATGTGCTTCAGTACCTATGGAACGGTTCAAGGCGGTGACAACGGATTGAAATCATGACTCGAAGAATTTGAAATTTCTAGATAGGAACCCAATGCACAACTAAAGGAGGTGCTTAGTTCAAGAGGCCAACCAGTGGCTGTTCGAGGTGTTTTCCAGCCAAACGACAGTTGTCCATGGTGGCCATGTCTAATCATGATATAAGGAAGACGACATATATGGCAAGATCTGTTTTGCATCGTTCAACAACAAATTCAGCACAGGTCCGAGGTTGAAGACGGCGGCGAAGGGCTGTTGCTGGTTCGATTCACGGAGACGAGGTTCGTAATGGTCAAAAATGGCGGAAACCGTTCGTGTGGGCTAAAGGGGGCGTGGCTGTTTGTGGTAAAACGAAGCCACAATCGGTCAAACTAAAGCCATAATCGAATTCATCAGTGAATTCTGAGTGGGTGTGTGGATTTTTGTGTGTGGCCGTGGTGTGGAGAAGGAAAACGCGATTGAGGGAAGAAGACAGTAGGGTTTTTGGTCGCAGCTGCGCGAGTTGCAGGCTGAAGGAAGAAGAAGCTGGGGCGGGTCGGGTTAGGTCCAGTGGGTCGCGCATTGGATTGGGCTGTGTTCCTCATGGACTGGAGTAGTTAACTTACAGGAGGGTGAGTTTAGTAGACAAGAGGGAGGTGTATGCGAGTAGTAAAGTCCAAAATCTCTTTCAAATCGTTTTTAAAGCCTAACTTCACTATACCTATTATCTTAACACCTCAATAGGCCAAAATAATTTCTATAAATAAATAATATCTCGAATACAATTATTTTATAAAATAAAATAATCAACTAAAACAATCATCTTTCAAATATAAATATTCTACAAACAACATAAATAAATACTAACAATAATATAGTACCAACATAGTATAAAAATACGGTTTAATATCATTTAGACATATTTGATAACTCCAACACACGTGAAAATAGAAAATCGATTAAATCACTAAATATTATTAAAATACATAATTACTAAGACGCACAATATATCACAAAAATTACTATTATATTTGCGCATAAAGCAAAAACGTACTAATATGAAAATCGGGGTGTTACAGAGAGCGATCAACTTAGGAGAGGGAGGTGGAGAACCCAAAGTGGAGTGCTTCTTGTATAGATGAGATGAAGGAGATGAAAAGTAACTGATCTTAGAAATGGTTAAGTATGAAGATGAAAGGTTGTGGTTAGAGAGAGATGGTTGGTTGTGTGGGATTGAGTGAGAAGAGAAGACAACTATATATGGGAGGAAATAGTGGGTGTTGATTGGTTGAAATTGTTAAATTGTGATAATTCACACACCCTAAAATGTCAAAACAGCTGTTTAACAACTAATAAGCTGTTATTAGTTAAAGCTGTTACACGGTTAGTTAAAAATAACTAAGTTTGTTTCAACTTAACAAATTTAACAACAGTTACAACCAACCTAACAATCAGCCAAACAGATTTACAATTTCTGTATATATACCTATGCTATGTAAGAACTGAAACAGTGAATAGAAATTTCAATTACAGTTTAAAAAATTGCTATTCCATACTTTCTGCTCTAAGTCTTTTCTTCATACACATTTCTCCTTCCTCCTTGGAGTTTCTGGATTGCTGAGTTCCTCTTCAACGGGTGCTTGAAGACCTCACACAAGAAAATAAAAGGAATTAGTATACTGTTTTTGTGACTAAAACAGAAAAGAGAAAAACAGAAAAGTAAGAGAGTGAGTTTTACTGTGTGTGGTCTTGAGAGAAGATCCACAAGCCTTTGATGTGCGTGTTCATCAAAGATACATATCAGTACATACTAATAAGTACAACACAGATTAGAAGTTGCATAATATCAAAGAAAACGAAGTAAAACAACAAATGTGTTGATGTTTTACCTTCGTTGGTGTTCGTCATCCCTTTACTTTTCACTGTTTGTGTACCTGAAACAGTGAAACCCAGGTTAGGGTTCCTAAGAATCAACATCAAACGAAGAACATAGAGAGGGTTTGAGTGATTCTACCTTCGTTCAGTGTTCGCAAGGCTCCTAGTTCATCATCATTTCGTTCATACAAGTATAGGAACACATATAATCAGTATTTGCATCTTAGGGTTTCTGGAAAACAGAAATTAAGCAAAGGAATCAAAGGGCTATTGCTCAATACCTGTTCGTGGTGATAATACAAACTGTACTCATCAAGTTTCAGCATCAAGAAACTGCAAAATCAGTGAAAAAGATCATAACCTAGCATAGCTTCAGTAAGAAGAGAAACGAACGGAGAAGACGAAGTATCGAATGAAAGAGAGAAAGGAACGCGTGGTGTGTTTTTAAGGATCTGTTTTGTTAAATAGAAACGGGTTTGAAGCGGGTTGCTAAAGATCCGCGCGTTGACCCGGTAAAGCAAGTTGTGGGTTCCGCTAAAAAATCAAGGCTAAATTATAGTTTTGGTCCCCCTATTTTCAAAAATTCAGACATTTGGTCCCCCTATTTTAAAACTCAGACATTTGGTCCCCCAATTTTAAAAAATCAAATACATTTAGTCCAAAGAGGGACCAAATGTCTGTGATTTTTAAAATTGGGGGACCAAATGTCTTTAATTTTTTAAAATTGAGGGACCAAATGTCTTTTATTATTAGCCATAAAAAACTGAAAATTCCTCTTGGGACTAAATGTCTTTGATTTTTTAAAATTGGGGGACCAAATGTCTGAGTTTTAAAATAGGGGGACCAAATGTCTGAATTTTTGAAAATAGGGGGACCAAAACTATAATTTAGCCAAAAATCAAACTGAGCCTCTAAGTGTTTTTGGTCAAAACAGGGCTGTGAATGTGCTATTTGCACCTATCAGATTTGTTAATTCAACCCCAACAGAAATATGTGCAACATGGATTGGTAATGTTTCTAGAGAATTGAATATGAGCCTTTGGATGGAGGCTTATCCACCGTGGAAATTGCAAGTCATAGAGTTCATTTGTCTTCATGTTCATTGCACAGACATTGACACATGAAAAAGTGGCTTTATGCTTTTTTGACTTGGTAGTTGGTAGTCATTGGTTCAAGTTTTGGATGCCTTTGGCTTATCTTAATGTTGCAACGTTACTCCTAAATAAACAATAAAAAATGACTCAATTCTTCTTCTTTAAATGAAACAAAATAATCTTCCTTACATATCATGCATTATTTATAGGTAAAAAGAGAAATATATACTAACTATACAAGTAAATATTATGATGATCATTGGTAGTAAAAAGAGAAATATATACTAACTATACAAGTACATATAAAATAAGTGAATATTATGATTGCTTAATTATTAGGGAATCATTTGGCGATCAAGGTATATACTCACCCATTCTACCCTTGGGGTACATATCCTTTGGCGACCACAGTGGAGCCCAGGCGCTATCCCACCTCATCACACGCCATCTTGTCTCCTGAGAATGGCCCCTCGGGGAAGACCATCCAGCAAGCGGGCCCCGTGCTTGCAAAGCGTGGCCGAGATTCCTGCTCAGCCACAACCCACACCAAGAGGAATTGCAGTAACGGCGGAAGAAACCGCCCCCGTCGTTCAAGCAAACATCACTCCTCAAGCAAACATCACTATCCCTGCAGCTGTTGTACAACAATTACTAGACCTACTCAATGACTGAGACCGAACGCTGGCACAATAAGAAGAACGGTTAACACAGATTGAAAGAGAGGTGGCTTCAGGCCGGGTAGGAACTACTCCCGTACCACCCCAGAACGAAGCTCAGTCCCCATCTAGAAGGAGAACGCCCTCTAGGCGGCATCAATCCCCGTCAAGGAGGCACCTCGTCCACCGCTCCCCGCCCAGAAGGAGGGCAAGGAGGAGATCGAGGACGCCCCCTCAGACACCCCCATACCACGCTGACCCGACCTATTGGCTAGAGGAATCACCCAGTCAAAGTTCCTCCTTCGCCTCGTTGAACTCGCCCCAAAAGTCAAGGAGCCCATCTCCTACAAGACGGCGCCGCCGCTCTCCGGATCGACGGCGCAGACATAAATGTCGATCTCCGCATGGGCCCTTTCACAAGGGAAGTTGTCGAGTACCCCATACTGACTTCTCTAGAGAAACCCCCGGTTCTAAATATGTACGATGGGATCGGCGATCCTGACAACCACCTGGATTACTTTGATTTGATGATGCAGTATAGGGGCGCCAGGTGTTGCCAAGTGGCTTCAGTCTCAAGAGGGGGGTGAATTGAGATTTAAAAACTTTTGATAACTTTAGTAAACGTTTTTCCCCTTTTCAATGACTTAGATCAATTTTCGCGCAGGTTAAATGGAAGCGAAGGAATTAGAAACTAAAGCAATAAAGAACACAGAGATTTATCCTGGTTTGGTCACCTCCTAGTGACCTACGTCCAGTCCTCACGCTCTTGTGAGATTTTCTACTAACCAAAACAACAAGGCTTACAGGTGTCTTGGAAAACCTTTACAGACTCAGGCACTCTTCTACTAGGATACCCCACCTATAAAGAGCCCTCAAATCTATTACAACAATAACAAGAGATACCCCACCCCTGTTACAACCAGCTGCCCCAGAAAGATACCCCACTTCCTAGTACAAACAGCTACCCTAGAGAGATACCCCACTCCCTAGTACAAAATACAACCAATAAACAATAACAAATTTAAAGACCGAAATACCTCTAATGTAGGCAGATAATACAACTTGAAGAATGCAACCCCAACTAACTCTTTGCG
The DNA here is from genome assembly GCA_039519185.1 of Astragalus membranaceus. Lineage (NCBI taxonomy): Eukaryota > Viridiplantae > Streptophyta > Magnoliopsida > Fabales > Fabaceae > Astragalus > Astragalus membranaceus. The sequence continues at coordinate 150,438,531 of CM076848.1, forward strand.
AAAGATCAGCTCTTTAAGCTTGAATCTTCAATTCTTGAGCTTGATTGTCTTGGAATGTGACTTTGATTATATGTCACTTTTTATCAACTTTGGCTTTGTCACTATCATTCACTTGGGCCACACTTTGGCTCTGTCTTTTTCATCATCAAAACTTGACCTGTAATATTAGGTTACCTGCAACACAAGGTATCCACATTCTCCCCCTTTTTGAAGATGACAAAGCATTAACTCATCTCAAGGTGGGAGGTTAGTTCAAACAGATAATGCATATGTGTGATGCTCCCCCTATCATGATGCTCCCCCTGTTTTATTGACTATATGCACAGTGATAATGTTATGGATGTGTATATGCATGCTAAATTTTACTCTATTTTTCTCCCCCTTTTTGTCATGATCAAAAGGGTCAACATATGATAGATATTGCGAATCTAAACAGGGTGTATTTCATTCAAATAGAAGAGGAATCAATGATTCCAGGTTCTCTTCGAATGAAAAAGAAGCTTTCTTTTTGTAAAGGTTTTGTGAAAATATCAGCCAGCTGTTTTGCGGATTCAACAAATTTGATCACATAGTCGCCTTTTTGGACATGATCTCTAAGAAAATGATGTCTTATCTCTATGTGCTTGGTCCTAGAGTGTTGGACGGGGTTCTTTGTAAGATTGATAGCGCTGGTGTTGTCGCATTTTATAGGGATATGATCTAGTTCTACACCATAGTCAAGAAGTTGCTGCTTCATCCAAAGGATTTGTGCACAACAACTTCCTGCTGCAATAGATTCTGCTTCAGCAGTTGACAGTGCGACACTGATTTGTTTCTTACTGTGCCATGAGACTAATGCACTACCTAGTATGTGACATGTTCCACTAGTGTTTTTTCTATCCAACTTACATCCTGCAAAATCAGAGTCTGAATATCCAATAAGGCTACATGTGGCGCGTTTTGGGTACCACAGACCAACATTTTGAGTTCCTACAAGATATCTCATTAATCTTTTGACAGCTACTAAATGCGACTCTTTTGGATTTGCTTGATATCTAGCACACATGCAAACACTAAACATGATGTCCGGTCTACTAGCAGTTAAGTAGAGAAGAAAACCAATCATACCTCGATATTTGCTTAGTTCTACCGGTTTACCTTCTTCATCTTTCTCTAAGTAGCATGAGGTGCTCATTGGTGTGGACATTTCTTTTGCTTTGTCCATTTCGAATCTTTTGAGTAGTTCTTTGGAGTACTTTGATTGAGATATGAAGATGCCGTTGTTTGTTTGTTTTATTTGAAGCCCAAGGAAGAAGTTGAGTTCTCCCATCATTGACATTTCAAACTAACTCTGCATAATACTTGAAAACTCTTTGCAAAGCAATTCATTAGTAGCACCGAAAATAATATCATCCACATAAATTTGCACGAGTAAGATGTCATTTTTTGACCGTTTTATAAAAAGTGTAGTATCAACTTTCCCTCTTTGAAAATCATTATTGAGTAGGAATTTGCTCAATCTTTCATACCAAGCTCTGGGAGCTTGCTTTAGACCATATAGAGCCTTTTTGAGTTTAAAAACATGGTTCGGTTTTTCAAAATTTTCAAAGCCAGGTGGTTGTTCAACATACACTTCTTCTTGAATAAAACCATTTAAGAAAGCGCTCTTAACATCCATGTGATACAATTTAAAATCCATAACTGATGCGAAAGCAAGTAACATGCGAATAGCTTCTAATCTAGCTACAGGAGCATATGTTTCATCATAGTCTATTCCTCCTTCTTGATTATAACCTTTAGCAACTAGTCTAGCTTTGTTTCTAACTATTATACCTGATTCATCTAGCTTGTTTCGAAACACCCATTTTGTGCCTATTATTTGATGCTTATCAGGTCTAGGAACTAGATCCCATACTTCGTTTCTTTCAAAATGATTTAACTCTTCTTGCATAGCAATAGTCCAGTGTTCATACAGCTTCATCTATATTTCTAGGTTCAATTTGAGATACAAAAGCCATATGATTACATGCATTTCTAAGAGAGTTGCGAGTAGTTACCCATTTTGTTACATCACCTATAACATTTTCAAGCGAGTGGTCCCTTGGGATTCTCCATTCCTTGGGTAGTTCACTGCTTGATCCTTCTTCTGTCTTTTCTTGAGGAGTAGATTTTGTTTCTTCCTCTTTGTCTTTCTTCTTTTCACCTATCTGTAAATCTTCATGTTCATCTGCAGTATCATCAATAACCTTTCCCAGTCTTTTGGGGTTAGTTTCATCAAATGTAACATGTACAGATTCCTCAATTACCTGATTTCTTCTATTGAAAATTCTAAAGGCCTTGCAGATAAAGAGTAACCAAGAAAAATTCCTTCATCAGCCTTAGCATCGAATTTTCTTAGGTTATCCTTTCCATTATTTAGAACAAAAAATTTGCAACCAAAAGTGTGTAAGTGTGAAATATTTGGTTTTCTCCCCTTCTAAAGTTCATAGGGGGTTTTCTTTAAAATAGGCCTAATCAGAACTCTATTCATAACATAACAAGCAGTACTTACAGCATCCGCCCAAAAGTATTTTGGGATGTCGTGATCATTCAGCATTGTTCTGGCAAGTTCCTCCAATGATCTATTTTTCCTTTCAACAACTCCATTTTGTTGAGGAGTTCTGGGTGCTGAGAAGTTGTGATTTATACCAAGTTCTTCACATAGGTTTTCGAACTTTTCATTTTCAAATTCTCCACCGTGATCGGATCGAATTGAGATGATTTTCAATTCTTTCTCATTTTGAATGCTGCGAGCAAGCTTTTTGAATGCTCCAAATGCTTCGCTCTTATTTGCCAGAAAGAGAGTCTAGGTGTACCTTGAATAGTCATCTACTATAACTAGAGCATAGTAATTACCACCATAACTTTTTGTCCTTGAGGGACCAAATAGATCCATGTGTAACAGCTGCAAAGGTTTGTTAGTAGACACAATATTCTTTGATTTAAAAGACACTTTTACCTGTTTACCCTTTTGGCATGCATCACACAGTTTGTCTTTTTCAAACTTGATATTAGGCAGACCACTAACTAGATCCTTAGACACTAGCTTGTTAAGATGATCCATATGAATATGAGCTGTTCTACGATGCCACAACCAGGAATTTTCTTCCTTACTAATGAGATAGCATGCATTATGAGATGAAACACTATCAAGACTCATCATGTATATGTTTTCTACTCTATTTCCTATCATTCTAACTTGTTTACTTTGTTTATCTTCAATGATGCATGAACCTGAATCAAATATTACCCTATTTCCTTTATCACAAAGTTGGCTAATGCTTAATAAATTATGCTTAAGACCTTTAACATAAAGCACATTATCAATAGCAGTAGATAAATCTTTACCAACTTTACCTTCACCGAGGATTCTTCCTCTGTTGTTGTCACCATAAGTCACATAACCGCTTGATCTGGGGGTTAGAGTTAAGAACTTTGTTGTAACTCCAGTCATGTGCTTTGAGCAGCCGCTGTCAAGGTACCAATCTGACCTCCGTACCTTGAAGCACACCTGCAGTAATTTAAAACAAGGTTTTAGGTACCCAAATCTCTTTGGGACCTTGTGGGTTAGTACTCAGTATGGTCCTTTTGGGAACCCATACGTTTTTCACATTCAGTCTATCTCTTGTCCTGCAAACGGAAGCTGTGTGTCCAGGTTTACCACAATAATAGCATTTAATATAAGGTCTAGAAAAAAAACGTGGTTTATAATGAGTATGCTTTTTGAAATTGTTTCTAGGAAATTTGTGATGCACATTTTGTAACTTAGACATTTTTACAACAGTCCATTCTAGTTCATGGATTTTCTTTTCAAGATCAATGCATTTATCACATACAAAATTGGCTTTAACACATGCAAGGCTGTTATTTTCTTTTCTAAGCTCTGATTTTTCTTTAGTTAGGTTACTAACTTCATTTTCAAGATGAGAGATAATTTTTTTTGCTTTACCTAATGCTTTAGTTAATTTCACAGAATCATCATGCAATTCAGGAAAAGCTTCATATAAATCATCATATGAATTTTGTAAAGATTCAGGGTTAGATGTTACCTCGTTTTCATTTTCGCTTTCATGATCAGCCATTAATGCAACTTGAGCTTCTTCATTGTCTAATTCATCTGATGAATCCATGCAGTTGTCTTCCCATGGGATGTAAGCTTTTCTTCCTTTGTTATCTTTGAATGCTTTCTTTTCAAATTTGGAATCCTTTTTCTGTAGATTAGGACATTCCATTTTCATGTGCCTGGGTTTCCTGCATTCATAACAAGTAGGAGAACCGGATGAGCTTTCTTTGCTAGAGAACCTTTTTGAGTTGAAGTTCTTCCTTGGATAATTGTTGCCTTTCATGAACCTTTTGAACTTCCGAACCATAAGAGCCATATTCTCTTCACTTTCATCAACCTCATTATCTGAGTCGTCGCTATCACCAAGCTGACTAGAACTAGATGCTTTCAGAACTAAGCTTTTCTTTTTCTTATCTGTATCTTCATGCTCAGCCAGACGGGTGAGTTCTAGTTCATGCTCTTGGAGTTTACCAAACAGAGTAGCAAGAGTCATAGTAGCCAAATTTCTTGATTCAGCTATAGCAGTAACCTTGGGTTGCCATTCTCTATTCAGACATCTCAGAACTTTGTTGATTAGATCCTCTGTAGGGAATGACTTTCCCAACAAGCTTAACTGATTCACTATGTGAGTGAACCTTTTCTGCATCTCTGGTATTGTTTCACCTGTATTCATTCTAAACAATTCGTACTCTCTGGTAAGAGTATTTGTTCTTGCCCTTTTCACTTCACGTGTACCCTCATGAGTAACTTGGAGATTATCCCACATTTCTTGGGCAGATTTACAATTTGAAACTCAAAAAAATTCATCAGCAAAGGAATAATATTTTTAGCACGTAAATTATGTTGCAGTTTTCTTTTCTCATCATCAGACCATTCATTTCTACTTTTTATTGTAAGAATACCATCTACTATGTGCGTGGGGACATAGGGTCCTTTTTCCGCAGCATCCCAAACATCTAAGTCTACCCCTTCAATAAAGATTCTCATTCTTTCTTTCCAATATGCGTAATCTTTCCCGTTGAATCCCAGAGGATGGGTAAGAAAAGCACCCTCTTGCGTAGACCAACCTGAAGCCATTTCTCTTGAAGCTGCTAGGCCCTTTATACAAGAGTCTAGCTCTGATACCACTTGTTGCCAAGTGGCTTCAGTCTCAAGAGGGGGTGAATTGAGATTTAAAAAGTTTTGATAACTTTAGTAAACGTTTTTCCCCTTTTCAATGACTTAGATCAATTTTCGCGCAGGTTAAATGGAAGCGAAGGAATTAGAAAATAATGCAATAAAGAACACAGAGATTTATCCTGGTTCGGTCACCTCCTAGTGACCTACGTCCAGTCCTCACGCCCTTGTGAGATTTTCCACTAACCAAAACAACAAGGCTTACAGGTGCCTTGGAAAACCTTTACAGACTCAGGCACTCTTCTACTAGGATACCCCACCTATAAAGAGCCCTCAAATCTATTACAACAATAACAAGAGATACCCCACCCCTGTTACAACCAGCTACCCTAGAGAGATACCTCACTTCCTAGTACAAACAGCTACCCTAGAGAGATACCCCACTCCCTAGTACAAAATACAACCAATAAACAATAACAAATTTAAAGACCGAAATACCTCTAATGTAGGCAGATAATACAACTTGAAGAATGCAACCCCAACTAACTCTTTGCGAAAGATCAGCTCCTTAAGCTTGAATCTTCAATTCTTAAGCTTGATTGTCTTGGATTGTGACTTTGATTATATGTCACTTTTTATCAACTTTGGCTTTGTCACTTTCATTCACTTGGGCCACACTTTGGCTCTGTCTTTTTCATCATCAAAACTTGACCTGTAATATTAGGTTACCTGCAATACAAGGTATCCACACCAGGGACCTCGTGAAATGTAAGATCTTTCCTTTAACCCTCGAAAAATCAGCCCTTGCCTGGTTTAGATACCTGAAACCGAACTCGGTAGCAACCTGGAGACAACTGGCCCGACTTCTCTCTGCCAAATTCACCGCCTTAAGAATCAAACCCAAAGCGGTTGAAATACTCAAAGTCGTCCGACAGGGCAATAAGGAAACTCTTCGAGAATATGTGGAATGATTCAATAAGGAAGCCTCCAATGTCAGGGATTTGGAGGACAAGATGCGACTCTACTTCCTAACCGACGGTCTCAGGCGCCGAAGTTTGTTTGAGGGTGAGATCGGCGTCAACAAACCGCGAAGCCTCGGGCGGGTGCACTTTGGAAGTAGGAGAAACGAACAAAACAATGAAAAGGCGATGGAAAGAAATAATGTTGGTCGCTTCGACCTAAAGGAAAATCCAACCGAACGCCCCTGGCGTTTGGGGACGAAGACTTGTTAGATGGCAAGCCAAACAAGTACGTTCCCATGCTCATCACAACTGTGATGTCCAACGTCGAGGTCAGAAGAGTTTTGGTCGAACAAGGAAGCCCGACCGATATCATCTTTGAGGATCTGTTGGATGTGCTGAAGATTTGTCGGAGCGACCTTACTCCTTATCGAGGCATCGACCTCTATGGGTTCAATGGGTCCTCGACCACCCCGTTAAGACACCTTGAGTTGATGGTCACTTTCAAGGACGACACTACGGAGAAGCCATTATACAAGATAGTCAAAACTCAGTTCCTAGTTCTCCCTTGCAAGTTTGTATACCACTGCATCGTTGGTCGCCCAACCCTAGGACGACTGGGAGCCGTCGCTTCATCTGTGCACCTTAAGATGAAATTCTACTCAGAAGCAGAAGAAACTGTGACCATACAAGCAGACCTTCGATCGGCTCAGCGATGCCACTTCTTGGGCCTAAAGCTACAAGGGGAGGCCGAGTTGAAGAAGGAAGCTGCACGCGATAATCTCAAGAAAGACTAATCGATTTAGTGTAATAGAGCGCTTAACGAGATAGGGTGGGGCAATCTTTTTCCCGCTAGGTTTTTTAAAGAGGCTCACCCTTACCCATTAATAAAAGAAGATATTTCTGAATGATTGAAATGTCCATTTTAAGTTCGATTGAGGAATTAAACGAAAAAGAGCGGGCTACGATTGAGCCCCGTATCAACCTACGGGACGAGTTAAATCTGAGCCGAACCTCGGTAAACTGCCCGATAGGGGGAACATTCTTTGACGATCCAGGCAACACGTCGAAGGGACCATAATAGAAGGTCGCACCCCCTTTTAGCGAGTTCAATTTGGACCGAGATCCGGTAAACTGCTCAAAGGCGGGTTCGCAAACTTAAGGAAAATAAGGCCACGACGAGGCCGAACGGTAAAAATGACAAAGGACGCGAAGAGGCCGCACGGAGATACGAAGAAAACAAAATAAAGTGGTCGCACCATGATATGAGGCGATAAATAAGCAGTTAAGTTAATTAGAAGTGCGATTACAGACAAAGGGGCGATCCCAATTAAACAAAGCTGTTCAACAAAGAAAGGAAATTAAAATTACAAGTTTTTAAGATCGAGCAACGATAACCACGGTCTTTTCACCTTGCTTGACTGGCAGCTTCACGACCTTCCCATCTTGGACCACATGATCCTCGTGTGAACCACCAGCGGATCGACCACAAGCTCGGGATTCAGAAATTGAATCTGCGCGATTGCATTCTTGAACTGCTCTAAGGCAATGCCCGTAGCTCGAGCGGCGACCAACTTCACCGATTGGTCGGCCTTCTTCTTTGCCTCCTCGAGGGCGACGGCTTTGGACACCCAGCCCTTGATCTCGGTCCGCAAACCGGAGACCGTCCTCTTGAGCTCCGATACTCGCAGTTTTCCTTCCTTCACCTCCTTCTCGGCAGCAGCTTGGGCGACTTGAGTGTCATCTCGCTCTTTCTTCATGACCTGAACCACCTCCTCTGACTTCAATAGAGCATCAGAGGTCGGCTTCAAATCTTTCCTTTCCTCCTCCAACTCCTTCTTGGCCGTGTCCCGTTCCTTTCGCAGCGCTGCAAGATATTTATAGCAGCTTTTAAGTTTATCAGTTTTGTCAATTAAATTGCCCTCCAACCATAAGTTTTTGGCTTCAAGGGCGTTACCTGCGGTTCGGTCATCTTCTTCTTTCTTCCACTTTTTGAAGAGATCTGAAGCGGCTTTGCATACTCTGGCGGCAGAGTCCAGAGGGTCTTCCAAAAAATGTTCATAATCAATTGCTGTCAGCGCTCCAGATTGATCTTGGGCGACTTGCCCTTTCAACTCTCCTTAGTCGCCCTGGCCTTATTGGGTGGAGCATCAGAATCCCCATCAGATAAAGCCACCGCTCTGTTAGCAGCTTCCAAGGCATTAGCTCGCCTTTTCTTTGTAGAGATGCCCACAGGGTCATTTCCTCCTTGGTTGACCAAGGGTGTGTCGACCTCCTCGTTGACCCGAGGAGCGGGCACAAGTGAAACGTTGGTGGAGCTTTGGGGTTGCGCCGGCCCATCCTGAAGCAGCGCCTTCAGTTCCTGGAAACCCCCGAGTCCAAACATCTTATCTGTGAAAAACAGAAACAGAACGGGTTAACATACCACTCAGATAGTTAAAAAGACAAGAATTGTGAAATTAATGAAGTGAAGAAGGTCGATCCGCAGAAAACATGGGAGCGGCCCGATATGATGAAAGCCTACCCTGAGCAGCCCTAACTCCTTTCAAACTCCCGGCTCCGACCAGTGGTCTCACCGGAATCATCCCGCCTACAAGATAGGAAGCCATGTTTTGAGAAGCCGCACTGTCTCTTTATCCTCTACATCAAGGCGCTCCTCTTTGACACTATAAGTGGTCGGCCTTCGATTGTAGTGCCTTTTCGACCAGGCAAAAGGGAACTTCGTATCCTTGACATACCCCTTTTCATTCAATTCTGCCACTAGATCGATCACATTGGCAATGACTGGGCCGACCCAGAAGTCATTGTGTTTCCAGGGCTTCATCGACTCTGCAAATGGGCGAAAGATCTTGTAACCAGACTGGGCCTTGAGGCTAAGGTGTTCGTACCGCCTCATCCCACTCCCAGGATCTCCCCAACGGCTCACCTCGAAGATTGTGAAGAACAGCCTCCTTGAGCACGGCCGATCCAGTTCACCCAGCAATAGCTCGAACGCCCACAAGAAACCCCAATCGTTTGGGTGCAATTGGGAAGAGGCGACGCCAAGATAGCGAAGAGTTCGCCTTTGAAAATCAGTAAAGTGCAGGCATGCCCGCAGATGGAGTAGCTGGGTAGAGTACATGGTAAAATTCAGCTCTGGGGCATCGGTGGCTATATGCACGTCCCGGGATACCCCTTCGACCAGCCAGTCTTGACCGTCTTCCCTGATTAAGCATCTATATACCTCAAGCGCATCTACGCCCGGTCTAATGCTCGACCTCATCCCACGCAGCACTTCGGAGACCCAAGAATAGTCCACCGCTCGAGGTACCGTCGCTGCTTGCTCTCCCTGTTCCACGTTCCCTTGGGGGGACGACCTCGCCCACTTCCTCAATATGGCCGACCACCAACTCCTCTTTCTCCTCTGGGGGCTCAATTAATCCATCCCCTTGAGTCCGTGGCGAGCTCACCACCTCAGGAGAAGGGGATGCCTCCGAAGAACTCTCGAAAGAAGTAGTCTCGGTTGACTCCTCCGATGACCGGTCCGTCTCGATTGTGGACCCTGCCTCCTCATCCGACATAGCTTCGATAGTCGCCTGACCCGCACAAAGTTTTGCAAGTTCTGGAGATCGCCTCAACCGTGCAGTTTTCTTGGTCCTCGCCAGGATCACGAACCTGCAGGAGAGGGGGCATCGCGTCATTATTTCCGTAGATGGTTCTTTGTGGTAGTACTTGCAGAGGATCTTTTAGGCTCCCCAAGTGGGATTGAGGGAATGTTTCCACATATAGTTTTCTAATGTAGGTTCTGTTACAAAAGCAATTTTTCTTTTAACACCCCATTTTGATAAATTTATTTGATAGTTGGTCATATTGTGTTTCTATTCATTGTAGGTGCCGAGAGTTCTTTTGATTTTTCATCAACTCAGTGATATGTAATATTGGGAATTGATGAAATAATATTTAGGTGTTATTCTATTTATTATAATAATATTTAAAATAAATGAAATAATAAATTTTATATTATATTTAAAATAAATGAATTAATAATTTAAGTTTGAATAAAACAAAAGACAACTCAAAAAGTATTTAAGTGAGAGTAGTTGATATGTTTCATCTGGGGTTCTTAAAATATTCACCATTAGAGTAAAAAATAAGTGAGTTGCTACAAAGTTGATTTGAAAAAATGGTAGGACCCATTTAAGCATTTGTGTTGGGTTCATGGGTGGAGATGCTCTAATTCGTTTTTAAACATATATATGTAGAGCAGTCTATTTACATTCACACTTATAACCCATCTTTAAACAGTTTTTGAGCATTGTAATTTGAATAAAAAAAACTATTATCTAACATTGTAATTTATCTACTAATATTCATCTAAAAAAATATAACTAATCTTAAATTATTAGCTAGAAATAATTAGTTAATACAAGTTGCGATTCTAATAGATATAATATCAATTAACCAATTACTTAGGATTACATTTTCAGTATTAATGACTGATAAATCAAAATCCTATATTACGTCAAACCAGACTTTTAATAGGTTTATCGATTGTTGTACCTTATTATACTAATTTCATATTTTTAATGTATAAAATTACTACCACCATACAATAAACTCATTTTTTTTATTTCATAATTAACATAAGTTATAACTAAGCACCAGCCTTTTTTTTATCACTACTTAACAGAAACCCAATATCGTATTTATTTTTTAAATTCGAATAACTGAATATATATATATATATATAATTTTTTTATATTAGTTATTAATACATAATTATAAACATCCAAAATAAATACAAACAATAGTTTAAACATACAAATTTATTAATAAAATACTTTAAAATTAAATTAAAAAAAGAATATGTATGTCAGTGCAGCGCACGGGTCATACGTACTAGTATGTAAGATAAGGAAATGGGTCTGTTTGACAACAAGGCTACCCCCGCAAGGGAATGAGCGACCTTGTTAGCACTCCTCCTAGCAAACTCAGCAAAATATTAAGTCTGCAATAACATGAAAACTCAATTTGCAATAATAAAAAATATAACTTTGACCTTTAACATGAAAACTCAATATGGCACTAAACAACACTCCAAATAAATCAAATTGCATAGGTTTCATCATGTGGCAGAAAACGTCTTCAAATTTCAATGAAAAGCAAATCATTGGATTTAGGAACCTGAAACACTAAATCATAAATGGAAAGCAAATAAATACATAAATAGATTTATACTAAAACACACACACACGCATCAGATTTTTTCCGTTTCTCAATTTATGTTGTTATGAAATACGTGTTGGGGATAAACACGTGAAAGAGAGAAGAAAAGGAAGTGGCGGCGCTAAGGACAAGAGGAATAAGTAGGGCAATATAATATTAGGTAAAAGCTGCACTGAATTTCATAAAAGTAGGTCTAAATTACATGCTACTGACATCAGTATATATATATATATATATATACAATGAAACAGGCCCAGGCCCATAATTTCGACTAGCCTATTCGACTGGCCCATTTCGACTAGGTTTCTAACTACACCTACTATAATTACAAGCAATAGAATTACTAGGCATATCTCAATATTCCCTCCTAATTCACATTGCTGGGCGACATCATTCCAAGCATTGTTCTCAGTTCTTCGAATCTTCCCTTTTGCAATGGCTTGGTCATTGCATTAGCTACTTGAAGTTCCGAACAGCAATATTCCAGATTCAGCTTCTCATTGTTTACTTGGTCACGCAGGAAGTGATATCTGGTCTCTATGTGCTTCGACCTACCATGTGCAACAGGATTCTTGGCGAGATCTATCGCAGACTTGTTGTCGATCAACAACTTCATTGCTTCGACCCTGTGCACTCCAATTTCGACCAGTAGCATGCTCAACCATGATGCTTGACATGCTGCAAAGGAAGCAGCTACATACTCTGCTTCACAGGAGGACAACGCAACAATACTTTGCTTCTTCGAGCACCAAGAGATGGGTGTCGATCCATACATAAAGACATACCCACTTGTGCTTTTCCGATCACTCCTGTCTCCACTCCAGTCGGAGTCAGTGTAGCCAAACACTTCATTACCATTCTTCGACACACTCTTGCTAGGGAACAGAATACCATAACTTTGTGTTCCCTTTACATACCTTAGTACTCTTTTTGCGGCTACCATATGAGAGCTTTTCGGCTTCTCCATGAATCTGCTGATCATTCCGACACTAAACATAATGTCAGGTCGAGTGTTGCACAAGTACCTCAGGGAGCCGACAATCTGTTTGAACAAGGTGGCATCTACTTCAATCCCTTCGTCGTCTTTCGACAGCTTGCTACTAGTGTCCGATGGTGTCGAAACTTCCTTGCAATTGCTCATGTCGAATCTTTTAAGGATATCAGCTGCATACTTCGACTGGTGCAGGAGTATACCCTTACTTGTCTTGGTAAACTCCATCCCCAAGAAATATGATAGATGTCCCAGATCACTCATTTCAAATTCTGACATCATCACTTTCTTGATGGTTTCGACTTCGACTTCATTGCTGCCAGTTACAAGTAGATCATCTACGTACAGGCACAACAACAACTGAGTCGAAGTTCCATTCTTCTTCACATATACTCCATGTTCATTGGTGCATCTCATGAACTTCTGAGCCAAGAGAAATCCATCAATTCTCTTGTTCCACGCTCTTGGAGCTTGCTTGAGCCCATACAGGGCCTTCTCCAGCTTATAGACTTTGTCTTCTTTACCCTTCGACTCAAAACCAGGTGGTTGACAAACATAGACTTCCTCCTCCAGAGGTCCATTCAGAAATGCTGACTTTACATCCAGTTGATGCAGGGGCCAGCCTCTATGACTTGCCAATGCTACTACCAATCTTATGGTTTCGATCCTGGCTACTGGGGCAAAGACCTCATTGAAATCCAAACCAGGTTTCTGCAGGAACCCTTTGGCTACTAGCCTGGCCTTGTACTTGGCCACTTCTCCATTTGGCTTGACTTTGGTCTTGAAGACCCACTTCACCCCTATGGCTTTCTTTTCTTTTGGAAGTTCGACTAGCTTCCAAGTATCATTCTTCTCGATTGATTTCAACTTGTCAATCATCGCTTCCTTCCACTGCTTGCGACTAAGGGCTTGCTCCAGGATCACTGGTTCTGCTTCTGCCATTAGTGCAAAGTGTGTCAGGTCTCCCTCTGCTGTAATAGCAGAATCTGGGTAAGTGTCGAATCCTTCTAGTCTTACTGATCTCTGCCTTTCCCTTTGCGACCTTCTTAAGGGTTCGACAGCAATGGGTTCTTCTGGCTCTTCAGTTTCGACCTCTTCATTCTGATTATCTCGATCAGAGACTTCATCGAAGTCCATCATTGTAGTTTTCTCACAGCCTTCTTCCCAGTTCCAATGTTTCGACTCATCTACTACGACATCTCTACTTTTCACTATTTTCTTCTGCACAGGATCATACAGTTTGTATGCTCCTGTCGAATGATAGCCAACAAGAATCATTTGTTGTGCTCTATCATCCAGCTTGCTTCTTAGTTGCTCAGGGACATGTCTATAGCATACTGAGCCAATTATTCTGAGATGCTTGACACTTGGCTTTCTTCCTAGCCAAGCTTCTTCAGGTGTCTTCCCAGTCAGTCTCTTTGTGGGGCATTTGTTCAGAATATACACTGCTGTGGCTACAAGTTCTCCCCATAAACTATGAGGTAGCTTCTTCTCCTTCAACATACTTCTTACCATGTTGAGGATGGTCCTGTTTTTCCTCTCAGCAGTACCATTATGCTGAGGCGTGTAAGGTGCAGTGACTTCATGCACAATTCCTTCTTTCTCACAGAATTCGACAAATCCATGAGAATTGTACTCACCACCTCCATCGCTTCTAAGGATTTTGATTTCACATTCACTCTGCTTTTCAATCATTACCTTAAACTTCTTGAATATTTCTAGTACTTCACTCTTCCTTTAGATCAAATACACCCAGGACATTCTAGTGTATTCGTCAATGAAGGTGACAAAGTACTTATTCCCTCCTAAGGAACATACTTCGAAAGGACCACAGACATCAGCAAATATCACCTCTAGCTTCTTCTCTGCTCTGCTAGGTACTTCTGATTTAAACGAGTTTCTTGGTTGCTTCGACTTGCAACAACTCTCGCAAACTTTGACAGGTACTTTTACTGCAGGCAACCCATGAACCATTTTCTTTTCATGTAGTTGACTCAAGCTTTTGAAGTTGAGGTGGCCAATTCTTCTGTGCCACTTCCAGTGCTCCTCTTCGACAGTGGTCTGGAGACAATGTTCTTCGACTACTTGCAATTTGATCTTGAAGGTTCTGTTACTCTGCATTAACACCTTCAGGATCAACTTCTTGGTCGAATCAAACAAGCTGAGACTGTTATCACGCATTTCGACGGTGAAGTTTTTCTCAATCATCTGCCCAATACTTAGCAGATTGCTCCTCATATCGGGTACATAGAATACGCCTTGGATGTAGCACCACTTACCGTCTTTCGACAGGAACTTTATGGTACCTACTCCTTCAGCAGTAACTCTACTGTTATCTGCAAACCTTATCTTTTTGCTTATCTGCTCCAGTTCGACAAACCACTCCTTGTGACAACACATGTGATTTGAGCATCCTGTGTCGAGATACCATTCGACAGACTTCTCTTCAGTCGAATTTGTATCAACCTTCAACAACAGTAATTCTGGGTCAGTAGCTGTCATGAATGACAATTCTTCATTATCATTGCTGGCAATGTTGGAGGCATTACCAGTGTTTCCACTGCCCTGCCACACACACATCGCACAAGTATTTTGAGCATCACAAGTGAATCCACTTATACAAGTGTTCCCACTATTTTGCTCGCTACTTTCAGTAATTCCTTCATCGAGTCGAATCTCATCTTCGACAGCCATCAGCATTAACTCCTCTGAGTCAGAGTCTGAGTCATTTTCATTAGCAAACTTGGCTTCTGCATCTTTATCCCTAGGAACTTTCTTGTTTTTACACTTGTTCCTATAATGCCCAAATTGCTGACAGTTATAACACTGAACTTTCGACAGGTCTCCCTTCTTCTTGTCGAAAGATCCTTATTCTTTCTTCTTACTGCTTGATCCCCTTTCTCTACCCTTCTCCTTGTTGCCTGCCTTCCAGTTTCTCTTAGAGGAGTATGAAAGCAAGGCTTGTTCAGTTTCTTTCTCTGAACTTCTCTGCCTTATTCTCAATTCATGAGCCTCTAAGGAACCCTGAAGTTCATCTAACTTCAATGTATCTAGGTCCTTGGATTCTTCGATAGCAGTAACAACGTAGTCGAATTCCAGGGTTAAGGATCTGAGTACCTTTTCGACTTTATTTACTTCAGTCACAGTTTCACCATTACCTTTCATTTGATTAGTTAATGCTACTAACCTCGTAATCACAGTCGACTGTAGACGTATTTACTTCAAGCCCTCGTACTGCTTCCTGAGCGACTGTAGACGTATCTTCTTCAGCCTATCTGCTCCTCCATACGAGTTCTTTAGGATGTCCCAAGCTGCCTTTGCTGAATCACAGTCGATGATCAGGTTCAGGATGTTGGAATCAACGCATTGGTGAATCAAAAACAGCCCTTTTCCATCTTTCTTCCTCAGCGAATGATGGTTGTTCCTCACCGCTTCAGTGGCGTTTGCTGCCAAGGGTGGAACACCATCATTCACGACATCAAGAACATCTTGATATCGAAACAGCACCTTCATCTGCGCACACCATCGTTCATAATCCTTTCCGTCAAAGATTGGGAGGTTCCCCGGAATACCTCCACCAGAGTTGTCTCGCGCTGCCATGAATCTTGATAGATTTTGTAAGGATCTAACCAGCTCTTGATACCAGTTTGTTGGGGATAAACACGTGAAAGAGAGAAGAAAAGGAAGTGGCGGCGCTAAGGACAAGAGGAATAAGTAGGGCAATATAATATTAGGTAAAAGCTGCACTGAATTTCATAAAAGTAGGTCTAAATTACATGCTACTGACATCAGTATATATATACAATGAAACAGGCCCAGGCCCATAATTTCGACTAGCCCATTCGACTGGCCCATTTCGACTAGGTTTCTAACTACACCTACTATAATTACAAGCAATAGAATTACTAGGCATATCTCAATAATACGTTGATTTAGAAAGGAAAAAGTTGCTAACAGGGGTAGATTTAGGGTTCACATAAACTTGCCCTTCCAAAAACCAAAAGAATTCCTCTTTCAGTAACTGCAACTTATTTCCACCAGTCTCTATACCTACAATCGAAAAAACTGAGCACCATGATAAAAAGAATAAACCTTTGAAACACTATGTTGTAGCTTATATGACTATTTTTTAAGAATAACCTAGAGAGAAAGAGGGGATAGAGAAGATGAGAAGAAAACTTTAAGAGAGAAAAGTGAACCGCGAGATGAAGTAAAAGAGAGGGAGAAAACCCCTACCATTCTCGTCACAGCCACTGCAAACGCTCCTGCCGCAGTCGCCGCTCCCGTTGCTACGGTCGCAGCCCTGTCTTCTCAGATTTTGATTTGCACTATCTACTCTTCTTCTTCTGTCGTTGGCATCTTCTTCAACTATGGTTGGAGGAGAGGTTGGAGGGGATCTGGTCCGACCGAGAGAAGAAGGGGATTTGGGAGGAGGTGGAAGGTTGAAGTGAATGAATAGAGAACAAGAGAGAAAGAGGGAGCGTATGAAAGAGGGTTAGTTAATTGTATCAGATGTTTGTTTATTTACGAATGTGCCATCTGATATTTTTTTTGATAGGTGTTATAATATGATGAAATTTGTTGACACGTGTTAAAATCAATTGCAAGTAGAAGAATACTTTATACAAATACTAAATACGTATAGCTTGAAGTAGTTTTATGTGGCTTTTGGCTATTTAGCCTTATAAGGGGCGGATGTAGGGGAAGAAAGAAGGAAAAAAACGGATAAAAGAAGGAGGGAAGGGGTTGGCGGGACTTTCAGGTAAGAAAACAAAAATATATAGATAAACTAGTCCTAATACCCGGGCGATGCACGGGGCGGCCAAATCTGGTTTGTGTAAAATATAGTATAGTCTTTTTTGGTTCGGAACATCGATGGCTACTCATAGAGTGTCCCAGAGCTTTCTCGAAGAACTAATCTCCCTTTCTGCGTAGGAGAAAAATTTGCACCGACCAACACCGAGTTAGTCCACTACGCAAAATTCGACCCCCATATCCCATGGTAGCTTATGTCATTGCACCAACGGTGTTGGTTACTTAAATTATGTCTATAAATTAAATAAGAATATTATGAAATTAAAAAGGAACATTAACAAATAGAAGACACAAATCATGAAAGAGAACACAAAATTTATATTGTTTATATGTGTTTGAGATGGTCTGAAAAATCGTTCCAAAAAGTGGCTTATCTTCTTGGTTGCTCCTTTTGGATATCTAATTATATGGACAGAAAGATTTGGTCGAGATGATGAAGATTATGTGCTTGGATTGCTCAAAATAAGCTGGAGTTGATGAGAAAATTAGAGAGAATGTGAGGTTTAGAAAGAGAGAGAGTTATGTACCCCAAAACATACTGTTTAGTGTCATACTTTACATACTTTGTCACAGAATTATTATTTTATTCACCAAACTAGTTAATGAGGAACCAAATTAGCGTATTTGAATACCTAATTTTTTTTCGTGAACTCTAAAGTACCTCAAAACACACTACTTAGCGTCGCACTTTACGTATTTTGTCATCCCAATTATTTTTTTCTCATCAAATCTATTATTGAAGAATGAACATCGTGTATTTGAACAGTTTTTTTTTGGACTCTATAGTACCTCAAAACACACTGCTTAGCGTCGGACTCTAAGAATTGTGTCACGAAATTATTTATTTTTTTACCAAACCAATTATTGAGAAACGAACTCAACGTATTTGAATATCTAAATTATTTTTGGACTGTAAAGTACTCCTTAAAATATGAAAGAAAAAAAAAGGAAAAAAAAAGGAAAATGTTGGTTGAAGTTTGGCGCCAACTTCTATTCAAGGGTGGTATCCGCTTAGCGTCGCACTTTACACTACTTAGCATTGCAATTACATATTTTCTCACGGAATAATTATATTTTTTTAAACGGTTATTGAGGAACGAACTTAGCGTCTTTGAACATCTAATTTTTTTCTGGACTCTAAAGTACCCCCAAAGTACACGGTTTGGCATTGCACTTTACGTATTTTGTATGAAATTATTATTATTTATTCACCAAACAAATTATCGAGGAATAAACTTCGCACATCTGAACAGTTAAACTTTTTCCGAATCCTAAAGTACCCCAAAACACACTGCTTAGTATTGCAATTTACGTAAGCAGTGTGTTTTTATTCACAAAATGATTATTTTGTCACTATATAAACTGATTATTGAGAAACAAACTTTGCGTATTTGAACAACTAAATTTTTTTCTAAACTTTATTGTAATATCCCCAATTTTCGCTATTTTAAATTATTTGGCATGAATTGATATTTAGTGATTTATTTACTTGGTTGAAAATAAAATGATAGATAGTGGATTACTTGATTTAGTTATTATATGAATTGTGTGCTTAACTATTATAAATTGCATCAAGATTAGAGTAATTAGGGCTGATGGGAGTCTTTGGGTATGAAATGTTTAAGTGAGGGTCATTGTTGTCTTTTTACCCTACCCTTTAAATACCCCCTTCCAGCTGAACCAAGAGAAACATTTCATTTCTTCTAAGTTCAGAAACAGCAAAGCTGAAGAAGAGAAAGAGGGGAGAGGGCATGAGTTTGAGAGGGAGGAAGAGAGGAGGAATTTTCTCAAAAGTCCATTGCATGTTCAATCCATTGCCGTCATCTTGATCAGTTCATCTCCCTCTATCTATTGATAGTCAAATCGAAATCATCTCCCTCCTCTACCCCAAGTTACCATTGTTGACCAACAAAGCTTAACTTAGCTAAATCTGAACCCAACCTCTTGCATGTTTAATTGGGAAGCCTTAGAACCAGCCACAGCAACCATATCACGAATTGGAGCAGCCTAGGAATCAATTCAGTGTTTGGGTTCAGAGTTCAAGCATTAGGGAAGCTGGGTTTTCGGTTAGGATAGTTGTGGAGCGAATTGGGAGAAGTTCGTGAATTGCCGTGTGACCGTGTTCTTGAGGCCTCGGTGTCGTTTGCTATTGTCGTCGTCACAAAAGTGAGTTCTATACTCACTAGAAATTTATGGTCAGGTGTCATGTGTTCTGAGTTGAGTCACGCGCTTTATGAAAAACCGGTATCGAAACGTTTGTGAAAACCTTGCGTTTGGGTCTTCGAGTCGTAAGATCGTTTGATTGGAAATATGAATTGATGATGTGATTGTTGATTGTGATTGCTATATGTTGATTGATATGTGACATTGTTGGACTGGAATTGCTGAATATTATGTCTGTTTTGATTTCTCGGAGGTCATAGAAAGTCTCGGCACCGGATTGAAAGCGAAACGGGACAAAATCGCTTTTCAAAAACCTGTTTTTCTGAGAATCTGTCAACCATCGCGTCGCGACACAATCCCATCGCGTTGCGACCATGCTTCTTTTTTCGAAGAATTTTGGTTCTGTAAGTTTTCGCGTCGCGACGGAACCTATTCGCGTCGCGACGCAGTGTTATTTTTCAGCAAACCCTAATGATTTTGTTTTCGCGGTAACTTTTGATCCGGTGGTCCGATTTAAGTGTTCTCAGGTGCGTTAGGAAGCTTATTGAAAGGCCTAACCAATCATGTAATCAGAATTGTATGATGTTGTAACATCCGCAAAATAATTGATAAAATTATTTAGATGTTAACCCAATTGAATTATTTTAGTACTTGACTGGTAAATTTATTGAGTGCTAAAATTAATTCTTGGTTGTCATCGGATCGTTAACCGGATAATACGGATCAAGGAAGTTTCGGAATCGAAATAAGAGATTTCGATCAATATGGTAATTTGACCACGTTGCCGTATATTTTTTAAATAAATATATGTATATACGTGTATGTGTGTGTGTTAAAGAAAAAGGAAAAGAAAAGAATTGAAAGAAAGGAAAGGAAGCTGAGAAGAGAAAACAGAGAGGAAAAGAGAAAGAAGAAAAGAGAAGAAAGAAGAAAGGGTAAGGAAGAAGAAGGGGAAAAAGGGAGGAATTACGCTCATCAAAACGACTTCCTTCCAACACGAAAAACGCTCAGCGTTACTCCCTCTTCGATTTGGTACCAACATCAACATCATCAACTCTCTCTCTCTCTCTCTCTCTCTCACTTTGCCATTTTCGAATTTTGAAGGAAATGGAGGTTTGTTGATGGTTCAAGCTCAGGGATGGCTTGGGATGGAGTTTGGCGCGAACCCAAGGATGATGGATCGTTGATTGGGGTTCTATTGAAAGATTGGAAGCGAGTTGGGTGATTTGGGGTTTTGTTAATAGTGAGTAGAAGTTGGGGAAGATGATGAATAGTATTCAGGGAGGATTTCGGGGAATTCGGTAATTCGGTCAAAAGGATGCCTCGAAGTCGAGTGGGAAACTTTGGGAGCGGTTGCGGACGTCGCCGGAGCGTGTAGTTGATTCGGGGAACGTTCGTGTGGTTTTGTCTGAAAAGCGGTGTCGCGGAAAGTCTCGGTGATTTGGCGAAGTCTCGGTGATTTGGCAAAGTCTCGGTGATTTGGCGAAGTCTCGGTGATTTTGAAGTCTCGGTGTCGGCACACGCTTCGAGGGTGAGTTTTACTCACGCTTAGGATTTTACGTTTCGAATTAATTGATAAACTGTTTTATCGCTTTCGCTGGACTGGAATATTATGTGATACTGTCTGATTTGGGTTAGGAATCGATTGGGGCGAGTCTCGGGTTGCGTCGCGTTAAAATGGAATTTTTGGTGATTTGATTCGAGAGATTTTGATTTAAAACCGTTATTTGGAAAATCGTCATATTTTGATAAAGTTCGATTTGATTAAGATTTTGATTGATTGTTTGATGTTGATTGGGTTTGATTATATGTGTGTGAAAACTGTTTTCAATCGGAACGAGAATCGGAATTAAGCGGAATCGCGGTTTTCGCGCGAAATCGCCAAAATCTGCCCTTGACAGACCCCCTGCTGTCAACCCACGCGCCGCTTGCGCGCCACGGGCCACTCGCGCGCCAGTTGACAGGTTTTACTGCCAGTTCGCGCGCCGCTTGCGCGCCACGCGCCACTCGCGCGTCACTTGGCAGATTTCAGCAACCAAACACTGTTTTTCGTTTCGCGATAACTTTTGATCCGGGAACCCGATTGAGGTGTTCTAAGATGCGTTGGAAAGCTTATTCAGAGGCCTAACTGAATATTCTATTTTTAAGGCAAAATGAACTGTTTTTGATATTGAAAATTATGTTGAAAAGTGTCGAGTTAGTATGCGAGAGGGAATATGTTTTATTAATAATAAAGTGGACTATGAGTCCTACGTAATACGGTATAACTGACGCGGGACGATTATTATTCATTGTCTAAACCGGTCTACGATTCACGATATATATATTATATCGACTATGGGAAACGGCCCGATGCGGGTGTTATGTTCAATTATTGGTCTGAATATAAATGAACTAAATGTTCATATGATTGTAGATATATATATATATATATATATATATATATATATATATATATTATATCGAGTTTGGGTGACGACCCATGTTAACATACTAGGCGGGGAAGTCATGATCCCTTACCCTAGGCTCCGTGCCATTAGGAAACACTATTGGTATTGGGGTTCACCGGGATTTAGCACTGGATTGCAGTCGGTGTTATGTTGAAAGTTTTGTCGTACGATACACCGGGATTTAGCACTGGATTGCAGTCGGTGTCGTACTGTACGGTCCACCGGGATTTAGCACAGGATTGCAGTCGGTGCCGTACTGAGTCACAACACGTTCACCGGGATATAGCACTGGATTGCAGTCGGTGTCGTGTTGAATTAAAATGCACGTGGTTATAAATTAAACCACGAATGAAAGAAAATCCTATAACACGGTTCACCGGGATTTAGCACTGGATTGCAGTCGGTGTCGTGTTAAGTTAAATAGGATTTATAATTGAACGATTCATAATTGAACCGAGAGTGTAGATAGGGGTCTCGGTAGAACTCACTGAGATTGTATCTCATTGTTTATATGTTGTGGTTTTACAGATAAACAGGGAAAGTGGAGATCCAAGAGGCACGAGTAGGTGGTGCTCGGATGGTTGCTGAAGACTTAGCTTTTATGCTTAAGTTACGTTTTCCCTTGTTAGTTATGTATCACGACATTATGGCTTTAACTGTTGTAAAAGTTATGTATTTGTTTCCGCTTTCTTGTTTAATATTGAACACTGTATTTGACTGATGGTTTATGGTCTTATTTATGTTTAAGACTGTTCTGTGGTTATTCAGTGAAAAATTTTATAGTGGTATTCAGTATTTAAACAGGAAATATATCTCTGATGTTTTAGGAATGGTGCACTTGGGTATTTTTACTCGATAAAAATACCGGGGTGTTACAGATGTTATGATGCTGTTGCCATGAGTTTGGATGATGATTGATGATTAGTTGAATGTTGTAAATCATGTTTATATTATGAGATTGATTATGATTAAGTTATGCTATCATAATGTTGAGTGTGGGTGATACATTATGATTTGGATTGAATGATGGATAATTATAAGATAAGTTAACGACGTTAGTAATTCCATGTGAGATCACATAATAACAAGATCATGCTAAGTATAAGATTAGGTTAAGATTTAGACTATGTTAAGTATAAGTTCATTGTTATGTTCATAGTTCATTGTTCACTGTTCATCGTTCATGGTATATTAAAATATATACATCAGTTCAGTTAGGGTGACGACCCTATTTCAGTTTAGTGTGCTAGAGGAGGGGAAGTCATGAGCCCTATGAACCTAGGCCCCATGAGGGATCCACTAGTGATTAGTGGAATGGGTTCACCGGGAGTTTATTTTGCCAAATGACTGGTGACACGCTAAAAATCATTGTTCATGTCTTGCCTCTTGTAGCCGGCTTAAGGGTTATGAGGACAACGTTAGTCTCAGCCACATAGTTGACTATTAGGACTATGAGTTATGAATCTAGAATAATGAATCAAGCATAATTGAACCGAGAGAGTTAGTAAGGGGTCTCGATAGAACTCACGGAGACAAGTTGTCTCACCCTTCATATGTTGTTGTTTTTCAGAGTTGCAGGCTAAGTTGAAGATGATGAGGCATGGTGTAACACCCCCTTTCTAGTAACTTTACTTTTTAAATAAAATCAGAGTCTCTTTTTTTTTTTTTTGAAAACAATTCAAGCGAGTGCTACACTTACTCCATAAATATCAAGATACATAACACCATAAGAAAATGTTTGGTTCGCATCAACTAAATCCAATCACCACCAGCAGCGGAATAAATATGAGTTCTAAAATTTAAAACCAATACATCACCAATCAAATCTAACAGTTTTAGGAAAAATAATGCATAAACATAGGACACCCCCCCTGGTGCTACGTATCAGAGCGTGACACTTCCTACCAGACGAAGGCATAAAGGAATCCTTCACTCGTTATTACCTGCACGTTGCCGACATAAGAAGCAACATAAAAGCAGTAGGGTGAGTCTCTTTTCATAATTAATAACATATGGGAATCAAGCACTGCATAGGAAAAAGGAAACCAGGCACACCAATTCACAACAATGGAAACAATCACATCAACATTCTATTTCCAAACAGCACTACACAATATATGATTATGCATGTAATGCAACCCAAACTCCACGGGTACATGCATGTCGGATCCGTCACCAAATACAAATAGGCCGTAGCCTCTGCTCACCAAATAAAACTAGGCCGAAGCCTCTGCTCACCAATAATGCACATGTTTCATGAGGTGTTATGGAGAATGCATCACAACACACCACAATTCAATCAATCCACCATTTTAATTTCTAATCTCACCATAGTGCATTAATCAGCTCACCAAATTAAAATTAGGCCGAAGCCTCTGCTCACCAATCTCACCTTATCACACTCACCAATTCAGACCACCACTCACACCAACACCAATTCAAATAGACCAACTTAGGATATTGACACGACATAGGGAAAGTGGGTAAAAATAGCCATTTGGACACTTGAACACCATCAGCCCAGAAACACCAGTAAAATAATTTAATTTTGCATAAAATTGGAACAATTGGATAGACACTGAAATTAGCTTCGAAACGCATTTTGAACCGTTAAATTTGGATAACCGAGTCAAAAGTTACATTAAAAACAAAATAGGAAAAATACTTAGACATCCTGGAACTGGCGCATGGGCGCTGGGCGCCCAGGGAGGCAACACGCGCATAGGCGCTCAGGAACAACGGCGCGCATAGGCGCTTGGCGCCCAGGAAGGCAACACGGCTTGGCGCATGGGCGCTTGGCGCCCAGGAGAGGCAACACGCACAGGCGCATGGCGCCCAGCACAGCAACACGGCGCCCAGGCACTAGGCGCCTAAGACCAACTTGCAACAAAACTCATTTTTCTTCGAAATTGATTTTACACGAGCCAAATGCTCAGAACATGAAAACCCAATAAAAATTTCATCAAAAACTGAACATCATTTTTGGCGCCCATGCACTAGGCGCCTAGTGAAAACACGCAACCCAACTCTTTTGTTGCCCAAAATCATTTTGCACGAGCCATTTTACCTGAATATGAAAACCTGAAACCAATTTTTACAAAACTATCACCAGAATATTGGGGCCCTTGGCGCCCATGACACAAGCAACTAGCGCCAAAACTGGCAGCACAGTGACACAGAATCAGCAACACAGGGCAACAGGCACAACAACACAGTGACACAGAATGGCAACACAGGGGCAACAGAATTTGGAAAAACTGGCGCAGCACACTGCTGGGCGCCTGGCGCCCATGACTATGGCGCACAACACAAAAATTCAGCAACACACATATGGCGCCCAAGGCGCCTAGGAGCTTCCAAAACCAGAATTTCTCACTTTCAATCACCAATTTAACATCACCCAACACTCAATTATATATATATGATTCAAGTGTCACCATGATTCTCAATTTCACCAAGTAGGCATCAAATAGTCATATATTCAAACACATGATATCCAATTCGCATTATCAACAACTCAAACACCAATCATGCGATTTTCAACATATCAATTCAACATCAATCATCACAATACGATCAATTAACCATCAACATCACAATTCATTCATAAAACTAACCTAGAACCCTAACCCTAAGCAATCACCAATTCGCATAAATCATTAAGAACAAAAAGAGGACCCCCTAACCTTATGGAAGTCGAATTGCTAGCAAAGCTCCAAGGAAAAATTGCAAGACTCCAATCAAGCTCTTCCTCCTCTTGAGTGATTCGCCCACTCCTCTTCTTCTCCTCTTCCCTTCGCAACTCTTTCTCTTCTCACTCTCTCTTTTACGTTTCTTTTCTTTCTTTTTGCAATAGAGTAACAAAATGAAAACTAACCCCTAGACCCCTTGTGAGTCGAATACTTTGACAAGGCAATGGGCCACGGGCCTAATTGTGGATCACGGGCCCTTGCTCGCACCACTCAATCCGTGACAACACCTCCTAATAAATAAAATAAAAATAATTAAACCTTGAATTATTTAATTAAATTAAATAAATATTGTAAGCCTTAAATAACTTAATTAAATAAATAATTAAATTATTTTGGGGCGTTACAACTCTCCCCCACTTAGGATATTTCGTCCTCGAAATTACCTGAATCAAACAACTCCGGATATGCTTCCCGCATCTTACTCTCCAGCTCCCAAGTCATACTCTCACCAGCAGCTCCTAACCAAACCACTTTCACTAAAGGAATCTCCTTCCCTCTCAGAATCTTCACTTCTCTATCTTCAATCCGCACAGGCATAGTCTCCACAGTGAGATTATCCCGCACCTCTACTTCATCCATCTGAATCACATGAGACGGGTACGGAACATACTTTCGAAGTTGTGACACGTGAAACACGTCATGCAAGTTCGAAAGATTAGGCGGCAAAGCCACCCTATATGCAACACTTCCCACCCTCTCCGTAATCTGATACGGACCAATGAAACGGGGAGTTAACTTCTTTGATTTCAAGGCACGCCCAACACCAGTCACCGGAGTGACTCTCAGGAACACATGATCACCGGCCTGAAACTCTAAATCCTTCCTTCTCTTATCATGATAGCTCTTTTGTCGACTCTGCGACGCTTTCATCTTCTCACGGATTAATTTTACCTTCTCAGTTGTTTCTCGCACAATCTCAGGCCCCAACACTGCACTCTCCCCAGATTCATACCAACACAACGGAGTCCTACATCTCCGACCATACAACGCCTCAAACGGTGCCATACCAATACTAGAATGAAAACTGTTGTTGTAGGTGAACTCTATCAACGGAAGATGAGAATCCCATGAACCTCCTTGCTCAAGAACACATGCCCTCATCAAGTCCTCTAACGACTGAATAGTCCTCTCCGTCTGACCATCTGTCTGCGGATGATAAGCGGAGCTCAACCTCAACTTAGAACCCAAAGCTTCTTGCAAACTTTTCCAAAATTCAGATGTGAATCTCGGATCTCTATCAGATACAATACTAAGCGGAACGCCATGCAACTTCACAATAGTCTTGATGTAGATTTCTGCCAACTTTGGAACTGGATAAGTCATATTAATTGGTAAGAAATGAGCAGACTTAGACAACCTGTCCACAACCACCCATATAGCATCAAACCCTCTCACTGTATTTGGCAAACCAGTTACAAAATCCATGGAAATGCTATCCCATTTCCATTTCGGAATCTCCAATGGTTGCATCAACCCCGCAGGCTTCTGATGCTCAATCTTAGACTTCTGACAAGTCAGACAAGAATACACAAACTGAGCCACATCCTTCTTCATACCAGGCCACCAGAACATTTTCTTCAAATCTTGGTACATTTTCGTAGCCCCTGGATGAATACTCAACTTGCTCCTATGGCTCTCCTCAAGAATCATTCTCTTCATCTCAGCATCGTCAGGAATGCAGATCCTATCTCTGAATCTCAATACACCTTGGGAATCTAACTTGAAATCTCCACCCACATCTTGATCATTCACAACTAACAGGTCTACCAACTTTACATCTGACTTTTGGGCTTCCCGAACACTAACCAAAAATTCATTGCCGATCTTCAACATCCCCAATCTGACACTCTGCGGTGTCACTTCACAAACCAGACTCATATCCCGAAACTGCTCAATCAACTCTAACTCTTTCACCATCATAGCCGACATATGCAAACTCTTCCGACTTAAAGCATCAGCCACGACATTAGCTTTGCCGGGGTGATAGTTCAAGCCGAAATCATAATCCTTCAGCAATTCTAGCCAACGTCTCTGTCTCATATTTAGCTCCTTCTGATCAAACAAGTATTTCAAACTCTTATGGTCACTAAACACTTCAAATCTAGTACCATACAGATAGTGCCTCCAAATTTTCAGCACAAACACAATTGCAGCTAGCTCCAAATCATGAGTAGGGTAGTTCTTCTCATGGGTCCTCAACTGTCTGGACGCATAAGCTACTACCTTACCCTCTTGCATCAATACACCTCCCAAACCCATCTTGGAAGCATCGCAATATACTACAAACGGTCGATCCGGAACAGGCAAAGTCAAAACGGGCGATGTAGTCAACCTCTTTTTCAACTCGTTGAAGCTCTCCTCACAGCGAGCATCCCACACAAAGGCCTTTCCCTTACACGTCAATTGAGTCAACGGAAGTGCCAACTTCGAGAAACCTTCAATAAACCTCCTGTAGTAACCAGCTAACCCCAAGAAACTTCTAATCTCAGTAACTGACTTCGGGCTCTCCCATTGCGACACAGCATCAACCTTGGCTGGGTCCACAGCTATACCATTACCAGAGATAATATGACCAAGGAAACCTACTTCATTCAGCCAGAACTCACACTTAGACAATTTTGCATATAATTTCTTTTCTTTCAACACTTCTAGCACTAACCTCAAATGTTCTGCGTGCTCCTCTTCTGTTTTAGAATACACCAGAATGTCGTCAATAAACACAACTACAAACCGATCCAAGTAACTATGGAAGGTACGGTTCATGTACTCCATAAACACACCCGGCGCGTTGGTAACACCAAACGGCATCACAGAATACTCATAGTGCCCATATCTCGTTCTGAAAGCGGTCTTCTGAATGTCTTCATCCTTTACCTTGATCTGGTGATAACCCGACCTCAAATCGATTTTACTAAACACCTTAGCACCTACCAACTGGTCCATCAGATCATCAATTCTGGGAAGCGGATACCTGTTCTTTATTGTCACTTTGTTCAACTGCCTATAATCGACACAAAGCCTCATACTCCCGTCCTTCTTTTTCACTAACAATACCGGAGCACGCCATGGTGACACACTTGGCCTTACAAATTTCTTCTCAAGTAGATCTCCTAATTGCTTTTTCAATTCAGACAACTCTGAGGCTGACATCCGGTACGGTGCCATAGACACAGGCCTAGTACCAGGTATAAGATCAATAGCAAACTCAACCTCCCTCTCTGGCGGAACACTTGGAATTTCATCCGGGAACACTTCGGGAAATTCACACACTACCTGAACCCCTTCAATGATCGCCTGATTCTCAGCAGACAATGACGCCATCAAAGCAAACAGATGAACTCCCTCTTTCATTATCTTATGCAAATGACCAGCAGGCAACAAAACAGATCCTTCTTCTTCGGGAGGAAGGAAACTCACAGATCTTCGGGAACAATTAATATGCACATGGTTATATACTAACCAGTCCATACCAAGAATGACATCCAACCCTCCCAACGGCAAACAAATAAGATCAACAAGAAAATCTCTGCCGAAGATTGACAGAGGGCACTTAGGACACACAAGAGAGGTAGTTACTGAACCCTTAGCTGGAGTGTCAATAACCATCTCCCTCATCATAGAAGATAAAACAAGGTCCAATTTCTCAGCACACAAAGCAGCAATAAATGAATGCGTAGCACCAGTATCAATAATAGCAATCAAAGGAATACCATTAATAAAACATGTACCTCTAATCTCATTAGTATCCTCTGATCCTGCGAGAGCAAACACTTTTCCATGGGACTTCTCTTTCTTCGGCTTAGTACACTTAGTACTAATATGACCTGATTCCCCACAGTTGTAGCACACCACATCCCTTTTCTCACATTTCGCAGCCACATGACCTTCTTTACCGCACTTGAAACATTTATTATCCGAGCAGTCAAAACTCTTGTGACCTGGCTTGCCACACCTGTAGCACACAACCTTCGCAGGGGCATCTCCCCCACTTGTTTTCTTATTATCAGCATACCTCTGCTTACCCTTACCAGCTGGAACCTCATATGGCTTACCCCGATTCTGAAATTTACCCCTCAAATCTCTCATGACCTTGGAGTGAGCATTACTATCATCCTCATATATCCTGCAACTGTCGATCAAATCAGCGAATACCCGAATCTTCTGGTACCCTATAGCTTTCTTTATATCAGCCCTCAGTCCATTCTCAAACTTAATACACTTTGAGAACTCAGAATCAGCATCAGCATAATGGGGATAAAACTTAGCCAATTCAGTGAACTTGGCAGCATACTCCGTCACTGACATGCTTCCTTGCTTCAGCTCAAGGAATTCTATTTCTTTCTTACCTCTCACATCTTCAGGAAAATACTTACGCAAGAACTCTCTACGGAAAACAGCCCAAGTTATCTCTTCATTAGCAGTTTCTAATCTCTGCCTCACCTCCATCCACCAATCATCAGCTTCCTCT
Organism: Astragalus membranaceus; assembly: GCA_039519185.1. Classification (NCBI taxonomy): domain Eukaryota; kingdom Viridiplantae; phylum Streptophyta; class Magnoliopsida; order Fabales; family Fabaceae; genus Astragalus; species Astragalus membranaceus. The sequence goes on from CM076848.1 coordinate 150,468,531, forward strand.
GCCAGCGTATGGGTACCATACCTGACTTTCTGCGCATCATTACAATCCATGACCCGAAATATCCTTTCAATCTCTTTCAGCCATGCTAGAGCACCATCTGGGTTATACTTGCCCTTAAAGACAGGTGGATTCTCCCTCTGGAACATGGCCAAACTGCGAGTCCCAGCATTTTCAGCACCATTTTGCTGGTTCCCAACAGCTTGAGCCATAGCCTGCAAAGCAGCAGCTAGAGCAGCGTCGTTCCTCCCAGCCATTTCAAACTATCACTGCAGCACAAACAGAAATTTAGAACTAATCTAACAATTCTATTTGTCATAAGACACTATGACAGGACGACTTGGCCGGACAGACCGAACTGCTTTGATACCACTAATGTAACACCCCCTTTCTAGTAACTTTACTTTTTAAATAAAATCAGAGTCTCTTTTTTTTTTTTTTTGAAAACAATTCAAGCGAGTGCTACACTTACTCCATAAATATCAAGATACATAACACCATAAGAAAATGTTTGGTTCGCATCAACTAAATCCAATCACCACCAGCAGCGGAATAAATATGAGTTCTAAAATTTAAAACCAATACATCACCAA